>JAYESA010000017.1:18335440-18982940 GCA_036927795.1 Iris macrosiphon
CTGGAATTAAATTGGGATTTTTGGAATCGGTTAAAATGGTATCCTCAATTTAATTAGAAATAAGTGTAAATTGTGTTCTAAAATTAATTAGGAGTACATGGGACCAAAATCAGGTCGGGTCATCAATATCATTAATGAAGAAGACTTATAACAGAATATTACCCTAATTTGGGCCGCACGAAAAATAGGTCAAGATTGCCTCCAATTTTGATTGGAACGCACAACGATACAAAATATGAATTTATTTAGGAATTAAATAAACGTCCACGACGATTTTTGTGCGGCTAAAAATAAGGTACAGAGAGCTATATTATGAGTTACAAAAATAGCAGAATGGAAGGCGGGCATGTCTAGGGCAAGATTGTGAAATTTTTGGAAGACAAAGCTTGGGTAGCGCTCCAATTATCGAAGCAAGGGCAGGGCACAATAATTAAATAAATTACGGTAGTTAATTACAACCTCCAATAAATTAATTCTAAATAAAATAATTAAGCACATAATCCCATAATTCGGACAGGTGTTCATCTACTGGGCTACTAGGTCAAGTCTACGAGCTCAAACATAAAGAACACAGTAAATATATAATATATTTAATTACACATCTCACATAATTATTTAAATTAAATATACTTATCATGCAATTACTTAATTGTAACGACCATAATATTAAATATTATAAAAAGTTAAAAATACCCCTATTTTCGGAACGTGGTAGTGACAATGCATATTCTTAATCATAAGTTAACTCTGAGATTCCAAGGAGTGTCAATTTAGAACAATAAATAGCCTTTATTCGGGATGGTATTGGAGTAAATTAGAAATTGTATGATCCTAATTCTTATATGTAACGATATTCTTTGTTCCTTCATGATCTGCTCCATATCTCCCACACTACAGGATGAATATACTCCTCTCTATAGGATTCGGGATTGACCTTTACGACCTCTACTCTACGCTATCAGAAATGGTTTCATTAGTTGGACTGCCGAAATATAGTAGTATTATTGAACGTCTTATGACTAGTACGAGGCAAGATTATCCAAATGTAAATTGTGGTTATATAGGCAATCATGGAATAAGTGTTTGTAAATGATGCAAAGCCAGGGACTAAATGCGAAGAACCTCTTTCTTATCGGTCCCATTGAACACTAACTTGAATTCTTCTTTAAAATTCATCAATTACATAAGTTTAGAATGTCATGATGGACTTTGTAGAATGAAGAAACCTTAGGCATAACATACTATAATTCGTGCCTTTAAATTCTTAGGGTCATATCGGCTTAATTTAGTCAAAATATAATAATTGGTAGCTAGTTGAGATAAGATTCAGCATTCACACCATTCTTAGAAATTTATTAGGATTATTCCATATATAAGAAAGACTAGAAAGCATAGATTGGTCTCAGCGTCAGCCCTGGCCCAGGGCGGGCAGGGTGACCGCCCAGGGCCCCATGGACCAGGAGGGCCAATTTTTTTGTTTTGTTTAAATATATAAATAATTTTGTCGTAAAAATATAACTAGTATTTACCAAGGACCCTTCTTATCACAAAGTAATTGTAGTATAGTGGTTATTACTTTACTTGTTTATAAGAGGTTCCTAGTTCAAATCTTGGTGGTGGCATATTTTTTATTTTACTTTTGTTTCATTTTTTTACATTATGTATGAGGCCTCATTTTGAAAGTCCGCCCCGGACCCCTATGAGCTCAGGGCCAGCCCAGATTGGTCCTTATATCCTTATGTAGACTAGTATACACGATCGAAATCATTATTTTGATGATTAACAAAATTTAGTAAAATTTAGCATAGACATTGATTCATAATATTCTAGGTTAATGTACATAGTTATAGATTTGATTGTGAAAATTATTAAAGTTCTATAATCTTTAAAACTGCCAATAAACCAAAATCTTGTGTGTGTGTGTGTGTATATATATATATATATATATATATATATATATATATATATATATATATATATATATATATATATATATATATATATATAATTGTGGTTGTTCATAGTATTTAATTTTTTTTATATAGAATTAGTAGCTTATTTTGAATAATCATTACTCTATGAGTGTAATATAGGTATACTTTGTTTAACTATAGTTAAATTCATCTTTATGAAATTATGGTTTCTAATGATAAATGCTAGTTACTTGTGTTTTGATAGAGTACCATAGCGTTAACCAATTGCTACAAATTGGTTTGAAATGCTAAGCTCGCTTGCTAGGTAAGAAAACTGGATATTTCTTGTAAACCCTCTCAATTATTATTTTAGGTAGACTAGATAGGGTTAGAAATTTTGTTGTAGCATCAGGGTATTTGAGGTTTAAAAGTTATGTTGCAGTTGTCTGATTCTTTATTTTAACCCTTGGTGCACCCTACCATTGTTACAATATTCGGAGCCCAACAATAGCCTATAATTTTCAACTAGTTATTGTACTCTTGACTTGACAAGCCAACCTAGGCGCTAGACTTTTCTGTCACTCACAAACACAATCCCTTGTGCTCTAATTTAATTGCACAACTTTTCAGTCCTAAAATTAATTCTTTAAATCCTATGTCGTGTACCTTTGTCGTTGCCATTAATTTTGGGACACAAACTCAACCCGTTTAGCCGAAATAATTAAAGGACCCAAGACTGACACCAAGCCTACACTGTTCATGACCTTTGTGTCACTCCTAATTGAGACTCCATGTGACCCCATTTAATTTAAGAGCACATGATAATTTATTTTAATTAAATTGGGGATACCAACTTTGACTAATCCTAACTTAACTCCAACTTAACCCAATACTCCATTCATTAAGCCCATGCAAAACACATAACACCCCCTCACCCTACATAACACCACACACCACTTCCCACACCAAATCCCCATTATTTTTCATGCATGTGCAAATACCCAAAAGTTAAGGGGCTTATTTGTAAATATGGGACTAGGTGTCACCACCCTATTGGTCAAGGCCAATGAAGAAACCCCCTCTCTCTCTTTGACCGGTCCAATCAATACTCTCTCTCCCCTTTTTTTGTACACTTTTCTTCATGACAAATCTTGGCCCTCCATTCAAAATAAAGCATCATCCTCACCACACACTATCCTATATAATCACTCAACCTCACCCCCTTTCCCAATGTGCCGGCCCTAATCCCTAGAACCTAGGAACCCCCCTCCCTCTCTCCTCCCTCTTCCTTTCTTCTCCAGCCGAACCATTCCCATTTTCTCTTCTTCTTCTTCTTCTTCTTCTTCTTCTTCTTCTTCACTTCTCCTTCTCCTTTCTCCACGAACTGCCCGCCCTCACCCCGTTCTTCTTCTCCGGTGAGTCACCAATGCTCCACCGTCGCAGTCTTCTCTGGCCGAGCAACTGCTGGACCACCCTCGGCCAACACCTGCTGCCACCACCGTCATCTCCACGAACCACTGCCATCAACCACCTTCACGACCACCACCTCCACACTACTCTATCTCGACCACCGCCATGTCCATATCGACGACCACCTCTATCCCGTCTCCCCCTGTAAAACCCCCTTCCTAGAAAATCGTATATACCTTTTTATTTATTAGTTATTAATTAAATTATAGTAATTAGGTCTAAATAGGAGAAATAGATTTTTAATAATTTTTATGTTAGGTATTCGGGCACTTAGATGACTTATGGGACCATCAGGAATTTTTAGGAATTTATTCCATGTAGGAGACCCCTTGAGCTGTTGCTAGCCCAGCGATGTGCAATACCCTAATCTATAAATTTCTTATGTGTGAATATATATATATATATATATATATATATATATATACAAATATATATATGTATATATATATATTTAAAGAAAGAAAGGAAAAAGAATTTATTAAATAAGTAACTAAGTATAATAATATAATAATATTATTAATAATAATAAGCAACTATTCCTCTTTAGCCTTGCAAATTTCCCTTGCAGCCAACCTGTGCGAAACTCCCTTAGCCGCACTTATTCCTTCAGCAGACCCGCCCATTTACTTCCTTCAGCCCATTGTTTCACCCGCGGAACCCGTCCAAATCCGCTCCTTCTCTCTCTCCCTATATATATATATATATATATATATATATATATATATATATATATATATATATATATTAGCTCTCAAAAATTCTAACCTAATTTTCAGACCTCCTCTTCCCATCTAGAGCCGTCACCGCAGCCAGAGAAGCCCCACCAAGCCATCCAACCATCCCGTCGACGCCGACATCGCGCCCTCAAGTTTCCCACTCGAAGCACCTTCGCTCCGGCGCGATTTTTCGTCGACTCGCTCGACCAAACGCTGTTCCGTTTTCATAGGTATGATTATCCCTTAACCCTCTTCAATATTCGTTTTATAGCCAACCTCGGAAAATGTGTGCCCCTAGGTGTAAATCAGCGTCCAAAGTGGACGGACAGACCCAATTCTGGAATCGCAGAATTCCAGAATGACCACCCCTATTGCCGAGTTCGTATCTCCCACCACAGAGATCCGAATTCGGTGATTCTTTTTGATACCTGTAGAATACCTTACCTAGTTTAATTTTTGTAAAATAACCCTATGCTAATAGTTGTTGTGGACATAGTTATATTCGTCACAAAACTGCGCGCACCCACTTTTTTTGGTTTTCCAAAAGTTGGAAAACGGAGTGCGCCCCGCCAAATGGGACCGCCCGCCGTGTGCCAAGTGTACCCAATGGTGCACGCAGCATAACCGGACACGTGAAAATTCGTGGGGACTGATTCGGATGCATGTGCGTGCCGAAATCAGGCCGTATCCGCGAACACATTTCGTGTCGCAACTTTTGTGGCACTCGCGCGTATTTTGTGCACGCTTGTCAGATTTCGATAAAACTTGTGCCACTGGACTCGTGGTAACGCGCTGGTCCTGTGACCCAATTTTCATGCATTTCTGAGACGGTTGACCAGATCGCCAATTGGCGGGCCCCACAGTTGACTTTTTGGACAAAATAGTGTTCGGCTCATCGGAATCCACATTTGGACATACCGTTGGGTTCGTATTGACATTTAGAGTTGTTTGACCGATAGTTTATCCCATTTAGAGACTGTTACCTTCGGCATGCTTTTCGGTGCAAAGTGGGCCACACGTGGACCCCACTTTTGCCCGAAATTACGGTTTTGCCCCTGTGTCCAAATTGGACGAAAGGGAAGTGCTTTCTAGCTATTTTGCTTATTTTGGGAATATTGGTGATATCTATTTCAGCATCCGGAGATATTTGTTCTAAGGCCATAGCTTCGGGTCCTGTGTATTGGACATCTGGACATGACATTTTGCAGTTTCTTGCCAGGCAAGTATACCTTGCCATTGTACTGTTATTTATATTCCATATGTTGCATGCATCTTTAGTTTCTATCTTTAGTTCATATATTTTAACTATTATATAAAATGCGCGCGACGGGGACGTCGCGATATGTTTTTATTTATGTATTGCATTGACCTTGTTGATGAGACTACCCCATTATCATGTAGCATCATTAGGTTTCATTTGACTGTGACACATATTTTTACACTAGTTGTGAGTATCATATAGATCACGGACGCACGTATTGACTGATCATCGGTACGTGTGGGACGTGCGTTAGGAATAACTGCTGTTAGAAACTTTGCATGCTAGAAGACTTAGCAGTTATTAGAGGTCTATGGACATAGTCTATTGTAGTACGGTGGTCCCATCCTTGTCCTTGTTTGGTTGTAGAATTGGACTAGGGTACTAAGGATAGGCTATGGACCAAATCGTGTCATGGATGTGACATGCTTAGAGCATTGGGTGGGGAGAACAACAAGTAAGGCATTTGGGCTTCTTTGCACTTTCCTTGTGTAACCCGTACGCTCCGTCGGAGATACGCGGTCATGATGACCCCTATATATTATCATGGCGGGCCTCCGGTGTTCGAAAGACGCCGTGCCTTTGTAGGCCCCTGGATCTCCAAGAGAACTATGCCAATCCCATTTATGACCAGATAGCCCACTTGTTAGAAAGTTGTTCTTAACTGCATTCACTTTAGACGGTTAGGCGACCCATTAGATATTTATTTCAGTAATTTATTGGCATGTGTTTAAGTATACTTGTTATGTCCCTCTGAGGACCTGGTCTGCTGCCAGGTGTACCTGTTCTTGAGTATTTGCAGGAGCACAGATTTGGAAGGATATAGATGCTTCGTGGATGTCTTCCCTTCGAGTCGTGATTGGTAGCGGGTACTTATATTGTTTGAGTGAGTTGTACTTATATTGTATTTTCTTTTCCTATTTGAGTTGGTAGTGGATTTGTTTCCATCCAACTAGCATCCTTAGATACTTCTTATTGAGATCTAGTTCATAGATACTGATTATTTCTTTCTATATGATTTTGGTGGATGAGATTTAGATTTTCCCCTGTGACTTGTATTACATTTTTACCACTTATGGATTTGATATTCATAATACAGCGTACGTATGGATTTGGTTTCCATATATTGGAGTTGCCATATCCATGCGGCTGGCATGCTTACGTGTTCTAGTCCTACGTATTTTTGGGACTGGGGCGTGACATGTTTTTGTGGTGGCCCATGCAGGTCAAGAGTATATTGTCTCGGTTACGTTACTGTACCGAACAAGCCTGCACCTAGGACTAGAGTATAGGATCTCATCCACAATTGACTATGACTCATCTTTCTTCTAATCTGTTCTATTTGAATAATTGCATCCTGCTTGATTCCTGTACTCCCATAATAGTTCCTTTAGTATAGTCTCTCCTAGAATATAGAAGTTTATGTTGTTAGATGATAATTAGGGTAGCACACCTATTAAGAATACAATGAGAATATATACACACCACTGAGTTTAGAATATCTAGTAAACCCTAGAATTCTTTATCTTTAGAATTGGTTTAACATTACCCCGGATGTATTATGAGGACTTGAGAGTAGTATAGACACTACTAGAGTTAGTTAGAAGGTTACCATAATGTTTGCCCCTAGCATTGAGGAGCCAATAGAAAACCAAAACTTAATATTTGGACTGAACCTAACCTTCATAGTTAGATAATATTGGAACTATAAACTTAGGTCATTGTCTTATTATTAATAGACAACACCCTAGGAAGCCTAGAGGAATATAATCAACACTTCTCCCTTGATTATACCCCGAACATAGCAACGAACACCCCACTCCCCTTAGAGAACCATGATGCTATCTAGAGCCCTCTATCTTTATTTTATATATTGTTTCCCTGCGACCATAGCGCTCGCTATTTTGCGACGGCTAATTACGTTTCTTCTCATCGTCTTTCAACTCGTGCCATCTGACACTTCGGATAGTAGGCCAAGTAATTTATTCTTTGTTAAGGGCTCATAGTTTGCTAGGATTATAGTTGTAGCCTTGAGTATGAATTTTTTTTTTATGCTTGGTGGTTAGAACTTGATAAGTTTAAGTTGTTTTGTAGATTGTGACCGATGATTAACCCTTAGTTTTAATTCGTGTAATTTGTACCCTCACCTCGATACACGTTAGACCCTTCCCCTTTAACGGCCAGTAACTCTTCTATCCTTACCATTGACACTTGCTTGAAGGTGCTATGACTAGGACTTAGGATGACCATTACCTACATAAAAAGGATACCCTAATCAATACCAAGATTTTTCCTCATATACCCTAATAAAGAGTTTCTGTTTTATTTACATGTGCAAGATTATTTGGTAGGACCCTCTTAAGACTGTCACCGTATTAGTTTAATTATTTTAAATTGGGTAGTATACCTCACCACCTAGTATCATATAGCCCTTGTGATCCATTGATGAAGTGTAACTGAATGACATTAATTGTAAGCTAACATAAGATGATAGTGTTTATTCAGACTATAGAACTTAGAAGCTCACACCCCTACTTTGTCGACTATCGACTTAGACAAGGAATTAATATGATAACTGTAGAGATTGTAGAGTCTTTTGTTATTGTTGCTTATGTTGTTTTATTTTTGCAACTTGAATTATTTGTAACTTCTCTCATCATAATCCAGCGTTATATTTTCTGTGCTACCTTGAATTATGCTGCTATTATAGCCTAGTTTTTACAAGCTTATTCCTTATCGAGCTTGTTCATGACATATGTATTATTGGGGAGGCCCACAATAATATATTTCAGAATCAGTGTATGAAGGTCTAGCTAACCTTAGTGCGCTCGATTCGCCCTTCGTAACGTTACTTTACGTGGATTGAGATATGTAGTGATTAGTAGACGAATATACTTGCCCTAGGCATGTCTGACATATCGTATCAGTTACATAACTGTACTAATACGAGCAGGCAAACAAAGGATTACCAAAATAGGATTTGAATCCATAACTGCTTTGACAATTCCCAATTGAATTCTTTAAATGCCTTGATCCCAATACTTCTATTCTATTACACTGCCCTTGAACTCTTTATTAGTGATCTTCGTCTTCCCTTATTTCGGAAAGACGAAACCTCGTGCTGGGTATAAAGTTTAATACACAGAGAGTACTAGATATACCCCATAGGTCGATCACATACTTGAGGATTATTCTTTTGTAATTAAGGACATATCATATGTGATATGATCGGCATTGAAGTTTCGAGGACTGAACGACATGAGTAAATAAATTAAGGGATATTTTCTTAGGATATATAGCCTTAGGTGATAGGTGGATAAATTCTAAGTTGGGTAGTAGTGCATTGTCAACTCGGGAGAAATTTCTTTTAGATTATGATCGAGTAAGATTAGATTGAGAGAGGTTCAAGCCATTGTAATTTTGAGAAAGTTAGAAGGATGACTAAGATGATGAGGATCAATGAATTGATATTGAGGACCCAATATTTATACCTTAAGTGCATGAGTTAATTTTTTTTTTTGAACAATGAACGTAGAATCACCAATTTAAATTTAGAGGATAAATATAGAATTTCAGACTTGAATATTGGTGGACTGCATTTAAGTTATTTTTCAATTTGGTGATTTGAATTAAGAATTAAAATTTTGGTTGGACGACCTATTTGAAATAATGAGGATGTGAATGAAATTTAAAGAGTTGAGGCATACAAAATTTTATAAGTGAAAATGGGAATATATTGGACTCAAACCACTTCTAAAGGAGATTATGATAGTTAGAGATCGTGAGGTAAAAGTTATATGCGTATGTAAATCTTGGAGATGTTATGTGGATATGGATAATTTGAAACAAGGGGAGAAGAGATAACCATAGGTTAAATTTTGATTAGAGCAGTGGTCATCTTAACCTAGAAGTGATTGCAATGGATATGATTAGGATTTTAGTTATCGCAAGAAGATTGCGACTGACTTGCCTTATTGTACATAAAGGATTAACCGATTCTGCCTTATTTCAATTTTGAGGACGATATTGTCTTAAGTTGGCTGAATTGTGAAACCCCCTCACCTAAGAATTTGACCTACTCGGCTTAGATAGTGAGACTGAGACTAGCACGAATCCACTTAGAAATAGAACACGGTATTTTTATTTAGTTTTACAACATGATATCACTTGACACGCCTTACCATTGCTTCGATAAACGGAGCAAGTCACTAGTCACTGCCTTCCTACAAATTCTACACCCTTATCCTAGACATGCCTATCATCCAATTCTCATCTTTGTGCAATTTTCTAATTGTTGGACGCTTTTATGCAAAAGAGCATTTATGTGTCCACACCATTGGGCATGACACATGAAGAAACCTATTTTTTACTCATATGGATTTTTCCATGATTTTTTTTTTGGGATGTGCAACGTGCAACATCGTCCACTCCTTAAACCTAGCCTTGCATTTAACCAATGCGAATCTTAGACCATCCTTGCTATTCTACCATGGCTTAATTCTAATTTCGAGGACAAATTTTTTATAAGTTGGATAGAATATAAAACTCCCTTCCTAGAAAATCGTATATACCTTTTTATTTATTAATTATTAATTAAATTATAGTAATTAGGTCTAAATAGGAGAAATAAATTTTTAATAATTTTTATGTTAGGTGTTCGGATACTTAGATGACTTATGGGACCATCAGGAATTTTTAGAAATTTATTCCATGTAGGAGACCCCTTGAGCTGTTGCTAGCCCAACGATGTGCAATACCCTAATCTATAAATTTCTTATGTGTGAATATATATATATATATATATATATATATACATATATACAAATATATATATGTATATATATATATATTTAAAGAAAGAAAGGAAAAAAATTTATTAAATAAGTAACTAAGTATAATAATATAATAATATTATTAATAATAATAAGCAACTATTCCTCTTTAGCCTTGCAAATTTCCCTTGCAGCCAACCTGTGCGGAACTCCCTTAGCCGCACTTATTCCTTCAGCAGACCCGCCCATTTACTTCCTTCAGCCCATTGTTTCACCCGCGGAACCCGTCCAAATCCGCTCATTCTCTCTCTCCCTATAAATATATATATATATATATATATATATATATATATATATATATATATATATATATATATATATATATATATATATATATATTAGCTCTCAAAAATTCTAACCTAATTTCCAGACCTCCTCTTCCCATCTAGAGCCGTCACCGCAGCCAGAGAAGCCCCACCAAGCCATCCAACCATCCCGTCGATGCCGACATCGCGCCCTGCAGTTTCCCACTAGAAGCACCTTCGCTCCGGCGCAATTTTCTGTCGACTCGCTCGACCAAACGCTGTTTCGTTTTTATAGGTATGATCATCCCTTAACCCTCTCCAATATTCGTTTTATAGCCAACCTCGGAAAACGTGTGCCCCTAGGTGTAAATCAGCGTCCAAAGTGGACGGACAGACCCAATTCGGGAATCGCAGAATTCCAGAATGACCACCCCTATTGCCGAGTTCGTATCTCCCACCACAGAGATCCGAATTCGGTGATTCTTTTTGATACCTATAGAATACCTGACCTAGTTTAATTTCTGTAAAATAACCCTATGCTAATAGTTGCTGTGGACATAGTTATATTCGTCACAAAACTGCGCGTACCCACTTTTTCTGGTTTTCTAAAAGTTGGAAAATGGAGCGCGCCCCGCCAAACGGGACCGCCCCGCCGTGTGCCAAGTGTACCCAATGGTGCACACAGCATAACCGGACACGTGAAAATTTGTGGGGACTGATTCGGACGCATGTGCGCGCCGGAATCAGGCCGTATCCGCGGACACATTTCGTGTCGCAACTTTTGTAGAACTCGCGCGTATTTTATGCACGCTTATCAGATTTTGATGAAACTTGTGCCACTGAACTCGTGGTAACGCGCTGGTCCTGTGACCCAATTTTCACGCATTTCTGAGACGGTTGACCAGATCGCCAATTGGCGGACCCCACAGTTGACTTTTTGGACAAAATAATGTTCGGCTCATCGGAATCCACATTTGGACATACCGTTGGGTTCGTATTGACATTTAAAGTTGTTTGACCCATAGTTTGTCCCATTTAGAGACTGTTACCCTCAGCACGCTTTTCGGTGCAAAGTGGGCCACACGTGGACCCCACTTTTACCCGAAATTACGGTTTTGCCCCTGTATCCAAATTGGACGAAAGGGAAGTGCTTTCTAGCTATTTTGCTTATTTTGGGAATGTTGGTGATATCTATTTCAGCATCCGGAGATATTTGTTCTGAGGCCATAGCTTCTGGTCCTGTGTATTGGACATCTGGACATGACATTTTGCAGTTTCTTGCCAGGCAAGTATACCTTGCCATTGTACTGTTATTTATATTCCATATGTTGCATGCATCTTTAGTTTCTGTCTTTAGTTCATATATTTTAACTGTTATATAAAATGCGCGCGACGGGGACGTCGCGATATATTTTTATTTATGTATTGCATTGACCTTGTTGATGAGACTACCCCATTATCATATAGCATCATTAGGTTTTATTTGACTGTGACATATATTTTTACACGAGTTGTGAGTCTCATATAGATCACGGACGCACGTATTGACTGATCATCGATACGTGTGGGACGTGCGTTAGGAATAACTGCTGTTAGAAACTTTGCATGCTAGAAGACTTAGCAGTTATTAGAGGTCTATGGACATAGTCTATTGTAGTACGGTGGTCCCATCCTTATCCTTGTTTGGTTGCAGGATTGGGCTAGGGTACTAGGGATAGGCTATGGACCAAATCGTGTCATGGATGTGATATGCTTAGAGCATTGGGTGGGGAGAACAACAAGTAAGGCATTTGGGCTCCTTTGCACTTTCCTTGTGTAACCCGTACGCTCCGTCGGAGATACGCGGTCATGATGACCCCTATATATTATCATGGTGGGCCTCCGGTGTTCGAAAGATGCCGTGCCTTTGTAGGCCCCTGGATCTCCAAGAGAACTATGCCAATCCCATTTATGGCCAGATAGCCCACTTGTTAGAAAGTTGTTCTTAACTGCATTCACTTTAGACGGTTAGGCGACCCATTGGATATTTATTTTAGTACTTTATTGGCATGTGTTTAAGTATACTTGTTATGTCCCTCTGAGGACCTGGTCCGCTGCCAGGTGTACCTGTTCTTGAGTATTTGCAGGAGCACAGATTTGGAAGGATATAGATGCTTCGTGGATGTCTTCCCTTCGAGCCGTGATTGGTAGCGGGTACTTATATTGTTTGAGTGAGTTGTACTTATATTGTATTTACTTTTCCTATTTGAGTTGGTAGTGGATTTGTTTCCATCCAACTAGCATCCTTAGATACTTCTTATTGAGATCTAGTTCATAGATACTGGTTATTTCTTTCTATATGATTTTGGTGGATGAGATTTAGATTTTCCCCTGTGACTTGTATTATATTTTTACCACTTGTGGATTTGATATTCATAATACAGCGTACGTATGGATTTGGTTTCCATATATTGGAGTTGCCATATCCATGAGGCTGGCATGCTTACGTGTCCTAGTCCTACTTATTTTTGGGACTAGGGCGTGACACCCCCCCTCGCACTGCCACCACGATCCACATCCACCCAACTGCCCTCCTCCACGAGCGACGACCCCTGCTCTTCTTCTCCGACGAGAACCCGTAACACCCAACTGCAGTCGACCATCCCCGCTCCACCAACTCTGGCCGACCACCTTCATCCCGCCATCAACCACTGCAACTCCGGCCAGTACCACCACCTCCACGGCTAGCACCACCATCTCCACAACCAGTTTAATCCCTACGACCACCACCTCGATCAACAACTCCACTCACTTGTACCCCGCCACCTCGGTCGAGACGCGTGCCACCCCTGAGGTCGACGCCATCCCTGACTGGAGCTGCAGCATCTTCGCTGCCACTACCCGCCACCACCGGGGTAACTCCTCACCCATCTCCTTGTTTTAGTGTAGTGTTGCTTCTTTTTACAAGAGAACCTAGTTAGGGTTAGGGTTTATGAATGCTATATTAAGTTTTAGGGTTTATGAATGCTATATTAAGTTTTAGGGTTTGTGAATGCTATATTGACTTTTAGGGTTTATGAATGCTACTTTGAGTTTTAGGGTTTATGTTATATGCATTTTTGGTAGGTATTAAAGATTATGTTTATAATTAGGAAATATGTTTTGATATCTTAAGTTGGACTTCTGTTGAGGATTGATAACTAATGCCGACTTGATTGAGGAGTATGTGTTGTGATATCGTAAGTTGTTCATTGGTTGAGGACTTGATAACTAATAACGAATTGATAGAGGAGGAGATATATATATATATGTGAAATGGTGTTCGAATAATAAAAAGACGGTTTTATAATTGAGGGTTTAATAATTAATAATTATTTTATTTGAGGATGATTTATTTAAACGTGCATGATAATGTTTGTGAATACAAGGGTGAAATATGAGGATGCACATAGCTTGAACTACTGAAAATACCGGGATAAATAGTAGGATTGAGGATTTGGTTTGATAATGATTATACAGATGATTGATCGTATTAGATGCAACGTACCTCTAGTCAACCTTGGTCAACCCTCTATCTTAGTGTCTATATGAGCTATGTAATTAAAACTGACGTGTGTCACCTCTTATTTTAGAATAGCATCGTAATAGTTTATTACTTGAGCTTGTATCTCGTCTCTAAGTACTTCGGAATCCGCGGACTTGGACGTTGTACCGGAGTGCCATTTTTAGCATCCGGATCCAGGCAAGTGTACCTTGCCATCTTGTATTTCAGTCACCAGATATTTATTTATTTAATTATATACATTATGCGTATTTTGGATCAGAAATATTACTTCGCATCCGAGTCATAACCGGGTGCAGATGTTCGTCAGTAACGTCTGGTAACGATTGAAAGATGTTCGTAACACCTTGATGTACATACTTGGTTACATCATAACCCTAGGACACATTCAGATACCGTTATCGTGCCAGATTTCCTGTATCCTGATACTGTCAGCATGACCGAAATCTGGGACGACTTTAGGGTCGTGATTGTTGATAGTTACTTCAGTATGACAAGACTGTTAGATAGAGGTTCAGGTTCAGCGAACACTTATTGACTGCTTTAGGAGGGGAAGGCAGTCACTTGATATTTGGGCTCCTCTGCACGTGCTATATATATGTATATGTCCTATTTATGTAGTATTCCTATATCCGGAGTTGTAGTATTACCCATTTGACTCTGGGCTTGGAGCTGTGGTACGCTCCGTGTGTCTCTGTGTTCGGAGCTACGATTTTATTTTGGAAAGCCCACGCATCGAACATTGTCTTCAAAATTGTGTCTCACTTAGGTGGTTATGCTAGATTACACTGACGTTGTACTTATTTTTTTCTGTTATACTATGACATACTATTTTTGTACCTTGTTACGTCCCTCTCAGAACCTGGTTCCCTTCCAGGCTTAGGCGAGGAGGACTACCCGGAGGAGTACAGTCCGGGTGTATATCCAGGAGCGGGACCTGTTGCAGAGGACGAGATCCTTCCCGAGGACTTCGTTTGATCTCTGGTAGTGACTTCACCCTGGGACGGTATTACTATCTATCTTTCAGATACTTTTCCTAGTTATCTTACTGCTTTCCTTTATTTCAGTATTTGTATTAGCGAGTTTGTTCCCTTATGACTCTTTTCGTATTTGTACTATGATACTTTTCTCGTGTTATTTCCCTTCTGCACATTAGTAGTTATGTTCTTCTCTATGTGCTCTATATATCTATTGTCTGTGGATGAGATTTAGTTTCACTGTCTATGTGTTATATGTTGGATTTTATCCTTGTACTTTACAGCTTAGGTGCACTCCGTCGGGTCTATTAGATTGGGATGCCCGTCGAAGTGTACCCGCTGGCCATTGCCACGTGGCTCAGTTCCATATATTTGGAACTTGGGCATGACATATATTTTGTGGTGGCCCATGCAAGTCCGATTTAAATCGTCTTGATCACCTGACTATGCCAAGCGAGCCTGCAAATTAGGAATAGATATTAGGAATCTCATCTACATGCTTGAGTCCTTCATATGACACCTCTATTTCGATTTTCTTTTCCAATTTGCATCTTGTTTAATTCCTCAACGCTGATATTAATCATGACTTCTTTTCAGAGGTATGAATCTTCGTAGCGGACGTGTCGCGCAGCCTGGCGATGTCCCCCGTGACGCTGGGTTATCCGGGGAACCGAAACTGGAACATGTTCTTCTGTTGACTCCAGCTCCCCAGGGGCAGTCATCTGGACAGCCATAGGTGCCTTCAGACGGGCACCAGACTCCATATCAGGCAGGTCATAAGGACCAGAGGACCTCAAGATAGGAGGAGCAGCAGTTGCCCCTACTACCCCTATTTCCTCCACAGATGCCATATATGCCTTTCCTAACAGGGCAACCCATGGATGGGCTGCAGATTTTTTAGATGGTCTATGCAATGATGCAGGCCTAGCAGCAGGTCCAGCTGCAGGCTCAGCAGCAGGCCCAGCAGCGCCAGGCTGAGATACTGAGGGAGAGTATTATGACGGCCTTGGGACATGCGTCACCACCAGTACGCCAGTCGACGATGGGGTCTGCCATAGACTTCCGCCGTATTATACCACTTCCTTTTACTGGCACGGAAGAGCCGACGGAGGTTCATGCATGGCTCACCAGCATTCAGCACCAACTAGAGGCCACCGATCTCCCGTGGCATAGATGGATGACCGTCGTCAGGATGCATCTTACTGGCAATGCTCATCACTGGTGGATCTCAGAGGAGGAGCGTTTAGGACCCGATTGGGTCACATAGGAGGAATTCTCTAGGTTCTTCCAAGAGATGTATATACCTTCCACTGCCAGAGCAGAACTTCGGGATAGGTTCCAGAACCTCAGGCATGGCAGTTTAACCATAGAGGAATACAATGCTGAGTTCCTCCGCTTGAGCATATTTGCACCGTACCTGATCCTGATCGAGGAGAAGAAGGCCAAGAAATTCTATGAAGGCCTGAGTTTCGAGACGCAGAGATTCATTGGGTTTATAGCCCTTACCTCATACTCTGAGGTTTTATTAGCAGCTCGACGCTAGGACCGCATCAATAAGATAGAGGCCAGTCTGAAGCGCTCCGTGCATCGTCATCGTCTGTTCAAGATTCGTAGAGAGGACCTGCAAAACATCCAATGGTACCACAGCAGCAGAGAGCAGCACCCTGCAGGGACTAGTGATTCCCATATGCCATTACTGCGGCAAGAGGGGACATTTATTGAGGGACTGTCAATGGAGGCTGGGCGTATGTCTGAGATGTGGGTTGGACCAGTATGCAGTCCGGGATTGCCCAAACCAGAGGGCTCCAGTACAGATGGTTCATCGGCCAGCCTTGCCAACACCGAGGCCTTATCAGCAGCCTCCCGGACTGAGGTCGCCCTACGCAGGAGCTGGGGCACTACGACCACCGGCACCAGAGGGAAACCAGAGGAGGCCACCCTTGGCCGCACAGGCAGATCGATTCCAGCAGGCTCGACAGCAGCCGAGGGCACCAGCGTCGAGACATAGCCAGGCTATGCGATGACCATAGAGGAGGCGGAGACAGCCGGAGAAGTGATCTCAGGTACTATCTTAGTAGCTTCATTACCAGTAGTAGTATTATTTGATTTTGGTGCCACATACTCTTTCATAGCTGCTAGTTTCATGGCCACCCATAGAATAGCAACTGCAACCCTTCCGAAGATTAAGAGGATTCTTACGGAAGGTGGAATAGTACCAGTTAGCGACACTTGTAGATCATGTTCAGTAGTTGTTTGCGAGCGAGAAATGCGTGCCCGATTTATGGTCTTCTCTCACTATCACATCCTAAATATAGGAGTATTTTTGTCATTTTATATATTATAGGTATTGTGTGTATTTATTGCATGATATGTGTATTATATATAGTGTTCATTAATGCATGAGTTAGTAGACTAGACCTAAATGTCCACTAGATGGAGCCCTGACCGAAATATAGTGTTATGGATTTAATTTATAATTTTTAGGATTTGTTTATTTAGGGTTATAATTAATTATCGTAATTTTATTTAATTGTTGCGCCTTACCATTACTTCGATATTTGGAGCGCTACCCTAGCTTTTGCCTTCCAACAAATTTTACACCCTTGTCCTAGACGTGCCAGTCTTCTACTTTGATCTTTGTGTTACTCATAATTATGCCTTGTTATGCTTTATTTTAGTTGCACAATATTCGTCACAGACATTATTATTTAATTCTAATAAATCTAACTTTGTATCCTTGTGCGTTTCAACCGAAATTGGAGACACAATCTTGACCTATTTTGAGCAACCCGAATTAGGGTAATATTTTATTCTGAGTCTACTTCATTCATGACACTTGTGTCCCACCTGTTTTTAGTCCCATATACTTTTAGTTAATTTTAGAACACCAATTATATTTATTTTAAATAAATTAAACCATAAACCCAACTTTGTGCAAATTTTTTAATTATTGGGCACTTTTATGCAAAATTGCATTAAGATGTCCACCCCATTGGACACAACACATGAAGAAATCCATTTTTTCTTCATGTGAATTTTTTATAATTTTTGGGAGTGTGTAACTCAACATCAACCTCCTCAAACCATAGCCCTCCAAACTTTGAACCAAATGAAATCCTAGCCATTCATTTTGAATCTATTGAATCATAGCCCTTGAAATATCTTCATGACAAGCCCGTTTTTCAAGTGTTGACCAAGCCCTTATTCTAGGTCAACCTAATACTATACAAATATAAATCCTTTTTCTTTACTTTTTCCTTTTCTTTATTTCTTAAACCTAATACCCAGCCGACTCGTTCCACTTTCCATTTTACTGTTCTCTATCCCTTCCCAGCCTGTACTCGACCCGCCGGAGATCAGCCCTCGTCGGAGCAGCCTCATCACCACCAGCACCCTACCGCCTCACCGTTCCTTCCATCTCGCTCGCATCTTGTCACGCCCCAGTCCCAAAATATTATGGAACCAGGCCACGTGGCATTGGCCAGCTGACACGACTCCGAGGATATCCTAATTTAATGGATCCTGACGAAGCGTGCTACGCTGTCCTAAATCTAACAAGTCTAATAACAACAAGCAATGTCTAATCTCATCCACGGATAACAAGTAAATACTGAAATGAAAGACTGGAATATAAGAAACATAGTCGACTGACATAGTACAACTGAAATAAGTCTGGTGGGAACAAACCCACTACAAATGGACTGATAGTCTGAAATAAAGTACTGAATATCTGAAATGAAAGTACTGATAAGGAGAGACTGGAACAACATCTAACTAGGTAAGGAGCTCCAGTCATAGGCGGAAGGCCTACCAATCTGATCAGGGATACTCTGATGGAAGGACCTCTAGCTCCTCGTCCAGAGCAAACCTCGTCTCTATGCCTGGCCCATAAACTGTGGAATAAAAGGCCTCGTCCAGATCTGGAAGATAACCAGGTCCTCAGAAGGACGTAACAAGATACAATATGCATGCTGGATATAGTACTGAAATAAAAATAAAGAGGGGGTGTGCTAACCATCTAAGTGAATGCAATATAAGGACAACCTAGGAACGTATAAGTAGGTGTAGGCATAACGTCCAACATCCTCTAGAGTGTGGTATCTGTAACGTCCATCATTCCGAAGAATGAGGTATCTGTATATATATAACGTCCACACTCTATGGGACATGGTATCTGCAATGTATATACGTCCGTAACACTTCGAAGAGTGCGGTGTCTGAAATATAGGGAGTCACCGGGCCTGTGGTTCTTCTGGATACCACGGAGTCCGATGGGGGTATCCCATACGTCTGTCAGTTGTCCTTCCCGCCCAATGTAGATACGCAAGTCGAATATACGACTTGAGTGTACCGTATCTAGATGCCAAGTCTCAACTAACTATGTTACTCTAGAATACATGCTAGTCCGTGATGCATGTCGTACGTACCGATAGCGAATCGGGTATGCGGACCCGCATCCCAATATGAATGTACCATCGTGGTACATGTATAGTACCATGGTCTAGGAGGATATCAGAATATTCTCGCAGCAGTGGTTGAGTCAACTAGCAACTAGGTCAAGTACACTACTCATCGACGCAATGTCGACTACACCCGAGTCAATCTCGGATGCGCACAGTTCATGTATATTTGAAATATTCAATAATTAAATTTAAAGCAGTAAATCAGCAAGGTATACTTGCCTGTCCCGGGTAGCTGCCAAATCCAAAGCCCTGCTCCTGATGCCTCGGCAGTAGTGTCCAGCAATCCTATATAGGATGTAGTAATGACCAAATTAGTCGCTACAATAGCACGACTTAGACACACTGTTCGTATCTACAACTGACACCGGGTCTGGACTAAATATATATATAGCTAATACAAGTACATACATATCTATACCATAAATCATATTTAATTATATTAGAATAATATATATGTTTAGTAGTACAAAAATAGTATCCAGGTATTATTTAGCAATAATACAAGTATTAAATATATGCACCTAATTGGCAATACCATAATTTATATACTTGTACATATATCTATATTTAGATAATTAATTTGTACATAAGTAAAAAAATACACATATTTCTATATATTTGAACATAAATTTCATATTTATTAATTAATTACTTTGACATCAGTTATATTTATATAAGCAATTTATACCATATATGTAACATTTATATACCTATTTATTTAGTTGTACAAAAATAAAAGGCTAGTGCAGTCATAAATAACTAACATACATTAATACACAAGTATGTATATTTGTCTACGTACATATTTATATAATTTTGTAAATACCAAAATTACACAACATATATATGGATATATATTTATATTTATTATATGTGTATTCATATACATAATATCTATTTAATGCATATAGGGTATTTAAATACAATAACCTGTATATATTATACATATACACATAGCTTTTTAGTATATATATTAAATTACACTAATTACATTGTATTGTATATGAAATACTATATTTTTACAGAAAAAACCATATCTATAATATTAATTTAGAATACTATATACATTATGTAAGTATGTATATTTATATATATATATAGGTATACGTTTACACAATAGGTATTTAATACTTGTAAGTATTAAAATAATATACTGAATATATTTATCTTTATAAATATTTTTCCAGTATTTACCACCCAATACCATAATATATATTAATTTAGATATACAGTAATTATACCAACTATACGTATATATATACTAACTAGGATTTTGAATGATATACATAAGCTAATACATACTCAATGTACACTGAATTTTATCTACAAATAATGATAAATCTACCCAAAATAATGTACCTCAGCGAAGCTCGGGTCGAGGGGGTCACGGTGGTCGACCGTCGCCGGAAGGGGGTGGCCGGACGGCGCTCCGGCGTCGCGCGGGGAGAGGCGGGCAGCAGCAGCAGTTAGCAGCTAGGTGGCTGCTGCGGGGGCGATTTCTCCGCGGGGTGGCGACGGCGTCGGCTGAAACTTCACGGGGTGGTGGAGGAGTGGCTGGGGGAGGGCTCGGCCAAGTTTGGTGGCCGGAGGTGCGGTGGTGGCGGAGCACGAAGCAGAGGGGAGGTCGGCTGTGCTGTGCGGGATAGGAGGCTCGGGTTCTGTGTGGAGTTTCTGGAGGGGGCTGCCGGCGTCGTGGTGGCCGGTGGCTGAGGTGGTAGGTGGGGAGGAGTTAGGCGAGGGTGGTCGGGTTGCTATGGAGGTGACCGGCGGCGGTGGTTGGCCGGAAGGAGTGGTCGGGTGTGAGGGGTTAGGGTAGAGCTCGGTTTGGGTGTTCTTTAGGAACTAGGGTTTTAGGTTAGTTTCCTAGGTTTGTGTGCCTCCATGTAGTGTAAATTAGTGTATAAATAGGAGAGAGAGTGAGGGGGGGCTGTCTTGGGGTTAGGGCCGACTGTAGGAGGGTTTTGGGGAGTTGGGAAAGCTCCTACATGTTGAGGGAAGGGCTAGGATTTAGTCATTTGAAATGTAGGGCCATGATGTGCCCTACATAAAGTGATATAAGTACATAGGAAAGGGGGAGAAAATCAAATGCATACGGTTGGTCATGACATCTCTTTTCTCCATGATGGTTTGGGCCAATGAGAGGGGGACACCTCATTGCAATTTTGCAATTAGGTCCCTGAACAATTTGGTATTTACACAATAAATAGAATTGGTGATTTAATGTAAACAAACACCATGTTTGGTGTTCCTCGTTGGACCATGATGGTGTTTGGTGTTTTTGTATGAGGCTTGTGGGTGTGGATGTGGGTTTGGGTTGGAGTTGGGTCCAATTTCATTTAGGTTAGGTCTCCACATTAATTAATTCGTAATTAATGTTACGGTGTTTCTAATTTAATTTAATTAAAAACCGGAGGTCTAAATTTGGTTGGACAAGGGTCGTTGGTGTAGCTGGCTCAGTGTACAATAATATCGTGATCTGGGTTGGTCAAAACTGGTTGAGGTTGGGTCTTAATTTCAATTGAAACGGACAACGAACGTAATTATGCAATTTAATTAATTTGCGCACGAACGTTGTAATGACTTTTGTGCGTCTAAAATCAGGCACAAAAATCGGTATCCGAGGTTTGTTCTAGGTTCAATACGAGGGGTTTACAGGTCTAGGTCAAATATGTGGAATTCGTTTTAGGGCAACAGCTAAGGTAGTATCCTAAAACAATCAATCATTGCACAAGTATCATAATGCTATATATATTAAATCATAAACAATTCTAATTAACCCTAATTACTGGTCGAGGAGGTTTACAACATGCCCTCCTTGGAGCATTTCGTCCTCGAAATTAAAACAGACATATAAAAAAACTGTTGAATGAAATTAAACATTAAGACATACCTAGGCCTTCGAAGAGATGGGAAAAACGTTGCCGAATATCGTCCTCTCGTTCCCAGGTTGATTCACCTGGTGCATGATGCCTCCATGCGACACGAACTAGAGGGATAGTCTGGCCTCACAGTACCTTCTCGCTTCGGTCTAGGATCTCTACCG
Source organism: Iris macrosiphon (assembly GCA_036927795.1). NCBI lineage: Eukaryota > Viridiplantae > Streptophyta > Magnoliopsida > Asparagales > Iridaceae > Iris > Iris macrosiphon. Next base: position 18,357,899 of record JAYESA010000017.1, read on the forward strand.
GCTCCTCCTGGTATGACAAGCTTGGACCAACGGTGATCTCCGAGTGGTCAAGCACATGACTCGGATCCAGTATGTACCTCCTCAGCTGAGATACATAGAAGACGTCGTGAACTCCCTCCGGTGTCTGCGGCAAGGCCAATCTGTAAGCAACTTCTCCGACGCGCTCTAGCACATCGAAGGGTCCGATGTACCTCGGACTCAGCTTCCCTCTGCCTCCAAATCTGATGGTTCCTCTGGTAGGTGAAATCTTCAGGAACACATGTTCTCCAACCTGGAACTCTAAGGGTCGTCGATGCGCATTAGCCCAATGCTTCTGCCTGTCCTGTGCTGCTCGTAGATGCCCCTGGATCTTCTTCACCTTCTCTACTATATGGACGATCAACTCTGGCCCTAGAATCTGCCTCTCGCCTACATCGCTCCAACATACGGGGGAACGACACTTCCTATCATACAATGCCTCATAGGGAGCCATCTGAATGCTCGCCTGATAGTTATTGTTGTAGGAAAATTTGACCAAGTGCAAGTGGTCCTCCCATGAACTGCTGAAGTCAAGCATGCAAGCCCTCAACATATCCTCCAGCGTCTGAATGGTGCGCTCGGACTGTCCATCTGTCTGCGGGTGGTACGAAGTACTGAACTTAAGGCGGGTACCAAGACTCTCTTGCATACTCCTCCAAAAGTATGATGTAAACCTCGTATCCCGGTCAGACACGATATTGACTGGCACTCCATGAAAGCGTATAATCTCCCTCATGTACATGTCTGCCAAGACTTCCGTAGATTGCCCAACTCTGAAGGGTAAAAAGTGGGCAGACTTGGTGAGTCTATCTACGATTACCCATACGGCATTGCGACCACTAGGACTCCTCGGGAAACCCGTGACGAAATCTATGGTGATGTGCTCCCATTTCCACTCCGATATCGGGAGTGGTTGAAGTAATCCGGCAGACCTTTGATGCTCAGCCTTGACTTGCTGACACACCAGACACTTAGCCACGAAGCGGGCTATCTCTCTCTTCATCCCGTGCTACCAGTAGTACTGCCTCAGGTCTCGGTACATCTTCGTGCCTCCTGGATGTATATAATAGGTTGAACTGTGGGCCTCCGTCATCAGCTCCTGGCGTAGCTCTCCATTCGGAACATAGAGACGATCTCCACATCTCAAGGTCCCGTCCTCGTGTATACGCAGTCTCGTCTGTATTCCAGCCTTTGTCCTCTGTCGAAGCCTCTGAAATCTGGCGTCCGTCGGCAAAGCAGCCTTGATTCTCTCCACCAATGTCGATTGCACTTGGAAACTCGACATCTGGCCATCTACTCCGGGCATGACGACTTCGATACCCAACTGTTCTAGATCTCTCAACAGATGTTGTTGGGTAGTCAGGAAAAATGCTATGGGCTTCCTGCTTAAAGCATCGGCTACCATATTAGCCTTTCCCGGATGGTACTGCAGCTCAATCTCGAAGTCCGCCATCACTTTGAGCCAACGTCTCTGCCTCTGGTTCAGGTCCTTCTGTGTGTAGACGTATTTCAGGCTCTTGTGATCGGTAAATATCTCCACGCGCTCTCCGTACAGGTAGTGCCTCCAAAGCTTTAAAGCAAAGATCACTGCTGCAAGCTCCAAGTCGTGGGTGGGATAATTCTTCTCATGGGTCCTCAATTGCCTAGAGGCATAGGCTACAACCTTCCCATGCTGCATCAAGACGCATCCTAATCCTTTTTCGGATGCATCGCTATAGATCACGAATCCTCCGGTTCCAGAAGGTATGGTCAAGATGGGTGCTGTAGTCAGACGCTTCTTCAGCTCATCGAACGCTGTCTGACACTCCTCTGTCCAGGTGAACTCCGGATCCTTGCGGGTCAAGCGGGTCATCGGCTCTGCGATCCTTGCGAAGTTCTCTACGAACCTCCGGTAATATCCGACAAGTCCTAGGAAACTCCTCACCTCCGTGACGTTGGTAGGGGTCGGCCACGTCTCTACAGATGAAATCTTTGCGGGATCTACTGAAATGCCATCTCTCGAGATAACGTGTCCAAGAAATGCGACACGATTTAGGAGAAACTCGCACTTGCTCAGCTTGGCATAAAGCCTCTCTCGTCTCAGCATCTCTAGCACTAGCCTCAAATGCTCTCCGTGCTCCTCGTGGCTCTTCGAATACACCAAGATGTCGTCGATGAAGACTAGCACGAACTGGTCCAGATACTCATGGAAGACTCGGTTCATCAGGTTCATAAACACAGCAGGCGCATTTGTCAATCCGAAAGGCATCACTAGGAACTCATAATGACCATAACGAGTCCTAAATGCTGTCTTTGGAATGTTCTCCCTTCGCACCTTCACCTGATGGTAGCCCGATCTCAAGTCGATCTTCGTGAACACCACTGCTCCTGTCAGCTGGTCGAACAGATCGTCGATTCGTGGTAGAGGGTACTTGTTCTTGATAGTCAGAGCATTAAGGGCTCTGTAATCAATGCACATCCGGAATGTTCCATCCTTCTTCGGTACAAACAACACTGGTGCTCCCCAGGGTGATGCACTAGGATGAACGAATCCTTTGATCTGCAACTCCTCTAGCTGTAGCTTCAGCTCGTCAAGCTCCTTCTTCGCCAATCGGTACATATTTGATGATACCGGTGCTGCTCCAGGTATTAGCTCAATGGTGAACTCTACCTCTCTATCAGGCGGTAGGCCTGGCAACTCATCTGGGAAAACATCCTCGAACTCTGTAATGATTTCTGGGGGTGCCGTCTCCATCGCCATGTAAGCTCCAGCTGTGTGTCCTACTCCTTGCTCGATGGTGCCTCGCATGAATTCAAACTCCGGTTGTCCTGGCAGTCTAAAAGTAACGCTACCCTTTCGGCAATCTAGCACGGCATTATACTGGCTTAACCAGTCCATGCCCAGAATAACGTCGAAAGCTGGCATTGGGAGTACCAACAATCGCGCTCTCATCTTCCTACCACAAACTACTACCGAGCACGTTCTAATGGTGCTGGTAACCGGTACGATGCCTCCTCCGGTAAGTATTCTCCAACTCTGAGGTAAGGGGGAAGTTGCTACTCTATGCATTGCTACAAATCTACTAGATATAAATGACAATGTAGCTCCAGAATCAAACAGTAAAGTCGCAGGTAATGATGCAACTAGAATTGTACCTGCTATAGCCTCTCCCTCTGGTTCCTCTTCAATAGATGCTAAAGCAAAGGCTTGTCCGCGCCTCTGCCCTCCTGCCTGCTGTCGGGCCTGGTTGAAGTGTGCCTTCTGTGTGACCAAGGGTGGTCCTCTCTGCTGTCCTCCGGTAGCTGGGGGACGCTGGCCTCCTGCTGGGGGTTGGATCCTCAATGGTGCTGCTGGTGGCCTCTGTCCAGTCTGGGGTGCTGCGTCTCTACGCTGGGGGCAGTCTCTAGCAAGGTGCTGGCTGGCTCCACAGACCATGCAGAGCCCGAGCTTCTTTCTGCAGTCTCGGATGACGTGTCCCCTCTTGCCATAGAAGTGACAGGTCGGAAGCTCCTTCTGCTGGTACGACGCTGTCCTCTGCTGCGCCTGCGCTCCTGGACGGCGGATCGGTCCTCCGGCTCCTTGCTGGGTCCTGGCTGGAACGTTCACGCTGGAACGTCTCGCTCCTCCTCCTCCTATAGCCTCTTGGATCCTCGCCTCTGATAGGACCTCTTCATAAGAGATCCTCGCCTGGGTAGTAGTGTACCTCTGCAGCTCTTGAGTGAGGCCGTGGTAGAATCTCCTGGCTTTCTCCAGGTCATTGGGGATCAGGGCTGCTCCGAATCGGCTGAGTCTGCTGAACTCTCCGTCGTAGGCGTCCACAGTCAGGTTCCCTTGCTCCAGGTACAGGAACTGAGAGTACAGGGCGTTCCTCACCGTAGCTGGGAAATACTTCTTGTTGAAGTGCTCTAGAAATTCCTCCCAAGTCTGCTGTCGGCCAATGCTGCACTCTATAGAGTCCCACCAGTGATGGGGGTTGCCTGTGAGTTGGGCCCTCACCGCGATCATCCAGAGATCGGGGTGTAGCTGCCAACCCTCTAGCAGCATCTCAGTGTTGAAGACCCAGTCTGAGATCTCCTCAGCCGTCTCCTTACCCGAGAAGGTTCCCAGGCCCATCGTTCTGAAGCCTTTTACAGTGCCCGCTAGCCGGTCAGGTGCAGGTGCCGGTGTTGGTGCTGGTGCTTGGGCAGGTGCCCTCTCTAGTACGGCCATCAGACCCTGTCTCAGAGTCTCCGTCTGCTGCATCTGGGCCTGCATCATCATTTGGAAGAACTGCATCATCTGTGTCTGTCCCTCCGCTGGTGGCATCTGATGTGGAAACGGTGGAGGTGGTGGAAGCGGTACCTCCTGCTGTCTCCTCGGTGTCTCCTCGGGTGCCGGCCTCTCGTACTGCGGCATCGGTGTCACCCTCGAGGTCTGCCCCTCGAAGTACTGCCTCGGAATCGCTTGTGATGCCTAGCCCTCTGGCTGCTGCGTCTCCTCGTCGGGAGAGACCTGATGCCAGTGCATCATCGGGGCCTGAGGGATCACCTCTGCCTCTGGCTGAGGATGCTCTCTTGGTGGTCCTCGAGTCGTATCCTCTCTCGGTGCTGCAGGTGGTGCTATGGCACCGAGTATCTTACGTCGGCTTCGAAGGTTCATCTCGCTGTAAGAGATAGAACGATATTTAGAAGAGTATAGAATCAATCAAACAGGATGCAGATATTTTACAGTTCGGAAGAGGTTCAAAGGTGTAATCAAGTGGATGAGACCTAGTAATTTCTATCCTATTGCAGGCTCGCTGGGCACGTTTCCATACCACAAGCGATAGATGTTTGGTGTTCCAGACCTGCATGGGCCACCACTAAAACCATGTCACGCCCCAGTCCCAAAATATTATAGAACCAGGCCACGTGGCATTGGCCAGCTGACACGACTCCGAGGATATCCCAATTTAATGTATCCTGACGAAGCGTGCTACGCTGTCCTAAATCTAACAAGTCTAATAACAACAAGCAATATCTAATCTCATCCACGGATAACAAGTAAATACTGAAATGAAAGAATGGAATATAAGAAACATAGTCGACTGACATAGTACAACTGAATTAAGTCTGCTGGGAACAAACCCACTACAAATGTACTGATAGTCTGAAATAAAGTACTGAATATCTAAAATGAAAGTACTGATAAGGAGAGACTGGAACAACATCTAACTAGGTAAGGAGCTCCAGTCATAGGCAGAAGGCCTACCAATCTGATCAGGGGTACTCTGATGGAAGGACCTCTAGCTCCTCGTCCAGAGCAAACCTCGTCTCTATGCCTGGCCCGTAAACTGTGGAATAAAAGGCCTCGTCCAGATCTGGAAGATAACCAGGTCCTCAGAGGGACGTAACAAGATACAATATGCATGCTGGATATAGTACTGAAATAAAAGTAAAGAGGGGGTGTGCTAACCATCTAAGTGAATGCAATATAAGGACAACCTAGGAACGTATAAGTAGGTGTAGGCATAACGTCCAACATCCTCTAGAGTGTGGTATCTGTAACGTCCATCATTTCGAAGAATGAGATATCTGTATATATATAACGTCCACACTCTAAGGGACGTGGTATCTGTAATGTATATACGTCCGTAACACTCCGAAGAGCGCGGTGTCTGAAATATAGGGAGTCACCGGGCCTGTGGTTCCTCTGGATACCACGGAGTCCGATGGGGGTATCCCATACGTCTGTTAGTTGTCCTTCCCGCCCAATGTAGATACGCAAGTCGAATATACGACTTGAGTGTACCGTATCTAGATGCCAAGTCTCAACTAACTATGTTACTCTAGAATACATGCTAGTCCGTGATGCATGTCGTACGTACCGATAGCGAATCGGGTACGCGGACCCGCATCACAATATGAATGTACCATCGTGGTACATGTATAGTGCCATGGTCTAGGAGGATATCAGAATATTCTCGCAGCAGTGGTTGAGTCAACTAGCAACTAGGTCAAGTACACTACTCATCGACGCAATGTCGACTACACCCGAGTCAATCTCGGATGCGCACAGTTCATGTATATTTGAAATATTCAATAATTAAATTTAAAGCAGAAAATCAGCAAGGTATACTTGCCTGTCCCGGGTAGCTGCAAAATCCAAAGCCCTGCTCCTGATGCCTCGGCAGTAGTGTCCAGCAATCCTATATAGGATGTAGTAATGACCAAATTAGTCGCTACAATAGCACGACTTAGACACACTGTTCGTATCTACAACTGACACCGGGTCTGGACTAAATATATATATAGCTAATACAAGTACATACATATCTATACCATAAATCATATTTAATTATATTAGAATAATATATATGTTTAGTAGTACAAAAATAGTATCCAGGTATTATTTAGCAATAATACAAGTATTAAATATATGCACCTAATTGGCAATACTATAATTTATATACTTGTACATATATCTATATTTAGATAATTAATTTGTACATAAGTAAAAAAATACACATATTTCTATATATTTGAACATAAATTTCATATTTATTAATTAATTACTTTGACATCAGTTATATTTATATAAGCAATTTATACCATATATGTAACATTTATATACCTATTTATTTAGTTGTACAAAAAAATGGCTAGTGCAGTCATAAATAACTAACATACATTAATACACAAGTATGTATATTTGTTTACGTACATATTTATATAATTTTGTAAATACCAAAATTACACAACATATATATGAATATATATTTATATTTATTATATGTGTATTCATATACATAATATCTATTTAATGCATATAGGGTATTTAAATACAATAACCTGTATATATTATACATATACACATAGCTTTTTAGTATATATATTAAATTACACTAATTACATTGTATTGTATATGAAATACTATATTTTTACAGAAAAAACCATATCTATAATATTAATTTAGAATACTATATACATTATGTAAGTATGTATATTTATATATATATATATAGGTATACGTTTACACAATAGGTATTTAATACTTATAAGTATTAAAATAATATACTGAATATATTTATCTTTATAAACATTTTTCCAGTATTTACCACCCAATACCATAATATATATTAATTTAGAAATACAGTAATTATACCAACTATACGTATATATATACTAACTAGGATTTTGAATGATATACATAAGCTAATACATACTCAATGTACACTTAATTTTATCTACAAATAATGATAAATCTATCCAAAATAATGTACCTCAGCGAAGCTCGGGTCGAGGGGGTCACGGTGGTCGACCGTCGCCGGAAGGGGGTGGCCGGACGACGCTCCGGCGTCGCGCGGGGAGAGGCGGGCAGCAGCAGCAGCACCAGCAGTTTAATTAATGTTACGGTGTTTCTAATTTAATTTAATTAAAAACCGGGGGTCTAAATTTGGTTGGACAAGGGTCGTTGGTGTAGCTGGCTCAGTGTACAATAATATCGTGATCTGGGTTGGTCAAAACTGGTTGAGGTTGGGTCTTAATTTCAATTGAAACGGACAACGAACGTAATTATGCAATTTAATTAATTTGCGCACGGACGTTGTAACGACTTTTGTGCGTCTAAAATCAGGCACAAAAATCGGTATCCGGGATTTGTTCTAGGTTCAATACGAGGGGTTTACAGGTCTAGGTCAAATATGTGGAATTCGTTTTAGGGCAACAGCTAAGGTAGTATCCTAAAACAATCAATTATTGCACAAGTATCATAATGCTATATATATTAAATCATAAACAATTCTAATTAACCCTAATTATGCTAATTAAATTATTTAACCCTAATTACTGGTCGAGGGGGTTTACACATCTCCCCGCCGGAACCAACCAGTCCCGAGCCGACCGCTGAACGCTGCACTCGCCATCCCTCCGCTTGGACCATCGTGAACCCAGCACACCCTTGCCGGACTCAACCGACCGTTGTACCTGACTGAACAGCCGCAGCCGCTGTGACTCGAGACCCCGCCTCTCCTTCACCATGTCGACCGGACCGACCGCCTGACTGAATGCAGAACTCGCCGGAGAGCACTGCACTCGGCCGGAGAAGCCCGCTGCCAACCCCCTGATCGCCTGAACCCGCTGTGCACCTGAATCCGACCGGATCACGACCGGAGACCCGCTGCCACTCGTCGACGACCCGCCTGCACGACCGCCGTTGACCCGCTGAAGCCGACCTCGACCGTTGCTCAACCGGCCAGAACGCCGGAGTCTACCCGCTCGATTAAACGGAGCACCTCCTTCTCGACGATCTCGACACGAACGCCTCATTCCCGCATGCACAGGTTCGAGTCACTCCTTCTTGTTGCGTACACATACTCATACACGTATACGTGTATTATATTTGGTATATAATTGGTATATGGGTGTATATAATTGGTATATATATATATATATATATATATATATATATATATATATATATAGTATATGAATTCAATTAGTATATATATACATATATATATATATATGTATAGTATATGTATTCCATTAGTATATGTTTAATACGTATATAATTAGTATATATATACATATATATATATGTATAGTATATATATTCCTTTAGTATATGTTTAATATGTATTAATTGGTATATATATATATATATATATATATATATATATATAGTATATGGATTCAATTAGTATATATATACACATATGTATTGTATATTTATTTAAATGGTATATATATAAATTGTAAGTAAATTAATGTTATAAGCTAGTTAAGACTGCATATATTTATACATGTACCTTGATACCCTAGTGTTAATACAGATATCCCGTATTTACATTGACCTGTGACCCTGTAAATGTTAGTAGACTACCATATGTACACTGACGTACTAGCGAGACCCGTAATATTTTTACTGTCTATTTTGTACAGCAATTACAGACGTGACACCCGTGCAACTAGACGCACACTTGACCCTAGTTGACCAGTGTCACCCTAGTGTAGCTGCTGAGTTCAGCGTAATTATATTGTGTGTGCTAGTGTAATGGCTGATGCTATTTTGTATGATATTATATGTATATAGGACCATTGGATTATCCTGTGAGACTTCAGGAGCAGGACATTGGTATTGCCAGCTAAGGACCCCAAGCAAGTACATTCTCTGATAGTTTCTTATTTATGATATCCTTTATGTTCAATGTATCTAGTGTAAATATCCATATTACTTGACACGATGGTTATACGGATTGGTATATCCAGATCTCGTCATGAGATATTATTCCTTGTATATGGTGTATCTTGTACAAGTCTTGTTTCATTTGTTATCTTGTGCATGTACTGACACTGATTCTCGGGGAGACTTGCTAGCTTACTAGAGAATCCCATGCCATAGCGTACCATGGTTGGATCTACTATACCAGTCGGGGGTGGAGAGTATTTTAGTATAGATATGTGATCATACCCTTTATGTACCAGTCTTGTTCTCATGTTAGTTTTGGTCATACACCGCACGTATGACTAGCCAGGCCTGTACTCGTGTACAAGTTCCCAAACCGATCACATGTTAAAGCTAGTACTCACACACTTAGTCATTAGTATTCTTGTAAATTGGAATATTGTTTATTCTTGTATTTATTTCCAGTATTCCCTTTATTGTGTATCTCTTTTACATGTATATGCATCTTGTATATTTCCATCTATTTACTGCTACATTATTTATATCATTGATGTAAAACTGCTGTTAGAGATGTACTTTGCTCCATCCTGACTGGAAATATTTTTTCAGACTGCGACTTAGATGACTTATTTCTGGCATACTTGGAGATTGGATGTTATTGATTGCAGGTTAGACTATTTATTGTTGTTAGACTTGTGTTGTATTTCATTTATTTTCTTTGATATCTCATCGTTCTTTAGTTTATGTGATTGAGTATTCCATATTATATTATTATATCTGTGTCTCCTTATGGAGTTGGATATTCATGTGAGAGTGATTAGCTAGTATTGTGACCTAGACAGTGTTCTACCGTCGATGCTGTGGCGTAGGCTGGACGTACCCATGTACTCGTGCCCCAATTTCCGGGTGCGGGTCGTGACATATTTTAAGTGGTGGCCCATGCAGGTCAGACTTCGCAAGTTGTGCGATGTTGTGGTAGTGCGACGTCTTAGTTGTACTACTACGTGCCTGTGATAGAAAATAGGACATAGGATACTTGGATGAGAGAGGATACTCAATCACTAATTCCTTGAGAGATTCCTGGGATGACCCTTAAGAATCTTATTACAATTTCTAATTTAAATCTTTTCCCTTGTTCCCGTCCGCTCTCACTTGTTGTTATTAAATTTGATTTTTGTTGATCAGTTGTTAAATTTAATTCTTGGTATCATTGTTAAGTTTGATTTCATATCGAAATAAACTTTATGGACTAAAATTTATGGTATCATCTGATGACATATGTTGATGAGGACAGTGAGAAAGGTAAAACGTCTACTTTGGTTATGGAGCCTAGAGTTTATCGCAGCCACGTTAGTTGTCATGACAAAAATGTAGGAACCTGATCTTGGATGTACATATCTTAGTTATGAAATTTAGATTCTCTCGCAGCCATACCGGTTGGCGTGGCGAGGATTCTAGATGACGTGATTATAGATTTGCATACCTTAGTTATGGAACCTATCGTTTATCGCATCTATGCTAACTGGCGTGACAAGGATTCTGAGTGTCATAATTTCGGACAGACGTGTATGATTATCAGGTTGTATCTTGAATTGGTTCTTAAAGTATCATCTCAATACTTATCTCCTTCTGTTATTACAGGACTTTGTTCCATCGCTACTTTTTTTTGCTAAGAGATACCTTCAGTCCTTAATCCAATTCCTGTTGAGCTTCTTTTCTTTGAGGATTCCTTGTTAGTATGATAATTGGTAACTTACAATTAGGTCTGTGTCTTGTATCAATGTTGACTGAGTATGGATTGTGAGTCTGTAAGTATTTCTTGGTTGGACATGTGAGCAGTAGGCATTAATCTAGAGATAACCCATAGCATAGTACCTTATAGCAATGGTTCTATGATATGGTGTTGTCACGCCCGAGTCCCAAAATGCCGAGGGACCGAGCACGTGGCAATGGCCAGCAGCACGCACCGTTGGACAACCCAATTTAATGGATCCATCAGGGCATGCTTAAGCTGTAGTCTAACAGGAATTAGGGCAATTATTACAAGTCACGGGTTATTCTATTCTCATCCACAATAGATAATCCCAGATTAAAAGACAGAGTAATGCAAATAAAAATAACTGTCAAATCTTAATAAATTCCTCAGAAAACAATCCGAGAATATGTCTGGTACAACAATGCAAATAGACAGGAAATAATCAACTGGAAATAGAAACAGAAATAACTGACTATATACAGCCAATGCTCAGGAGAAGTCCTCTGGTGCTGGCTAGTCCTCAAGTCCTGGTACAGCTCCTGGAAGGGCTCCTGTACGGTGTATCTCTGGATGGATCTCCTCGGCTATACCTAGAGACATCATCCGGATCCAGGTCCTCAGGGGACAGCAAGGTACAGAAAATACAAGCCAAAATAAATGCAGTGCAGCAATAAATAAGCAATAGGGTAAACTAGGTAACCAGCTAAGTGATATACAACATGAGAGCAGTACAAGAACTCAGGCTGAAACTACTACAAGCTCTGTGTCGGGGAGCCGGTAGCAGTGATATCATGTAGTTGTCTAGATCGTAGTGAGACTTAAGACGCCGGCATAATATAACATCAACCTGTAGCCTGTGTGTCTCTCCCTACCCCATGTAATCACGCGTATCATGACCATAACATCTCATGTCCATGTCAGCGGGATTATAGCTAATGCAGCAAGTCATAATGTCTATAAAATATCTTTGTCAAGTCCTGTATCCTATACAGAATTACCATGAATGTCTCAGGAAGACTCTGTCTCATGAATAGTGTCAAGTGTCCTGGGTTTTGGAGTACTTGATAAGACAAGTACGAGAAGTATCGGGTCTCGATATCCATCTCTATGTGATGTTACACAACTCCGCGTACGGAGTTGGCACCCGACTGGTAATCGGACGCTAAGTAAACCACTCGGTCCTAGGTTTTAACAGTTAAACAGGTTTATATGCTTTTAAACAAGAATTCAGGCAAGTTCTATAACAAGAATTAATACAATTTGGCAAGCTTTACTTGTCCACTGGTGTTAAAGAAGTCTAGAAAATAAATAGCAAGCTGCAGGGTTTGGCAAGGTACACTTGCCTGTGGTTCCGGCTCTGATTTTGGCTCTGACTTCAGTTGAATTGGCAGGCGGTACTCCGGTTGCTGAAAAAATATCACCATCAGATCCAGAAAATATCAATCAGCTAGAAACGCCTGTCCTTGGGTCCAATTTGAAGACAAGGGCAAAAACGGCAATTTCGGGTCAGAACGGGGTCCACAGGTGGGCCGGGCCCGCTTTGCACCAAAAAATGTGTCAGGGTCAAAGGTCCCCAAATTTACCAAACTTAGTGTCAACAGGTCAGGAACGATGATACGAACCCAATGGAACTTCCAGAAATGAATTTCGATGAGCCGATCACGAAATCGCCCGTCGAACTGGGCATGTGGGACCCACGACACGCAATTTCGTCAACGTTCTCAGAATCGAACCAAACTTGACCCACAGGACCAGCGTATTACTACGAATCCGATGGCATAAGTTTCATCTCGATCCGATATGTGTACACAAAGTTAGGGCACGTTCCAGAAAGTACGGATACGGGACGATGTTCGCGGATACGCGTTGATTCCGGTGTGCACGCACTCCCGAATCAGCTTCCGCAAAATCCTACATGTCCGTATCGACGACGCGCACGTATCTGTGAAGACCGCGCGCGACCAAGTCGTCCCATTTGGGGGGGCGTACTCAGTTCCGGGGTGAAACAGGGTCTGGTTTTTCCTGTTTTTGGATCGCGGTGTGCGATCACCACAGGACGCGATGCCCCGAACGGTTTGTCCGGACACCGAGAGGATCATACAGGCTTCGCAACGCAATTTGCGAAATCAAAATCTGAGCTACGAACAGAAAGTTACAAGTACCTGAAGGAGACCCGAAAATCGGGGTCGAATCGTGTCCGACACGTGTCCGACACGTGTCGGATACAAAGGGGAAAACTAGGGTTAGGGTTAGGGCACGCTGGCCGGCGGAGGGCGGCGGCTGGGCGGCCAGGCTGAGGCGGAGGGGGCGAGGGGCACGCGGCAAGGCGGTGGCCGGGGTTCGCCGGCGCTGCGGCGGCCGGAGGCAGCTCGGGGAGTTGCCCGAGCTGCTGCTGCTGTGGTTGACGGAGGAGGAAGGAGGGGCGGCGGCAGCTGCTGGCCGGAGGAGGGGCGAGGGCGGTGAGGCGTCGGCGACGAGGCGGGAGGCGACGAGGCGGGAGGCGGTGGTCGGGGTGGCTGACGGTGGCGAGGGGCTGGGCACGCGGGGGTTTAAATAGGGTGGCTGGGGGTGAAGGGGCCGAGACGGGCGGAGCGAGGGGGTGGTCGTGGTGGGCGAGGCAGGAGCGAGTGGCCGCGGGCACGGGACGGCGCTGCCGGAGGCGAGGGAATCGGCGGCAGGCACGGGCGGAGCGGGTCGTGGGGGAGAGGGGAGAGGAACGGGCTAGCGGGTCTCGGGTCGGGTCTGGCGGATCAGACCCGACCCGCTAGGGGCTGGGCCGAGCTCGGGCCCAGTGGGCCGGGCCGGGCCGCGGGCTGGGCTGGGTTTATATTAAAAATAGTAATAATAATAATAATAATAATAGTAAATAATTAATAAATAATTAATTAATTAAATAAATAAATTTAGGTGTTTTAAAAATAGGTCCGGGGTCCGATAAATTCCAGAAAAATTGCCCTAAGTCCAGATTTTTATTTTACACCCAAAAATATTATTTTCATAATATTTTAATATTGTTTATTATCAATTAAAAATCATTTAATAATTAAAACCCTGTTTTTAAATTACAGAAAATTCCAGAAAATTGTAAAAAATCCAGTTTTTAAAATTTTGAAAAATCAGGGGATTTACAGGTGTCATTATTATTAGTATTGGTATTATAGGTTGTCACAACCCGCACTCGAAATAGGGGCACGAGTGCGTGGGTACGTCTAGCCTACGTCGTAGCATCGGCGGTAGAACGCTGTCTAGGTCACAATAAATACTAAACATAACTCACAACCTGTCAATGATATCAACTCCAATAAGGAGGATAATGAAATAACATCTCACAATAGCTCATAATGTATACTCAATCATAAAACTATAAGAATATATAAATGGCACGATAAAAGATAAGAATGATAACATAAGTCAAACACAATGCCTCAATAGAGATAAACTACAGTCTAGCTGTCCAACATAAAGTCTCCACAAGTCTCAACATAAACTAAGAATAAGTCTAAACATAAACTCAACTACATAGAATAAATACTGTCTAAATAGCTGTAGGTAGTGTCTCATCTAAGATCTCTGGTGTGTAGTCTGCATCTATACCTGGTCCATAATATGTCGGATACTAGTCCTCTAAGTCGCAGTCTAGAAAAATATTTCCAGTCAGGATGGAACGAAGTACATCTCCAATAGTTGTTCTAGATCAATGATATAAACTATGTAGCAGTAAATAGATGTAAATATACAAGATGCATATACATGTACAAGAGATATGCAATAAAAGAAATACTGGAAATAAATACGAGAATGAACAATATGTCAATGAACAAGAATACTAATGACTAAGTGTGTGAGTACTAGCTTTAACATATGATCGGCTTGGGAACTTGTACACGAATACTGGCCTGACTAGTCATACGTGCGATGTATGACCAACACTAACATGAGAACAAGACTTGTACATGAAGGGTATGATCACATATCTACACTAAAATACTCCCCACTCCTGACTGGTATAGTAGATCCAACCATGGTACGCTATGGCACGGGATTATCTAGGAAGGTAGCAAATCTCCCCGAAAATCAGTGTCTGTACATGCATAAGATAACCAATAAAACAAGACTTGTACAAGATACACCATATACAAGGAATAACATCTCATGACGAGATCCGGATATACCAATCCGTGTAACCATCGTGTCAAGAAATATGGATATTTACACTAAATACAATGAACATAGAGGATATCATAAACAAGAAACTATCAGAGAATGTACTCGCATGGGGTCCTTAGCTGGCAATACCAATGTCCTGCTCCTGAAGTCTCGCAGGACGATCCAATGGTCCTATATACATATAATATAACATAATACAACATCAGCCGTTACACTAGCATACATAATATAATTACGCTGAACTCAACAGTTATACTAGGGTGACATTGGTTAACTAGTGTCATGTGTGCGTCTAGTTGCACGGGTGTCACGTCTGTAATTGCTGTACAAAATAGACAGTCAAAATGATACGGGTCTCGCCAGTACGTCAGTGTACATAAGGCAGCCTACTAACATTTTACAGGGTCATGTGTAACTACGGGATATCCGCAGCTATACCTAGGGGTCATATAGCATGTATATATTACAGTCATAATTAACATTATCATTTAATTACTTATAATATTTATATACATACCATATATTTATATATGTATATAACAACCAATAATTATGTATACCAAAAGAATACATATACTGAATATATATATATATATATACATATACCAAGTGAATAATATACATATATACACCCGTATACCAAATATACATACACCCGTATACATATATACACCCGTATACCAATTATACATATTAAATATATACTACATACATACACCCGTATACCAAATATACAATACACGTATACTAAACATAGCTAAATATACGTATGCATACTAATGAGAAATAGGCGTATGCGTGTACGTGTACATGTACGCAAGAAGGAGAACTCGAACCTGTGTACGCAGGACGAGGTGTTTGTGTCGAGGTCGTCGACAGGGTGGACAACAAGTTTCGGTCGACGTGGGCTTCAGCAGCGGGTTATCTGAGCGGCTCAGCGAGGTTCACGGCGTTCCAGTGGGAGAAGGCCAGCGGCTTCAACGGGTTTTGGTCGAGAATGACGATGGGGATGAGGAAGATAACGAGGGAGAGGAGGATCCGGCGAGGTCAGGGAGGTCGATAGTCGAGGCAATGTTAATGGAGGTTGGCTGGAGAAGAACTTAAGCGAGGAGGAAAGGATTCAGGCGAGGTGTAGTGGCTCGGTCGTAATCCAGCGTTCCTATGGACAGCGGATTCAGGAGAAGAACGACGGGTGGTGTCGTGGAGGACTCGACGGTGAGCAGTGGCGGCCAGCGGGCTAGGGGCTGCTTGGTGTAGTCGGATCATGAGGAAGTCGACAGGCGGTGAGATGGGGAGGATGTCACGCCCCAGTCCCAAAATACCGAGGGGCCGGACCCGTGATAATGGCCAGCAGCACACACCGATGGACAAACCCAATTTAATGGATCCATCGGGGCATGGTTAAGCTGTAATACAACAATAAGTAGGTCCAATGATATAAGTCACTGTCTAATCTAATCTCATCCACAACCGATAATTACAGATCTAATGCCAGAATAATGTAAATAAAATAAACTGACATATCCCAATAAAAGTGTCTCGGAGAACAATCCGAGAACAAGTCTGATACATCAATGCAATAGACTGGAAAATAAAGGAACTGGAAATAGAAATAAATGAGTATATAAAGCCAATACTCAGGAGAAGTCCTCTGGTATGATCTCATCCTCGAATGTCGGTACAGCTCCTGTATCAGCTCCTGCTGCGGTCCCGTATACCTCAGGATAGATCTCGTCTGTAAATCCTGGGGACATAATCCGAATCCAGGTCCTCAGGGGACATAGCAAGGTACATATAATACAAGCCAAAGTAAATACAGTGCAGCAAATAATAAAATAAATAGGGTAAGTATGTAACCATCTATGTGAAATGCAAGTAAGAGCATCACGAGTACTCAGGCTGAGCCGCTACAAGCTCTGTGTCGGGAGCCGGTAGCAGTAATAACACGTAATGGGCCAAGCTCTGCTCGAGAGTCTTGTGCCTCACAATAATAGGGGTTTATATATATATGATCAGCCTGTAGCCTGTGTGTCTCTCCCCACCCAATGTAATCACATGTCTCATGTCCACGATACACCATGTCCATGTCACGCACAATCATATCTAATGCAGCCAGTCATATAATGTCTATGGATATAATATCAATGTCAAATCCTACATCCTATACAGAATCACCATGAATATCTCAGGAAGATCCTGTCCATGTATAGTGTCAAGTGTCTTAGGTATAATGTACTTGATAAGACAAGTACGAGAATGTAAAGGGGTCACGAATGTCCATCTCTAGATGACTTACACAACATCGCGTACGGTATTGGCACCCGGCTAATAATCGGACGCTAAGTAAGTCACACGGTCCTAGGTTAAGCATGCACAGCAATATAAATGAATCAAGGAAAATGCAACAAAAAATATAAAGTTGGCAAGGTATACTTGCCCACTGATGTATAACTAAGTCAAGAAAATAAGTAGCAAAGCTGCAGGATTTGGCAAGGTACACTTGCCAGGGGTTCTGGCTCCAACTGTAGCTCTGGTCTCAGTGTGATCTGCAGGTACTCCTCCGGTTACTGAAATAAACATCACCAATAGTCTCAAAAAATATTAAATAGCTAGAAACGCCTGTCCTTAAGTCTAATTTGGACACAAGAACAAAAATGATATTTTCGGGTCAAAGCGGGGTCCACATGTAGGCCACTTTGCAGTGAAAATCGTGTCAGGGTCAAAGGTCTCCAAATTCACCAAACTTAGTGTTAACTAGTCAGGAACGATGATACGAACCCAACGGAACTTCCAGAATTGGATTCCGATGAGCCGATCACAAAATCGTCCGTCAAGTGGAGCCTATGGGGCCACGATACGCGATTTCGATAACGTTCTCAGAATCGAACCAAACTTGGGTCAAAGGACCAGCGTATTGCTACGAGTTTGATGGTGCAAGTTTTGACTCGATCCGACATGTGTAGACAAAGTTACAGCGTATTCCAGAAGATACAGGGTGTTGTCGACGGATTCGCGTTGATTTCGGTGTGCACGCACATCCAAATCAACTTCTGTGAAATCCTGCACGTCCGTATCGACGGCGCGCACATTTCGTGAAAACCGCGTGTGACCAAGTTATCCCGTTTGGCGGGGCGTACTCAGTTCCGGGGTGAAATAGGGCGTTGGTTTTCCTGTTTTTGGATCACGGTTTGCGATCGCCACAGGACGCGATGCACCGATCGGGTTGTACGAGCATCGAGAGGGTCATGCAGTCTATGCGTCACAACTGACAGAACGAGAAATAGAGCTACGAGGAGAGAGAAAAGAATACCTGAACAGGGCTCCGTAAACTAGGTTTCTCGTGTCCTCGCGTGTCGACACGAGACACTGTGTCCTGTGTCTGAACTAAGGTTTCAGTTCAGGGGCTGCGACGGCCGAAGGCGGGAAGACTTAGGCTGGGGCTGCTGCTGCTGGTCTCCGGCGAGGTCAGCGGGGCTGAGGAGGGGCGCTGGCTCGGGGAGACATCGAGGCGGAGGAGGGTTCGAGGAGCTGCTGACCGGCTGCGGGGCGGAGGCTTTGGCGGAGGAGCTGCGGGCTCAGGGTCGGCGGGGACAGAGCTGGAGGAGAGGAGGAGAGGAGGAGAGGGAGGCTGGCCGAGGGCGAAGGCAGGTCTCGTTGGGGACGGCAGGGTCAAGGGAGTGTCGGAGAAGACGACGGAGGGGGCGCGGGGCTGAGGGGGTCGACGAGGGTCGGGTGGTGGTGAGACGACGAGGTGGCGAGGAGAGCAGGAGATGGAGATGCTGGAGGTTCTGCTCGGGGACGATGGCGGAGGAAGGATGAGGGAGGTGGGCGGCCGAGGACGGGCGGCTGGGCTAGGGGCAGCGCCGGAGTCTCGCCGGAGGGGTCAGGGAAAGGGTGGCGGCGCTCGGTTAGGGTTAGGTTTAGGGATTAGGGATTTTTAGTAAATTTTCTTTTTTCTTTTTGTTTGTGGAGAAAAACTAGGAAATTATGTATTTATACATACAGAAATTGGACTAGGGTTTGACCTAAGATTTGGGCTGGGTCAACGCTCCTTGGGCTTGGCTTCGGCTCTCATGGGGATGTTGGGCGTTTGGCACGGGTTTAATTCGGTTTAATTCTACATCGGTTTTTAGGGCTTTAAAAATGCTTTCGGAGTCCAATAAATTCACAAAAAATTAACCTATGTCCAGTTTTCTATTTTATACCATAAAATATTATTTCCATAATATTTTAATACTATTTAACAATAATTAAAAATCATTTAATTACCAAAAGCCTATGTTTTAATTACAGAAAAATCCCAGTAAATATCAGAAAATTGAGGAAAAATCTAAATTAAAATTTACTGAAAATCAGGGGGCTTACAATCTACCCAACTTATAAAAATTTTGTCCTCGAAATTAAAATATGGTAGGGTTCATCTATCCAATCTCACTTGATTACAGTCTAAAGGATTCCTCTCAAGTGAACACTGCTGTCTCTACCCAACTTAGAATTTACCCATCTATCATCTAAGGCTATACATCTAATAAAGCTATGCCCCAACTTATTTAATCATGTTATTGAGTCCTCAAGTCTTTAACACCAAATATATCACCTATGATATTCTCTTAATCATATATAAAAGGGTCATCAACACTGCGACCGGCCTGTGGGGTATATCTAGTACTGTCTATATATCAAACTTATACCAAGCACGAGGTTTCGTTTTTCCAAAATAAGGGAAGACGAAGATCAATAATAAAGAGTTCAAGGGTGAGATAATAGAATAGAAGTATCAGGATCAAGGTGTTTAACGAATTCAAATGGGATTTGTCAAGACAATTATGGATTGAAATCCTATTCTGGTAATCCTTTGTTCGCATGCTCATATTAGTACAGTTATATAACTGATACGATATGCTCAGATATATCTAGAGGGCAAGTATACTAGTCAACTATATAACTCAATCCACGTGAAGTAGTAGTGCAAAGAGCGAACCAAAATGCACTAAGGTTGATCCGACCGTAATATAATGATTCTGAATAGACAATTGTATTAGTGTGTCGACCCAATAATACATATGTCATGAACAAGCTTGATAAAAAAAATGAGCATACAAAACTAGGCTGTAACAGCAGCATAAGTCAAGGTAGTACAAATATAAGTACGCTAGATGATGATGGAAGGAGGTACAAATTAATTCAAGTTCACAAAGATAAAACAAAATAAGCAATTAACAAAAGACTCTACAATCTCTACGGTTATCAATTATAAGCAAGTTCAAAATTACATAGGTTAAGGCTGAGGTCACGAACCAATAGGCACGAGATAAAACAAATCTATAAACAGATAACTACAAAAAATTATGCGCATTAGCTACCCCATGGGTCTGTGCGTCTTCCAAAGTCATCGCTGGAGCTTGTTCCCGTTCTTGCAGTTGATTCCTCTGCTGCTGTTGAGCCTGCTGGAAGAGTGTTGTTTGTGGTGCCAAGGGTAGCCTCGGCTGATTCCCTACTGGGGCTGCTGGTCTGACTCCTTCCACTCTCGTTTGCGGTGCTTCCAATAATGGAGAGGCTGGCCTTGGTGCTGGTAACGCTCTTTCTCGACGTTCGGGGCATTCCTTTAATAAATGCTGACTGGATCCACAAGCTAAATATAATCTCCCTTTTCGTCTGCACTTATTCTCTATATGGCCTCGCCTGCAACAATATGGACAGACAGGTAGTACTTACGAAGATGCTTCTGGTGGCTGGTGCATGTGAGACTTCTTTGCAACTTCTTTCTGTGGTGCTCCGGCTGGTGCTGATATGGATGGTTGATGAATCATTAATGCTTTCTCTTGATGCTAAGGAAAATCCTTGGGTAAGTGTTGATTGGTTCCACAAATCAAGCATAATCCTAACTTGCGTCTGCATTCTTTTTCAATATGGCCTATCTTGCGATAATACTAACAGGTAGGCAGGAATGAGGCTCTGGGTGCTGCTCTCGGTGGTAGATTTATCTGTGGTCGCTTTGCAGCTCTTTCCTGTTGTGCTTGGTCTGGTGCTGATGCATACGGCCGCTTCTGGCTGGATTCTATCCTTGTGTTGCACTCTATGGCCTGTGATGTAGTAAGAACGTCCGTTGCAATAAAGCTGATTAACTTTCGTAACTCTGAGCTAAATCTTTCGATGAACTTCTCCGCTTGGTTTTGCTGAGCTTCTTCATAAACCTTCTGATGGGTTTGCATCATCGCATAGAACATTCGAATCATTTGTTGTTCGTCCATAGCCTGCCCTTGTTGAACGGTAGGCATCGGTGGAGCAAACTGCGTCGATAGTGGAACATCATCTTGTTGTATTCTCGTGGCATGCTGGCTTGTTTGACTGCGTTGTTGAACCGATTAACCTTTTTCTACTGGTGTTACTTCATCTCCATTGGTTATCATAGCACCTTGTGGTATTTCTGGATGAGTCTCATCGCGTGCTTGTGAATCCATTGCTCTGTATCAAATTAAACTATAAGAGGCGTACATGAATCAAGGTAGAATGCAAGTCAAGAATTTAATTTGAATTCGATACAGATATCAAGAACGTTTCAAGCAAGTGGATGAGATCCTAGAAACTTATCCTATTCTTATTGCAGGCTTGTTCGATCCCTAAGTTGAAACTGAACAATTTAGTCGTTGACCTGCGTGGGCCACCACATAAACTATGTCACGCCCCAGTCCCAAAATACTGAGGGACCGGACTCGTGATAATGGCCAGCAGCACACACCGATGGACAAACCCAATTTAATGGATCTATCGGGGCATGCTTAAACTGTAATACAACAATAAGTAGGTTCAATGATACAAGTCACAGTCTAATCTAATCTCATCCACAAGAGATAATCACAGATCCAATGCCAGAATAATATAAATAAAATAAACTGACATATCTCAATAAAAGTGTCTCGGAGAACAATCCGAGAACAAGTCTGATACATCAATGCAATAGACTAGAAAATAAAGGAACTGGCAATAGAAATAAATGAGTATATAAGGCCAATACTCAGGAGAAGTCCTCTGGTATGATCTCGTCCTCGAATGTCGGTACAGCTCCTGTATCAGCTCCTGCTGCGGTCCCGTATACCTCGAGATAGATCTCGTCTATAAATCCTGGGGACATAATCCGGATCCAGGTCCTCAGGGGACATAGCAAGGTACAGATAATACAAGCCAAAGTAAATGCAGTACAGTAAATAATAAAATAAATAGGGTAAGTATGTAACCATCTATGTGAAATGCAAGTAAGAGCATCACTAGTACTCAGGCTGAGCCGCTACAAGCTCTGTGTCGGAAGCCGGTAGCAGTAATAACACGTAATGGGCCAAGCTCTGCTCGAGAGTCTTGTGCCTCACAATAATAGGGGTTTATATATATATATGATCAGCCGGTAGCCTGTGTGTCTCTCCCCACCCAATGTAATCACATGTCTCATGTCCACGATGCACCATGTCCATGTCACGCACAATCATATCTAATGCAGCCAGTCATATAATGTCTATGGATATAATGTCAATGTCAAATCCTACATCCTATACAGAATTACCATGAATATCTCAAGAAGATCCTGTCCATCTATAGTATCAAGTGTCCTGGGTATAATTTACTTAATAAGACAAGTACGAAAATGTAAATGGGTCACGAATGTCCATCTCTAGATGACTTACACAACATCGCGTACGGTGTTGGCACCCGGCTAATAATCGGACGCTAAGTAAGTCACACGGTCCTAGGTTAAGCATGCACATCAATATAAATGAATCAAGGAAAATGCAACAAGAAATGTAAAGTTGGCAAGGTATACTTGCCCACTGATGTATAACTAAGTCAAGAAAATAAGTAGCAAAGCTGCAGGGTTTGACAAGGTACACTTGCCTGGGGTTCTGGCTCCAACTGTAGCTCTGGTCTCAGTGTGATCTGCAGGTACTCCTCCGATTGCTGAAATAAACATCACCAACCGTCTCAGAAAATATTAAATAGCTAGAAACGCTTGTCCTTAAGTCCAATTTGGACACAAGGGCAAAAATAATATTTCTGGGTCAAAGCGGGGTCCACATGTGGGCCACTTTGCACCAAAAATCGTGTCAGGGTCAAAGGTCTCCAAATTCGCCAAACTTAGTGTCAACAAGTCAGGAACGATGATACGAACCCAACGGAACTTCCAGAATTGGATTTCGATGAGCCGATCACAAAATCGCCCGTAAAGTGGAGCCTATGGGGCCCACAATACGCAATTTTGTCAACGTTCTCAGAATCGAACCAAACTTGGGTCACAGGACCAGCGTATTGCTACGAGTTCGATGGCGTAAGTTTTGTCTCGATCCGACGTGTGTACACAAAGTTACAGCGTATTCCAGAACAGACGGATACGGAACATTGTCGGCGGATACGCGTTGATTTCGGTGTGCACGCACATCCAAATCAACTTCTGCGAAATCCCGCACATCCGTATCGACGATGCGCACATTCCGGTGAAGACCGCGCATGACCAAGTCGTCCCGTTTGGCGGGGCGTACTCAGTTTCGGGGTGAAACATGGCATTGGTTTTACTGTTTTTGGATCGCGGTTTGCGATCGCCACAGGACGCGATACACCGAGCGGGTTGCACGGACATCGAGAGGGTCATGCAGTCTACGTGTCACAACTGACGGAACGAGAAACAGAGCTACGAGGAGAGATAAAAGAATACCTGAACAGGGCTCCGTAAACTAGGTTTCTCGTGTCCTCGCGTGTCGACACGAGACACTGTGTCCTGTGTCTGAACTAGGGTTTCAGTTCAGGGGCTGCGGCGGCCGAAGGCGGGGAGACTTCGGCTGGGGCTGCTGCTGCGGGTCTCCAGCGAGATCGGCGGGACTGAGGAGGGGCCTTGGCTCGGGGAGACGTCGAGGCGGAGGAGGGTTCGAGGAGCTGCTGACCGGCTGCGGGGTGGAGGCTTTGGCGGAGGAGCTGCGGGCTCGGGGTCGGCGGGGACGAAGTTGGAGGAGAGGAGGAGAGGAGGAGATGAGGAGAGGGAGGCTAGCCGAGGGCGGAGGCCGCTCTCGTTGGGGACGGCAGGGTCGAGGGAGTGCCGGAGAAGACGACGGAGGGGGCGCGGGGCTGAGGGGGTCGACGAGGGTCGGGTTGTGGTGAGACGGCGAGGTGGCGAGGAGAGCAGGAGGAGAAGATCCTGGAGGTGCTACTCGGGGACGATGGCGGAGGAAGAAGGAGGGAGGTAGGCGGCTGAGGACTGGCGGCTGGGCTAGGGGCGGCGCCGGAGTCTCGCCGGAGGGGTCAGGGAAAGGGTGGCGGCGCTCGGTTAGGGTTAGGTTTAGGGTTTAGGGATTAGGGATTAGGGATTTTTAGTAAATTTTCTTTTTTCTTTTTGTTTGTGGAGAAAAACTAGGAAATTATGTATTTATACATACAAAAATTGGACTAGGGTTTGACCTAAGATTTGGGCTGGGTCAACGCTCCTTGGGCTTGGCTTCGGCTCTCATGGGGATGTTGGGCATTTGGCACGGGTTTAATTCGGTTTAATTCTACATCGGTTTTCATGGCTTTAAAAATGTTTCCGGAGTCCAATAAATTCACAGAAAATTACCCTATGTCCAATTTTCTATTTTACACCATAAAATATTATTTCCATAATATTGTAATACTATTTAACAGCAATTAAAAATCATTTAATTACCAAAAACATAGGTTTTAATTAAAGAAAAATCCCAGTAAATATCAGAAATTTGAGGAAAAATCCAAATTAAAATTTACTGAAAATCAGGGGGCTTACAATCTATCCAACTTATAAAAATTCCGTCCTCGAAATTAAAATATGGTAGGGTTCATCTATCCAATCTCACTTGATTACAGTCTAAAGGATTCCTCTCAAGTGAATACTGCGGTCTCTACCCAACTTAGAATTTACCCATCTATCATCTAAGGCTATACATCTAATAAAGCTATGCCCCAACTTATTTAATTATGTTATTGAGTCCTCAAGTCTTTAACACCAAACATATCACCTATAATATTCCCTTAATCATATATAAAAGGGTCATCAACACTACGACCGGCCTGTGGGGTATATCTAGTACTGTCTATATATCAAACTTATACCAAGCACGAGGTTTCGTCTTTCCGAAATAAGGGAAGACGAAGATCAATAATAAAGAGTTCAAGGGTGAGGTAATAGAATAGAAGTATCAGAATCAAGGCGTTTAACGAATTCAAATAGGATTTTTCAAGACAATTATGGATTGAAATTCTATTCTGGTAATCCTTTGTTCGCATGCTCGTATTAGTATAGTTATATAACTGATACGATATGCTCAGATATATCTAGAGGGCAAGTATACTAGTCAACTATATAACTCAATCCACGTGAAGTAGTCGTGCAAAGAACGAACCAAAATGCACTAAGGTTGATCCGACCGTAATATAATGATTCTGAATAGACAATTGTATTAGTATGTCGACCCAATAATACATATGTCATGAACAAGCTTGATAAAAAAATAAGCTTGCAAAACTAGGCTGTAACAGCAGCATAAGTCAAGGTAGTACAAATATAAGTACGCTAGATGATGATGGAAGGAGGTACAAATTAATTCAAGTTCACAAAGACAAAATAAAATAAGCAATTAACAAAAGACTCTACAATCTCTACGGTTATCAATTATAAGCAAGTTCAAAATTACATAGGTTAAGGCTGAGGTCACGAACCAATAGGCACGAGATAAAACAAATCTATAAACAGATAACTACAAAAAATTACGCACATTAGCTACTGCATGGGTCTGTGCGTCTTCCAAAGTCATCGCTGGAGCTTGTTCCCGTTCTTGCAGTTGATTCCTCTGCTGCTGTTGAGCCTGCTGGAAGAGTGTTGTTTGTGGTGCCAAGGGTGGCCTCGGCTGATTCCCTCCAGCGGCTGGTGGTCTGACTCCTTCCACTCTCGTTTGCGGTACTTCCAATGTTGGAGAGGCTGGCCTTGGTGCTGGTAATGCTCTTTCTTGACGTTCGGGGCATTCCTTTAATAAATGCTGACTGGATCCGCAAGCTAAACATAATCTCCCTTTTCGTCTGCACTCATTCTCTATATGGCCTCGCCTGCGACAATATAGACAGACAGGTAGTACTTGCGGAGATGCTTCTGGTGGCTGGTGCATGTGAGACTTTTTTGCAACTTCTTCCTGTGGTGCTCCGACTGGTGCTGATGTGGCTTGTTGATGAATCATTAATGCTTTCTCTTGATGCTGAGGACAATCCTTGGCTAAGTGTTGATTGGTTCCGCAAATCAAGCATAATCCTAACTTGCGTCTGCATTCTTTTTCAATATGGCCTATCTTGCGACAATACTGACAGGTAGGCAGGAATGAGGCTCTGGGTGCTGCTCTCGGTGGTGGATTTATCTGTGGTCGCTTTGCAGCTCTTTCCTGTTGTGCTTGGTCTGGTACTGATGCATACGACCGCTTCTGGCTGGATTCCATCCTTGTGTTGCACTCCATGGCCTGTGCTGTAGTAAGAACGTCCGTTGCAACGGAGCTGATTAACTTTCGTAACTCCGAGCTAAATCTGTCGATGAACTTCTCCGCTTGGTTTTGCTGAGCTTCTTCATGAACCTTCAGATGGGCTTGCATCATCGCGTAGAACATTCGAATCATTTGTTGTTCGTCCATAGCCTGCCCTTGTGGAACGGTAGGCATCGGTAGAGCAAACAGCGTCGATGGTGGTGTCACGCCCCAGTCCCAAAATTCCGTAGGACTAGACACGTGGCAATGGCCAGTAGTACGCACCGATGGACCAACTCAATATAATGGATCCATCAGGGCATACTTAAGCTGTAAAACAAATCTACGACAATCACGGCACAACTAATCTCATCCACACAAGATATAAAATATGATCCACTGAATAAATAAGGAATGTAAATCATCAGCAAGTCTCACAAAGTACTTCGGGGAATAACCCGATAAATATCTAGTATAATGGTTCAACTGACCAGAAAGTAAAAGACTAAAATAAAAAAATAAACGCTGAGCATGAACATGGATGTTCAAGAGAAGTCATCAGCTAAGACCTCGTCCTCAGATGGCGGTACAGCTCCTGGATCAGCTCCTGCTCCAGTCCCGTAAACCTCGGGATAAGCCTCGTCCGTAAAATCTGGGGACAAATATCCGGATCCAGGTCCTCAGGGGACATAGCAAGGTACAAGAAAGCTCATGCCAAAATAAATATAGTGCAGCAAGTAATGAATAAATAGGGCAAGTAAGTAACCATCTATGTAAAAATGCAAGATGAGAGCAGCACTAAAACTCAGGCTGTAGCCACTACAAGCTCTGTGTCGGGGAGCCGGTAGCGGTAATAAACACGTAATGTGCCTAGCT
Source organism: Iris macrosiphon (assembly GCA_036927795.1). Classification (NCBI taxonomy): domain Eukaryota; kingdom Viridiplantae; phylum Streptophyta; class Magnoliopsida; order Asparagales; family Iridaceae; genus Iris; species Iris macrosiphon. The sequence continues at coordinate 18,385,332 of JAYESA010000017.1, forward strand.
CTGCTACGAGAGTCTGAGGCCTCACAATAGTAGTAGATAGATATATGAAACAGCCTGTAGCCTGTGTGTCTCTCTCCACCCAATGTAACCACGCATATCATGACCATAACGTCTCATGCCCATGTCAAGCGTGATCATAGCTAATGCATCAAGTCATAAAGTATCTAAGAGTATAATGTCCAAGTCCTGTATCCTATACAGAATCACCACGAATATCTCGGGAAAATCCTGTCTTATGAATAGTGTCAAGTGTCCTGGGTCATATGGTACTTGATAAGACAAGTACGAGAGTATAAAGTGTCACGAATGTCCATCTCTAGATGACCGTACCCAACACTGCATACAGTGTCGGCACCCGACTAGTAATCGGACGCTAAGTACGTCACACGGTCCTAGGTTGAGCATGCACAGCAATATAATAAAGCAAGGAAAATAAATAACTAAGCTGCAGAGTTGGCAAGGTACACTTGCCTGATGTTGGATTATCAACAATCGTCCCTGGATCAGCGGGACCGGTAGGGACTACTCCAAAAGCTGTCATAAACATCACCAATAGTCTCAGAAGATATCAAATAGCTAGAAATGCCTGTCCTTACGTCCAATTTGGACACAGGGGCAAAAAGGTCATTTTCGGATTAAAGCGGGTCCACATGTGGGCCACTTTGCACTGAAAAGTGTGTCAGGGTCAAAGGTCTCCAAATTCCGCAAACTTAGTGTCCACAAGTCAGGAACGATGATACGAATCCAACGGAACTTCCAGAATTGGATTTCGATGAGCCGATCTCAAAATCACCCGTCAAGTGGAGCCCGTGGGGCCCACGATACGTGATTTTGTCAACGTTCTCGGAATTAGACCAAACTTGGGTCACAGGACCAGCGTATTGCTACGAGTCTGATGGCGCAAGTTTTGTCTCGATCTGACGTGTGTACACGAAGTTACAGCGCATTCCAGAAAGGATAGATACGGGGTGTCGTCGACGGATACGCGTTGATCCCGGGGTGCACGCACCTCCGAATTGACTTCTGCAAAATCCTACACGACCGTATCTATGTCGCGCACGGTTCGGTAAAGACCGCATGCGACCAAGTCGTCCCGATTGGTGGGGCGGACTCAGTTCCGGGGTGAAACAGGGCGTTGTTTTTCCTGTTTTTGGATCGCGGTGTGTGATCACCACAGGATGCGATGCACCGAGCAAGTTGTACGGGCACCGAGAGGGTTATACAGTTTCCGCATAGCAATTTACGGAATCGAAAATGGAGTTGCGAGGTGAAAGAAATCGGTACCTGAACAGGGCTCCGTGAATGTTGAATTCCAAGTGTCCGAATGTCAACCCCGTGTCCTGGTTGAGAGCAGCGGTGTGTCCGGGGTCGGATCTAGGTCAGCGGCGGCCTAGGGCTTCGTCGGAGGGTGTCGGCTCTGGGTCGTCAACGTCCTGGCTGCAGCGGCTCCGGGGTCTGTGCTGTCGCCTGGTTCGGGGAAACGGCCGTCGAGTAGAGGGGACGACGGCGGAGTCGATCAGTGGTGGACTGCGGCCGCGCGGGTCGGGGCTGTACTCGCCAGGGGGAAAGTCGAGCGGTGGTGCTCGACGTCTAGGGCAGAGATGGGCCGAGGTCGGTCGGCGACGGGTCGTGGGGTTAAGGGGAAGTCGGGGACGAGGGTTCCGGGCTGCTCGGGGGCGTCGAGTGGCGGACGCGGGCTGCTGATCGAGAGATAGGTCGATGGCGGCGCCACGGATCTCTAGGTTACGGCTGGCACGCATGCCAAGGAGGGGAATTTATACCCTGCTACAGGAACTTCGGCAAGCTAGGGCTTCCCAACTGGTTTTCGGGTCGGGTTGGTTTGGGCTTGGTTCGTTTGGGTTTGGTTCACAATTCTATAGGTTTTGGTCCTCGATCCGTTGCTCCGGCGTCCAATAAATTCACCAAAAAATGCCATGCGTCCGGTTCTCCATCATACACAATAAATTTTTACTTCCAGAATATTTTAACACCCATAAACTGCCCGTAAAATTCTTTAACTCCTAAATACCTCGGTTCTTCATCCAAAATCCCGAAAACATCCGAGAAAATTATATTAAAAATTATCTGAAAAATAGGGTGTTTACAATCTTCCCTCCTTAAAAGGATTGCATCATCGTAATCAAAGAATAAGCTACTCAAGAAAGAGTTATGGAAATACAAGGTGGCCTAGTTTACAACTGCCTTCTCGAACAAGTGGGGGTATCGCTGGCGCATACTATCTTCACGTTCCCAAGTCGATTCTCCAGGAGAATGATGTTTTCATGCTACTCGAACCAGTCTGATCGTCTGTCCCCGTAATGTCTTCTCACTGACGTCAAGGATGCCAACTGGTTGTTCTTCATACCTCAAGCTCGGGCCTACTGCGATCTCTGAATGATCGACTACGTGACTTGGGTCGGTCACGTACCTTCGCAGCTGTGAGACGTGGAATACGTCATGCACTCCCTCTAAGGATGGAGGTAATGCAAGCCGATAAGCCACCTCACCAACATGCTCGAGGATGTCAAATGGCCCAATATACCTTGGGCTCAGCTTGCCTCTGCTCTCGAATCTGATAGTACCACGAGTGGACGAAATCCTCAAGAATACGTGATCTCCTTCTTTGAACTCTAGGGGACGTCTGTGCGTATCTGCCCAATGCTTCTGTCGGTCCTGAGCTGCTCGTAGATGATTCTGAATCTGCTTCACCTTCTCCACTGTTTGTGTGACCAATTCTGGTCCCAGTATCTGACGTTCACCGACGTCACTCCAGCATATAGGTGACCTGCACTTCCTTCCGTATAAAGCTTCAAATGGTGCCATTTGGATGCTGGCCTGATAACTGTTGTTGTAGGAGAACTCCACTAAGTGCAAATGATCTTCCCAAGAACCTCCAAAGTCTAGCATACATGATCGTAACATGTCCTCCAATATCTGAATGGTGGGCTCCGATTGGCCATCTGTCTGCGGGTGGTATGCCGTGCTGAACTTGAGTCTAGTGTCCAGACTCTCTTGCATGCTTCTCCAGAAATGAGATATAAATCTCGAATCTCTATCCGATACAATACTGACCGGTACTCCATGTAATTTGACAATTTGTCGCATATACATGTCAGCTAGTACCTCTGTGGACTGCCCAACTCTAAATGGCAAGAAATGTGCTAATTTAGTGAGTCGATCCACTATCACCCATACTGCGTCTCTTCCACTGGGGCTCCTCGAAAATCCTATGACAAAGTCTATCGTGATGTGCTCCCACTTCCATTCTGGTATAGGAAGCGGCTGTAACATACCTGCAGTCCTCTGATGCTCTGCCTTCACTTGCTGGCAGACTAAGCATTTGGCCACAAATCTTGCAATCTTTCTCTTCATTCCATGCCACCAGTAATACTGTCTCAAGTCTCGATACATCTTGGTTCCTCCTGGGTGAACAGAGTACATGGAGCTATGTGCTTCATGTCATTAACTCCTGTCTCAATTCTCCATTTGGAACATACAGGCGATTTCCAAACCTCAATGTCCCGTCTTCGTGAATGCGAAGTCCTGTCTGCATGCCTGCTTCTATCCTTTCTTTGAGTCTTCGGAATCTAGCATCGGTGGGCAATGCTTCCTTAATCTTCTCCATGAGTGATGACTGAATCTCAAGGTTAGCCATTAAGCCTTCCTGTCCTGGTAAAATAACCTCTATCTGAAGCTCATGTAGATCTCTCAATAACTCTGGCTGCATCGTCAAGAAATAAGCCGTAGGCTTCCTGCTGAGTGCGTCTGCAACAACATTCGCCTTTCCCGGATGATACTGCAGATCTATGTCAAAAGCTACCATCAATTCAAGCCAGCGTCTCTGCCTCATGTTAAGCTCCTTCTGAGTATACACATACTTCAGGCTCTTGTGATCAGTAAAGATTTCTACCCTCTCTCCATAAAGATAGTGCCTCCATATCTTCAATGCAAATATAACTGCTGCTAGCTCCAGATTATTTGTCGGGTAGTTCTTCTCGTGGACCTTCAACTATCTTGACGCATAAGCAATGACTTTGCCATGTTGCATCAAGACACACCCTAGTCCACTGCCTGATGCATCACTGTAAACAATAAAACCTCCTGACCCTGAAGGAAGAGTCAAGATAGGTGCTGTTGTTAATCTTCTCTTCAGTTCTTCAAAAGCCTTCTGGCAGTCTTCTGTCCATATAAACTCCTGGTCCTTCCGTGTCAGCTTCGTCATTGGTTCTGCAATCCTCGAGAAATTCTCTACAAACCTTCGGTAATATCCCGCAAGTCCGAGAAAACTTCTCACCTCTGCAACTGATGTGGGTGTTGGCCAAGTCTCTATTGCTGCAACTTTCTCTGGATCTACTGAAAGTCCTTCTCCTGATATGATGTATCCCAAGAAAGGCACTTTGTCCATACAGAACTCACACTTACTGAGCTTGGCATATAACTTCTCCTGTCTCAAGGTCTCTAACACGATTCTGAGATGCTCCTCGTGCTCTTCATGGTTCTTGGAATATATGAGAATGTCGTCAATGAACACCACTACAAATTTATCCAAGAACTGATGAAAGACTCTGTTCATCAAACTCATAAACACTGCTGGCGCGTTGGTTAAACCAACCGGCATCACCAAGAACTCATAATGCCCATACTTCGTCCTGAAAGCTGTCTTCGGGATGTCTTCTTTCCTCACCTTGATCTGATGATAGCCAGATCTAAGGTCAATCTTCAAAAATACCCTTGTACCACTCAACTGATCGAATAGATCATCAATACGTGGTAAGGGATACCTGTTCTTGATGGTCACAGCATTTAGTGCCCGGTAATCAATGCACAACCGTACTGTTCCATCCTTCTTCGGCACAAATAATATGGGTGCCCCCCAAGGTGAAACACTGGGCCGAATGAAACCCTTCTCCAAAAGATCATCAACCTGTTCCTTCAATTCCACTAACTCCTTAGGTGCTAGCCGATAAACTGATGAAGTGATTGGCTCTGCTCCTGGAGTCAAGTCTATTGTGAATTCTATTTTCCGATCAGGCGGTAAGCCTGGAAGATCATCGGGAAATACATCCACAAATTCTGATATGACTCTTGGGTAACCTGTCTCCCCTTCTACCGATAGTACCCTAAGAGTAGGCTGAACTCCTTGCTCTACTGCTCCTCGAAGAAACTCAAATTCTGGATGTCCGGGCGGTCTAAATATAACCCGCCCAAGTCGGCAATCAAGAGTCGCATGGTACTGACTTAACCAGTCCATACCAAGTACGACATCATAATCCGGCAAAGAAAATATCAGAAATTGAGCTCGCATTTCTCGGCCACAAACGACTACAGAACATGATCTACAGACGTCACTAACCGGAATAATTCTACCTCCCGTAAGAATTCTCTTCATCTTCGGAAGGGGTACGGTAGCTACTCTATGGGTGGCTACAAAGCTAGCTGCTATAAATGAATGCGATACTCCAGAATCAAATAATGCTACAGCTGGTAATGAAGCTACTAAAATAGTACCTGCGATGACCTCGCCTGCTGTAGCCTCCTCCTCAACAGCTAAAGTGAATGCCTGCCCTCGCCCCTGTGCTGGACCTCTCTGCTGCTGCTGAGCCTGCTGAAATAGGGCTGCCTGTGGGGCCAGTGGTGGTCTCTGCTGGTTTCCTCCTGGGGCTGGTGGTCTGACTCCACCAACTCCTGTCTGCTGTGCTCCTACTGCTGGATAAGTTGGTCGCGGTGCAGGTAGAGCTAGTCTGGGTGCTTCTCCTCTATGGTGAGTGCAGTCTCTGGATAGATGCTGGTTTGATCCGCAAAGCAGGCATAGTCCCAACTTCCGCCTGCACTCTCTCTCAATGTGTCCTACCTTGCCGCAGTGATGACAAGTAGGAAGGGATATGGCCCTGTGTGCTGCTCAATCTGGAGTACTCCTCTGAAATTGTTTTGCAGAATCTCCATGTGCTGCCTTGGTTGGTGCGGAGGTGTTTGGCCTCTTCAGATTCGATTTCCTTCTAGTGACGCGCTCCATGCGTCGTGCTGCTGCTAGAACATCAGTATAATTTGTAGGTGCCACTGAGCCAATCAATCTCTGAAGCTCGAACTTCAACCCGTCAAAGAACTTTTCCGCTTTCTCTTCCTCCGTCGAAATCAATATTGGAGCGAAGCGACTCAGGCGAATAAATTCAGAATTGTATTCTTCCACTGTCATGCTGCCCTGGATGAGGCGGTTGAACTTGTCCCTGAGCTCTGACCGTGCAACTGCCGGGATGTACATCTCTTGGAAAAGTCTGGAGAACTCTTCCCATGTGACTCTGTCCTGTCTAAGTCTTCTTTCTTCTGCTAACCACCAGTGGTGCGCATTATCAGTTAACTGCATTCTGATTGCAGTCATCCACTTCTCTCTTGGAAGTTCAGCGGCTTCCAGCTGATGCTGAATGTTTGTGAGCCACTCATGAACTTCTGTTGGCCCTTCTTTACCAGAAAATGTGCGAGGCTTGAGATGACCGAAGTCGGTGATAGATCCCGTCGATGTTCGTCTCGCTGCTGGATTAGCCTGCTCCAATGCGGATACCAGGCTGGTCCTCAGATACTCGGCCTCCTGCCGATGGGCCTCCTGCTGAATCTGTTGCTGTGCTTGTATCATAGCATACATCATCTGGAACATTTGTTGCCCGTCCATGGCTTGTCCTGGCGGAAATTCTGGCATCTGGGGAGTGAACTGAGGTGGAGGTGGGATATCATCTCTTCGGAACCTTGGATTAGGCTGTCCGGTTTGATCACTCTGCGATGCTTGTCCTCCATCCCCTGGTGTCACTCCGTCTCCATAAGTAACCACAGCGTCGTGTGGCGTATCCAAAGGAATATCATCTCTGTTCCCGGAATCCATTGCTCTGCAATCAAAATATAAACTGTAAGAACGCACAGAGGAATCAATACAGGATGCAGTTCAAGTAAAAATTTCAAGTCGATATAGAGTTCAACGATGGATTAAATGATGGATGAGAACCTAGAACTTATCCTATCCTTAGGGCAGGCTGGTTCAGTCCCTAAGTTGAAACTGAACAATTTTAGTCGTTGACCTGCATGGGCCACCACAAAAACCATGTCACGCCCCAGTCCCAAAATACCGTGGGACTAGACACGTGGCAATGGCCAGCAGTACGCACCGATGGACCAACTCAATATAATGGATCCATCAGGGCATACTTAAGCTGTAAAACAAATCTACGACAATCACGGCATAACTAATCTCATCCACACAAGATATAAAATATGATCCACAGAATAAATAAGGAATGTAAATCATCAGCAAGTCTCACAAAGTACTTCGGGGAACAACCCGATAAATATCTAGTACAATGGTTCAACTGACCAGAAAGTAAAAGACTGAAATAAAAAAATAAACGCTGAGCATGAACATGGATGCTCAAGAGAAGTCATCAGCTAAGACCTCGTCCTCAGATGGCGGTACAGCTCCTGGATTAGCTCCTGCTCCGGTCCCGTAAACCTCGGGATAAGCCTCGTCCACAAAATCTGGGGACAAATATCCGGATCCAGGTCCTCAGGGGACATAGCAAGGTACAAGAAAGCTCATGCCAAAAATAAATAACGACTGGTAATCGGACTGGTAATCGGACGCTAAGTACGTCACACGGTCCTAGGTTGAGCATGCACAGCAATATAATAAAGCAAGAAAAATAAATAACTAAGCTGCAGAGTTGGCAAGGTACACTTGCCTGATGTTGGATTATCAACAATCGTCCCTGGATCAGCGGGACCGGTAGGGACTACTCCAAAAGCTGTCATAAACATCACCAATAGTCTCAGAAGATATCAAATAGCTAGAAATGCCTATCCTTACGTCCAATTTGGACACAGGGGCAAAAAGGTCATTTTCGGATTAAAGCGGGGTCCACATGTGGGCCACTTTGCACCGAAAAGCGTGTCAGGGTCAAAGGTCTCCAAATTCTGCAAACTCAGTGTCCACAAGTCAGAAACGATGATACAAACCCAATGGAACTTCCAGAATTAGATTCCGATGAGCCGATCTCAAAATCACCCGTCAAGTGGAGCCCGTGGGGCCCACAATACGTAATTTTGTCAACGTTCTCGGAATCGGACCAAACTTGGGTCACAGGACCAGCGTATCGCTACGAGTCCGATGGCACAAGTTTTGTCTCGATCCGACGTGTGTACACGAAGTTACAGCACGTTCCAGAAAGGATGGATACGGGGTGTCGTCGACGGATACGCGTTGATCCCGGGGTGCACGCACCTCCGAATCGACTTCTGCGAAATCCTACACGACCGTATCTACGTCGTGCACGGTTCGGTAAAGACCGCGTGCGACCAAGTCATCCCGATTGGCGGGGCGGACTCAGTTCCGGGGTGAAATAGGGCATTGTTTTTCCTGTTTTTGGATCGCGGTGTGCGATCACCACAGGACGCGATGCACCGAGCGAGTTGCACGGGCACCGAGAGGGTTATACAGTCTCCGCATAGCAATTTACGGAATCGAAAATGGAGTTGCGAGGTGAAAGAAATCGGTACCTGAATAGGGCTCCGTGAATGCTGAATTCCAAGTGTCCGAACGTCAACCCCGTGTCCTGGTTGAGAGCAGCGGTGTGTCCGGGGTCGGATCTAGGTCAGCGGCAGCCTAGGGCTTCGCCGGAGGGTGTCGGCTCTGGGTCGTCGACGTCCTGGCTGCAGCGGCTCCGGGGTCTGTGCTGTCGCCGGGTTCGGGGAAACGGCCGTCGAGTAGAGGGGACGGCGGGGGAGTCGATCAGTGGTGGACTGCGGCCGCGCGGGTCGGGGCTGTACTCGCCAGGGGGAAAGTCGAGCGGCGGTGCTCGGCGTCTAGGGCAGAGATGGGCCGAGGTCGGTCGGCGACGGGTCGTGGGGTTAAGGGGAAGTCGGGGACGAGGGTTCCGGGCTGCTCGGGGGCGTCGAGTGGCGGACGCGGGCTGCTGATCGAGAGATAGGTCGATGGCGGCGCCGCGGATCTCTAGGTTGCGGCTGGCACGCATGCCAAGGAGGGGAATTTATACCCTGCTACAGGAACTCCGGCAAGCTAGGGCTTCCCAACTGGTTTTCGGGTCGGGTTGGTTTGGGCTTGGTTCGTTTGGGTTCGGTTCACAATTCTATAGCTTTTGGTCCTCGATCCGTTGCTCCGGCGTCCAATAAATTCACCGAAAAATGCCATGCGTCCGGTTCTCCATCATACACAATAAATTTTTACTTTCAGAATATTTTAATACCCATAAACTGCCCGTAAAATTCTTTAACTCCTAAACACCTCGGTTCTTCATCCAAAATCCCGAAAATATCCGAGAAAATTATATTAAAAATTATCTGAAAAATAGGGTGTTTACAGGTGGAACGTCATCTTGCTGTATTCTCGTGGCATGCTGGCTTGCTTGACTGCGTTGTTGAACTGATTGACCCTCTTCTACTGGTGTTACTTCATCTCCGTTGGTTATCATAGCACCTTGTGGTGTTTCTGGATGAGTCTCATCGCGTGCTTGTGAATCTATTGCTCTGCATCAAATTAAACTATAAGAGGCATACATGAATCAAGGTAGGATGCAAGTCAAGAATTTAATTCAAATCCGATACAGATATCAAGAACGTTTCAAGCAAGTGGATGAGATCCTAGAAACTTATCCTATTCTTATTGCAGGCTTGTTCGATCCCTAAGTTGAAACCGAACAATTTAGTCGTTGACCTGCGTGGGCCACCACAAAAACTATATCACGCCCCAGTCCCAAAATACCGACGGACCGGACGCGTGATAATGGCCAACAGTACACACCGATGGACAAATCTAATTTAATAGATCTATCGGGGCATGCTTAAGCTGTAATACAATAATAAGTAGGTCCAATGATACAAGTCACTATCTAATCTAATCTCATCCATAACAGATAATCACAGATCCAATGCCAGAATAATGTAAATAAAATAAACTGACATATCTCAATAAAAGTGTCTCGGAGAACAATCCGAGAACAAGTCTGATACATCAATGCAATAGACTGGAAAATAAAGGAACTGGAAATAGAAATAAATGAGTATATAAAGCCAATACTCAGGAGAAGTCCTCTGGTATGATCTCGTCCTCGAATGTCGGTACAGCTCCTGTATCAGCTCCTGTATCTGCTCCTGCTGCGGTCCCGTATACCTCGGGATAGATCTCGTCTATAAATCCTGGGGACATAATCCGGATCCAGGTCCTCAGGGGACATAGCAAGGTACAGATAATACAAGCCAAAGTAAATACAGTGCAGCAAATAATGAAATAAATAGGGTAAGTATGTAACCATCTATGTGAAATGCAAGTGAGAGCATCACGAGTACTCAGGCTGAGCCGCTACAAGCTATGTGTCGGGAGCCGGTAGCAGTAATAACACGTAATGGGCCAAGCTCTGCTCGAGAGTCTTGTGCCTCATAATAATAGGGGTTTATATATATGATCAGCCTGTAGCCTGTGTGTCTCTCCCCACCCAATGTAATCACACGTCTTATGTCCACGATGCACCCACCTTGAACCTCACTAGAGCCTGGGCGGTCGGAGAGGTTCTCCGTAATATCCCTTTCGGGTCCGGCAAAGCCCTTCGAATCGTCTCTTGTCTCTGCTGCACCATGTCCATGTCACGCACAATCATATCTAATACAGCCAGTCATATAATGTCTATGGATATAATGTCAATGTCAAATCCTACATCCTATACAGAATTACCATAAATATCTCAGGAAGATCCTGTCCATGTATAGTATCAAGTGTCCTGGATATAATGTACTTGATAAGACAAGTACGAAAATGTAAAGGGGTCACGAATGTCCATCTCTAGATGACTTACACAATATCGCGTACGGTGTTGGCACCCGGCTAATAATCGGACGCTAAGTAAGTCACACGGTCCTAGGTTAAGCATGCACAGCAATATAAATGAATCAAGGAAAATGCAACAAGAAATATAAAGTTGGCAAGGTATACTTGCCCACTGATGTATAACTAAGTCAAGGAAATAAGTAGCAAAGCTGCAGGGTTTGGCAAGGTACACTTGCCTGGGGTTCTGGCTCCAACTGTAGCTCTGGTCTCAGTGTGATCTGCAGGTACTCCTTCGATTGCTGAAATAAACATCACCAACAGTCTCAGAAAATATTAAATAGCTAGAAACGCCTGTCCTTAAGTCCAATTTGGACACAAGGGCAAAAATGACATTTCTGGGTCAAAGCGAGGTCCACATGTGGGCCACTTTGCACCGAAAATCGTGTCAGGGTCAAAGGTCTCCAAATTTGCCAAACTTAGTATCAACAAGTCAAGAACGATGATACGAACCCAACGAAACTTCCAGAATTGGATTCCGATGAGCCGATCACAAAATTGCCCGTCAAGTAGAGCCTGTGGGGCCCACAATACGCGATTTCGTCAACGTTCTCAGAATCGAACCAAACTTGGGTCACAGGACCAGCGTATTGCTACGAGTCTGATGGCGTAAGTTTTGTCTCGATCCGACGTGTGTACACAAAGTTACAGCGTGTTCCAGAACAGGCGAATACGGGATATTGTCGACGGATATGCGTTGATTCCGGTGTGCACGCACATCCAAATCAACTTCTGCGAAATCCCGCACGTCCGTATCGACGGCGGTCACATTTTGGTGAAGACCGCGTGTGACCAAGTCGTCCAGTTTGGCGGGGCGTATTCAGTTCCGGGGTAAAACAGGGCATTGGTTTTCTTATTTTTGGATCGCGGTTTACGATCGCCACAGGACGCGATGCACCGAGCGGGTTACAAGGGCATCGAGAAGGTCATGCAGTCTACGCGTCATAACTGACAGAACGAGAAACAGAGCTACGAGGAGAGAGAAAAGAATACCTGAACAGGGCTCCGTAAACTAGGTTTCTCGTGTCCTCGCGTGTCGACACGAGACACTGTGTCCTGTGTCTGAACTAGGGTTTCAGTTCAGGGGCTACGGCGGCCGAAAGAGGGGAGACTTCGGCTGGGGCTGCTGCTGCGGGTCTCCGGCGAGGTCAGCGGGGCTGAGGAGGGGCCCTGGCTCGGGGAGACGTCGAGGCGGAGGAGGGTTCGAGGAGCTGCTGACCGGCTGCGGGTCGGAGGCTTTGGCGGAGGAGCTGCGGGCTCGGGGTCGGCAGGGACGGAGCTGGAGGAGAGGAGGAGAGGAGGATAGGAGGAGAGGGAGGCTAGCCGAGGGCGGAGGCCGGTCTCGTTGGGGATGGCAGGGTCGAGGGAGTGCCGGAGAAGACGACGGAGGGGGCGCGGGGCTGAGGGGGTCGACGAGGGTCGGGTGGTGGTAAGACGGCGAGGTGGCGAGGAGAGCAGGAGGAGGAGATGCTGGAGGTGCTGCTCGGGGACGATGGCTGAGGAAGGAGGAGGGAGGTAGGCGGCTGAGGACAGGCGGCTGGGCTAGGGGCGGCACCTGAGTCTCGCCGGAGGGGTCAGGGAAAGGGTGGCGGCGCTCGGTTAGGATTAGGTTTAGGGATTAGGGATTTTTAGTAAATTTTCTTTTTTCTTTTTGTTTGTGGAGAAAAACTAGGAAATTATGTATTTATACATACAGAAATTGGACTAGGGTTTGACCTAAGATTTGGGCTGGGTCAACGCTCTTTGGGCTTGGCTTCGGCTCTCATGGGGATGTTGGGCGTTTGGCACGGGTTTAATTCGGTTTAATTCTACATCGGTTTTCAGGACTTTAAAATGCTTCTGGAGTCCAATAAATTCACAAAAAAATATCCTATGTCCAGTTTTCTATTTTACACCATAAAATATTATTTCCATAATATTTTAATACTATTTAACAATAATTAAAAATCATTTAATTACCAAAAGCCTAGGTTTTAATTACAGAAAAATCTCAGTAAATATCAGAAAATTAAGGAAAAATCCAAATTAAAAATTACTAAAAATTAGGGGGCTTACAGAGGAGGAGAACGTGGAGGAGAAGGGAACAATGGTGGACGCTGTCGGGGTCTTGCGGGGAATGGAGAGGCGGGGTACAACGGCTCCGGCGAGGGGGTTGCTCCAGTCGGGTCTGGCTTCTCCGACGAGTTGAAGTTGATGAACATGAAGGTGGGAAGGGGTCAGCTGGGAGAAGCTAGGTTGAAGGGAAAAAAAATAAGAAGGAAAAATATAGGAAGAGAATATATATATATGTATGTAAAGAAAATAGGGTTGGGTTGACCTAAAAAATTGGGCCGGTTAACCCCTCTTTGAAATTGGGCTTGACTTGTCATATAGGTATTTCAAAGGGCTAGGATTTGGTTTGATTCAAAATGAATGGTTAGTATTGCGTCGGTTCAAAAATTATGGAGGCTATGGGTTGAGGAGGTTGATGTTGAGTTACACACTCCCAAAAATTATAGAAAATTTCACATAAAGAAGAAATGGGTTTCTTCACATGTTGTGTCCAATGGGGTGGACACCTTAATACACTTTTGCATAAAAGTGCCTAACAATTAGAAAATTACACAAAGTTGGGTTTATGTTTAATTTAATTAAAATAAATATAATTGGTGTTCTAAAATTAATTAGAAGTACATGGGACTAAAATTAAGTGGGACACAAGTGTCGTGAATGAAGAAGACTCAGAATAGAATATTACCTTAATTTGGGTTGCACGAAATAGGTCGAGATTGTGTCTCTAATTTCGATTGGAACGCACAACGATACAAAGTTGTATTTATTAGAATTAAATAATAATATCTGCGACGAATATTGTACGACTAAAATAAAGTACAAGAGAGCATAATTATAAGTTACACAAAGGTCAGAAAAGAAGGCAGGCATGTCTAGGACAAAGGTATAAAATTTATTGGAAGGCAAAAGCTAGGGTAGCGCTCCAAATATCGAAGCAACGGTAAGACGCAACAATTAAATAAAATCACGTTAATTAAATATAACCCTATGTAAATAAATCCTGAAATAATACAAATTAAATCCACAATCCTATATTTTGGTCAGGGGTTCATCTAGTGGGCTTCTAGGTCTAGTCTACTAACTCATGCATTACGAATATTATATAATATATATATAAATACACATATTATGCAATTAATTAAAATAAATTCACACAACACTTAATAATAAACAAAAAGTCAAAAATATTCCTATTTCAGAATGTGGTAGTGACAAGTCTACCCTCCTTAGAAAAATTTTGTCCTCAAAATTTAAGATCCTCAATAGTTGTATTTACTCATTATATTATTTTCTATTAAAATTTAAATTTATCAAACCAAATAATCATGAAGTAAATCCATATTGTTATTTCACAAAATTTTCAAATATCATATTCCTGAAAATCCTCGAAATAAAAATCAAATTCTATTCTTATTACAATCTCCTTCAAAATTTTAAGTTAATAATTAAATACTCAAAAATTTACTCTCCAATCCTATAATTTAAATCTAATCAATGCATATTTAGAAAATCTAAAGTCTCATTCCAAAAATTTGAATTCAAATACTATTCCATTAATGATTTACTACTCTATTCTTTTTCCACACAACACTCATCAATGTAATACTTATAAAATCTTCAGTCCTTAATCCAGTTCCTGTTGAGCTTCTTTTCTTTGAGGATTCCTTGTTAGTATGATAATTGGTGACTTACAATTAGGTCAGTATCTTGTATCAATATTGACTGAGTATGGATTGTGAGTCTGTAAGTGTTTCTTGGTTGGACATGTGAGTAGTAGGCATTAATCTAGAGATAACCCATAGCATAGTACCTTGTAGCAATGGTTCTATGATAAGGTGTCATTATTATTAGTATTGGTATTATAGGTAGAAGGAGTAAAGGGTATGAGTGATGGTTCCAAGAGTTAGTATCAAAGTCAGCATGCCAGTCCTAGATAGTCATGAATTTATGTAGTTGGCTGATCCATGTATGCAATTAAGTATCAAGGAAATTGTATTAAAAATTAATGGAGCATGATATTCAATTTGATGGTTGATTACTTGGGTGTGACAAGAGTAAAGAAATATACATGCATAAAGGGTATTAATGAGTGTGCTATGGGTTAAGAAATATCAAGATTGGTCATGGGAGATATGTAGTATATTACTGATTAGTGTATCAGACTGTAAAAGATTTAAGAGAATAATACTTATACATCCATTGAGATATGGAACCATAGGCCTGCATTTGAGAGTGAAGTGGAGCATGTGTATTATATAAGTTAATAACTAGTGCAAATGATTGTGAGTTCTAATAAGTTTGATGAGGTAATCTTATGATGAAGCTAGTGTTACCATACCAAGAGTACTAATATTTCTATATCGAGGATTAGTTGAGCAAGGTGCTAATAATAATAAGTACTTCGTGTGATAATAATTAGATTGGTGTATCAGTTAATATAGATAGAAAATTATTGAAGAAAATACGTCTGACGATAACTTTGATTATTGGGAGTTATAGTGCAAGTAATCCGGGTAATACAAATTTTAGTACACATTTGAGGGATGTAGACAATTAGTGTATTTGTATGTGTATCTTGAATGTTAGAGACTGTGAGTATTTATATGTATACTTAGATAGATGTGGATTTAAATTTATAATTTGAAGATTGGAAATGAATTTTAATTTTTAAGAATTTTGAGGAGTTGAGATTTTATGTTATTAAAATTTTTGAGGATTCAAATTCAATTCAATAAACATAGTCAAAGCTATAAAATTTTTTGGAAGTGATTAAAATTTTATTTCAATATTTGAATATTTGACTTTTGAGGAAAGTATATGCATTTTATTTTAAATTGTTCGAGAAGTTAAATTTTGAGGGTTTTATTTTGAGGAAAATAATATATATAATGAGTAAATACAACAATTGAGGATTTTAAATTTCGAGAACAAAATTCTTTTAAGGAGGGTAGACTTATCACTACCACATCCTGAAAATAGGGGTATTTTTATTATTTTATATATTATAGGTATTGTGTGTATTTATTGCATGATATGTGTGTATATATATATATATATATGTATATATATATACATATATATATATATATATGTGTGTGTGTGTGTGTGTGTGTGTGTGTGTGTGTGTGTGTGTGTGTGTATTATATATAGTGTTCATTAATGTATGAGTTAGTAGACTAGACCTAGATGCCCACTAGATGGACCCCTGACCGAAATACAGTATTATGGATTTAATTTGTAATTTTTAGGATTTATTTATTTAGGGTTATAATTAATTACCGTAATTTTATTTAATTGTTGTGCCTTACCATTGCTTCAATATTTGGAGTGCTACCCTAGCTTTTGCCTTCCAACAAATTTTACACCCTTGTCCTAGACGCGCCAATCTTCTACTTTGACCTTTGTGTGACTCATAATTATGCCTAGTTGTGCTTTATTTTAGTCGCACAATATTCGTCGCAGACGTTATTATTTAATTCTAATAAATCCAACTTTGTATCCTTGTGCGTTCCAACCGAAATTGGAGACACAATCTCGACCCATTTTGAGCAACCCAAATTAGGATAATATTCTATTTTGAGTCTACTTCATTTATGACACTTGTATCCCACCTATTTTTAGCCCCATGTACTTTTAGTTAATTTTAGAACACCAATTATATTTATTTTAAATAAATTAAACCATAAACCCAACTTTGTGCAAATTTTTTAATTGTTGGGCACTTTTATGCAAAAGTGCATTAAGATGTCCACCCCATTGGACACAACACACGAAGAAATCTATTTCTCCTTCATGTGAATTTTCCATGATTTTTGGGAGTATGTAACTCAACATCAACCTCCTCAAACCATAGCCCTCCAAACTTTGAACCAAATGAAATCCTAGCCATCCATTTTGAATCTATTGAATCATAGCCCTTGAAATATCTTCATGACAAGCCTTTTTTCCAAGTGTTGACCAAGCCCTTATTCTAGGTCAACCCAATACTATACATATATAAATCCCTTTTCTTTACTTTTTTCTTTTCTTTATTCCTTAAACCTAATACCCAGCCGACTCGTTCCCCTTTCCATCTTATTGTTCTCCATCCCTTCCCCGCTTGTACTCGACCAGCCAGTGATCAGTCCTCGCTGGAGTAGCCTCGTCACCACCAGCACCCTACTGCCCCACCGTTTCCTCCATCCCGCTCGCAACTTTCCATTGGAATCGACCAGTCCCGAGCCGACCGCTGAATGCTGCAATCGCCATCCCTCTGCCTGGACCACCGTGAACCCAGCACACCCTCGTCGGACTCAACCGATCGCTGCACCTGACTGAACGGCCGCTGCCACTGTGACTCAAGACCCTGCCTCCCCTTCACCACGTCGACCGGACCGACTACCTGACTGAACGCAGAACTCGTCGGAGAGCACTGCACTCGGCCGGAGAAGCCCGCTGCCAACCCACTGATCGCCTGAACCTGCTGTCCACCTGAACCCGACCGGATCATGACCGGAGACCCGCTGCCACTCGTCGACGACCCGCCTGCACGACCGCCAAAGACCCGCTGAAGGCGACCTCGACCGCTGCTCAACCGGCCAGAACGCTGGAGCTGACCCGCTCGACTGAACCGAGCACCTCCTTCTCGACGATCTCGACACGAACGCCTCATTCCCGCGTGCACAGGTTTGAGACACTCCTTCTTGTTGCATACACATACTCATACGCGTATTGTATTTGGTATATAATTGGTATATGGGTATATATAATTGGTATATATATATATATATATATAGTATATGAATTCAATTAGTATATATATACATATATATATGTATAGTATATGTTGTTTGTGGTATTAAACGAAAGAATGAAATCTTGTTTGTGGTATTAAACGAAAGAATGAAAGTGTATTTCAATGACGGAGTTTATGCGAAACCCGCGCCCTTTGGTTTACAAACAAACTTGAACAATTTAATCCTATACGAGGATGTGGGAGTACAATTTATTTAATCTGGGTATAAATTGCTATAGGTGTCTGATCTACAGTCGATCACTTTAGCCCTTGGACCACACGATGTTGAAGAAGTGCCGTGCAAGGCAGGTAGCAGCTTCGAAGGTTGCAGGAGAGGGTGGATGCACGATACCAAAGTCTTCGATCCCTGCTCTTTGCCTGAGCTCTGGTCTCTCTCTCTCTCTCTCTTGACCTTTTGATCTGGTATTGGTTTTTTTGACCAAGTTTTTGACCCTCCAATTTGTCCACCTTGTTCCCCATTGATAGGGGTCTCTATTTATAGAGTTTTGATGACAGTGACCACTCCGTCGGTATAAAAACCGAGGAGTGGGAAGTATAGCACCCTTTTACACAACGGTTAAAATAACCAATGCCTGCGTATATATGACCTTTTGAGTGAGCATGTGACGCGTGTCCAATTAAGGGGACAAAACGCGTATATCTGCTGCGAAGATCACGGCGTAGAAGCCACGTAGGTAGGTATCCCTTGTGTAGAAGAGGTTGGCGTAGAAGCCAAATGACTGTCATCCTGGCGTAGAAGTCGAATAGGCATAGAAGCCGAACATGCATAGAAGTCGAACAGGCGTAGAAGTCGAAAAGGCATAGAAGCCGAATAGGCATAGAAGCCGAATGGTCGTAGAGGCCGAGTGGTCGTAGAGGCCGAGTGGTCGTAGAGACTGAGTGGGCGTAGAAGCCGCGTGAGCACAGATCCTGAATGGGCGTAGAAGCCGCTGCGTACCGTGCCAGAGTGCTGATGTGGACGTCTTAGCCGGAATTACGGCCTTTGAAGATATAATCAAATCTCTTGCAGAGATTTGCCACCATCTTATGCATTAAATGCGGAGGCATGTTTTGAAGGTCTGCAGCCCTTCTGTGCATCCGTCGCAGAGACGTGCCTTGAGAGAAACTGTCATCGGTCTGTGCAATTAGACGTGGAGACGTGCCTCGAGTCCCGTACGAAGTGCAACTTTTGACGTGGCAGGCGGTTTGTCTACTGCGGAGCGTAAAACAGCTCATGTTTGCCTGTGTAAAATAAGACAGCATATTCCCTTGTACACGAAAGAGCGGTTTACGCTGAAGGGACTTCAGTAAACGATGGTTCGGTGATATTTTAACCAAATCCTCTGCATTAAATGCAAAGATCCGCCATCATACTGTGGGGCGCGTCCCGAGGGGTCTGCCATTGTTTCCAGCCGTCGTTTGGGTAGCCGTACAGCACTTTTTGTCAGGAGTCAGAGGTCAGATTCACTGTGTGACTTGATAGGTTCATTTCGGGGAAGACGAAGTGTTCCTCGTACGCTTTAACGCTGCTTTGAGAGCGGATGAGTTTTACGTCATGGAGGCGATGAAGAACCCTGTTCACGCTGGAGCGGCCTGGACGTACTGCACTTACGCGGATGGTCCTTTGAGCTTATTCTTCATGCTGTATTTTAGCGGAAAAAGCTCTGTTGTGCGCTTGATGGCTCTGAAGGCCTCTGTTTACGCTGTTCTGCATCAAGAGGCTGCATAGATCCTCCCAGCGTATTTTTTATGCTTCTACAAGACCCCCTTCAAAGCTTTTAAATTCCTCAGAATTTGAAACGCTTTGAATGAAGCATGAACGGCCCCTCGTAACTCGAAATGTTTCTGAATGGAGCGTTGAAACGGTCGATGCTGACTTTATGGCAGATTTATTGGGGACCGCTGTGATCTCTTTCGCCTATAAAAAGGTTGGGGGGGTTAACCTGTTCTCCCCACATTCCCATCACCATGCGGAGATGATCGCCGGAGTTCGTTTGGTCGACCTGAGGAAGAAGGAGATCATGTTCTTCCAGCATGTAGGGAGCCGAAAAAGATGGCATCTTCGAGCAAGTGTCCACTGCAACGATGGATCATGGAAGGATATCTTAGCCTCCCTTGCTCGGGATAATCAGCAACTTTGTATGATGTTTTTTCCGGGAGGAGGGAAGGATCATATTTCAACACACGGCTGGCAAGCTGTATCACTTCTCCTGAGACCCTCGTGGACGAGATTGGACAAACCGTAATCTGTCGTCCTCGATCGAGTTGGGCTAAAGAAGCCTCAACTGGATCGACCATGGCGTATGGAGGATCTTCTTGTTCATGGATGTGGTAGTCGATGAACTGTCTTCGAAGAAGAGGAAGATCTCCACCCATACGAGAAACTGTCAGAACAGCTTCTGGGCGATCTTCAGATGATGATGGGGGACTCCTTTGTCGACGGAGTTTCCCTCAGATGTAATCATGAAAAATAGAGAAAAAACCCTTGTAGATTGGATTTCCCTCATATGTAATCATGGTTGATTTTAATAAAATTGTCTTCTTCTTCATATGATCATCTTGCCATATGTTGCTGTGAAGTCTGAATATATGTAGCTTCGATACGTCTGAATCTTTACGCCGACTCTGATAGAAAGAGTATTAGGCCCTGTTCTTTACGCATAATGAATAGTCCATAGAACACTGTTTAAGTATTTTGAACATTTAGAACTGTCCTGTTGCTAGGACTGAGGGACCGCGTAGAGCTCTGAACTGCTGCTTCTGATGAGCAAAAATTTTGTTCAGACTTCTTCTTCAAGAATGATCTCTCGAAACTCCCTTGGAACAGGGTCAAGGTTTTGGCTGTCAAACTGATTTGCCACCTTGATAGACGAGATGTTCAGACTGGAGTCTGGATGAACCTCCAATTTTGGACCTGAGAAGAGTAATTTCTTAATGTTTGAACTCTGTATGCTTCGGGTACTTGGGATGCTCTGGGTCAAGAACGAGTATCTTCTGTGTGAACTCTTGGCAATTGACCGCTTTGGGGACTGTTCGAATATACGAAAAGTCGTAGAGCGTGAAATCATCAGTCTGTAGCCTCTGGGCGTAAAACACCATCGAGCGTGAAATCGTAGACTTGTGGTTCCTGAGCGTGAAGTCCTAGGTTTGTAGCCTTTCGAGCATAAAGCTACCGAGCACAAAGACATCCGGGCATAAAACCATAGACTTATAGCTGTCAAACGTAAAGCTGTAGATTCGTAGCTGTCGAGCGTAGAAAGCTCCTTTAGCGTAGGACTGGAGATCTGTAGCCTGTGAGCGTAGAACACCATCGAGCGTGAAATCGTAGACTTGTGGTTCCTGAGCGTGAAGTCGTAGGTTTGTAGCCTCTCGAGCATAAAAGCTACCGAACACAAGGGCATCCGGGCGTAAAACCATAGACTTATAGCTGTCGAACGTAAAGCTGTAGATTCGTAGCTGTCGAGCATAGAAAGCTTCTTTATCGTAGAACTGTATATCTGTAGCTCCTGAAAAGAAAATTTCTCCGAGCATAAAGTTTGTGGATCTGTTGCTTCTGAGCGTAAACTGAGCGCCACCAAGCGTGAGATCATCGATTTGGTATCTGCTGAGCGTAAAGTTGTAGGTTTGTGGCCTCTCGAGCATAAAAGCTACCGAGCACAAAGGCATCCAGGCGTAAAACCATAGACTTATAGCTTACGAGCGTAAAACCGTAGATCTGTTGCTGTCGAGCGTAGAAAGCTCCTTTAGCGTAGAACCTGCTGAACCGTCTTGCACGAAAAACTTTTCAAATTTGCTGCCTGTCCGTCTTTCAAGGGTAGTGGGCTGACGTAGCATCCAATCATAACCCACTATTAATTGCGAGATTTGGTTAGGTTCTCGAGGAGTCCGTCCGAGGATTCGAGGAGTCGACCCAAACTCTATATATATATCCCAAGCTTTTGAGAGAAAAACTTTTTATCTGTCTTTTGGGAAAGAGAGCTTTCGACTGTTCGAGTTTTTCTTTGTTCCTTCTCCGAGCACTTCGAGTCTTCAGAAATGGCGCCGAAACAAACCCCCTCCGCTAAGGGAAAGGGTATAGGTTCTTCTTCTCATTCTTCTGCCCCAGCGAGGGAGTCTTTGGTCGGGCAAGGCGAACTTCCTTTTGAGCGAAGTATCCCGTCGACGAGCAGCGCACCCGATCTTAGAGGTAGAGCCTTTGGGGTGACAAAAACGACGAAAAATCCTTCGCACACGTTGAACGTGACCGTGCTAGGTCGTCTTCTGTGCTGATAGCCTCTTTTAAGAAAGATGATGCACGGAGACGTTTTCATCTTTTACGCCCATATTTCTAATGTGCCAGCGTAAAGACTCCATATTTTCGTAGTTCTGAGCGTAAAAGCTCTGGCTACCAAAAATTGGCGTATATCGTAAAATTTGAGTTTTACGCTTCTGGAGGGGACTTCCGGCGTAAAATAACCAAATTTGTACAATCCTGCGTAGAGCACAGACTGTCATTTCTTTAGTCTGTATGTTTGTGCAAGATTTGCAATGACATATTTTTCTTGCACTTTTGCAGTTGATTTGGGTGAGTCTTCACTGGCCGAGGTAATGGGCTCCGCTACCGGGATGCTGCACTTGAACTACCTGGAGGATCTGTCCCACGTGGCATTTCCCATCTTCGGACCCCAGTATCCTGAGGGAAGAGAGTTTTTGATATCGGCTCAGGGCGAGCGGACGCTGCTGAGCATGATCAATGGCGAGCCCTTGACATATGTAGACGGGGAGTAGTACATAAAGCCGGCTTTCCTTTTCGGGGACATGATTGACAAACAGTCCCAGACGAAGCCCAAGAGGGAGCCCTGGGTTTTTCCTGCCGGAAACTTGGTCTTGTATCTGCCAACGATGCCGAGGGATTATCCCATCTCGGCTTTCTTCCACGCGATGCATCCCAGGAAGATGTCGTGGACGTTGACTCCTGATCTTCACGGCAAGCCGGGGAATATCTTTCATCTGAAAGGAGCTGATCAGGGATCGTTTGTCAGTCACCCTTCTGGCATTGTGACATTATTCAGGGGACTGTGCCCGGGCAGTGTCCCGAGTGAAGACAGCTCAGTGATCCAGCCGGTCCAATTGCCGACCTTCTGCAATGACTTCATGGGACGAGGTGGGGTATATCCCAAGGAGAATCCTCGATACAACGGGTGTATCGCCCCAACAAACTCCCGATGGACATGCCTAGTTGACTGGGCCTTGAAGCACTTCCGGAGAGAGCTGGAGGGCATTGGACTGTATGCCGCTGTGAGTGTGACGAGCGTCGGGTTGCCTCCCAATCCTAATTTGTTCTTGGCACTGATGGAGCGATATATTTCGCTCACTGGCACCTTCGCCACTCCAGTGGGGGAGCTAGGATTGACCCTTCATGATATGGCAGTTGTCTCGAGACTGCCGATGGGGATATCCCATATGAAGAGTATGTTCCCACCAACCGGGAGTTGGTGGACTTGGACCCTCGGGTGGCGGAAGTGTATCAGGAGCTGATGTGTCAATACTTCGCGTGCACCGCTTTTTATAACGAGCCTTCTGATTTGGCTCACACCACCAAGTGGATGTCCTACCTCTTCTTCTACCGAGCCAGGGCTGCCAAGTCGGAGAAAGCCTCGGGGGACAGGAATGAGCCCGTGAACTGTTTGGGCGTGCTTAGTGCCCAGGTCGTGGAGGATCTTATGGAGGAGGATAAAGCTCCGGATCAGATTCTCGTCGAGGGGGTAGGAAAGTACCCTGAAGGCATTAAGGCCTGTAGTTACTTGAGGTGCTGTCGCAGGCCTCTGTCTAAGGAAGCCCAGCTGGCTGGTTTTCTCTCCATATGGCTGCGTCGAGTAGTAGTGCCTGGTACTGCGTCCGCGAACCGCATTCACCAGAACATCCTGTGGCCGGCAGTGTGCCTGGTGTTCGGGACAAGACTGGGCTTGCTTCCTGTCATGGTGTGCCGTATACAGGCTGGCCTGAGAGCCATGACTGATGGGTTGCTCGTCGATGAAGCTCGGCGTGAGAAGTTTCCCCGGGTGGAATTACCATACCTGTATTTGATGGGATAGTTAATTCTCCACAATCTCCGGGTGATGTCTCCTGGCTCCGGTAGCAGCTCGGGGGGTATATTCTTGCTGAATTACAAGGACTCTCCCTGGAATATAAGCACAGTTTTAGACTGTCGGCTGGTGTTGAACCTCAGCCACGGCTGGAAGCTCCTCTGTACTCCCCCTCCTGTACATCGCAATCAATCAGGGACGAGGCTTGAGGATTCAGGTGGAGAGAAGACCGATCTTTCTCCGGAAGCTTTCAATTGGTTGGTCTGTATTAGACCTTCCTATTTGCTGTACAGGAGCGAAGACCATTGCTTCTTCGAGCCCTACTTGCCTAGTCAGTTTGTTAGGCAGTTCGGGTATGATTAGTTGCACGTGGGCAACGCCGTCACCAGCTTCAGGTCCAGGGGCGGACTCATTGATGGAGCTAGAGGGTGGCAATATTTCATCTTGGGTTGTACGGGAGAAATCTTTATCGTGCCGGTCGTTACAACCTCCATGGAGCTGCGCATCCTTCATTCTTACGCCCAATTTTATGTGGCGATTAACACCTTCCATCGCGATTTTGACATGCGTGGTAGCTTCAGGGTGCCTTCTCCCAAGCCTGGGGGAAGAGTCGAAGTCCCCTCGGTTTCTTCGGACAAGGGTGAGGAGTCTGGCACTCCGGATGAGCCTCTGGTGTCGGTGCCGAGGTGTGAAGTACCTTCGCCTGCGGGGGCTTTGGTAGTCTCTTCTGGGAAGCGATGGGCTTCCGCTCCGAAGGAAGCTTCTCTTCGTAAGAGGAGGAAGGAGACGGTTGCTCGTCCTCTCCGCATTCTTGGTGTTGAGGCTCCCGGGAGTGAGCCTGCATCTCCCCATATCAGGGATGATTCTTTGGCTGGAGTTTCCTCACCTTTTAGAGAGGGACCTTCTACAGTTCTGGCCGGCGGCACCGAAGAATCCTCGCTAGAGGTTGCTGTCGTGGCTACCGCTCCAGGTAACGGAGCGAGATTGCCTGTGTGGCCGAGGCAGATAGGAGAATCTTTCCCGAGGTCAGCAGCGGATAAAACTTCCGCCGTGTCGGTGAGCATGCCTAGCGAGATTCCAGCTGACGAACCTCGACTGCGTCTTGGTGAAGGCTTGACGGAACTCTTGGCGATGTCGGTCGACCCACCTCCTTCTCCAGGTATGACAGTTCGTATTGCGTTATTAAGGCATGGTTTAGCTACATCGGCTGCAGATACGTCGTATATGCCGTTGGCTCCGGGTAAATATCGTCTTTATGTCTCCCTTTAGAAAGATTACCATCATACTGATATCAACTTTCTTGTCCTTTTCTCAGGGGATGGCGTCCATAGAGAGCACAGCGTTGAAGCGCCTTCTGGCTCTGCTCCGGCTCCTGGCGATGATGTGGAGGCGCCTGACTTCGAGGAGGAAATGTCCTCGGGGGCTAGCTCGCCCAGAGTGGTTTCGTCGTCTCAAGAGGAGGACGAACACGTCATTGTGACCTCGCCCCTCGCGAGTATGTCGATGACTTCCATTGTTGTCGTTGCACCTTCTTCGGTCGCGCCATGCATCGAGGCGGCGGCTGTGGCCACCTCGTCTGTAATTATCCCTGGAGAGGGACTTGCTGATATCGCGACCACTCCTGGCGTTCAGTCGGATCTAGTTGCGTTGACCGAGCAACATACCAAACTTTTTTACACCGGTTTGAAAACGATGATATCAATGGTGTTGGCGAAGAGTCTAGATTTCGAGCGCCTGAAGAAAACTTCTCAGTTTTCGATCGGGGCTGTCAAGGAGCTCGACGATCCTGGGGTAGCTGACGCCCTGGAGGCGGTGGTTAATGGTTTAGAGCAACCCATTAACGAATACTTGCAGCTGACTCAGGACAGCTTCGATGCTGAGGTCCAGACCAGGTACGACCACATGACTGCACGGTTCACTACAAAGCTGGAAAGCCTAGACAACTCCATCAAGACACATGAGCTGGATATGGATAGAAGAAAAGCTGTCGTGGCAGAGGCTCTCGCTCTTGAGACGAAGTGCCGATCCGAGCATGAAGGGAATGCAGCGAGGGCCTCCAAGCTGAGGGAAAAACTCGCTCGGGCAGAGGAGTGGACTTCTCAATCGTTGGCGGGTCTAGACGTAGCGACTGGGCGATTGAGCACGGCACGACAGGATTTGGACCGTGCGAAAGCTGCCCGCGCGGGCTGCCTTCGGGCAAGGGCTGAGCTGTCCTGTATGAATACCCCCGAGGCACGGCTGGAGCGGGCTCGCGCCGTTGCCTTGGTTCTTAGGAATGAGAGGATAGCTGCACTGGAGCGGCTGATTCGCAATCTGACTACTCCGCCATCATGATGTATCCTTTCTCTTTCTGCTTCCCTAGATGTAATTCTGCTCTCTTTTGGGAATAAATAAAAGTGACTCTTTTCTGACTTTTGTGGACCCATCATTTCGGAATATAAATGACAGTTTTTAGGCGAGAGTGATAGCTGATGATAAACTCTCGATAAACTTTTAGCGGGACATATCTGTTCAGAGGTCATACGGACATGATAGAATGTAACCCAACTAATTGCGTTCTGGAAGTAGTTTTGTTAGAATTGCGATCCTCGCTATATTCCACTTGAGCAGGGGAGATTTAAGCATAGTACCTTTTCAGGAATTTGTCGTTGATAGGAGCCATTAACAGGTCTCCATTAGGCTGGGCTATCCTGTAGGCGCCGTTCGAGAATGTTGTCTCGATCACATAAGGGCCTTCCCACTTGGGCTGGAATTTGCCTTTACTTCTGTGAGTAAGAATCATCGGCCTTCTTACGGCTAGAACTAGCTCACCGACTTTGAACACTCTTTCCTTTACTTTATGATTGAAGGTTTTGGAAATGCGTGCTTGGTAGAGCGCGATGCGCTGCTGAGCTTGTAGGCGTTTCTCGTCTAATCCTTCTAGCTCTTGGAGCCTTAACAGGTCATTCTTTTCTCGAGTCAGCTCACTAGTCACGGCTATCCTGAGTGACGGGATCTGAATTTCAATGGGGAGAACTGCTTCGCTCCCGTAGACCAGCGAGAATGGGGTGCAACCTGTCGGTATTCGTACCGTTGTGCGGTATATCCAGAGATATTCGCCCAGCTTCTCATTCCAATCTCTCTTGTTTGAAGAGACGAATTTCTTTAAGAGTTTGATAATGGTTTTGTTGAAAGCTTCTGCCAAACCATTAGCAGCTGGATAATATGCCGTAGAGGCAATATTGTGTATCCGATTTTTATCGCAAAATCGATAAAATATTTGGCTGATGAACTGAGGCCCATTGTCGTAAATTATTCTCCGGGGTACCCCGAAGCGATAAATAACGTAATGCTTGATGAAGCTGATCACATTAGATGCCTTCACCTCAGCGAGGGGGATCGCCTCTGCCCATTTGGAGAAGTAATTCGTGATGGCCAGTATGAACTGGTGACCGCTGGAAGAAGACGGGTGAATATAACCAATGATATCCATACCCCATGCTTCGAAAGGCCAGGACGCAACCGTAGGATGTAGATATTCAGACGGTTGATATATAAAGTCTGCATGAACCTGACAGGCTCTGCATTATCTTGCATACCGTATTGCATCTGCGATCATGGTAGGCCAATAATAGCCCATTCTCCTGATGCGATCCTGTAGCTTAGGACCGGGTTGGTGCGCTCCGCATACACCGTCGTGAGCTTCCCGGATAATCTACTGTGCTTCGTCTTCAGATAGACATCTTAATAGCAGTCTGTCGTAGGTCCGGCGATATAGGCATTGTGAAGATGCATCGTAGTAGAAGCGTAATGATCGTCTTTTGACGGATATTGCTTCTTTGGGGTCCTCCGGCAAGATTTCATACGCGACAAAATCTATGAAGGGACTTCACCAGTCTCTTCTGGAGGGATCTGTGTTTACAGCGTGGTTGCATTCTATGTGAAAGTTGTTCTTCACACAGAATAAATCTCTGTTAAGAAGGATTACCGAATCCTGCCTTCTTATAGGAGTGGCTAAATCTGCAGCTAGACTGGCTAGGGCATCAGCTTCTAGATTCTGAGATTGAGGTACATGCTCTAGGAAGAACCCTTTGAATGTCATGGCTATCTCGATCGTCGCTCGGTGATAGGGGATGAGGTCTGGATTCCGGACTTCATATATTCCTCTGACTTGATTGACGATAAGCAGAGAATCACCGAATGCTTCCAGGGACTCGACCCCCAGCTCTTTGGCGACTTGGAGCCCGATTAGCAGAGCGTTGTACTCTGCAACATTATTGGAGCAGGGCTCGCTAAAAGAATATGCTCGGTAGATGACGAGCTGATCAGGAGTGACCAGGACGACTCCTACTCCTGAAATGACGTTTCCCCTAGGACCGGTTCTGGAGGCACCATCGAAGAAGAGTTTCCACGCGTCACTTTCCATCGCAGAATTATACTCTGCAACTTCGTCGGGAATGTCCCCGTATAATTTGGAGGCCTCCGGGATCGGATGAGCAGCTAGGAAGTCAGCCAGTGCTTGGCCCTTGATGGACTTCTGCGGTACGTACACCATGTCATATGGTGTTAATAGCATCGTCCAAGTCACGAGTCAGGAATTAAGAGCACTAGGCTTGCTCATCAGTACTCGAAGAAGGTTGATCCTGGAGATGATATGAATAGTCTGGCCGGCGACATAGTGTCGCGTCTTCTGGATAGCGAACATCAGAGCCAAGCATTCTTTCTCCACTGGGTTGTACCGGTGTTCGGCTCCGACCATCATCTTGCTAAGGTAGTAGATAGCCTGTTCATGACCCATGTCATTCTTCTATGCGAGAAGAGCTCCTAGTGAATGATCCATCGCTCGAACGTACAGCAAGAATGGTCTTCCCATGACGGGAGGCACCAGAACTGGCGGACTGGTGAGGTAGTGCTTGATATCTCCGAACGCTTGCTGACAGGCTTCGTCCCATACGAAGGATATACCTTTCTTCATGAGATGAGAAAAGGGCTGACATCTCTCCGAGAGGTTGGATATGAATCGCCGGATGTAAGCCAGACGGCCTTGAAATCCCCGGAGTTCCCTCAGATTACGGGGCGATCGCATTTCTACGATTGCTTGGACTTTGTCGGGGTCCACCTGGATGCCTTTGGCGGTGATGACAAATCCTAGGAACTTGCCACTAGATACACCCAGAAAGGACTTTGTAGGGTTCATCTTGAGTTGATGTTGGCGCATTAGCTCGAATACCGTCCTCAAGTCTTGAATGTGATCACCCTATAGGCGACTCTTGACGGCTATGTCGTCTACGTAACATTCCACTATTTTGCGTAAATGCTCATGGAATATGTTACTCATAGCCCGTTGGTATGTAGCCCCGGCGTTCTTCAATCCGAAGGGCATGACCGTATAGCAATATACCCCCAACGGTGTCCGGAAGGCAGTGTGCTTCTCGTCTTCAGGATGCATCTTGATCTGATTGTATCCTGAGAAACCGTCCATGAAAGATATGCGTTCAAAGCCGCAGGTGTTGCCGATCATGATATCCGTGATGGGAAGAGGGAATTCATCCTTGGGGCAGGCCGCATTCAGATCTCGGTAATCGATGCAGATACGTACCTTCCCATTTTTTTTCATGACTGGGACAATATTGGCGACCCAGTCGGGATGTTGTTCTTCCCGGATGAAACCACAGGATATCAACTTCTTGACTTCAGCTTCAATGGCGTCCACCATGTCCGGGCGGAACCGGCGTTGGTGCTTCTTCACAGGCTTTGAGTCGGTCAATATGTTGAGTTTGTGAGTAGCCACCTTCGGGTCTAGGCCCGGCATATCCCCATAATCCCATACAAAGACGTCGACGTATTCCTTTATCAGCTGTATGATTTCTTCCCTTTCAGTTGGGGGAAGATTGTCACTGATAAATATCGGCTTTGGCGAAAGTTCACCCCCAACATCGATTTGGATAAATTCATCTTTGGTGGGAGATTCTCTTTGCTCGAAGCGAAATTCCCACTGCATATCCATTTGTTGAGCCCAAGAGTCATCCTCGAACGGCTCAGAATCCTGTTTATCTGCTCCTGAGGGATCTGTCACCACCATATTTACTGATAGTGTTTGTCCGAGAGCATCAGGTGAGTCGGGGGGCGACGAGCCATTCTTGGAGGAGGAAAAGATGTCCTCATCTGACTTGGAAGCCGTAAGGGAGGTGGCATACCCTAACCCGAAACGAGTTTGTCGATAGCGGGGGTCGCCGCGCGGCGGCGTTCGTCTGCCTCTTCCGTAGTTGAGGCCTGGCTTCCACTTCAAGTCGTAGCCCATGTTTTGCATGATCTTCAGCGCTTGCGGGCTGTATCGGTGAACTTGCATTTTCCCAGTATCGTCATCGAAAGGATCTTCCTGGTTAGCCGGTTGATTGTACATGCGGCCGAAGAATATTGGACGCTGACTGCTGCAGGTAGGCGGGACAATGAAGATAGAATCCTCATGGGGTCCATACGTTGTGATGACGTTGGATGATGACGCTACTTCCCAGACATACGGACGGTAGGAGTTTATAGCTTCCAAGAATTTTTGTGCTATGGGTTCTACCTCATCACGGGGAGTGGATTCCTGTTTTGGAATTTGAGCGTCAATATACTGGAAAAGAGGATATTTATTATCATCTGGAACTCCGCTCCTGGTTGTATTTATATCAGTTGGCTACCTGTCGCGCCGAAGGTTGACGACCAAGGGTGGGGGCTTCCGGTTCAAAGTGATCGCCAGAGGATCACTCCCTTCTCCTGACCTGGTCTTGTTCAGGTGGATAGCCATGGGCTCTATGGCTTTTGGACGAGTGGTTCGTCCTTTCTCTCTGATTGACAGCGGTAGTGTTGCAGAGGGTTCTTCTAGCTCCCGGTGGAATTCCTTCTCTGCCTCGCCTGACACTTCTTCCGTGTGGTCTTGGGAGAGCCTGAGTAGCTCGAAGATGGACAACCTGGCTGGCGTATTGGCTAGTTGGGCCAGGATGTCGAAGTTGTATGGCTTCTCTAAACCTTTGTTTGGAATGTTTTTCACAGGTTTATCAAAGCGTACTTCTTTTTGCTTCCCCTTCTCCGTCGGGGTTGGTTTTGAAGGACTGATATCTGGTACGACGGGACCTTGCTCTGAAGGTTTGGTTGCTGGAGCGTCCGCCGATGCACCTTTCTGACTTGCTCCGTAGTCGTTGAGGTAGGTTTTTCCTGAATGGGTTGCAGCAAATACCTCGTCTTCATCCGATGCCGAAGAAGTCGCGATCATATGGCAGGGCCTGTATTTGGAGCTTTTTTTGGATGTAGGCTTAGTAGCCTTAGTTTCTTCCTCGAGCTCTGACACCAAGTCTGGATGAACCCACATAATCTCGCCTTGCCGGGTAGTCAGGGGTACCAGGTCGTGATTTTGATCCCTAGCTGGAGGGAGATTGACGATGTTCATCGTTGTCCGGGAGATAGGTGCAACGCCGTCCGGGATCTCTTGGGGAGGCAGATTACCAAACTGCAGAGAGATCATGTTGGCCATGACCGTCTTCTCGGTGTTGTGCAGAGTGATGGCCTTAGCATCGATTAACCCCTGGATCTTTCTTTTCAGTATGTAACACACCTTTGTTGGGTGGTGTACGTATCTGCGGAAGATGCAATATTTGGGGTCGTTAGTATTGCCGACTTCCTGGGGCCGCCTTAGCTCTGGAAGGGTGATCTTGCCGCTTTTGACGAGACACTCGAATATACTAGGGATATCGTCGTCGTCAAAAGAGTAGACTTCGACGGGCCTAGAAGTCCCGGGTTTTGTTTGCGTGGTTGCCGTAATCTTTGGTCTGGCCGTATTGATTGCCAGGGATTCTTTCCCTTTGGGACCACGAGGATGGTCGCTGCTAGGAGATGACCTCTTGCCTCTGTCAGAGGCGGAGATCATGATGCCATTGTCGCGCGTCTTGCGACCGTTGTCTTCGGCGGCTACTGCCAAGATGATAAACGAGGGCCAATCATGGAACTGATACGGTCCTGTGAACATCGAGACCACGGAAAGGAGGTTCTTCCTGCAAATGTCTACCAATGCAGAGTCGGGAACTCCTGGAGGCATCTGTAAGGTGGCCTGACGAAAACGTTCGATGAAGATGCGAACGTCCTCCTTTTCCTTCTGCTTAACTTTGATGAGAGAGGACATAGACATGTCCATTCCTTCCTCATAGAATCACGTGAAGAATAAAGCTCTGAAGTCCTCAAAGGAAGTAATGCAGTTGTCCGCCAAGCTACGGTACCTTTGATAGGCTACTCCTGAGAGACAGCCTTTGAACACCCGAGTGAGGAGGGCGTCGTTCCCTTGTAGCAACACCGTCATCATTCTGAAATAGTTCATGTACTGGCTTGGTGATATTTTTCCCTCGAACAGGGCCATAGTCTGAGGTTTGTACCTCGACGGGAAAGGGACCTCCTCCCAAATAGCTGGGTAGGGCTGGTTGATTCCCAGTTTCTTGAGCTGATCTTTGTGCTTCAAGGCGTCGAACTGGGCTTTCAACTCCCGTACTGCCTGTATCAGATTTTTAGTCGAAAGCGGGGCCACGGAGTGGTGCGGAGTTAGTTGTATCGTAACTCCAGCGGGAGGTAAGGAATTCTCTGAGTGAGGAAGCGGAGGATCTGCTGACTCTTGATCTAGCGCATGCTCTTGGCTCGGGTTGGATGGTGGTAAGTCCACCCCCACACGTATCTGAGTTGGCGGGACTTATGCTTAAGCCATGGCAGTTGCGTGCTGAGTTTGCATCATCTGGTGCATGTTCTCCATCATGGATTGCATTTGTTTCAGAGATGTCTCCAGTATAGTGATGCGTTGTTCCGCGTTCCCTGACGGCGAAGCTTCCTCGCAATCATCTTCAACGGCGTAAACTCCCATCTCCCTGGGTGTCATTGAAGGATTAGTATAGGTCGCCGTAGAAGTCGACTCTACACTTTCTGCCTCTGATTCGGGGGCTTGGCGACCCCCAGCGTTGGAATCAGAAGAGGACGAAGCTGGTTGTCGTGACCTTGCGCGAGTGTTTTGGAACACTCCGGCTTCAGCGTTCCTGAGGAGCTCACTGAACCTCCTTCGGCTCGGGGGCCGGGAGGGATGACGTCTTGAGCTCGACCCTCCTCTACGTATATGTGAAGCCATGTTCACAGTTGCATGCGCGGATTCCTCTTCCTGGAAAGACTGAGAGTAGCTCAATCGGTCGAAAACTGACCGTTTTACTTTAGAACAGCAGCAGTCAATCATAATTTTATGACTATTACAACATTGCTCGCTAGGAGGGCGTAATAGACATGTTGGAAGGTCCCCTTTCCTTACGCTTCTGGATTAGATATGCGCGCAAGTCAGGAGGAGTAGAGGAAGAAGACGAAGGCTTGTTTCTTCCGTTCCCATCAGTGGGCATGCGGAGATTGGGCACCATGGTTTTCCCTACGCCACCTGTGTACAACAGATTGGCCATCTGGGTGGCGGATAATCCCCTGGAGGGATGCCTTTCCGCAATCTGAACTTGTTTTACGCCGAGGGACTTTGCCTGGCGTAATTTGGAGACTCGCTCAGTCTGGCGTAAAGCTGGAGAGGCCCTCATTCGGCCATCGGCTTCTCGCGTAATCCGGAGGGTAGGCAGATTGTTCCCTTGTTGGCGTAAAGGCTGAAAAGTTGCGTACTCGCCTGCTTGCTTTCCCTCGCGGAGATCACAACGCTCATCTGGTTTGCCGTAGAGGTCAGATGTTATCTTGCGCGTGGAGCGTGATCTGTACCTCCGATTTGGCGTTGAGGCACCATCAGAAGTTTTGTCTGTACCGCGCGTAGTAGGAGACTGATTTCTGCACGTAAAGCGTAGTGGATACTCCTGGGTTAGCGCTGAGGCTTTGCCCGAAGTTTTGTCTGTACCGCGCGTAGCGGAAGACTGATTCCTATGCGTAGAGCGCAGTGGATACTTCTGGGTCAACACTGAGGCTTTGCCCGAAGTTTTGTCTGTACCGCGCGTAGCGGGAGACTGAGTTTTACGTACAGGGCACGGAGGGAGCAATACTACCACCTCATTGGTCGGAGAGAACGGAGAGTCCACAGGAATGGTAGAGGATGTCTTGGGCATCCACACTTTGCGCAGCTTCCTGTTGTCTTGGACGGAGAGAGAGTGAGAGCTACCCCCGGTTCGAAGCATGTCTTCATAGGTAGACTGGTCGAATTGGACGACCAGTGTCTTCTTCACGGATCCCACAGATACCGCATCGTATTGAGCAATTGCTTCCTCATTAGAAGAGAAAGATGTCCCCAGCAGAGTCACCATCTTGTTTGTGGTATTAAACGAAAGAATGAAAGTGTATTTCAATGACGGGATTTATGCGAAACCTGCGCCCTTTGGTTTACAAACAAACTTGTACAATTTAATCCTATACGAGGATGTGGGAGTACAATTTATTTAATCTGGGTATAAATTGCTATAGGTGTCTGATCTGCAGTCGATCACTTTAGCCCTTGGACCACACGATGTTGAAGAAGTACCGTGGAAGGCAGGTAGCAGCTTCGAAGGTTGCAGGAGAGGGTGGATGCATGATGCCAAAGTCGTCGATCCCTGCTCTTTGCCTGAGCTCCGGTCTCTCTCTCTTGACCTTTTGATCTGGTATTGGTTTTCTTGACCAAGTTTCTGACCCTCCAATTTGTCCACCTTGTTCCCCATTGATAGGGGCCTCTATTTATAGAGTTTTGATGACAGTGACCACTCCGTCGGTATAAAAACCGAGGAGTGGGAAGTACAGCACCCTTTTACACAACGGTTAAAATAACCAATGCCTGCGTATATATGACCTTTTGAGTGAGCATGTGACGCGTGTCCAACTAAGGGGACAAAACGCATATATCTGCTGCGAAGATCACGGCGTAGAAGCCACGTAGGTAGGTATCCTTGTGTAGAAGAGGTTGGCGTAGAAGCCAAATGACTGTCACCCTGGCGTAGAAGCCGAATAGGCATAGAAGCCGAACAGGCATAGAAGCCGAACAGGCATAGAAGCCGAATAGGCATAGAAGCCGAATGGTCGCAGAGGCCGAGTGGTCGTAGAGGCTGAGTGGTCGTAGAGACTGAGTGGGCGTAGAAGCCGCATGAGCACAGATCCTGAATGGGCGTAGAAGCCGCTGCGTACCGTGCCAGAGTGCTGATGTGGACGTCTTAGCCGGAATTATTGTTTTTAAAGATATAATCAAATCTCTTGCAGAGATTTGCCACCATCTTATGCATTAAATACGGAGGCATGTTTTGAAGGTCTGCAGCCCTTCTGTGCATCCGTCGCAGAGACGTGCCTTGAGAGAAACTGTCACCGCTCTTTGCAATTAGACGTGGAGACGTGCCTCGAGTCCCGTAAGAAGTACAGCTTTTGATATGGCAGGCGGTTTGTCTACTGCGGAGCGTAAAACAGCTCATGTTTGCCTGTGTAAAACAAGACAGCATATTCCCTTGTAAGCGAAAAAGTGGTTTACCCTGAGGGGACTTCAGTAAACGACGGTTCGGTGATATTTTAACCAAATCCTCTGTATTAAATGCAAAGATCCGCCATCATACTGTGGGGTGCATCCCGAGGGGTCTGTCATCGTTTCCAGCCGTCGTCTGGGTAGCCGTGCAGCACTTTTTGTCAGGAGTCAGAGGTCAGATTCACTGTGTGACTTGACAGGTTCATTTCGGGGAAGACGAAGCGTTCCTCGTACGCTTTAACGCTGCTTTGAGAGCGGATGAGTTTTACGCCATGGAGGCGATGAAGAACCCTATTCACGCTGGAGCGGCCTGGACGTACTGCACTTACG
Source organism: Iris macrosiphon (assembly GCA_036927795.1). Classification (NCBI taxonomy): domain Eukaryota; kingdom Viridiplantae; phylum Streptophyta; class Magnoliopsida; order Asparagales; family Iridaceae; genus Iris; species Iris macrosiphon. The sequence continues at coordinate 18,420,869 of JAYESA010000017.1, forward strand.
CGGATGGTCCATTGAGCTTATTCTTCACGCTGTGTTTTAGCAAAAAAAGCTCTGTTGCATGCTTGATGGCTATGAAGGCCTCTGTTTACGCTGCTCTGCATCAAGAGGCTGCGTAGATCCTCCCAGCATATTTTTCATGCTTCTACATATGTATTCCATTAGTATATGTTTAATACGTATATAATTAGTATATATATACATATATATATGTATAGAATATATATTCTATTAGTATATATTTAATATGTATATAATTGGTATATATATATACATATATATATATAGTATATGGATTCAATTAGTATATATATACACATATGTATTGTATATGTATTTAATTGGTATATATATAAATTGTAAGTAAATTAATGTTATAAGCTAGTTAAGACTGTATATATTTATATATGTACCTTGAGACCCTAGTGTTAATTATGGATATCCCGTATTTATATTGACCTGTGACCCTATAAATGTTAGTAGACTGCCATATGTACACTGACGTACTGGTGAGACCCGTATTATTTTGACTTTCTGTTTTGCACAATAATTACAAATGTGACACCCATGCAACTTGACACACACTTGACCCTATTTGACCAGTGTCACCCTAGTGTAGCTGCTGAGTTCAGCGTAATTATATTATGTGTGCTAGTATAATGGCTGATGCTATATTGTATGATATTATATGTATATAGGACTATTGGATCGTCCTGCGAGACTTCAGGAGCAGGACATTGGTATTGCCAGCTAAGGACCCCAAGCGAGTACATTCTCTGATAGTTTCTTATTTATGATATCCTATATGTTCATTGTATCTAGTGTAAATATCCATATTCCTTGACACGATAGTTACACGGATTGGTATATCCGGATCTCGTCATGCGATGTTATTTCTTGTATATGGTGTATCTTGTACAAGTCTTGTTTTATTGGTTATCTTTTGCATGTACAGACACTGATTCTCGGGGAGACTTGCTACCTTCCTAGAGAATCTCGTGCCATAGCGTACCATGGTTGGACCTACTATACCATTCGGGGGTGGAGAGTAATTTAGTGTAGATATGTGATCATACCCTTCATGTACAAGTCTTGTTCTCATGTTAGTGTTAGTCATACACCGCACGTATGACTAGCCAGGCCAGTACTCGTGTACAAGTTCCCAAGCCGATCACATGTTAAAGCTAGTACTCATATACTTAGTCATTAGTATTCTTGTTCATTGGCATATTGTTTATTCTTATATTTATTTCCAGTATTCCCTTTATTGCGTATCTCTTATACATGTATATACATCTTGTATATTTCTATCTATTTACTGCTACATAGTTTATATTATTGATGTAGAACTGCTGTTAGAGATGTACTTTGCTCCATCTTGACTGGAAATATTTTTCCAGACTGCGACTTAGAGGACTTGTTTTCGGCATACTTGGAGATTGGATGTTATTGATTGCAGGTTAGACTATTTATTGTTGTTAGACTTGTGTTGTATTTTATTTATTTTCTTTGATATCTCATCGTGCTTTAGTTTATGTGATTGAGTATTCCATATTATTTTATGATATCTGTGTCTCCTTATGGAGTTGGATATTCATGTGAGAGTGATTAGCTAGTATTGTGACCTAAACAGCGTTCTACCACCGATGCTGCGACGTAGGCTAGACGTACCTACGTATTCGTGCCCCAATTTTCGGGTGCGGGTCGTGAAATCTTCTCCATGCCAGACTATGACATTGTCCTTGGCATGGATTGGTTGAGCCAATACCACGCAACGCTAGATTTTCGTCGTGGTTGTATTATATTTAGACTACCCGATCACCCTGAGTTTTAGTTTCTTCGGGGAGCATGGTGTCCAACCTACCTTAGCGACACACATTGCAGAAGATGAACCGATGTACCCTCACTTTATATCAGAGTTTGAGGATGTGTTTCCAGAGGATCTTCCAAGCCTGCCACCTGACAGAGAGATATAGTTCACTATAGAGTTGACTCCCGGAGCCGAGCCAGTTACTTCCTCCGTCTACAGACTAGCACCGAAGGAGTTGGTTGAGTTGAAGGTCCAAGTAGATGATCTCTTAGATAAGGGTTTCATTCAGGCTAGTATTTTTCCATGGGGATCATGTATCTTATTTGTGCCGAAGAAGGATGGTACGGTACAATTATGTATCGATTACATGAATGCTGTAACGATAAAGAACAAGTACCCTCTGCCATGCATCGAAGATTTATTCGATCATCTTAGTGGCGCATATGTATTCTCGAAGATCGATCTCAGATCCGGCTATCATCAGATCAAGGTACGAAGGGAGGATATTTTGAAGATGGCTTTTCGGACAAAGTATAGGCACTATGAGTTTCTAGTCATGCCGTTTGGTTTAACCAACGTGCCAGCAGTATTTATGAGCCTGATGCACAAGATTTTCCACCAGTACTTAGATAAGTTCGTGGTGGTATTTATCGACGACTTCTTGGTATATTCCAAGAGTCAGAAGGAGCACGAGAGGCATCTCAGGATCGTGTTGGAGACGCTGAGGCAGGAGAGGCTGTATGCCAGGCTCAAAAAATATGAGTTCTTCTTGGATAGAGTACCATTCTTGGGATACATAATCACCGGAGATAGACTATCAGTTGACTGGAGAAGATCGCTGCAGTGGATACGTGGCCTATCCCTTCATCAGTTACAGAGATTAGGAGTTTTCTCGGACTTGCCGGATATTATCGGAGGTTCGTATAAAACTTCTCGAGGATTGCTGGGCCTATGACGCGGCTGATGCGTAAAGGCGAGAAGTTTATCTGGACTGAGGAGTGTCAGACGGCTTTCGATGAGCTAAAGAAGCGTCTGACATCAGCACCGATTTTGACACTTTCTTCAGGATCGAGAGGTTTTGTATTGTATAATGATGCGTCTGGGAGTGGATTAGGATGTGTAAAGATGCAGTACGGCATGGTGATAGCCTACGCATCGAGATAGTTGAGAGTTTATGAGAAGAACTATCTGATGCAGGATCTAGAGCTAGCTGCAGTGATATTTGCACTAAAGCTATGGTGGCACTACCTTTATAGAGAGCATGTTGAGATTTACACAGATCACAAAAGTGTGGAGTATGTCTACACTCAGAAGAAGCTCAATATAAGACAGAGGTGATGGCTAGAGTTGATGATAGACTATGATATAGAGTTGCAGTACTACCCTGGCAAGGCGAATGTAGTAGCAGATGCCTTAAGCAGGAAGCCCATGGCATACTTTTTGACAACTCAGCGACAATTGTTATAGGATCTTTAGGAGCTCAGGATAGAGGTTATATTGCCAGGCACGGATGGACAGATGGTTAGTCTAGAGGTTCAGTCTATATTGGTTGAGAGGATCAAGGCAGCCCTGCCTACAGATGCGAGATTCCGACGACTGTAAGAGAGGACAGAGGTCGGCATGCAGACGGGACTCTGGATTCATGAAGATGGAACATTGAGGTATGGGGATCGCCTATACGTTCCAGGTGGCGAGCTATGCCAGGAGTTGATGACCGAGGCTCATAGCTTAATTTATTCTATTCATCCCGGGGGTACGAAGTTGTACCAAGATTTGAGACAACACAACTGGTGGCATAGGATGAAGAGGGATATTGCGAGATTCGTGGCAAGATGTTTGGTCTGTCAGTAAGTCAAGGCCGAACATCAGAGGACTACAGGACTATTACAGCCGCTTCCCATTCCCGAGTGGAAGTGGGAGCTCATTACCATGGGCTTCATCACAGGATTCCCGAGGAACCCTAGCGAAAAGGATGCAGTCTGGGTTATAGTGGACCGACTCACCAAGTCTGCATATTTTTTGCCTTTCAGAGTAGGGCAGTCCATGAAGATTTTAGCTGACATGTATATGAGGCAGATAGTACGACTACATGGAGTGCCTGTCAGCATTGTATCAGATCGTGATTCCAGATTCATGTCATATTTTTAGCGGAGTATGCAGGAGAGTTTAGGAACTCATCTCAAGTTCAGCACTGCATATCATCCACCAACTAATGGTCAGTCAGAGCATACGATTTAGATACTAGAGGATATGTTGAAAGCGTGCATGATCGACTTTGGAGGATCTTGGGAGGACCATCTACACTTGGTGGAATTCTCCTACAACAACAGCTACCAAGCCAGCATACATATGGCACCTTATGAGGCACTGTACGGCAGAAAGTGTAGGTCACCGATATGTTGGAGTAACGTGGGAGATCATCAGATACTGGGTCTAGAGTTGGTGACACAAACAGTGGAGAAAGTGAAGGAGATTCAGGGCCACCTGCATGTAGCACAGGACAGACAGAAACATTGGGCAGATGCGCACCGCAGACCTTTGGATTTCAAGAAAGGTGACCATATATTTTTTAAGATATCACCCACTCGTGGTACCATCAGATTCGGGGGCAGAGGCAAGCTAAGTTTGAGGTACATCGGACCTTTTGACATCTTAGAGCGAGTCGACAAAGTGGCTTATCGTCTTGTATTGCCTCCATCATTAGAAGGAGTGCACGATGTATTTTATGTATCAAAGTTGAGGAGATACATGACAGACCCTAGCCACGTGCTTGATCATTCAGAGATTACAGTCGAGCCCAGTTTATCATATGTAAAGCAGCCAGTGGGGATACTCGATCGTCGAGAAAAAAATTTGAGGGGTCAGACTATTAGACTGGTCAGGGTTGCATGGAAACATCATTCGCCAGACAAGTCTACCGGGGAGCGCGAGGATTCCATTCGGCAGCGTTTTCCATATTTATTTGAGGACCAAGCATGAGTTTATGTACTGCATTCGATTACCTGTTTACTTTTAAATTCTCGTAGCTATCATTCGTGCTTTACTTTTAATTTCGGGGACGAAATTCTTCGAAGTTGGGAAGGATATAAACCCCCTCAATTATTATTTTAGGTAGACTAGATAGGGTTAGAAATTTTGTTGTAGCGTCTGGGTATTTGAGGTTTAGAAGTTATGTTGCAGTTGTTTGATTCTTTATTTTTACCCTTGGTGCACCCTACCGTTGTTGCAAAATTTGGAGCCCAACAATAGTCCATAATTTTCAACTAGTTATTGCACTCTTGACAAGCCAACCTAGGCGCTGGACTCTTCTGTCACTCACAAACACAATCCCTTGTGCTCTAATTTAATTGCACAACTTTTCAGTCCCGAAATTAATTCTTTAATTCCTATATCGCGTAACTTTGTCGTTGCCATCAATTTTGGGACACAAACTCAACCCGTTTAGTCAAAATAATTAAAGGGCCCAAGGCTGACACCAAGCCTACACAGTGAATGACCTTTGTGTCACTCCTAATTGAGACTTCATGTGCCCCCATTTAATTTAAGAGCACTTGATAATTTATTTTAATTAAATTGGGGATACCAACTTTGACTAATCACAACTTAACCCCAACTTAACCCAATACCCTATTCATTAAGCCCATGCAAAACATACAACACCCCCTTACCCAATATAATACCAAACACCACTTCCCACACCAAATCTCCATCATTTTTTATGCATGTGCAAATACCCAAAAGTTATGCGGCTTATTTGCAAATATGGGGCTAGGTGTCACCACCTTATGGGTCAAGGCCAATGAAGAAACCCCTTCTCTCTCTTTGACCGGTCCAATCAACACTCTTTCTCCCTTTTTGTTTGTACACTTTTCTTCATGACAAATCTTGGCCCTCCATTCAAAATAAAGCATCATCCTCACCACATAATATCCTATATAATCACTCAACCTCACCCTCTTTCCCAATGTGCCGGCCCTAATCCCTAGGAACCTAAGAAACCCCCTCTCTCTCTCTCCTCCCTCTTCCTTTCTTCTCCAACCGAACCATTCCTATTTTCTTTTCTTCTTCTTCTTCTTCCTCCTCCTCTTAACTTCTCCTTCTCCTTTCTCCATGAACTACCCGCCCTCACTCCGCTCTTTTTTCCAGCGAGTCACCACTGCTCCACCGCCGCAGTCTTCTCCGGCCGAGCAACTGCTGTACCACCCTCGGCCAACACCCGCTGCCACCACCGTCATCTCCATAAACCACCACCATCAACCACCTTTACGACCACCACCTCCACACTACTCTATCTCGATCACCTCCACGTCCATCTCGACGACCACCTCCATCCCGTCTCCCCCTCTCGCACCACCACCACGATCCACTTCCACCCACCTGCCCTCCTCCGTGAGCGACGACCCCTGCTCTTCTTCTTTGGCAAGAACCTGCCACACCCAACTACAGTCGACCATCCCCGCTCTACCAACTCTGGCCGACCACCTCCATCCCGCCATCAACCACTGCAACTCCGGCCAGCACCACCACCTACACGGCTAGCACCACCATCTCCACAACCAGTTTTATCCCCCACGACCACTACCTGGATCAATAACTCCACTCACTCATACCCCGCCACCTCGGTCGAGACGCGTGCCACCCCTGAGGTCGACGCTATCCCTGACCGGAGCAGCAGCATCATTGCTGCCACCACCCGCTGCCACCGGGGTAACTCCTCACCCATCTCCTTGTTTTAGTATAGTGTTGCTTCTTTTTATAAGAGAACCTAGTTAGGGTTAGAGTTTATGAATGCTATATTAAGTTTTAGGGTTTATGAATGCTATATTGAGTTTTAGGGTTTATGAATGCTATATTGAGTTTTAGGGTTTATGAATGCTTTATTGAGTTTTAGGGTTTATGAATGCTACTTTGAGTTTAGGGTTTATGTTATATGCATTTTTGGTAGGTATTGAAGAGTATGTTTATAATTAGGAAATGTGTTTTGATATCGTAAGTTGGACTTTTGTTGAGGATTGATAACTAATGCCGACTTGATTGAGGAGTATGTGTTGTAATATTATAAGTTGTTCATTGGTTGAGGACTTGATAACTAATAACGAATTGATAGAGGAGGAGCTATATATATGTGAAACGGTATTTCAATAATAAAAGGACAGTTTTATAATTGAGGGTTTAATAATTAATAATTATTTTATTTAAGGATGATATATTTAAACGTGCATGATAATGTCTGTGAATACAAGGGTGGAATCTGAGGATGAGCATAGCTTGAACTATTGAAAACATTGGGATAAATAGTAGGATTGAGGATTTGGTTTGATAATGATTATACGGATGATTGATCGTATTAGATGCAACGTACCTCTAGTCAACCTTGGTCAACCCTCTATCTTAGTGTCTATGTGAGCTATGTAATTAAAACTGAAGCCTATGCTAGACGTGTGTCACCTCTTATTTTAGAATAGCATCGTGATAGTTTATTGATTGAGCTTGTATCTCGCCTCTAGGAACTTCGGGATCCGTGGACTTGAATATTGTACTGGAGCCCCATCTTCAGCATCCGGATCCAGGCAAGTGTACCTTGCTATCTTGTATTTCAGTCACCAGATATTTATTTATTTAATTATATGTATTGTGCGTATTTTGGATCAGAAACGTTACTTTGCGTCCGGGTCATAACTGGGTACAGACGTTCGTCGGTAATGTCTAGTAACGATTGGTAGATGTTCGCAACACCTTGATGTATACACTTGGTTATATCATAACCCTAGGACACATTCAGACACCGTTATCGTGCCAGATTTTCTGTATCCTGATACTGTCAGCATGACCTAAATCTGGGACAACTTTAGGGTCATGATTGTTGATAGTTACTTCAGTATGACGAGACTGTTAGATAGAGGTTCAGGTTCAGCGGACACTCGTTGACCGCTTTGGGAGGGAAAGACGATCACTAGACGTTTGGGCTCATCTGCACACGCTATATATATGTATATGTCCTATTTATGTAGTGTTCCTATATTCGGAGTTATAGTATCACCCGTGTGACTCTGTGCTCGGAGCTACGGTACGCCCCGTGTGTCTCTGTGTTCGGAGCTACGATTTTATTTTGGACAACCCACACGTCGAATATTTTCTTCAAAGTTATGTCTCACTTAGGTGGTTATGCTAGATTACACCGGCGTTGCACTTGTTTCTTTCTGTTATACTATGGCATGCTTTTTCTGTACCTTGTTACGTCCCTCTGAGGACTTGGTTCCCTTCCAAGCTTAGGCGAGGAGGACTACCCAGAGGAGTACGGTCCGGGTGTATATCCAAGAGCGGGACCTGTTGCAGAGGACAAGATCCTTCTCGAGGACTTTGTTTAATCTCTGGTAGTGACTTCACCCTGGGACGGTATTACTATCTAGCTTTCAAATACCGTTCCTAGTTATCTTACTGCTTTCCTTCATTTTAGTATTTGTATTAGCGAGTTTGTTCCCGTGTGACTCTTCTCGTATTTGTACTATGATATATTTTTTGTGTTATTTCCCTTCTGCACATTAGTAGTTATGTTCTTCTCTATGTGCTCTATATATCTGTTGTTTGTGGATGACATTTAGTTTCACTATCTATGTGTTATATGTTGGATTTTATCCTTGTACTTTACAGCTTAGGTGCACTCCGTCGGGTCGATTAGATTGGGATGCCCGTCGATGTATACCCGCTGGCCATTGCCACGTGGCACAGTTCCTTATATTTGGATCTGGGGCATGATATTTCTTGCTTTATAAACTTTAATTCATAATATATCTTGCATTGTATTCCTGTGTTGAGTGTTCAACCGAAGGGGTCCGCGCACCCAGAATTTTTTTACGGAGGGTTGCTTCGAGTGGATTATATAAATTATTTTTGGAGTCAAAATATAAATGAGTCTCTGCCAAAATTTTCAGTAATTTCAAGAAAGACCTATTTTCGAAAATCCAAAAATCTGGACAAAACCCCTAAACTTTAGGAAATTTAGTCAGTTTTTCTAGAGACAGTCTTCTTGATAACACCGTAAGCTATAGGAGTCGAATTCTTTAGAATTTAAGAAATGTAAGGCACTAACAGGGAAAAATAGAAAGCATAACTAAATATTTTAAACTTTGTATTCATGACTTCTTGCCGACAAAGTATTACTACTATATGGCGTATTATAGTTGAAACACACGACGACATACATACATGAATTGGATATACGACATAGGTAATAATATATAGATTGTTTGTGATTGCAGTTGGATTATGGGGTGAGAGAGAATAGTTGGATCACATCCACCAAAATTCCTATATTATAATAACAACTTCAGTAAAAGCTGATCAATAGTTTTTCACCATTCCTAAGGCCTTATGATGCTATAGGTAAGGCTTAGCTCTCCAGCAGAATTTTAGTTCATTAAATACTTGGTATAAAACCAGAATTTAATAATTCATATTTCAAGTTTCCATATTTTATGTAGGGTTCAGATCTAAAGCGTCGTACCCATCCAGGCACCACCCTATCCTCGGTAAATAGGATTATTATTGGAAAATTAGACGATAATCGTGATCTACATATGTTCTCTAAATTGCATAGTCATGAGGATTAGTATGATTGTGAATGTAATTGTAGTTATGTATTATGATTTACGTTACAACACTTAAGTAGGGATAAGATAAATATATGTTACTTTAGCCTCATATTTCAAGTTGACACTATAAATTGGGTCTGAAGATTAAATACTATTACTTTATTCACGCTAGAATTTCAAAATAACATTGGAATTCCTATTTTTATTTCATTTTCACCATCGCCTTTGATATAGGGGCTTGCATGTCTTTTATGACCTTTTTTTTCTAGGTGAAGACGTGGAATCTGAAGAAGTCTTGCTATAGTATTATATGGACGAGTCCGAAAAGACTAGTGATTCAAGTATCTGAACAATTCAGTTAAGTGATATTTTGTGTTTATAAGTTTTATGTAACTTAAGAATTTTGAGTAATAGTCGTGTAATATAAATATTGGGTTGTTAATATTAATATAATATTATCTTTTCTGAACTGCCTAGATTTTTTGATGCCTTACACTAATCCTAGAAGTTATGAGCGACAATCGCGGATATGAAAACTGTAATATTTGTACAACGAGTAACCTAGGATATTGTACGTCTCCAACTCACCATATTTTTTGGAGCAGGACATAACAATATCCTATGGCGAGGTCTGCGTAGCATTAGGGAATCTGTCCGTCAGCGATCAAAACTGGAGGAGTCAACTTTCCATCGTCAGTACGTACATGCAGGTGTCTCGACACCGCACAATTGAGGATCTCCGGTCCCGATACCAATAAAAAACATGAGATCCATGTTACGGGGGAAAGAGAGGTGCAAGATTGGGGTCTGGTAGTTTGAAGACTTCGGTCATACGGGAATAGTCGATGAGAGATATAAAGTAGATAAGATAAAGAAGATGGTAGGATTGGTTCTTCTTATACATGGAATCAAGAGAGAGAGAGAGAGAGAGAGATAAAAAAAAATGCTATTTTAGAGTTTTATCAACAATTTGTTTGCATGGGTGGGGATCCAATATTTTTTGAGTAATTATGTGAGACAATTTTATCTCTCTCTCTCTCTCTCTATTACTTGGGGGAATGGAATCACCTGCATGTTTGTCAGATTGTTCTTTGTGCACGTGGTTTGGGTGCTGGGGAAAAACAAAAACAAAGCGAGATATGAGGGTTATACTTTCTCGCCCAATCAATTGAAAGCAGAGATGGTCAGACAGGTCCTTACAGTAACCGGCCGCTAGAAGCATCTTGGCGCGGCTAAAAGATCTCTTGCAGATAGTCTGGGTAGAACTTCTTAGTTGCCTTTTCTCTTTTTGGTGGGTATCCATTTGTTGATTTGGAGGTATACTTTTGGGTTGGTATAGGTTTTTTGTGTTTGAGTTTGGTTGGTTCCTGTCGAACTTGGGCTTGGGGTGTTAAGCCTACAATTTTATAGTCCATTTTGTTCCCCGCGTTAGGGCTTATCAGAAATAAATTTCTCTTTTGCCATATATATATATATATATATTCCTTTGTTTATTTTACTTATAGTTCATATATGTTTTTATATATATTTATTTTACTTATAATTTTCTGAGAATTGGGTACGGGTTTTACATCCTACCCATATTAGAGAATTTTTCTTCAAAATTTAAGAAGGCGATCAAACAAACAATGATGGAATGTATGTTCCTTAGATACGAACCTTAACAAGAATTCTCTAAAATATTTCCATTATCCTAAATAAACAACTAGCAAACTAATAGTTAATTTAAGGCTATCAACATCTATATTATTACTATCCATGAATCTACTAACTCTTACCTATATCTACTCCTCGTGGTGCATGTATATCCTCAATGGTCATAGCGAATTCCTGTTTTTTGTCGCTATGCTCCAGCTAATGGTAGGGTCGGTTAATGTGGCGTCGATGTCATGGCCCATGATTTTGTCTAGTCTCGGGCAAAATACTGGTTGGACCCATAGTTCAAGCATTGATTCAATATTTGGTGTCAGTCTCTCTAAAGGTGACATCTCCTCCCGCAAAACAGGCAAGTTGGTGTATCTTGGATCTTGTATGGCGTTGCTCTTTGCTGGTATTGCACTAAGAGATTTCTCTGGTCATCCGGATGCTGGTCGAGATATGGTAACTACTGGGGTGGCATGCTTCTTCTCTACTGGTTTCTCTTAGTTATGTACTTATGTATCTTTGATGCAGTCAAAAGTACAGTATGTCTCATGTGAGCTACTATTCCGGTCAACTGTTGCAAATCGAAGTTGAGGCCTTTATGGAATCTTCTAGCCATATCTTCCTCTAACTATACCAATAGAGATGTGAATATTCTTAAGCGACTGAACTTTGCATTATGCTCATCTACGGTTATCGTGCCTTGGCACAAATTGGTAAACTTATTTTGTAACTCAAACTTGACAGTAGTGGGAAAAATATGTCGTTAAATAGCTTGCTAAATTATTCACAAGTCTAGTCGTTCCCCAATCATCTCGCATATCCTCCTACCAATGGTGTGCAATATCCTCCAGCTGAATTCTAATTGCATCCACCTACCTATCTTTTGGTAATTTGAAACCCTTAAGCATATTCTCTATCTTCACTAACAAAGATATGACATCGTTATTATTTTTTGTGACCTTGAAGGTTGGAGGCATCATATTACGAAAGTTGTCTTTCGATCCTTCCTTCTTTGCTAGTAGGATCTATCTTAACAACTCATCCTACTACCACTACATCTGTATCATATATTGGAAGAATTAGAGCATCGGTGGTCCATAGAGTCATGGGAGCTGATGTTGAAGTGGTGCATACAATATTTGCTGATCGAATTGAGAAGGTGGTTGAATATTAACCTTCCGGAATTGTCATGACCCGCACCCACTTTTGCGATACGATTACGTGGTCAAGTCCAGCCTACGCCACAATATCAGCAATTGTACATTGTATATATCTCAATCTTTATAATCATCCAATTCCACAATATCAATACACTATCTCTAGCTCATTCATAATATAATTTTTAATTTTATGATAGAGAAACGACATGAATAAGGAATACTAAAAAGGATCCAAGATAATTAACGGTTCAAAGTATTCACTATAAGAGAAGTCCAATCTTGGGAACAAACTTGCCAAATAATAATTGATAAAGTCCAAGGTTTTAAGGAACTAACTAAACTATCTAATAATTCATAGGATTAAGATCGGTCTCTAAAAGAATGTACATCTCCATTATGGGATCCATAATATGTAGGGTAGTCCTCGCATCTACAATTTTCTGTATATACGGACAGGATTGGAGCAAAAATTTGGACCCGGCTCGGCCTGACCCGTGCCCACCCCTAGCTAGAATCGCCCAAATCTAGAAAAATTTCAGGTCCTCAGTAGGACGTACCAAGATATAAAAAGAATAAGCCTTATATGTAACAATATATAACATGCTAAAAGAAAAAGAAGAATGACTGTAACTTCTATGTGTCATACAAATGAGAAAAAAATACAAATACACGGGTTGTAAGGCTAAAGGGTATCAATACCATAACTCCATGAGATGCTCCTGGTAGAAGAAGATCTCTAATATCGTAATGCCATGAGACACTCCCGATCCTGGAGATGGATAGCAGAATATAGGGTAAACAACGTCTAGTAGTCATTCTCCTCATACATATATTTTGTATCAATCTATAAGTCTAATCTCATGCCTAAAATTGATCATATCCTACCTATATATCTATTCTATCAATAACCATGAATCCATGAACTATAACAACTGACCACATTTACGGCTAAGACATATAAACTAAGCATTATTTCTAGTAGGTACAATCTATTATGCTATATGATTTGTGTCTGTGTCAAGTATGTCTTAACAACTATAGAATTTGTAATAGTACACAAGAAAATTTAACTAATACCTACAATATAAATGAAAAGTATGAGATACTAAAATATTGGCAAGGTATACTTGTATGTAATCCAAGGCTGTATTGAAGTTACGAATACCAAGGCCTTTTATTAATATGTTTATCATCTTTATATAACATGTTTATATTTTCCAAAAAAGTTAGTATAATTAATAAATATGATTATCTATATTCCTAGTATTAGTATGTTAGTGGAGCCCACAACTCTAAGTTTTGTGTTGTCATCTAAGTATATATAAATGAATTTTTTTAATATTATAGGCTAGATGTAATTGAAATATTTTCACGGACGGTGGGGAGGGGGTATATGGAAAGGCACCTCTTCAAATTCTGTTAGGTATTTGTGTCTGTGTGTGTGTGTGTGTGTGTGTGTGTGTGTGTATATAAAGAGAGAGAGAGAGAGAGAGAGAGAGAGAGAGAGAAAGAGAGAGAGAGAGAGGAGAGAGAGAGAGAGAGAGAGAGATTGAATTATATTTGGTTAGGATTTGTAAATATCAATAGGTTTTATACATACTTTGCAATTATTTGATTGACTTGGGTTTTAAAGAAATATTAGATATGCCTCTGCTTTTATTTAATTAGAGAGAGGGAAGATAATTTCCTCTCATAAATTCTTTTATATGAACAAAGAGAGTGAAAGAAAGAGAGAGTATAAGTCTCTTACAAGCTTTCTACTTCCAAGGTCAGAGTGAGAGAGGAATATGTCCTCCGCGTGAGTATTTGGAACGAAAGTACGAAAATTGTTCCCCAAAATAGAGAGTATCTGAGAGAGAACCGAGCAAAACACACAAACCAAAAAAATGTCAAACACACGCAGACACAGAGATTTTTGACATGGAAAACCCATGCGAGAAAAATTACGGGACGATCGGAGTCCAACCCTGAATAGCCCTCATGGAATAAGAAATACACTGACTCCTTACAAATTTCTCACCGATCCAAACGGATCACCACAACTCTTTTGGAACAGAAATAGATTATAACCACGAAGAAGAAAGACAATGAGAAATATCCGAAACTGATCTTCTTCTTCAAAATGGCCTACAATCCTTCTTTCTCCTCTCCAATGTTGTAATGGCACCCTTGCCTCCTTTTGTCTCCTTGTTGCTATTTTTTTTAGAGAGTATATATTTTAGGGCCAGGAGACACCAATATATAGGCTCAAACCCACAACTAGCATTCCTATTATAGATAGGAATATCCAATCCAAATCCAAATCCAAATCCAATGACATATTCCTATTATATGTAAGAATATCAATCCAAATCCATTGAGATATTTCTATTATATTTAGGAATATCCAATCCAAATAAATTAAGGTATTCCTATTATACGTAGAAATACTCAATCCTACTCCTGTAACGACCCGCTCCGCTCAACCCGGAGGGCCGATTCAAACGACACAAGTGTAGCGAACCGACCTGCCTTACTCAGCAAGATGACTCGTTCGATGCAAAGGCATTCAGACTTGGATCTTTAAATGGAGTTCAAACTTAGACTTTCAGAGGTGCGCTCGGAGTCTTGCTCGACCGATGCGATTCATCGCTAAGTTGGGTGGCCCCGGTAAACCTATCCCTGCTTAGCTGCACACTAAGAAAATGAATGATACATGCTAGTTTTTAGACGATAACCCTTGAATGCTAATAAAGAGATGAATGCACATAGCTAAGGGGATAACCCTGCCTTATCATTATATAGAACATGGAGATCTTACTTGTTATTTGCGTAATCGAGCTATTGAGTTGAAATGTAGTAGCTTTTTATATATATGCCACAAAAGTAGTTTGAGTTCATACTGAGGCATCGCATCGCACGGAATATGACACAGGATAGAGTATAATCATGTTGCGTACATAGACTAGGAAGACTATCAAGTAGTCATTCCGAGTCAGGAGAAGAAAAGAAAAGAAAAGAAATTACTCGAGATATCCAAATCACCGAGGCAGTCTCTAATCTGGGAGCTGCGTAAAGAAGAAAGATCCGAGTGTAGTCCTCGGCAAGATTGAACCGAGTTATTTCTCGGCTAGGATTGGAAGTGGTGGAGTAGTTGCATGGTCACGGACAACTGGTTGTGCAACAGGTAAAGATGAGTCCTCGGCACGATTGCTGAGGCATCCGAATCGTGTCGGCCTGGGAGGACAATGCCAGTGTAGTCTTGGTAATATGCTAGCTGAAGACTAGCAGGCGAGAACGGGACATCCAACAAGGCTTGCTACTGACCTGGATGGTCATTGACTCGTCGGATGGTTTGGGACGTCCAACAAGGCTAGCAACCGAGCTGGAAAGACTGCCGTTCCATCCCAGATCATGTCCAATATGGCTAACAGAGCTAGTAATCTTCATATAGATAAGTCATGCTTTCATAGTGGCTATCCGCATTCAGAAGAGGAGTAACGTGAAGGAGTACATTTGTACGATATTTTGCATATTTAGAATGGATGCACGGTAACAAACATAGTTCGAGTAGAATGAGTTTGAGGCAGATACATAAATATAACACTTAAATTTTATATATGTTCTTTTTTATTCAGTAGATCATTATTCATATTGCTGCATATGATAATGAAGGTCGAATGGTAAGAAACGGTAAGACGAACTCAATTATTCATTATTATGACACTCTTGAGCAGACACGGATATTATTTTTATTATATTGCCATGTAACTGATCCTAAGGCAAAAGACTAGAAAGATAACATAATCAGTCGGTGCACATAACTAATGAACGTGCTTGTTTTGTGGCATGGACGAGAGGCCTCCCCACCAGTACATTCAATATACTGATACCCAACCAGATTGCATGCAGGGTACAGGGGAAACTCGTATAGATTCGAAGATCGCTTAACGCAATGAGACGTCGGGCCGCACTTGGCATCTTGGAGCATGGCGCGCGGACCCTATTGCTCACATAATAAGATATAATATATGGGAACATCATTATCCAGATTGTCTGAATCAGTTCTAAGCCTAAGGGCATATCATTGTAGAGAGAGAGAGAGAGAGGGAGCATGAGCGACTTGTAATCTTAGCCTAGCGTCGATTGTAATCGTTACTTCATATCAATAAAGGGCTTGTTTTGGATTTAATACTTGTGTTTATTCTATGATTCTGCTATGACGACTCTGCGAATTACTAATCAATAGTAGTTTCGATATTTGCCTCATGCGGGCGCAACTCCAGGCTCACGTGGTATCACGTCCCGATGGAAATGATCATCCCGCGGGAGTGCTGGCGCGATGTTTCGCGCCTAGCAGGGATGGCCGATTCCTACGGAAGATCGGGGTATGTCATTTTGGTATCAGGGTATGGCTTTACGTCCTTGGAATCGTATCGATTCTCTCAGTTTTGAACTTATTTATTGAAAAAGTGATAGATGCTCTCTCTCGATGTTCGATGAATATTCCATACAATAAGTCTAAATATTTTCGAAAAATGCATGTGAATGATACGATTGCTTGAACGAAATTATGATACGAGGGCCTTTGTGCCAACCTGTGTCAGACTTTGTGGGAATAGACTCATGTTAAAATTGGCAAGTTATATATCAACCCGAATGCCAATAGAAGAACACCAAGCAGGTTAGTGTGAGAGATAGAATATCGTTCGGACAAATAGGTATGCATACAGCCTTTCGACTAAGTTGTGTTGAGTATCGCCCGATAAGACCCTATGGTACGAGCAAGTTTGCGAGCAAAATTTGGGTATCGTTTGGATAAGAATAAATTTGGACTTAAAATGGAAACCGATAGAGACGTTATCGGAGTACCTTAAGGCAAATAATGGGAATCGTGTTAGATTTTGAGATATAGTTTGGACGGTTATTCATAGCGATAAGTTATGATTCAAAACATAGTTTGTATGGAGGACTATGGATAGAGGTACATATGAGCCTAAAATCGTTAAGGCGGCAAATAGGGATCGTGCTGGAGTTATAAGAAACGAATTAAATATACAAGTGAATGATGCGAACGCGATTCAGGAGTTAATAGGATGACTCAATTCCTAAGTGGTGTATACGATAGTCTCAAGATCGAATAAGCGAACTGGGGATAGAATGAGTTATAAAGATCCATAAAGTATAGCTCGAACCCTGAATGGTGTATTGGTCGGCTTAGAAATATTCGAATAAATCATGGATTTTAAAATATTAAATGAGTCTTGCCACAACGACGAGATTGTATAAAAGCCTTAGTATAAATAAACAATGCCTAGCAAGTAAGCTAACTCAAAGGAAGCATGCAATATTAGATTCGAACGAGTTAAAATAAGTAGAACAAGGGATAAGGCTAAAATCGGATAGGAATTCAGAGTAATTAGAAAATAATGGATCGTACGAGCAATTTTGAATTGAAACAAACGAATTAAAACTTGAGTTGAGATAGAATAACCGGGGATGCGATCGGAGTTAGTGTAATTGAAAATAATGGCACGAACGAATGATAGCGCGCATGGAAAATTTGGATTTGAATAGGATATCGCTCGATAGAGTTTGGTTTGAGTAGGAATGCTATAGTTTCGAATTTAGGAGACTTTAGATCATAACAATGGTTGGAAGATAGCACGGATTGCTGCAAGTTAGCAAAATTATGATTTGAAGATTGAGAAAGGCGATAACGAATTTAATCTTAAATTCGAACGAACGATCTTAAATCGAGTTCGAAGGGTAACACTCGACAGTAGGCCTAGATGAGATCGATTATTTCGCAGGAGCGTTGTCGTGGTAATTTTATGTCCGACGGGGATGATCGAACTCGCAGGAACATGTTCGAAGATGTTATAAATGAACTTGATAAAATAGAACGTATCAAAAGTGAATAGACTTGGGTTTGGAATTTGAACTTAGTTATTTGAGGAATGCTAGAAGTAGACTACGAAATGATCAAACGGTAACATTAAAGTTGGATGATTTGACTAGATAAATTTTGATTACGACAAGAATGGTTGTTAGATGAACATGACTTGATGGATCAATGAACTACTTAGGATGAAACAAAGAGTGTCGATAAGGTGTCTGTTCGTTCGATGATAACTATAACGTTTGACCTTCTTGTCTTGTACGAGTGTAACTCCTTACTCGCACATGAGTTATGTCCGAATTGGGACAATTATCTCGTGGGAGCATTGGCGTGGTATTCTCACATCCGACAGGGATAATTAAACTTGCGGGAGACTAGAACGTGACAATTGAAGGATCATTTTGACTTATGGTTCGATACAATAAGACAATTTTTAGAATACATGTAAATCGAAGGTATTTTGGGGATGAGTTAGTCTAGAACATGAAGGAAGATGCTCGATGGTTTAGTGAACGGATACGTGATTTATGCTGTACGACTTAGAATTTATGATTGAGATCAAAGAGATAGAAATTGAATCATGACTTGGTGGTCTAGACTTAGAAAAGATTGGATATATGGATCCTATCAAATATTTAAGGAGATAGACTATGCAAATTGTTAGGTTGGACATGTGACATGGACATATCGTGGATTCAGTTGAACAAACATATTGATGTGATAGGATGATCTATGCTCGATGTTTAGAAATTTGAGTGAAACGAGCTTGGGTAGAATACCCATATAAAAGAAGAATGGTTTGACCTTAGGGTATTTGGGGCGAGCGTGGTGCAACGTGATTACACGATGATTCACAAACTTGAACTGTACCTATGACCTTGTGAGCTGACCTAGTGGCTAGGCAGACGACCTTATGCCTTGAGTTGAACTGAAAGTGGCTGACTTCAGAGTATTGTTCTAGAAAATGATAAAACTGGGGCAATGAGGCTTAGAGGTAGGACTTGAAACTGGGAGTATTTACTAGCGACGTTGGCATTAAAATGAACGCAATGGGAGATAGGACTTGGGTGATAATTGATTTGGTTGGATAGGTTATGCGACGATGAGGAATAAGATGGTATTAGAGAATTGTCGGACGAAACTCTTATGATTTAAAATTGGTGATATTTGAGATAAGTTGGCACAATGAGTTAAATCGTTGCTTAGAAGAGGTGCGTTGCTGGTAATACAAAACTTGAATTTGGGTGAGATTGGAGTAGATGCTAACTAAAATAAACCAGAGTTCGGTTATTCGTGTAGCAAAACGATCGACGATTCGAAAGATTTTTACAAGTAGCTTGTCCGAGTTACCTGTCACTAAGCTTGGTTGAATTGCACATATTTGGGGGATGCCTTGAATATAGGTACGATATAGACTTAGCGATATATATAACTCGAATGCAGCTGCAAATAAAAATATTCAGATTCACATTGATGAGTATGGCAACTGAAGTAAGTTAGCCTCAACCTAGACTTTCATAAAGGAAAAATTGTAATATTTTTCGTGCAATCAAAATAGTTCTGTGCTAAGGCGCAGTAAAAGACTGAGTTTGGGAACGCAATGATTGAATAAAAGAATCATTCGATAAAGTGGTTAAGCACACATGAAAAATAAAATAAGAAAATGAATAGGATATTAAGTTCAATTGGACCTAAGACGCGAAGGATTAGAATGTACCCCATGTTGGTCAATTTAGCTCTACGCAAAGGCGTAATAAAGACAGAGTTAGAAAATATATAAAATTTAATGCGACGACCTTGGCTGACAGTAGATTTACTTAGCGAGATTGGGCGGTGACTCAGAGAGATATTGATACAAACGAGATTGGAAAATTAGCTGTGATTCGAGCTTTTGGGTTTAGGCGTAACGATGGGTTTCGATAGGCGACGTAAAATAATCGGTCGGATGCGCTGGGGTCGTATGGATAGGATATAACAGTTGGGCAAGTCCACCCAAAGTCTGAGTTTTTTAGTGCCCATTGAGTTATAGAATACCCCGTGTTTGAGTAATACAGTCCTGCGGCAGGCGTAGTAGATTTTGAGTCAGGAGAGCAACGATTAAGTTGAGTATAGTTTGATAGCATTAAACGATAGAGTCGTTCGATAATAATTGGCTAAACATGTGCGTGACGCGTGGTGAGCAAAATAAATGAATGTAGTATTAAAATAGTCCTTGGAAGTTAGATAAGATGTATAGAGTTTGGTTTAAAAGTTGTGCGATAATACGAGTTCCGCTCAGGAAGTCTCGAGGACGAGACTTGTTCTGAGTGGTGTATAATATAACGACCCACTCCGCTCAACCAGGAGGGCTGATTCAAATGACACAAGTGTAGCAAACTAACCTGTCTTGCTCAGCGAGATGACTCGTTCGATGCAAAGGCATTCAGACTTGGATCTTCAAATAGAGTTTAGATTTAGACTTTCAGATGCGCACTCGGAGTCTCGCTCGACCGATGCGATTCATCGCTAAGGTGGGTGGCCCCGGTGAACCTGTCCCTTCTTAGCTGCACACTAAAAAAATGAATCATACATGATAGTTTTCAGGCGATAACCCTTGCATGCTAATAAAGAGATGAACGCACATAGCTAAGGGGATAACCCTATCTTATTATTGTATAGAACATGGAGATCTTACTTGCTATTTGCGTAATCGGGCTATTGAGTTAAAATATAGTAGTTTCTTATATATATGCCATAAAAGTAGTTTGAGTTCATATTGAGGCATCGTACCGCACAGAATATGACACGGGATAGAGTATAATCATGTTGCATACATAGATCAGGAAGACTATCAAGTAGTCGTTCGGAGTCAGGCGAAGGAAAGAAAAGAAAGTACTCGGGATATCCAGATCACTGAGGCAATCTCTAATCAGGAAGCTGCATAAAGAAGAAAGATTCGAGTGTAGTCCTCGGCAAGTTTGAACCGAGTTGTTTCTCGGCTAGGATTGGAAGTGGGGGAGTAGTTGCATGGTCACGGATAACTGGTTGCACACCAGGTAGAGATGAGTCCTCGACACGATTGCTGAGGCACCCAAATCGTGTTGGCCTGGGAGGAAAATGCCAGTATAGTCCTGGTAATACGCTAGCTGAAGACTAGCGGGCGAGAACGGGACATCCAACAAGGCTTTCTACCGATCTGGATAGTCGCTGACTCGTCGGATGGTTCGGGACGCCCAGCAAAGCTAGCAACCAAGCTGGAAAGATAGTCGTTCCATCCCATATCATGTCCAATATGGCTAACAGAGTCAGTGACCTTCATATAGATAAGACATGCCTGCATAGCGGCTATCCGCATTCAGAAAAGGAGTAACGTGAAGGAGTATATTTGCACGATATTTTGCATAATTAGAATGGATGCACGATAACAAATATAGTTCGAGTAGAATGGGTGAAGGTAGAGACATAAACATAACACTTAGATTTCATAGATTTTCTTTGTTATTCAGTAGATCATTATTCATATTACTGTATATGACAGAGAAGGCCGAATGGTAAGAAACGGTAAGACGAACTCAGTTGTTCATTATTATGACACTCTTTAGCAGACACGGATATTACTTTCATTATATTGCCATATAACTGATCCTAAGGCAAAAGATTAGAAAGACAACATAATCAGTCGGTGCACATAACTAATGAACGTGCTTGTTTTATGGCGTGGGTAAGAGGCCTCCCCACCAGTGCATTTAATATACTGATACCCAACTAAATTGTATACAGGTTACAGAGGGAAATCATACGAATTCAGAGATCGCTTAACATAATGAGGTATCGGACCGCACTTGGCATCTTGGAGCGTGGCGCGCGGACCTGGAGCTCACATATATAGTATCCCGCTCCGTATCAGCACTATCTACAAGAGATATCGATTTGCTGACTCAAAAAGGATATCTTCTTTAAGAGCTCCTTGTTGAACCAGGAGATGACTGATCTAGGGGGGTGGGAAGAAACTTCGTTCTCTGATTCTTGCACGACTTAATAATGAATCTGAGTTTTATAATGTATGTTGCTAAGAAGATTATTATTTCCGTTGCCTGATAATAGAACTGCATGCTTAGCTAGATCTTGAATGCTTGTCAATAGAGAACCTTGCCATGCTAATAGAAGAGTAAGAGATTGCTTGAACATGATTTTATATCGCTTGTGTTTTGATAGAACCATAACTTTTTAGAGAGGGTGGCCCGTCCGTACAAAGATAGAAGAGAAGAGATATATGGTCTGCTTGTTCTTTTCATCTACATCATAGAGTTTATTTGATAGTGTTTCATGCATTCGCATTGGTCGGACAATGGCTATTAGTGAAGAGATAAACCTTGGTCCTGACTGCTAATGATAGTAAAAAGCATCCATGAGTCACAGCTGCTAATAGCATCAAATAAAAAAGTCATTGGTTAGCTGGATTACTATTACTGATCCAGAGTTTCTCGGGGACCAAAAAGCATATAGATAGTTCATCATGTTGGCTTTAGATAGAAGGATAGTTCCTAGATGGTGCATTATCCCTGGAGTTCTTTGGGTATAGCTCAGGAGACACGCTGCGCACAACCTGATATTATAATAATCGGCTTGCCTTGTATGCTTGAATAAATCAAACATGAACTATGTTTTCAAAAGATGTTTCCAAAAGAAGTAATATGACTCCGTTTTTGTGCTGAATGTAATGAACATAGGTTAAACGAGAAAGATCACTAGTAATATAATATTTTATCATATGATTACTTAGTGTTGGTTTTAGTGAATGTTGCTTCTGTTCGTTTATTTTAGACTCACCAGTATTTTCTCCAAAGTATTGAACCACCAACAGTTTACTTGTTCGCAGGTGCTGGATCGTCCCAGGAAGCGATACGCATGTCTCATCCCAGGACCCAAAAATCTGGTTTTGATGCCTTGAGCTGTATCGATTGTTTTGAGATACTTTTGTATAGAGGGACATAATGTATAGAACGATGACATTATATTCAGAGAACCTCGTGCCTCGATCTTGCCCGTGTACTCAGATGGATTATTGGTTGTAATATTGTTCCTCCGCTTCTTACTCGATCGATTCGATGATAGCCATAACTTTAATGATATTTCCTTGTTCCTGAGCAACCCCAAGCTCATACGGTATCACGTCCAGATGGAAACAATCGTCCCGCAGGAGCGCTGGCGCGGTGATTCGCGCCTAGCGGGGACGACCGATTCCTGCAGGAGATCGGGGCATGACATAATGGTATCAGAGCAACTCAATCCTCTGGCCTTATGCCCATTTCGTTGTTGTTCTTAGATGACGATTCCTTGTACATTGATATCATTATTGAATATAGCATTCCATACAATATGTCCATAGATATTCTCAAAGATGTGCACAAAAGTTTTCTGGATTTGGTTTGTTGCTTGAGAGTTGTGCTTTCGTGCTTGTTATAGATTGCTAGAGTTTTCGATTGAGGATGGTAAGGGATGAGGACTATCGCTGCTCTGGATATCGAAAAGTATCTTCTTGAGTTTCGAGGATGAAACTCTTTCTTGGTGGGTAAGTATGTAGTGCCCCGCTCCACGTCGGTACTATGTAAAAGCGATATCGATTTGCTGACTCAAAAAGGATATCTTCCTTAAGAGCTCATTGTTGAACCAGGAGATGACTGATCTAGGTGAGTGGGCAGCAACATCCTTCTCTGATTCTTGCACCCCTTAATAATGAATCTGAGTTTTATAATGCCTATTGCTAAGAAGATTATTGTTTTCGTTGCCTGATAATAGAACTGCATGCTTAGCTAGATCTTGAATGCTTGTCAATAGAAAACCTTCCATACTAATAGAAGAGTAAGAGATTGCTTGAACATGATTTTATATCGCTTATGTTTTGATAGAACCACATCGTGCTTGAACTTGTTAAGAGAGGGAGGCATGTCCGTACATAGATATAAGAGAAGAGATAGATGGTCTGCTTGTTCTTTGCATCTGCATCATAGAGTTTATCTGATAGTGTTTCACAAGTTTGCATTGGTCAAAAAATAGCTATTAGTGAAGAGCTGAACCTTGGTCTCGGTTGCTAATGATAGTGAAGAGCAACCATGAGTCACAGCTGCTAATAGCATCAGATAAAAGAGTCATTGGTTAGCTGGATTACCGCTACTAATCTTGAGTTTCCCAGGGACCGAAAAGCATATAGATAGTTCATCGTGTTAGCTTTAGGTAGAAGGATAGTTCCTAGATGTTGTATTATCCCTAGCGTTCTTTGGGGATAGCTTACGAGACACACTGCGCACACCCTGATAGTAGAATAATCGTCTTGCCTTGTATACTTGAATGAAACAAACATGAACTATATTTTCAAAAGATCTTTCCAAAAGAAGTAATATGACTCCGTTCCTGTGCTGCATGTAACGAACATAGGTTAAACTAGAAAGATCACTAGTAATATAATATTTTATCACATGATTACTTAGTATTGATTTTAGTGAATGTTGCTTCTGTTTGTTGATTTTAGACTCACCAGTACTTTCTCCAAAGTACTGACCCACCAACAGTTTACTTGTTCGCAGGTGCCGGATCGTCCGAGGAAACGATACGCGTGCCTCATCCCAGGACCCAAAAATCTGGTTTTGATGTCTTGAGCTATATCGATTGTTTTGAGATGCTTTTGTATAGAGGAACATAATGTATGGAACGATGACATTGTATTCAGAGAACCTCGTGCCTCGATCTTGCCCGTGTACTCAGATGGATTATTGGTTGCAATACTATTCCTCCGCTGCTTACTCGATCGATTTGATGATAGCCACAACTTTAACGATATTTTCTTGTGCGGGCACAACCCCAGGCTCGTACGATATCACGTCCCGATGGAAACGATCATCCCGCAGGAGCGCTGGCGCGGTGATTCGCGCATAGCGGGGATAACCGATTCCTGCAGGAGATCGGGGTGTGACATAATGGTATCAGAGCAACTCGATCCTCTGGTCTTATGCCTATTTTACTGCTGTTCTTAGATGACGATTCCTTGTACATTGATATCGTTATTGAATAGAGCGTTCCTTACAATAAGTCCATAGATATTCTCAAAGATGTACACAAAAGTTTTTTGGATTTGATTTGTTGCTTGAGAGTTGTGCTTTCGTGCTTGTTATAGATTGCTAGAGTTTTCGATTGAGGATGGTGAGGGATGAGGACTATTGCTGCTCTGGATATCAACAAGTTTCTTCTTGAGTTTCGAGGACGAAAATCTTTCTTGGTGGGTAAGTATGTAGTGCCCCGCTCCGCGTCGACACTATATACAAGAGATATCGATTTGCTGACTAAAAAAGATATCTTTTTTAAGAGTTTCTTGTTGAACCAGGAGATGACTGATCTAGGTGAGTGGGCAGAAAATTTGTTCTCTGATTCTTGCACGCCTTAATAATGAATCTGAATTTTATAATACTTGTTGCTAACAACATTATTATTTCTGTTGCCTGATAATAGAACTGGATGCTTAGCTAGATCTTAAATGCTTGTCAATAGAGAACCTTGCCATGCTAATAGAGGAATAAGAGATTACTTGAACATTATTTTATATCACTTGTGTTTTGATAAAACCACATCATGCTTGAACTTGTTAAGAGAGGGTGGCCTATCCGCACAGAGAAATAAGAGAAGAGATAGATGGTCTGCTTGTTCTTTTCGTCTGCATCATAGAGTTTATCTGATAGTGTTTCATGAATTCGCATTAGTCGGACAATGGCTATTAGTGAAGAGATGAACCTTGGTCCTGACTGCTAATGATAGTGAAGAGAAACCATGAGTCACAACTGCTAATAGCATCAGATAAAAGAGTCATTGATTAGCTGGATTACCACTACTGATCCTGAGTTTCCCAGGGACCAAAAAGTATATAGATAGTTCAACGTATTGGCTTTAGATAGAAGGATAGTTCCTAGATGGTGCATTGTCCCTAGAGTTCTTTGGGTATAGCTCACGAGACACACTGTACACACCCTGATAGTAGAATAATCGGTTTGCCTTGTATGCTTGAATGAATCAAACATGAACTTTGTTTTCAAAAGATGTTTCCAAAAGAAGTAATATGACTCCGTTCCTGTGCTGCATATAATGAACATAGGTTAAACTAGAAAGATCACTAACAATATAATGTTTTATCACATGATTACTTAGTTTTGGTATTAGTGAATGTTGCTTCTGTTTGTTGAGTTTAGACTCACCAGTACTTTCTCCAAAGTGCTGACCCACCAACAGTTTACTTGTTTGCAGGTGCTGGATCGTCCGAGGAAGCGATAGGCGTGCCTCATCCCCAGGACCCAAAAATCTGGTTTCGATGTCTTGAGCCATATTGATTTTTTTGAGATACTTTTGTATAGAGGGACATAATGTATGGAACGATGCCATTGTATTCAGAGAACCTTGTGCCTCAATCTTGCCCGTGTACTCGGATGGATTAGTGGTTGTAATACTGTCCTTCCGCTGCTAACTCATTCAATTCAATGGTAGCTACAACTTTAACGATGTTGCCTTGTGCGGACGCAACCCCAGGATAATACGACAGCATATTCCGATAAAAACGATCGTCCCGCGGGAGCGCTGGCACGGTGATTCGCGCCTAGCGGGGATGGTCGATTCTTGCAGGATATCAGGGCATGACAACATATATGAAACATAATATATGCAAACATCATCATCCAGATTGTTTGAATCAGTTCTAAGCCTAAGGGCATATTCATTGTAGAGAGAGAGAGAGAGAGAGAGAGAGCATGAGCGACTTGTAATCTCTCCCTAGTACGGATTGTAATCGTTACTTCATATCAATAAAGAGCTTGTTTTGGATTCAATACTTGTGTCTATTCTATGATTCCGCTATGATGACTTTGTGAACTAGTTATCAACGGTCGTTTCGATATTTGCCTCACACAGGAGCAACTCTAGGCACGTGCGACATCGCATCCCAATATAAATGATCATCCCGCGGGAGCGCTGGTGTGGGGATTCGCGCCTAGCAGGGACGACCGATTTCTGTTGGAGATCGGGGTGTGACAACTCCGGGGTATTTTTTACATAGGTTGGGAACCCCACCCACTCCAACTAATCTCTCCCTTCATAACGATGTGGAGGGGGTCATCATCCCGACGATCCGCCTGCAATACTCAAACTTTTCCCTTGGTATAACCTTTGTGAACATATATGCTCCATTGTCATCTGTATGAACCTTCTTAAGTGCCGCTTCTTTCTTGTCAACCACATCCCGTATCCAATGATACCGGATATCAATGTGCTTGGACCGGCTATAAAATATCTGGTTCTTCACAAAATGAATAGCACTCTGACTATCGCAAAGCAAAGGATACTGCTCCTGCTTTAGCCTAATTTTCTGCAGCAAATTTTTCGTCCACAGTAACTTCTTTCAAGCCTCCGTCGCCGTAATATATTCTGCCTCTGTCGTCGATAAGGCAACACACTTTTGTAAATGCGACTGCCACGATACTGCTCCACCAGCAAACATCATCACATAGCTCGAAGTCGATCGCCTCGTCTCTACATCTCCATCCATATCAGTGTCGATATATCCAACCAGCTTCGGCTCGTCACCACCAAATGAAAGCCTCCAATCGATAGTACCCTGAAGATATCATATAATCAACTTGACCCCACTCCAATATACTATTCCAGGATTGAAAGTGTACCTGCTAACTGTGCCGTCTTCGTGAGCAATATTTGGCCTCGTACATACCATAACATACATAAGACTCCCTACGGCTGAGGCATATAGAACTCGCTCCATATCTTCCTTCTTGTCCATGGTAGTATAACACTGCTCCTCAGTGAAATTAAATTAAGCCGCAAGGGGGTTACGCACTTTCTTCTACCTGTCCATTCTGAAATGCTGAAGTACTCGATGAATGTAATTCTTTTAGGATAAGTATAGCAGCTTGGACTCTCTCTCTAAGCTAATCTCCATTCCAAGAATAGTCTTTGCTATGCCCAAATCCTTCATAGAGAAGACCGTGCCAAGTTGGTACTTCAACTCTGCTATCCTGGTGGCATTCTAATCCACCAACAATATATCATCAATATAAAGCAACAAAATGATGAAATCATCCTCGGCGAAGTACCTCACAAAAATACAATGATCCGACGTCGTCCGTACATAGCCATGCTCCCCCATAAATGACTCAAACTTTCTGTACCACTGCCACAGAGCTAGTTTTAGACCAAACAAGCTCTTCCTTAACTGGAAGACCAAATATGAATTTTTCTTCTCACAGAATCCCTCTGACTGCTCCATGTACAACTCCTCCTCAAGATCACCATGGAGGAATACCATCTTCACTTCCATTTGCTCGACCTCCAAGTCAAAACTGGCTGCCAATGCTAGCACCACTCGTATAGATGACTGCTTGACGACTGGCGAAAAGATCGCATCATAATCTATGCCTTTTCACTGACCATAGCCTTTAACTACCATCCTCGCTTTGTATCGAGGGCGAGTAGTATCATTTGTCTGATTCACTCTGAACACCCATCGATTCTTCAAAGCCTTCTTGCCCTTTGGCAACCATACCAGATTATAAGTAGAGTTGGCTTCTAAGGAACTCATCTCCTCATATATGGCCTCCATCCACTCCTGCCTGTGTTCGTCTTCCATAGCCTCTATAAAACTTTCGGGTTCTCCTCCGTCAGTCAGTAGCATATACTTACCCAGTGAGTATCTTATAGATGGTCGACGCTCTCTATCGTTCCTCCTCAACGGAATCACTGGTGATGGCTATATATCTACAGTCTTCTCCCCTCTAGGAACTGCCTCCTCGGCATGGTAATCCTCCTGAGGGTCACCCTGACCACCATCAGCAGGCTGATAATCAAGGTTGGGAGCAACTCTATGTACTGGCTCCCCCATAACTGGATCCTCTATGATATCCTCTAGAAACTGCTCGAAGCAAAATGACTCTAACTTAGGCAATTTCTCAGCCTCAGAAGGCATCTCGGAATCCTGAGTGTTGGTCATGGTCTGATCCTCGACGAATACCACAACCCTGCTTCTGTGGAGATTTTTTTCCACTGGATCATAGAGTCTATAGCCAAACTCATCCTGACCATAGCTGACAAAGACATACTGCCTCATCTTTGGCTCAAGCTTGGATCTCTTGCCCTTCGGTACATGCACGAAGGCCTTCTAACCAAACACTCACAGGTTATTGTATGACCGCTCGTTGTTGTACCATACTTTGTCAGGGATATCACCTTGCAAAGGAGCACTAGAAGATAAATTAATAACATAAGCAGCTGTGTAAAGTGCCTCACCCCAATAGCTGCCTGGCAAGTTTGCTTCTGACAACAAATATCGTACCCTCTCTATTAGCGTCATGTTCATCAGCTCTGCTACACCGTTGAGCTGCGATATCTTTTGTGGAGTCTTCTGGTGTCATATCCTTTGCTCTCTACAATAAGCATCAAAGGAAACGATATAATTGCCATCATTGTCCGACCGAACATAAAGCATCTTCTTGCCCATCTTTCTTTCAACAGAGGCCTGAAACTCGTTGAAAGTGGGCAGCACCTGATCCTTGGTCTTTAAGGTATAGACCCAAACCTTCCTGGAATAGTCATCAATAAATGTACAAAATAAGAAGCACCACCAATGGATTTTACCTTCATAGGATCACAGACATCCGAGTGAATCAACTCGAGCAACGCCGGCTTGCTTAAACTTGGGTGACTTTGGAAAGACACCCTATTTTACTTTTTTTGCCAAACTGTGCATGCACTTCTCCAATTTTGTAAACTTTAGCCCTGGAATCACATTCTTATTCACCAAGTAGATAATCCCCTTCTCGCTGATATGGCGGAGCCGCCTGTGCCACAACTATGCTGCATTAACCTCCTATTCCCCTGTGTGCTCCCTTCCATATAGTAGAGTCTGCACCTCTTGATTTCTCTGGTAATCACCATCGAACCTCTGAAAAGCTTCCACTTATTGTTCTCGAAGAGAATGAAGAAGCCTTCATCATCCAACCTTTCAACCGATATCAGGTTAAAATGGATATCAGGGACATGATGGACATCTTTGATAACAAGAACTGTACCTATCTTTATCCTCAAATGCACATCTCAAATGGCAACCACCTTCGACACATCTTCATTGCCCATTTTCAACACTCCACAGTCGCCTGTTGTGTATGTAGCAAATAGTGCCATGTTGTAAGATACGTGCGCTGAAGCACCTGAGTCCACCATCCAAGAGTTGTCATCGCAGGCGAGGTTCATAACTACCTCATCACCTACAATGATCACGTCGCCTCCATGTGTCGAGGATGCTGCTGTTGTTTTCTCACTTTGCTTCCCCTTATCGCCCTTCTTCTCTCTCTTCCAAGCAAAATAGTTTCGCTTGCTGTGGACCTTTTTGCCATAATGGTAACACTCTGAGTCCTCGTACCGATCCTTGGATCTTTCCCTGCTTTTGTCTCTGCCACCACCTGGACTCCTGCTTTTACCCCTTCCGTGACTCTTTGAAACAAGCACCTCTGAGTGGGATGTTGATGAAGTGCCCTGAGAACGTCTTCGTATCTCTTCATTCAGTACCCCGCTCTTGGCAAACTCCAGACTGACCACTCCTTCCAGAGCAGAAGCGATCATAAACACTCGTACGGTCTTCCACGAGTCTGGTAATATACACAGCAGTCATAGTCCCTGAACCTCGTCATCAAACTTAAATCCCATCGAGGATAGCTGGTCAACCATGCCCTAGAACTCACTCAAGTGATCCTTAATAGATGCCCCATCTTTGTACCGCAGACCCATCATCATCCGGATCAGGAACAATTTATTTACTCCGAGCTTCTTTCCATCAAACCTGAAGCCCACGAAAGCACGATAAATGACCTCAATTAGAGGTCATGAGTGCGAAATCTTCCTGACTAGAGCAAATCTCAAAGGGACGGAGAGCGCAGCAACACCCTCCTCGTCGACCTCTTTTAAGCCGCGGCTGCAGGAGTTACTGACATGGGGGAGGACTATATATATATATATATATATATATATATATATATATATATATATATATATATATATATATATATATAGTCCTCGCATATATAATGTGACTGTGTAAGAATCAAATTATTATCTTATTTCTTTATCTTTAATATAAAATATAAGCTTCACCCCAAAATCCACTATTTGTCAGGTCTCGATCTCGATGGATCGAAAGGTTTCCACTGTGCATGATACAATATAAGTCTAAGTTGTGCTTGTACAAGGCATAAATTTCTACAGTAAATAGATTACAAAAATATAAGACTTTGAAGCAATTGAATTTCAATCAGAGAACCAAATGACTAATGTATAATGCAAACTAACTTCTTTATTAAAACTTGTTGTAAAATTGAAAAAGGGTCTTACTGGCCAACTGGAAATGCTAAATTGGCTTACAAATTTTAAAAATCCAAAATGAGATACATATTTCCATACACTATATACATTTATTAAAAATTAAAGTAAAACAAGTGCTTCGATAAAATCTTCAACTAGAAAGAAAAGCTTCAAGATGACCTAAGTGTTGACTGAATAAACAAGGTTCGAATTTCTCCGAATTTCCAAAAGATTCTTGGAAACTATGGGGGTGCTTGGGGGTGAGTACATTAAAAAATACACTAGTGAGTGACATTAACCCAACTCAACCAAATCTACACTATCATGTGAAAGCATGCAATTACTATTAAGTAATATTTCTATATTTTCCATAGGTCTTGTAACGACCCACTCCGCATCAATGCGGATAGCCGATTCAAATGGCATAAGTGCGATAAACTGACCCGCTTTGCTCAGCGAGAAGACTTGCTTGAGACAAAAGATTTCAGACTTGGCCCTTCAGGAGTTCAGACTTAGACTTTCAGAGACTCGCTCGAAGTATCGCTCGACCGAGGCGAATCATCGCTAAGGTGGGTAGCTACGATGAACTTGTCTTTGCTTAGCCAGCACACTTAAAATATGGTTGATATATGCTAGTTACTAGAAGAATCACCATTGCATGCTAATAAAGAATAAAACACATCTAGTTGAGGGAATAATCCTATCTGATGTATCTTTGTATAGATCATGGAAGTAGATCAGTTGAACGAAATGGTAGGCTCGCTTTACAGTTCTTATAATTTCTCCTTGTAATGATACTTTTGTTCCTTATATGTTCTTGAAGTACATTGCTCCATATGTCATGAAATGCTCATCATACAGATTCTGGTTAACTTACCTGTGGCAGAAGACTATCAAAATAGTCGTTCCAAGCCATACAATAGAAACATGGAAAGTCTTCGGGACCGTTGGGTCGCCAAGGCAACTCCCAAAATAGAAACTGCAATAAGTAGTAAGACGGCAACGTAAACAATGCATGAAATGGAACACAATAGATCTTGAGATCTTTGAACGAGTAAAATGTATAAATACTGTCTCAAGTAGCTATATTCATTCAAGGTCTTAAGGTGTTGCATATAATAAAAGTTTAGTGTTGATCGTCAATGGTCAAGGACAACCTGTGCACATGATTCAGGTTCCTACGGACGGTACGCTGGTCACAACGGGGCCGATCCGAACCGGTCAGGAATATTTCAGATAGTCGTTGCTTCCGACGAGAAGGCATGTAGTGAGGCTCGTTACCTGTATCGCATTCCATTCCCGTGCCGAGATTATACCTTGTCCATGGCGGCTCGTCAGGTCATAAGACCAAGTTTGTTGTTAGTATATTCAAACCGCGTATGGGCTCGTTAGGATCTTGTGGCAAGTATCGAATATAAAGTTATCTAAAGTTTGAAACACATTTGAGTAGTCTGAGTAAATCATGTCTATACAAGTATAGCATGTCGGTATAAAATGAGTATAAGACATCTGAGTAATCTGCACAATCTGAATCACAAATGGCAAGAGTATTATAAACTGTGTATATCGTGCACTTGGTTTAGAAATACGCTCGTAGTATACATGTGTTCGTTATGCAATCTTGGGATTTCTATATATCTATATTCATGTTGGGTTTGACTTGGTTTTATACTTGGGCAAGGAAGGACAAATGGTAAGTTGGTAAGTATCGTCGTATTTTTTGTATATTGTATGGCACACTGCCATACGAGATAGACTTTGTATCTTATGCATAAAATTGGTCCTAAGGCAAGAATAGCAAGATAACTTAATAGTTGGTGCACGAAACTAATATTAACGTGTTGGATTTGTCGAGCGGGCGAGAAGCCTCCCCACCAGTACATTCATGTACTGATAACCCACCAGATTGCTTGCAGGGTGCGGAAGAACCTCGTTCGGTGCAGAATATTCCCTCGTGCGTGCTAAGACGTAGAGTTTGCTCTGGAGCCTTGGAGTGTTGCGTCCGAATCTGAAGCACATATACATGACATAATGTTAGAATATCGCCTATGTATCATCCTAAGTTGTAAGCCGTTTGGCACGTCTTTATTCTTAGAGAGAGGGAGCTTGGGTGACTTATAATCTTGGCCTAGTGCCGCTTGTAATCTTATTCATTATCAATAACGAGCTATTTTGTATTCATACTTGTGTTTATTCTATGTTTCCACTATATCAACTTGGTGAACTAGTTATCAATGGCTGTTTTGGTACTTGCCTTGCATGGGCACAACTCCAGGATCGTGCGCATCACGTCCAGATGGAAACGATCGTCCCACGGGAGCACTGGCGCGGTAATTCTCTCCTAGCGGGGACGGTCGATTCTAGCGGAAGATCGAGGCGTGACAGGTCTTGCTAACAATTCATAGCAATACTAAGAAAATATAAACATAACAACATATAATATATACTTGATTCTTACCCTCGCTCGATTGTCCTTCCCTGCAAATAATGATTAGAACATTATATAGTTTATACTTTCTGTCTCTACATCAAACTGTTAGGCTTGCAAAATAGTTTTATTAGCATTCGTCCTAACTACATGATAGTGTTCATGGGTAACTCTCCATAATTGAAAGTTGGGACATTAAGCCTATCTCTCCAACTAGACATGACACCCATATGATTACGAGGACATCTAGTCCTCAGGGTGTCCCACTCTCCTAGGCTGACACGATCCCGGTGCCCCGAAAATCGTTCAAGAGACTAAACATTATGGACAAGTTATCCGAGACCAATACATGATATGCAACTTCAATCAATTAAAATATTAAGAAGAAATATTATATGTTATGCAACACATTTCTTTCATTTTTTATTCTGACGACCATGGTATATGATCTTTCTTTGTTTACACAAGTACTATCTAAACACAATATTTCATTTAACAATAATATTTTATATTTATATCTTTATTTATAGCATACATTTCAATTCTACAATTTTATTCTTTTCTAAACAAGAGGAGATAATAATTAATTCAGTTTTATCAATAGTCTATAACTCAAGCATGCAATATTCTCTTTTAACCTAGCTCATTTTATTAATGTATTATTGATCGTAGGGACATAGCAAAGAAATGCAAAGGATTGATTTTATTAAGGAGTAGATATAAGGATAAAAAGGATCAACACCACTCACTGATTAGAGAATTCACCGAGAAAAAAAGAACTTCTTAAGCAACACTAATTGATGCATCTTCCTGAAATTGCACAAACAGAGATTCAACCCACTTCTTTATATCTTCCTATATCTTTTTCTCAATTTATGAAGTGATTATAGAAATCAATAAAGCAATAAATGGAAATCATTCAACGAAAAGCCAATAACGAAAACCCATCAATCAAAACACAACAACAAAAATGTCCAAAAAATAAATAATAATAAAAAGGATGGGGAAGAGACTCTTAGAAAGAGAACTTTATCTAAGCACATTTTACTGCATTTTGGAATCAATTCTGATAGGAGCCAATCAACTTATTGGATAGGGTCTCGACTCGTTTCTCCCGATCAATCCATACCGACAGAATTTTCCACACTTTGCCCCTCGCTAGGACTAGGGCACTATACTACTCAAACAAAAATTATAAAGCATAATCTTAACCTTTTCGGTTAAAGTTTTATTCTTTCTTTTGGCTACTCCATTTTGTTGTGATGTGTAAGGAGCAACTTTCTCATATATAATACCAACAGTTTCACAAAAAATGAGAAAAATGTTGTTCACTACCTCTATCAAACCTAAGACGTCTAATCTTAGCACCACATTGATTTTTTTTTACTTCGGTCATGTAAATTTCAAATTTATCAAGTACTTCATCTTTTGAATGCAAAACATAAATATGACAAAATTTAGAATAATAATCAATGAATTTAACAAAATATTTTTTTACCACCTCTAGCAGGTATACTATGCATGTCACACACGTCACTATGAATAAGGTCTAATAATGTGGTGGCTCTTTCTGCTTTAGAAACTATATTTTAGTTATTTTAGTGTACACACATACTTTGCATTTACTAATCATGTTAGCATTATATTTAGGAATTAACGATAATTTAACCATATAGTTTATTTTTTTAGGGTTATATCCTAAACGACTATGCCATAAAGAAAGAGAATCAATCATATAATTAGAATTTTTTGTTTTATTAATTTTATATTTGAGCATGCCTGCATACATATATCCTTTACCAACACATATACCACCCTTGGAAAAGATATATTTTTCTGCGTCAAACACTTGCTTATACCCATGCTTATTAAGCTAGCTTCTCGATACAAGGTTCTTTCTAACTTCAGGCAAATAACACACATTGGTTAAAGTTATAACTTTTTCTGAAGTAAAGTTTAAGTTTACTTTGTCTTTGCCTTTAATTGTTGCAGTTGATGAGTTTCCCATATAGACAACACTACCATCATCCACTAGTTTAAATATTATGAAGAGACTATTGTCATTGCAATCATGTTGTTGGAGTGGATGGGATTCCCAACCTATGTAAAAAATATCCTGGAGTAGGATTGAGTATTTCTATATATAATAAGAATACCTCAATTTATTTGGATTAGATATTCCTAAATATAATAGGAATATCTCAATGGATTTGGATTTGGATTGGATATTCCTACATATAATAGGAATATGTTAATAGATTTGGATTTGGATTGGATATTATTATCTATAATAGGAATACTAGTTGTGGGTTTGAGGCTATATATAGGTATCTCCTGGCCCTAAAATATATATAACTCTCTCTCTTTCTCTGAAAAAAAAACATAGCAACAAGGAGAGAAAATGAGGCAAGAGTGTCATTGCAACATTGGAAAGAAAAAAGAAGGATTGAAGGCCATTTCGAAGAAGGAGATCAGTTTCGGGTATTTCTCGTTGTCTTTCTTCTTCGTGGTTATAATCTATTTTCTGTTCCAAAAAAATTTTCGTGATCCGTTTGGATCGGTGAAAAGTTTGTAAGGACTCGGTGCATTTCTTATTCCATTAGTGGAGGCTTTTTAGGGTTGGACTTCGATCGTCCCATAGTTTTTCCCGCAAGGGTTTTCCATTTAAAAAATCTATGTATCTGCGATTTATGTTTGGCATTTTTTGGTTTGTGCGTTTTGCTCGGTTCTCTCGCAGGTACTCTCTGATTTGAGGAACGGTTTTCGTACTTTCGTTCCCAACAAAGTGGTATCAGAGCCAGGTTCTGGAATTTCAGAAGGATGTCAGGAGTTGACAGGCAAACCAGGAAGGAAAGATGGACGCGAAGCTGGTGTGCATGGTAAACCTGAACGATACCAACTATTATTACTGGAGGAGCAAGATGAAGGATCTGCTATTTGTCAAGAAGCTGTATCTGTCGATATTTTCTTCCGAGAGGCCCAGTGACAAATCTGAAGAGGACTAGAATTTTGAACATATACAGGTGTATGAGTACATCAGGTAGTTCGTTGATGAGAACGTGTACAACTACGTTGCCAGTATTGAGCATGCGAGGACACTGTGGGATAAGATAGAATCTTTGTATGCAAAGAAGATCGGAGAAAATAAATTATTCCTGATCTGGATGATGATGGGTCTGTGGTACAAAGATGGGGTGTCTATTACAGATCACTTGAGTGAGTTCCAGGGCGTGGTTGACCATCTATCCTCGATGGGAGTCAAGTTCGACGACGAGGTTCATGGACTATAGCTGCTATGTACATTGCCAAACTCGTAGAAGACCGTACAAGTGTCTATGATCGCTTCTGCTATGGAAGACGCGGTCAGTCTAGAGTTTGCCAAGAGCAGGGTACTGAATAAAGAGATGCGGAGACATTCGCAGGGTACTTCATCCATATACCACTCAGAGGTGCTTGTTTCAGAGAGCCGCGGAAGGGGTAAAAGCAGGGGTCCACGCGGTGGCAGAGACAAAGTAGGGGAAGGTCCAAGGGTCGGTACGAGGACTCGGAGTGTTACCATTATGGCACGAAAGGCCACATCAAGCGGAACTGTTTCTCTTAAAAGAGAGAGAAGAAGGGCTAACAGGGGAAGCAAAGTGAGAATACTACAGCGGCGGCCTCGATACATGGAGGTGACATGATCATTGTAGGTGATGAGGTAGTTATGAACCTTTCCTGCGGTGGCAACTCTTGGCTGATGGACTCAGGTACTTCAGCACACGTATCTCACAACAGGGCACTATTTGCTACATACACAACAGGTGACTGTAGAGTATTGAAGATGGGTAATGGAGATGTGTCGAAGGTGGTTGCCATTGGAGATGTGCTTTGAGGACAAAGACAGTTACAATTCTTGTTCTCAAAGATATCGTCATATCCCTGATATTCGTTTTAACCTGGTATCGGTTGGAAGGTTGGATGATGAGGTTTTCTTCAGTCTCTTCGAAAATAATCAGTAAAAGCTTTCCAAAGGTTCGATAGTGATTGCCCGGGGAAGCAAGAGGTCCAGACTCTACTATATGGAAGGGAGTGCACAGGGGGCACATGAGGTTAACGTAGCTACTGATGCGTCTACTGAGTTATGGCACATGCGGCTCAGCCATATCAGCAAGAAGGGGATGAGCTACTTGGTGAACAGGAAGATGATTAAAGGGATAAAGTCTACAAAGTTGGAGAAGTACACGCACTGTTTGGCAGGAGAGCAAAATAGGGTGTCTTTCCAAAGTCACCCAAGTTCATGGAAGCCGACATTGCTCGAGTTAATTCACTTGGATGTCTGCGGTCCCATGATGATAAAATCTATTGGTATTGCTTCTTATTTTGTAATATTTATTGATGACTATTTCAGGAAGGTTTGGGTCTATACCTTAAAGATCAAAGATCAGGTGCTGTCCACTTTCAAGGAGTTTCAGGCCTCTGTTGAAAGGGAGACGGGCAAGAAGCTGCTTTGTATTCGGTCGGACAATGGCGGCGAGTATATCGGTCCCTTTGATGCTTATTGTAGAGAGCAAGGGATACGACACCAGAAGACTCTACCAAAGATACCGCAGCTCAACGGTGTAGCGGAGCGGATGAACATGACGCTAATGGAGAGGGTGCAGTGTTTGTTATCAGAAGCAAACTTGCTAGGCAGCTATTAGGGTAAGGCACTTTATACAGCTGCTTATGTTATTAATTTACCTTCTAGTGCTCTTTTACAGGGTGATATGCCTGACAAAGTATGGTACGGCAAAGAGCCGTCATATAATCAACTGCGAGTGTTTGGTTTTAAGGCCTCCGTGTATGTACCAAGGACGATAGATCCAAACTTGAGCCAAAGATGAGGCAGTGCATCTTTGTCATCTACGGTCATGATGTGTTTGGCTATAGACTCTACGATCCAGTGGAAAGAAATCTCTACAAAAGCAGGGATGTGGTATTCGTCGAGGATCAGACCATGACCAACACTCAGGATTCTGAGATGCCTTCTGATGCTGAGGAATTGCCTGAGTTAGAGTCATTTTGCTTCGAGCAGTTTCTAGAGGACATCACAAAGGATCCAGTTATGGGGGAGCCAGTACATGGAGTTGCTCCTAACCTTGATCATCAGCCTGATGAAGGTGGTCAGGGTGACCCTCAGGAGGATGAGCATGTCGAGGAGGCAGTACTTGGAGGAGAGGAGGCTGTATATATACAGCTAGCACCAGTGGTTCCATTGAGGAGGAGTGATAGAGAACATCGACCATCTATGAGATACTCACCGAGTGATTATGTGCTATTGACTGACGGAGGAGAACCTGAAAGTTTTATAGAGGCTACGGAAGACTAACACAGGCAGGAGTGGATAGAGGCCATGCAGGAGGAGATTAGTTCCTTGGAGGCCAACTCTACTTATGATCTGGTGCGGTTGCCAAAGGGAAAGAAGGTTTTGAAGAATCGATGGGTGTTCAGAGTGAAGCAGACAGATGATGCTACTCACCCTCGGTATAAAGTGAGGCTGGTAGTTAAAGGCTACGGTTAGCGGAAAGGCATAGATTATGATGAGATCTTTTCGTCAGTCGTCAAGCAGTCATCTATACGGGTGGTGCTAGTATTGGCAGCCAATTTTGACTTAGAGGTAGAGCAAATAGACATGAAGACGATATTCCTCCATAGTGATATTGAAGAGGAGTTGTACATGGAGCATCCAGAGGGATTCTGCGATAAGGGCAAGTCATATTTGGTCTGCCGGTTGAGAAATAGCTTGTATGGTCTAAAACAGGCTTCGAGGTAGTGGTATAGGAAGTTTGAGTCATTTATGGGGGAGCATGGCTATGCACGAACAACGTCAAATCATCGTATTTTTGTGAGGTACTTCATCGATGATGATTTTATCATTTTGTTGCTTTATGTTGATGATATGCTGTTGGTGGGTCAAAATGCCACCAGGATAGCAGAGTTGAAGCGCCAACTGGGTGCGGCCTTCTCTATGAAGGATTTGGGCGCAGCGAAGACTATTCTTAGAATAGAGATCAGCTGAGAGAGAGAAAGAGAGAGAGAGAGAGAGAGAGAGAGAGTTCAAGCTGCTACACTTTTCCCAAAAGAAGTACATTCACCGGGTACTTCAGCGTTTTGGGATGGATGGGTCGAAGAAAGTGAGTAACCCCCTTGCGGCTCACTTTAAGTTCACTGAGGAGCAGTGTCAATCTACCGAGGATGAGAAGGAAGATATGGAGCGAGTTCCATATGCCTCAGCTGTGGGGAGTCTTATGTATGCTATGGTATGTACGAGGCCAGACATTGCTCACATAGTCGACATAGTTAGCAGGTACACTTCTAATCCTGGAAGGGTATATTGGAGTGGGGTCAAGTGAATTCTACGATATCTTTAGGGTACTGTCGATTGAATACTTTTATTTGGTGGTGACGAGCCAAAGCTGGTTGAATATACCGACGCTGATATGGCTGGAGATGTAGAGACGAGGTGATCGACTTCGGGCTATGTGATGATGTTTGCTGGTGGAGCAGTATCGTGGCAGTCGTGTTTACAGAAGTGTCTTACCTTGTCGACGACAGAGGCAGAATACATTGCGACAACGGAGGCTTCTAAATCACTTCAAGATATTGTCATGTACATAAATGGCCGCTTTGACGAATCCATTCAAGAATTTCTTCATAAATATGACTGGACATTTAGGATCATTATTATATCATTTCTTATACATATACTAAATGAGCCTATCACATTCTTCTAGTCCATATATGACTCATTTTGTAAATCATTTTTGGGTTATCATGGGAATATTAAAATCCTTCGGGGATTTAACTGATAATTTAAATCCTTCGAATTTTTTGTGTGTATCTTATTTCTATATTATCATGACCGGAGAATATGTTTCTTGTCACTACCAGATTTTCTGACGGGAGATATTTTGGTCATTTTATAGTTAATTAATTATTGTGCATATTGAATATTTATTTATAGTATTATTTATTTACTGTTAGATGTTATATTATATTTTTGGACTTGTGTTAGTGTACCTAACTAGTTTAGAAATGACTCATGGACCAATATTTATTTTAGTTAGACTTGGGACCAATAACGAGCTCAATTTATTAAGTTAATAATTTAATTAGTCAAACCATTAGGATTTGAAACTTCCTTCCTTAATTCTTTTCTTCATGACAAGCCCCAAGGGGTATTTTAGACTTTGTACATTTTTATAAAACCAAGCATAAGGGGCCGGCCACATTAAGAGGGGAAGACTCTCTCCTCTTCTCATTTTACCCCAATTTTAGATCTACATTATTCTTCCCCAAATTCCCCTTCCCTCCACAAAATCCTTACTAAAGCTCTTCCAATTTATTTCCTACTTCACCATTAAAAGATCTAGGAGAAAAAAAGGATGCAAGGATCTACAAGGAGAAGGAGATTGCACAAGTTGAGGACTCTTTGTGTCCATTAGAGACTTGTATTAGGAATCCATCTCCCAATAGGCACAATTCAGAATTTCTTTTGCTAATTAGAATCTAAATATGTAGTTTAATCATTAGGAACCCTTCAATGTACTAGGGCTATCTATAGAAAGAATAATTGACTACTAGGGACCTCTATTGTGAATGTTATGATGTATTTTGTGCCCAATTTGGGGGAAATCAGAGATTGGTGCACCATGTGTTTGTCAATAGGTCAATTATACCAAATTTACATGTGTTTGTTTGTGTGATACTAGTGTTGTGTCCAAAATTGGATACGAATATGCCGTATCATGGCAATTTAGTGATACGGAATGATTTAGGAGTTTTTCTTCGATACGGGGGGTCTACATATTTCATATTTTACCATGGACACATAGATGGATAGTTAGCACTTTATATTGCTTCTAAATAGAGTTTTAGACTTGTCCATATCATTTATGATGCATTGAGTGTTGACTTGGGGGCGTATTGCAAGCGTATCATAGGTTTAGTGTGATACTGGTGTGATGCACTCCAAGTTTTTGATTAATTATTTTGGTGAGCATTGATCTTCAAGTGAGGGTTATTTTATATCTAATTAGTATGGTAATGATATATATATATATATATATTTAACCTCCATGTTTATGATCAATACATATGTATCTATATTATGTAATTGTGTATCTTATTACATGTTATACGTATCAGCCATTGGAGTCTTTAGGAGATAGTATTATGTCCATATTTATGTGTGCCTTGTATATTTTTTGCTTTGCAACTGGG
Organism: Iris macrosiphon; assembly: GCA_036927795.1. Classification (NCBI taxonomy): domain Eukaryota; kingdom Viridiplantae; phylum Streptophyta; class Magnoliopsida; order Asparagales; family Iridaceae; genus Iris; species Iris macrosiphon. The sequence continues at coordinate 18,462,999 of JAYESA010000017.1, forward strand.
GGGAATAGTTCTGCACATATATATGCTTTTTGGTGGCTTGTTGCATTACAACATGGGACTGATGTTTCAGTATGGTGTCGGCTGTATTGGACTGTCACCTTGGATAGAACAGTCGGGTATATGGTCTGTGCTACTTTGATAGGATAGAGCAGCAGTGGGAGGTCGAGCTGTGCACACAAGAGCACAACAGAATGGAGAGCAAAGAATTATTCCACTACACAGTGTAGTATATGGAGTAGCAGTTAGCTTGTATGTTAGTCATTAACAGTTAACTGTTAGTGAGTTACTATATTAGGGAGTTATGTATGAGTTAGTATAGTTAGCTAAAGTTAGTTAGTAATATTAGTTGGTGAATAATGTTAGTTAGATTATTGGTTGTTAACAGTTAGTTGATATTATTATATTTATATACATGTTAGTTAGTTAAAGATATATGTTAGATGTTAGTAAATATGTTAGTGTTGTATATCAAGTGTATAGAGGTTAGTTGTTAGTATATTATGAAGTCAGTTAGTAGTGTTAGAAGGTTGGTAAGTAAGGTATATGATATCAATTTGATAAGTTAGTTATATACTAATTATAGTATATAATATAAGTATTGGTTAGGTTTAATACTAAGTTCTTGAATTACCTTGAGATACACCAAGGTAATGTCAAGGTATTGGCTTATCTTTAGGTATTGGTAGTGAATACCAAGAGGGTAGCTAGGCATTGATACCAAGGTGGCTCAAAGCCAAGGTAATCATTATAGAGTTAGTATTAGCTAATGAATAGCTAGTATTATATATAGATAGTGCTATGTATTTGTACTTAGTCGCTATTGGAACTGCTGCTAGAGGTGTACTTTGCTCTATTAATCTTGTATATGCTCCCTATTTACTGTTACATAGTCTTTATCATTTATTGGAACTGCTACTAGAGGTATACTTTGCTCTAATCCTGACTGGATATATTTTTCCTAGATGATATTGAGGAGTGATATCCCACTTAAAATTGGCCTCAGGACGTAGTTGGCTTAGAGCTAGAAACTGTGGCTCAGGAGGGACTCATCCCAGTTGAGACATATGGCACCTTACCTGTAGTTCACTAGATAGGTTTATATTGTATTGGATTTGTCTTCAGCTTTGACAGTTAGTACTTTATTACTTTTGAGACTCATTAGATATTATTTTCTGTCTTGTGATTTGTACTTTTGACTCTTCAGTTCTTTATATTATATTCGTGCATTGTTCCAACTTATAGTTCTGTGATTGAGTATTCATATTCCCTTGGTGTCATTATATACCTTGATGATCTTTATTGTTAGATAGTATAGTTTACCCAAACAACGTTCTACCGTCGATGCTGCGGCGTAGGTTGTGCGTCGTTCACGTACTCAGGTAGCATGTCCGTGGAGGAGTATGTCGCAGTTTAAGAGCCTTACTCAGGGGAGCATGTCCGTGGAGGAGTATGCCACAGAGTTTGGGAGGTTGAGACGATTTATGAATTACTTTGTGAGAGGACAGAGTTTCGGGCTATCCGCTTTCGCAGATGTCTGAACTGGGAAGTAAAGATCCTTATTCCATCTTTCTATGAGACGTATTCTGAGATACTTGAGGAGGCACACAAGGTTGAGCGAGAGTTGAGCTTGATTTCCAAGATAGTCCGCAATTCTTTTATAGGGGGCCAGTAGCAGCACAATACCTGCTAAGCATCTTCTTCTCTATTCTAGGCTTTTTCAGCAGCCACATCAGTACCAGGCTCCAGCTAGGGCGTCAGTTCACTAGGCACCACAGCAGCAGCATAGACACTCACAGCACGCTTCCTACCACTACTACAAGAAGCCCGACCATATCTGGGAAGTTTGCAGGAGGAGGTTGGGAGTTTGTCTATATTGTGGCCCAGAGGTGCATCAGATTAGAGATTATCCTTCCAACCCTCGTTGTGCATCTCAAGAAGCAGCTCCAGCTCAGAAAGCACAGGCGAGGCCACCTGCAGTATAGCCGAGGGGACCTCCGCTTCTGACCTAGCAGCAGCGTTACTCCCAGCACAAGCATCAGAGAGTGCACCTCAAGAACGAGCGTTTGCTATGACGGTCGAGGAGGCCGAGCCCACCGGAGAAGTCATTGCAGGTTCTGTTCTCCTAGATTCTATTCTAAATTTAGCATTATTGATAGTGGTGTTTCTTATAGTTTTGTATCTATTTCTTTTTCTCTGAAGCATCATTTGTTAGCTGAGTCTTTGCTTAGGACTTGCAAGATCATAACCGGAGGAGGCATTATCCTGGTTAGTGATATTTGCAAGGATCAGAGAGTTACTCTAGGAGGCCGGGAGCTGAGTGCGTGTCTACTTGTAATGCCACTTCCGAGCTAAGATATTGTACTCGGGATGGATTGGTTGAGTAGGCACCATGCTAGTATAGATTTATAACTGCCATATTCCTAGACGAAGGTATTTTTGTCATTTTGCATACTATTTATTTTTAGTGATTAATAGTTATTCATTGTGCTAATAATTAATAATTGTGCTTGAGTTATTTATTTATTTTATAGTTAGTGGGCTAGCATATTTATTTGAAATTGACACTAGTGGACCTAATTAGAACTTGTCATGACACATTGAACCCAATATTTGGGCTAGTCCATTAGACTATCCCTCTTGACTAATTATATGACTTAATTAAACCTTCATTAGGAAGAGAAGCGTACTCCTTAATTAATATTCATCATGACATGCCCATAGGGATATTTTAGTCTTTACACATTCCTTGGGAGACTCCCTTCTTCATGAGCTGAGTAAAGGTTCGGCATCGTCCAGAGAGATTGGCTATAAATCTCCTAATGTATGTTAATCTTCCCTTGAGACCACACAGTTCTAACAAGTTCTTTGGAGGTTGCATATCCAAGATAGCCTTAGTCTTCCCAGGGTCAATATGAATGCCATTTGAATTTATGATAAAGCCCAAAAACTTGTTGTTGTAGACTCCCAAGAATGACTTAGTGGGGTTCTTCTTAAGCTGGAGGGCTTGCATTAACTCAAATAGCATCTTCAGTTCATGGAGATGATCGTCCTAAAAATGGCTCTTGAGAGCGATGTCATCAATGTAACATTCCACTATCTTGTGTAGATGGTCACAAAAAATAGATCTCATAGCTTGTTGGTATGTAGAACCTTCATTCTTCATACCAAAGGGCATTAAAGTGTAATAGTACACACTATGGCATCCAGAATGACGTATGCTTCTCATCGTTCGGAAATATCTTGATCTTGTTGTAGCATGAGAACCCGTCCATGAAGGACATATGTGTCGTGCCCCAGTCCCGTAAGGGTCGATCGTCCTCGTTTGGTCCCTACGGAACCGACCATTCTCGCTTGGGCGCGATGCCGTGCAAGCCTAAGTTGCGCTTGCACCAGGCAAAGTACCTGCACAAGACACAAGTTAGACAAAAATATACATATATAGGTACGAAATATAAATGCAGAGAACCAAAGTTGAACACATTGATAGGAACACAAAATATTTTCTTTTATTGAATACTTGAAGATTTGGATTTTAAAGTGCTTGCTTGTCTAAGTTACAAAATATGTCTTAGAAGGCTTACAACTCTTTTTACATTCCCAAAACTAGCCACAACGCCCACACATTACATCCTTTTAGTAGGACCAAATTATCAAAACATTTAGCAGAAGAGGAGATACCCACTGGAGAGAAAAGTTAAGAAGCAGCACGAGCACGATCCCTCAGAAGGTTGCGCTAACACTGATTCAAAATGCTTGCCAAGATCTGGCGTCCAATACCTGGATATTTTCTCACAAACGTGGGTCAGTACTATCACATGTACCGGTGAGCAACCGTGGCCAAACTTACCTAGAAATCTACACTAAGTAAGCATATGAAGCTAGCATTATTAGGTAATCTTTTTAGTTCTCTAGTTTCTTTTTAACAATTCATGTGAGAAAATATAGACGATAAATATCATATGCATATGATAATTCTTACCCACGGCCTAGTGGTTATCCCTGCAGCAGACACACAAGTTAGCCATAATTTGCATATATGGATAAATTTATGAATCAATCTTGGTGTCAAAATGATAGGTATGTAAGAAGGCAAACCTAGCATGCGACCTATCTTTATGACGGTCCATGAGTTACCCCATTGATGGACAATAATATCCCCTAGATCTCGTAGGACCGGAACATTGGGGTGCTATCACAATCCCTTCCGGACCGACCAATTTCCAGTGCCCCATAAATCGTTCGAGAGACTATTACCTTGTGCATAAGTTGTCCGAGACCAATGCATGACAAACAACATTCTATCAAATAAAATTATTAGGATGCACCAAATATGAAAAAGCATATAACAATCTAATAGACACATCCCCCCAGATCCTGCAGGACCGGAACATCAGGGCGGGCTACTAGACTCTTCTCTTTCATTCTTTTACACTAGACACAAACACTAACCATAAAGGTTTAATGCACGATATAGTGACACAGCAGGTGAGTAAGGGGCACACATTTAATTGAAGTAAAGCATAAACTCTATGTGCAATTGCATGTAGTTCATTTCTTTTAGCATATCTTGTAGTAAAATTAATATTACCATAGGGACAAGCAATTCGAGTGAACTAAAGATTATTTTGTTAAGGCGTATGGACTGAAGGATTCATCGAAGGGCCTAAGCCACTCACCGATTGAATCGAATGAGAGGATGGGGAAGCCTTATGCAACGTTCACTCTTTGGTTATGTGTCCTGAAATTAAAATAACACTTGGTTAGCATACTTCGATCTCTTTCCCCTACGATTCGAAAGAACGTGCAAGCGAGAAAAGCGAAATCATGAAAACCAAGTCATCGAAAGCAAGACAAAATATAAAGCAACACAAAACCAAGAAGAAAAGTAACCAACGAAAACTCTTGGAATTATTTCAATAGAAGTCGTTCCATCAATTTGAAGGGTTCATTGCATTTCGTCCGTGTTGATTTGGCGGTAAAGTTTTTCCGAGACTCGATTCTCAACCGAGTCAAAGTAACAACTGTTCTATAAGTAACTGTTTGGAGCGGGAAGTTACAATACGTTCGAAGCCACAAGTGTTGTCAGCCATCACATTTGTGATTGGGAGTAGGAATTCTTCCTTTGGGCAAGCTACATTTAACTCACGAAATTTGATGCAAACTCAGATTTTATCGTTCTTTTTAAGATGGGGATGATTTTAGCTACCTAATTCAGATGTTGTTCTTTATGGATAAAGCCGCTTGCTATCAGCTTGTTCACCTCCTCTTCGATGGTGTTCATGATGTCTAGGCAGAATCGCTATTTTGCTGCTTTACAGGCTTGGCTTTTGGTAGGATATTGAGCTTGTGCATTACGATTTGTGGATCCAATCCTGGCATATCTTCGTAGTTTTATGCGAAGATGTTGATGTATTCCTTTACCAGCTGGACAAGGAATTCATGCTCTTCTGTCGAGAGATTTTTACTGATGAAGATGGGTTTAGGAGCAACGTCATCACCCAGATTGACTTATACCACCTCGTCCTCAGTAGGAGGTTCTCGCTGCTCAAACCGTAATTCCTACGGAGATTCCAGTTTTTGAGCCCACGGTTCTACTTCAAAGAGTTCGATAGGGTACTCATCGTCCTCTTCTGGATCTACTGATACCATATTGGTGGACAATATTTGTTTAAGCTCGTCTCCGATGCTGATGTCGGAGTCTCAAGTGAAAGAATGTGAAGACTGAGATTGTGTTTCATCTTCCTCCCCCGAGTCTTTGGGAGTTGTAGGAGGTGTGATATATCCCAAACCATGACCAGTCCGCTGGTAATACATTTCAGGCTTTCCCTTGGGGGCAAAGTGATGCAGTGGTAAGCATTATCCCTTGTTGTAATTTAGGCCTTGGTCTCTCTTTAGATCGTATCCCTTCTTCTGGAGAATACGCTTGGTCTGTATCCTATATCGGTGACGTTGCATTCTACCACTTTCTGGTTCTGGTTCTTCTGAGATAAAATCCTGACGACCTTCAACTTTCTTGAAAATGATAGGCTTTTCCCCTTTCTTCCTTGCTGGAACGATGAAACAGGGGTCTTGGTTGAGGAGAATTAGGTTTACTACGTAGACTGTGACCACTTATGTATGTAGGTGTAAACCTATACCATACTCCAAAGAATATGCGATACCCCAGTGCGCAAAAATAGCGTAACTCAACGAGAGGCCTTTATTGAGGAAGTAAAGTATTTCCTATAAAGGGATTACATCATCGAAGGATGGTACGTTGGTGGATGCCACGACATACTCTTCCAGTTCATCTTCTTCAGCGGTTGTCAGTGATGCTGATGGTGTTGGAGTTTTCCTGTGGAGCTTGACTACCAGCTTCCCTAGGGATTTTACATTAAGAGGATCTCTGTCTAGAAAGCATCTTTATCCCTGTAGTCTAACCGTTGGGGATTCAGGTGCCTTTCTACGAAGCTTGACCATGAGGGGAGTAGCTGTTTGAGCTAGGGGACTTCTGAGACATACCCTTAGAAGATCGCCTGAAGCTGCAGTAATATCGGCTTCCTCATCGGCGTTGTTACCTCCTTCATCTTGGTAAAAATTTTGTACAAGTTTGAGGCATAGTAGTATGCTTCGACCCCTTTGAAAGGATCTACGTCGACGAATTCTGTCTTGACTACGGTGTCTTTGCTGACATATTTTAAGCACTGGTGGAGAGTAGATGGGACAATCATATACTCATGTATCCAAGGATTCCCAAAGGACATTGTAGGAAACATCCACATCGACGACGTAGCAAATCACCTCTGTTCAAAAATTATCGATTTGGCACTTCAGACAAATCTTTCCTAGCCGGTAGCTTCTTTCGGCGTTGAAGTCGCTGATAGTGGTATTGGTGGATGCTAGCCGATGCATCAGGATTCCCAAGGTTTTTAGCATGCTTCATGGGATAATGCTGAGAGATGACCCAAGGTCGATATATATCCGGTCTACCTTAATGGCTCAGATAAAACATGTGTAATACAGCGGTCGATCGTGCCTATTATTTTTTAACAACATGTCCTGCTGAGAGAATGTGATGTTCAGGATTGCCTCCATCACACTGTTGTAGTGGAGAAATGCGACGGGATTCTCGACCGATGGCTTGACTTGGACCTGATAAGAGTCGGCATTTTATAATGCTTCACTTAAAGTATCACAAATCTTTATGGAGAGACGAAGGAACTCAAAGAGTGACAACTTAGCGGGAGTATTAGCCAGCTATGCTAAAATGTCAAAGTTGTAAGGATTCTCCAACCCTTGAGTTTTTTCTTTCCATAGAGTTTTGGCAAAGAGTGTTTCCTTCTGCTTTTGTTTGTCCGCTACAAGAGGCTGGGATGGACCCGGATCATATGCAGCGGGTGCCACGGCTGTGGCAACCGGAGGCATAATATTATCGAGAGTATTATAGTATCGTTCCTAAGCTAGGCCCGACCTGGTTATGCCAGTGAGAGCTTCGTCTGCTGATGGAAAGACAGTATGACAGGACTTGGTCTTCTTTCCCTTGGACTTGGAAGCAGAATACACTGCTGGCTGTGTCATGTCTGAAACAAGTTATGGATGAACCCACATAACTTTACCTCTTGGAGTAGTGAGAGAAACCAACCCGTCTGTTCGGGCAGGAGGGAGGTTAACGACCTCCATGGTTGTCCTAGGTATGGGGACGACACCATCTTGGGCTGCTGTTGTCGGGAAGATGCCAAACTGGATGAATACCATGTTTGTAGTGACTATCTTGTCCTCGTAGTCCAAAGTAAGGGCATTAGATTCAATTAACCATTGTATTTGCCTTTTTAATATGTAACAGTCATGCTTGCGTGATGGGCATATCAATGATAGTGGCAATACTTAGGGTTATCAACCTTGCCTACTTTACCGGGGCATTTGATGTCAGGTAGCTTTAGTTTTTTGCCCTTCATCAATACTTCAAAGAGTTCTATAACATCATTGTCATCAAATTAATAAGTCTCATGTACTCTTGGCGGCTCTGTTGGCTTGGTAACATGTGAGGTCAAACTTTTGGACAAGTTAAACATCAGGACTTGCTTTCCTTTGTTGTCACGACTGCTATTAGTCATGAAAGGATGCCTTCCCTTGCCTACTATGCTCGGAGCTTAGAATCCCAATAAGCGGGCATCTTTCATGCTCTTTTTTGCAGCAGTGACACTTATGATAAATATCGTCCAATCACTGAATAGGCCGGATGCCTTCTAAAGGTTTACTGCTGGTAGGAGGTTCTTTCGACACGTGTCCATTAGTAAAGATTCGGGGATACAAAAAGGCAATTTCAATGCCGCCTGTCGAAAATGTTTGATGTAATTTTGTGCAAGTTTTCTGTCCCCTTGGGTGCTGTCCATGAGATAGAAAATAGTCATATCCATCCCTCCTTCATAGAACCGGGCAAGAAAAAGGAATTCCAAGTCCTCGAAGGATGAGATAAATTTATCTGGAAGACTACAGAATCACTCAAACGTGACCCCGGATAGTGCTCCGACGAACAAGTTGGTGAGTAAGGCGTCATCTCGAGGTAGGTGGCCTGTTGTGTAGGTGGCCTATTATGGACTGAAAGTATCTCATGTATTGGTGGGGTGACGTATTTCTATCAATTGTAATCAGAGATAGTGGCTTATACATGGGAGGGTATACTATATTATCCCACTCAGGAGGGTAGGGTTACCGGATCCCAAGCTTTTGGAGCCTTTCTTGATTATCACGAGCATCAACGCAGGCAAGCAAGTCCCTAAGAGTCTCCTGGATATCATCTGGCAGAAGAGGAAAAAAAGATCGGGGTACGATCTGGCTGCTCACGACATAAGGAGCCGGATCAGGCATGTCGGATTCCTCGTTGGTCCCTTGATTTTGGTTTGTTCGTCCCGGGGCTTGCAGTTGTGTTGGGACAAAGTTTTCTCTGAGTTTTGGCACTATATGAGTCAACATTTGCATTGAAGTGCTCAACTTCTACATTATGGCCTCGAGGGCCTCAAGGCGTTGCTGGTTACTGGGTCATGATCATCTTCTGCTATGTAATTGGCATTACGTGGGAAGACTTGGACAGAAAGGTGGACGCCTTGCTTTTGCCTCATATGTCTGAGTCTCATTGTCCTCGAGTAGAGTGGATAGTGTTGCGTCACTTTCATTAATAGAAGGATTGCTACCCCGAGTCTCAGTTGCGGGCTCGTCTTGGAAGGTATGGCTACCCCAGCTAAGCTGTAATCCGTGTATGGAGATTCACTATCCTCTTGGAAGGATGGATTATCGTACAAAACTGGGGGACAGCTACCCCCATCTCTAGTTGCAGCTTCATTCAGGATGGTATGGCTACCCCCAGCCCTTGTTCTTGAGCGCGTGCCTTGGAATACTCCCACGGTAGGTACTTGTTGGTTGCCCCTCAGACGGCTTTGCGGTGTGCTGGCCGACGCCCTTAGGTTTGGTGAGCTCTTTTTAAGATTTGCTTCATAGGAGGAGACACCATGTTGAGCAACATAAAGCGAAAAAAATTCTACCTCTTCGCATGGTTGTTTCCAGAGATGTTATCTGGCCAATATCGCTGGTTGCAATCACTGGAAAATTGACTGTCTGGTTGGAGGGAGGGTGCCTTAGTTCAATAACAGTTGATGATGATGTTAGCATAAGTATGACTCCAAGGGGATACATCATGTGCGAGTATTGCTTCTCTCATCTTATGCTTGTTATTAATCATGTTGCGTAAATCATACGGTGGAAGCTTCACTTTTGCACCCATCTCATGTGCTCGGCCAAGCCTTGCGCATGGAGGTAAAAGTAGAATATTTTCTCCCTGGCCTGGTTCTTCCATAGAATCTGCAACCGGATCATTAGTGGAAGACTTGATGTGAGACGGATCTACTACATGCATACAGCAAAACTGGGCACATGGGTCTGTCATCACAGTATTTATTCTCCGATTTGGTTCAAATGCAACTACGGCGTCCAAGCGGGTTTGGGAAGGCTTTGAGGGTCGACCCACTTTTGGCGCATAAGTGTTTGGGTCGGCCCTACATAGTATCTCATCAGCAGTGTGTATGACAAGCATTGACTTATGCTTTTGAAGGGCTGGTTATGCAGCCCCCCGAGAGGGCATGGCTCGAGTTGGTTTGGGTTTCCCTGAACCAACGTTCTTAGGCGCATAATATAGGAAATCCAAGTTAGGACCATAGGAGTATGTGTTGGAGACCGCTCCGCCCGCAGAGGACCTCATGCGCCTATGTTCTGGCAATAAGCATATTCTCCTGTGTGGGTCATGCTCCAGGCACGTACTTTAAGGTTCAATACCGTTTACCTCTCGAGCGGCTTCGGAGATGGAGACAGGATGCATGCCAACCTTATGTGCGTATGTGGTCGGGGTTGAAAATGCTTCTGGGATAAACATGGGGTTCAGTGCAGCGGCCTTGATGGCCCAAATCTTGTCAGCCTTGAGAGGTCGTACGAGCCTCATTGGAGAACTCGGTATGTCAGTAGCATGTATGTCAACCTCAGGTGCATCTACGGAGAGAGTTGGTACTACATCAGACACCGACCTCGGGCCTATCGCAGCGGCCTTGGCGTCCCGAGTTTTGTGAGCCTTGCGAGGTCGTACGGACCTCATTGGAGAACTCGAGATGTCGGCAGGATGTATGTCAACCTCAGGTGCATCTACGGTAGGGGTTGGTAATACATCAAACACCGACCTCCGGCTTGGTACAACGGCCTTGGAGTCTCAAGTTTTGCAAGCCTTGCAAGGTTTTATAAGTCTCGTTGGAGAACTCAGCTTATCCAGTATGCCTTTGAATGCCCTTTGGTCAAAGTAAACGACCAACATCCTCTGAGTTGAACCCAACTTGGTCACATTGGATTGCATCACTAGCTTATCGTTGGAGGAGAAGCTCTTCCCCCAATATAGTCGCCATTTTTGTCGACATCGCCAAATTAAACGCTCGGGGTAAAGTCGAACAAATTTCTTTATTGATTGGAAATTGACAAATACCACAAAAGAATCCCTAATATAGAAGAATCTATGTATAATAAAAATATAAGATTATGGACAAGTGTGATGGTAGAGATTGAGCACTGCAGCGGCTTCTTTACTCCGTTGATGATCCGGGACCAAGGAGGTTGACGAGACTTCAGGCGACGCTCCTGTCTTCTTTTTCTGTCTTCTTCTCCTCTCTCTTTTTAGTGTAGCGACGGTCTTCTGGTCCTGATTATTTTCTTTCTTGTATGTAGAAAATGCCCACTATTAATAGCCTTTAGAAGGCTTCATATAGGCGTATACGTATGCGAATTTCATATCAACGCATGTTCTCCTGCAAGCGCATGCTGTGTTAAGGCAACCACGTGACAAGTCAAGATATGGGGTTGTTGATGTCCATAATACTCGTGGCACATGATATGCCCTAATTTTTATGATTTTACATTGGGAACACTGCCACTTGGTGCATGGAGATCACTGAGGGATACAATAGAGTAGTAGTGGAGGATGGGAATAGTAGAGAACTAGTGGTACATGGCACTGCTGGCCCATGGAACACTGGAAAAGTAGTGGCGCATGGAATAACTGGCACATAGGAACACTACTCATAAAGTGGTTTGGCGTATGGCTTTGGATCACTTTGGCGCATGTATCTTGATCACTATTGGCGAATGGTAGAGATTTTCTATGCTTTTACATAAGTAAAATTTTATCAATTCTAATTTTTAAAAACATCTTTTTACAGAAGTACAAGAATTGTTAATAATATCATATATGTTATAAAATAAGAGAGATAAAGTAAAGAATTATAGCCGAATCGCATTGCTCTGGGTTTTCTCATGAATAATATATATATATATATATATATATATATATATATATATATATATATATATATATAGAGAGAGAGAGAGAGAGGGAATAGGATATAGATGGTTATAGATAGGGATAGGGGGATCTATATTGGGTTTATCCCAAATTATAACACTACCTCTTGGCATGGATGCCCACTTTAATTATTGCCTCATTAAAAACTTTTCTATAGAAAATCCATCTTTGGAAAAAAAAATCCATAGTAAAAGAAAATAGTACAATAATATTCATATAAAATATGATTCTTCAGGAATTCAAGTGGGTGAGGCTTACACTACCTCGTTAAATATCTTTCAATGAAAAAACCCACTCAAAAAAAAACTCATCGAAGGAAAAGAGTACAATGCGTAAATACATGCTTTAAGATGTCTCTATTAGCATCTTCAATATGCTTGTATCTACAGGATGCTCCCCCTTATATCAATTCAAATAAAAAATCAACTCTCCAATATATTTGAATATTATATCTCACCCTAATATTTTATTTGCCTATATATTTGTATCCATTATACTCATATCCATATGAAGAGTTTGTAGGATTTATTTATGATTCCTAGAAACTCTCAAATCCTACTGATATATGAACTATTGAAATAATAGCTATGTATATTCTCTGTTTGCTTCATTATATGCAAGGCTGATTAATCGAGGTTGTTGAAGTGATTTGCTTTATTGATCTTCGAGATACATGCAACAATGTTTAAAAAAACCTTGTTTGTGTTATCCCCTTAAGGGGGATCAAATAAATATTATGCATCTGCATATCTCATAAGATCAAAATATTCATATGAATTAAATCAATAATGATTTATGTGCCTTATGTCATTCCGATGTATATGTGTAAGTACATATCAGCAGGTTAACATAAATATGTTGTGTTGAGTGAATGATAATCAATAATTTATATTTATTTTCTTTAAATATGGTACTTAGGACCCACAACATGTTCTTTTCTTCTTTAGGCCAAAATGGGTCCCGTTGACCTGTGTATTATAAGTGTACTGAGTAAATGATAACTACTAATATTAAATCTCTTCAGGATATCTTCTCTTGGGATATCTCTTCTAGAGATTTATCTCTATGGGAGATTATCTCTTTAGGAGATTAATATTATCTCTTCGGATGATTATATGAGATCTCTTCTGGAGATTATCTCTTCAGGAGATAATTCTAATCTTTTCTGGAGATATTATCATATTTACTATTACTTCAGGAGATAACTCCTTAGGATATCTTCTTTTTAGAAGGTACTTCAAATCACTTTAAGATATTTTCATGACATAAATGGCCGCTTTGACGAATCCATTCAAGAATTTCTTCATAAATATGACTGGACATTTAGGATCATTATTATATCATTTCTTACACATATACTCAATGAGCCTATCACATTCTTCTAGTCCATATATGACTCATTTTGTAAATCCTTTTTGGGTTATTAGAAAAAATTAAAATCCTTCGGGGATTTAATTGATAATTTAAATCCTTCGAAATTTTTTGTGTATCTTATTTCTATATTATCATGACCGAAGAATATGTTTCTTGTCACTACCAGATTTTCGGACTGGGGATATTTTGGTCATTTTATAGTTAATTAATTATTGTGCATGTTGAATATTTATTTATAGTATTATTTATTTACTGTTAGATGTTATATTATATTTTTGGACTTGTGTTAGTGTACCTAACTAGTTTAGAATTGACTCATGGACCAACATTTATTTTAGTTAGACTTGGGACCAATAACGAGCTCAATTTATTAAGTTAATAATTTAATTAGTTAAACCATTAGGATTAAAAACTTCCTTCCTTAATTATTTTCTTCATGACAAGCCCCAAGGGGTATTTTGGACTTTGTACATTTTTTGAAAACCAAGCATAAAGGGCCGGCCACATTAAGAGGGGAAGACTCTCTCCTCTTCTCATTTTATACCAATTTTAGATCTACATTATTCTTCCCCAAGTTCCCCTTCCCTACAAAAAATCCTTACTAAAGCCCTTCCAATTTCTTTCCTACTTCCCCATTAGAAGATCTAGGAGAAAAAAGGATGCAAGGATCTACAAGGAGAAGGAGATTGCACAAGTTGAGGACTCTTTGTGTCCATTAGAGACTTGTATTAGGAATCCATCTCCCAATAGGCACAATTCAGAATTTCTTTTGCTAATTAGAATCTAAATATGTAGTTTAATCAATAGGAACCCTTCAATGAACTAGGTCTATCTATAGGAAGAAGAATTGACTACTAGGGACCTCTATTGTGAATGTTATGATGTATTTTGTGCCCAATTTGGGGGAAATCAGAGATTGGTGCACCATGTGTTTGTCAATAGGTCAATTATAACAAATTTACATGTGTTTGTTTGTGTGATACTAGTGTCGCATCCAAAATTGGATACGATTATGCCGTATCATGGCAATTTAGTGATACGGAATGATTTAGAAGTTTTTCTTCGACACGGGGGGTCTACATATGTCATATTTTGCCATGAACACATAGATGGATAGTTAGCACTTTATATTGCTTCTAAATAGAGTTTTAGACTTGTCCATATCATTTATGATGCATTGAGTGTTTACATGGGGGCGTATCGCAATCGTATCATAGGTTTAGTGTGATACGGGTGTGATGCACTCCAAGTGTTTGATTAATTATTTTGGTGAGCATTGATCTTCAAGTGAGGGTTATTTTATATCTAATTAGTGTGGTAATGATATATATATATATATATACATATATATATATATATATATATATATATATATATATATATATATATATATATATATATATATATAGCCTCCATGTTTATGATCAATACATATGTATCTATATTATGTAATTGTGTATCTTATTGCATGTTGTCACGACCCGCACCCGGGGTAAGGGTACTAGTCGGAAACAACGCCCAGCCTACGCCGCAGAATCGGCGGTAGAACGCTGTCTAGAAAGTTTATCTAATATAATGAACCACCAAAAGATAGTGTACTCAATCACAGAACTAAGATAGAATGAACACGAATCAGATAAGAATAGAATAGTCACAATACAACTCATGAGTCTAAAATAATACATCAATGAGTCTGAAAAAAAATACAGAAATATGCTGGAGACAAATCCAGTACAAAAGAATACTACAAAACTATAAAGCTACAACTCCAGGGTCAACTGTCTCAGTTGGGATAAGTCCCTCTTGAGCCAGGGTCTCAGAATCTAAACCCACAACATCCTGGGGTCCATAATAGGTAGGGTACTCCTCAGTGTCATCTGGAAAAATATATCCAGTCAGGAAAGGAGCAGAGTACAACCCTAACAGCAGTTCTCAAACAATGATAAAAACTATGTAACAGTAAATAGCTGTGGATAAACAAGATGCATAAATAGAGACAAGAATGTAGAGACAATAAGGAAATACTGGAAAGAAATACAATAATGAACAATATGCTGATGGAACAAGAATACTAATGACTAAGTGTGTGAGTACTAGCTTTAACATGTGATCGGCTTGGGAACTTGCACAAGAGTATAATGGCCTGGTTAATCATACGTGCGGTGTATGATCAACACTCACAAGAAACAAGACATGCACAAGGAGGGTATGATCACATATCTACACTAAAATACTCCCCACCCCCGACTGGTATAATAGATCCAACCACGGTACGTTATGGCACGAGATTCCCCAAGAAGATAGCTAGTCTCCCCGGGAATCGGTGTCTGTACATGTACAAGATAACTAATGAAATAATACTTGCACCATATACACCATATACCAAGGAATAACATCTCATGACGAGATCCGGATATACCAATCCGTGTAACCATAGTGTCGAGAGAAACATGTAAATCTACACTAGATACAACGAACATAGAGGATATCATAAATGAGAAACTATCAGAGAATGTACTCGCCTGAAGTCCAATGAACAGTCTCACAAATGTCTGACTCGGTGCCTCGAAGACCTAGATATGGAATACCACATTAATACAAGGTCCCGGAAAGAGAACAAGTCAAACTAGACAATTTCTAGGTCAATAAGTCAATTCTAAGTCAAAAGTCAACTATGGTCAACTCTAAAGTCCACTAAAGTCAAACATGGTCAAACCCAAAGTCAACCTCACAAGACATCTATAAAATAATATAGAGATAAACTACAATAATTTAGGAATCAAATTAGATTCAAAAAGAACTCACACAAAGTATACTAATAATATAATTAATATATACCCTAAAATAATATATATACAACCCAACATTTATATAAATAACATAATATATTATTACAATTATTATTCCTCACAAAACACATATTTATATACATATATATATATACAATTATAATATATAATATATACATTAAATCTGTCAAAGCGTCGTTGAAAAACAGTGAATAAAATAGGATTAAATCAAAACAGTTTAAATAGTGACAGTCGGGACTGTCACCGAAACCCAAATAATAAACTGCCACTGCTTTGGTTTTCTCTGACAGTTAAACTGTCGCGGAAAAGCGTCGCAGAAAAGCTGCTGTTTCCCGCTGCTGCAATTAATGATAGGTTTGTCATTAATTGCCCGAAGGCTACAGCGACTGCTATTAGTCGGCTAATTAATGACAGTTTTTTACTGTCATTAATTCACTGTCACTAAAACAAGTTGTATATATATAATTATATATATAAAAACAGAATATATAAACAATATATATATATATATATATATATATATAAACAGAATATATAAAACAGTACATATATATATATATAAACCATTAATACAAAAATGTACATATATATATTAATATACACATAAACTTATACCTTCAAATATTTAACAAAGAACATATAATTTACATGGCTAGAAGCACACCTAAAATATTTACATTAATATCCAAATAATTATATAATAATTATAAATAATATAATTACACAATTAAACATACAAATATATTTTATAAAACATTTTATGTATAAATTATATTATTTAACAAGTAGTAACATATATATTTGCATGCAAGAAAGCTACATATTATATTGTACATTATATTAGCACACCCAAAATATAGATCTATGCTACAATAATTACTATAATAAATACACAAAATAAATATTTAATATCCATATATATATACTAATTATAAATGAAGAATTGAACCACAATTAATTAGATCTATGCAAAAATACACACAATTGGAGAGTATCTCACCGTATCCCACTAGATCTAGGATACGCATGCGACACGAGTCCAACACACAACCAAATGCACCCCGAAGGACACAAATAAATCACAAATAATATTTATGAATAAATCAAAGCGTCAAAAGTAGATCTATGTGTCCGTGTCAAAATACGACATGTTCAAAGCCCCGTGTCGGAGGAAAACCCCCAAATGACACGTATCACCAAATGGTTGGGATACGAACCACAAGTATCCCAATATGGACACGACACTAGCCTCAAACATAAATCTCATGTTCAATTGATTTATAGGATCAATTGACACACACAACAAAATATATATTCGGAATTCTAACAAAATTGACACAAAAAGCACCATAACTTTCTCCATGGGTCTCCTATGAACACAAAACAAAGTCCTATGGGTAGTACATACATATAGGTTGATTTTACATGATTAAATCTCAGATTTAGAAGCTATTTAAATGGGAAAATCTGAATTATACCTATTGGGAGATGGATTTCCAATGAAACTTCCAATTGAGATGAACTTGCTTCCAAATTGTAGATCCTTGCTCCTCTTTGTAGATCCTCGCTTCCTTCTTCTAGATCCTTATTTTCTTCTTCTCTAATGGTGAATTGGGAAGAATTTGGAATAAATTTGGTAGGAAATTGGATTGGGAATGGAGGGAATTTGGTAGTGGGAAAATTCTAGATCTAGATTTGGAATGAAATGGGAGGAGAGAGAAATTTCCCCCCTCCTATATAGGTCGGCCATAGCCCCTCCCCCAAACAATGGTAAAATGTCCAATGTACCCCTTGGGGCCTCTCATGAAGAAATAATTAAGGAAGAAAGCTTCTAGTCTAATCATTTAATTAATTTAATCCATCTCCTTAACTATGGGCTTTCTAAATGGGCCAAGTCTAACTAATTAATTCATGTTGGTCCATGGGTCCAAACTAAACTAGTTGGGTCCACTAAAATAAGTCTAAAATAATTTAATAATATCTAACAACAATTAAATAATACAACAATTAATTATTTACCATGCACAATATTTATTTAAATAGGAAATTACCAAAATATCCTTTCCTAGAAAATGTGGTAGTGACAAGTCTACCCTCCTTAAAATAATTTCGTCCTCGAAATTCAAAGACGAAAACTACCCCCAGAAAATCACAGAACAGAACTAAAGAATCACAATTAACTAATGAACAGAGCATAACAATGAACAGAACATAACTAGAGAATAACATACCTTAAGGTACAAACAAATATGGATAACGCTCTCGCATGTCATCCTCTCTCTCCCAGGTAGACTCCCCCGGAGAGTGATGCCTCCATGCAACGCGCACCAAAGGAATAGTCTGGTTCCTCAGCACCTTCTCTCTCCGATCCAGAATCTCAACTGGCTGCTCTGGATAGCTAAGTGTAGGGCCCACCTCTATCTCTGAGTGATCCAATACATGACTAGGATCTGCCACGTATCGTCTCAACTGCGATACATAAAACACGTTGTGCACTCCCTCCAATGCAGGTGGCAAGTCTAGTCTATAAGCAACTGCACCGACCCTCTCTAGAATAGTGAAAGGTCCAATGAATCGCGGACTAAGCTTTCCGCCTCCACCGAAGCGAATCGTACCTCGTGTCGGAGAAATCCTCAGAAACACCAAACCACCCACCTAGAACAAAACACCACCTTAAGAACTTATCTATAACAAACAACCAAGAACAAGCACACAAAATAAAATCTAAACTATACCTCAAACTCCAAGGGTCTCCGATGGCTATCGGCCCAATGCCGTTGTCTGTCCTGTGCCACTCGAAGTCTGTCTCTGATCAACTGAACCTTCTCTGCTGCATCCACAACCATCTCTGGCCCAAGCAAAACTCTCTCTCCAACATCGTCCCAAGACAAAGGAGTACGACACCTCCGACCATATAGAGCTTCAAAAGGTGACATCTCTATACTGGCCTGGTAACAGTTGTTGTAAGCAAACTCTACCAAATGGAGATGGTCCTCCCAAGAACCCTCGAAATCTAGTACACAAGTGCGCAACATATCCTCGAGAGTCTGAATAGTCCTCTCTGACTGCCCATCTGTCTGGGGATGATATGCAGTACTGAACTTGAGCTGAGTGCCCAAACTCTCCTGCAAACTCCTCCAGAAATGAGAAGTAAAACGACTATCCTGATCCGAGACTATGCTGACGGGAACTCCATGTATCCTAACGATCTGCCTCACATACATCTCTGCCAGCTTCTCCGTAGACAAACCCACCTTGAAAGGCAAAAAGTGGGCCGACTTGGTCAATCTATCAACAATGACCCAAATTACGTCTTTCCCTCCTGGAGATCGTGGTAGTCCGGACACAAAATCCATAGTAATGTGTTCCCACTTCCACTCTGGAATGGGTAATAGCTGAAGTAAACCTCCTGGCCTCTGCCTCTCGGCTTTCACCTGCTGGCACACTAAGCATCTGGATACAAACTGTGCCACTTCCCTCTTCATGCCATACCACCACACACTCTCTCGCATATCCCGATACATCTTGTTAGCACCTGGATGTATGGAATACTGAGAGCGATGCGCTTCCTGCAATATCTCCTCTCGCAACTCCCCACTAGGCACACACAATCTAACTCCATGCCTCAAAGATCCATCCTCTGCAATAGTGAAATCATCCTCCAATCCTGCTCTCACCTGAGCTCTGATACTCCTCAAAGATACGTCATCATACTGTGCTGCCTTGATCCTATCCATCAAATCTGAATGTATCTGCAATCCCCACATCTGCATAGCACCACCCGGAACAATCACCTCAATGCCCAAGCTCTCCAAGTCCTCCAACAAATATCGATCCTGCGTCAAGAACATAGCTATCGGATACCTGCTCAAAGCATCGGCAACTACATTGGCCTTCCCAGGATGATATTGCAAAGAGATATCAAAATCCTTCATCAGTTCCAACCACCGACGCTGCCTCATGTTCAACTCCTTCTGCGTGAAAACGTACTTCAAGCTTTTGTGGTCTGTGAAGATCTCCACACGCTCTCCGTACAAATAATGTTTCCACAACTTCAGGGCGAATATGACAGCTGCCAACTCCAAATCATGGGTAGGATAGTTCTTTTCATGAGGACGCAATTGCCTGGATGCATAGGCAATCACTTTCCCATGCTGCTGAAGAACACAACCTAAACCCTTTCCCGATGCATCACTATAAATAGTGAAACCTCCGGACCCTGATGGCAATGTCAAAATAGGAGCAGACGTCAACCTCTTCTTCAACTCCTCAAAAGCGGCCCGGCAATCTTCCGTCCAAACAAACTCCACATCCTTCCTTGTGAGTCTGGTCATCGGCTCGGCAATCTCGAAAAATCTTGCACAAACTTTCTGTAGTAGCCTGCCAATCCCAAGAAACTCCTGATCTCTGCTTCCGAACTCGGAGTCTTCCAAGATTCCACTGCTGAAATCTTCTTCGGATCCACTGAAATACCATCACCAGTCACAACATGCCCCAAGAATTCCACCTTGTCCAAGAAAAACTCATATTTGGACAACTTTCCATACAGCTTCTCCTTCCTCAGCACATCCAACACAATCCTCAACTGCTCCTCCGGTGTCCTCGAGTATATGAGTATGACGTCGATGAACACCACCACAAACTTGTCAAGGTACTGGTGGAACACCTTGTTCATCAAGTTCATAAATACCGCCGGTGCATTAGTCAAACCAAACGGCATCACCATAAACTCGAACTGACCATACCGAGTTCTAAAAGCAGTCTTCGGTATATCCTCCGGCTTCACCTTCACCTGATGGTAGCCTGATCTCAAATCTATCTTAGAAAACACCTTCGCACCACTCAACTGATCAAACAGATCATCAATCCGTGGCAAAGGATACTTATTCTTGATAGTGAGATTATTCAAAGCCCTGTAATCAATGCACATACGCACCGATCCATCCTTCTTCGGTACAAACAATACCGGGGCTCCCCATGGTGAAGAACTCGATCTGATAAACCCCTTATCCTGTAATTCGTCCACCTGCTTCTTCAACTCGACCAGCTCGCTGTTGTTTACTCTATAGACATGCTGCGAAATCGGTTCTGCACCTGGCACCAAGTCTATAGAAAATTCAACATCTCGATCTGGCGGCAATCCTGGCAATTCTTCAGGAAACACATCCAAAAATTCTGCTATCAACGGATGTGGCAACTCCTTGTCTTCCACCATAGCTCCACAAATAATGTCTTCTCCCTGCTCTGCAGCTCCTCTAGCAAACTCGAACTCTGGCTCTCCTGGCGAACCAAACAAAATTCTACCTCCTCTATAATCTATGCTAGCTCGGTGCCTACTCAACCAATCCATCCCGAGTACAATGTCGTAGCTCGGAAGTGGCATTACAAGTAGACACGCACTCAACTCCCGGCCTCCCAGAGTAACTCTCCGATCCTTGCAAATATCATTAACCAGGATAATGCCTCCCCCGGTCATGATCTTGCAAGTCCTAAGCAAAGACTCAGCTACCAAACCATGCTTTAGAGCAAAAGAAATAGATACAAAACTATGGGAAGCACCACTATCAAACAAAGCTAAAGCTGGAATAGAATCAAGAAGAATAGAACCTGCGATGACATCTCCAGTGGGTTCCTCCTCTTCGACTGTCATAGCAAACGCTCGTCCCTGCCGAGCACCTCCCTGCTGCTGATGCTGGACAAAACGCTGCTGCTGTGTCGGAAGCGGTCCCCTCGGTTGTGCTGCAGGTGGTCTCATCTGTGCCCTCGGAGCTGGAGCTGCTCCCTGAACTGCACGACGAGGACACTCCCTCAATTGATGCCCTTCAGTACCACAATACAAACAAACTCCTAGCCTCTTTCTGCAAACTTCCCAGATGTGGCCGGGCTTCTTGCAGAAGTTGCATAGTGCTTGCTGTAACTGCCTCTGCTGCTGAGGTGCTTGGTGAAAAGGCGCTCTAGCTGGAGTCTGGTTCTGCTGTGGCTGCTGGAAAGGTCTGGACTGGAAATGAGGACGTTTGGCAGATACTGCACTGCCGTTGGCCCCCAGAAAAGAATCACGGTCTCTCTTGGTCTTCAAACCCAGATCCCGCTCAACCTTGCGTGCCTCCGCAAGTATCTCCGAGTATGTCTCATAAAAAGACGGAATGAGAATCTTCACCTCCCAGTTTAGACCCTCTCGGAAACGAATAGCTCGAACCTCCGGCTCCCTCACCAGATACTCTGCAAATCGGCTCAGCCTACCGAACTCTGCAGCGTATTCCTCCACAGACATGCTTCCCTGAATGAGACTCTCAAATTGTCTCCCCAAGTCAAGCCTGTCTATCCGGGCGAAAAACTTCTTCTTGAAAAGGTCCCTGAATACCTCCCAAGATTGTCCTGCGTCAACTAGAACCGGCTCATTCCTGAACCAGGTACGAGCGACGTCGAACAGTTGAAGTCCTACCGCCTCAACCTTCAGATCTTCAGAAAGACGGGACACCCTCATAAGACGCTCAATGTCCTCGAGCCAATCATCAGCATAGACGATGCCCTCCATCCCTTTGAAAACCCTAGGCTCCAGTTTCTTGAAGTCCTGAATGTTGCCTGGCCGAAGCTGCTGGACCGGAACTCCTCTCTCAACTATAGCACGAACAACCTGCTGCTGGACCGGAACTCCTCTCTCAACTATAGCACGAGCAAGCTGATGAGCACTCTCGATGCCCTGCCGTAGAACGTCGGTCTGCCTCTGATGTGCCTTCGACTGAGCCCTCTGTGCCTCGAGCATCTCACGAAACAGAGTAAACATCTGTGACGCCTCTGCTGGCACAGGAGGTGGAGGTGGAAGCCCCTCAGGTACAGCTGGCACAGTCCTCTGAGTGGGTGGTGGACCTCCGAAAGCAGCTGACACTCCAATCACCAGAGAAGTGACTGGTGCAGGCCCTCGGAATATCGCAGACCTCTCAGAAACTGCTTTCCCTTACTGTGATCTAGTCTTAGGCGGCATCCTGAGACAAAGCGAAAGAAAGAATCAATATGGCACAAGATGTAAGATATTCAAGGAAAGGACAGTTTAAGAGATCAAGTATCAACGTCAAAGGAGAATAGTTGAATCAAAAGAATTTTCCTAGATGTGATTGAGTATCTCAGCCTATATCCTATATCCTATCGCAGGCTCGCAGTAGTACAACTAAGTTGTCGCACTACCACGATATCACATACTTGTGAAGCTAGACCTGCATGGGCCACCACCAAAAACGTGTCACGACCCGCACCCGGGGTAAGGGTACTAGTCGGAAACAACGCCTAGCCTACGCCGCAGAATCGGCGGTAGAACGCTGTCTAAAAAGTTTATCTAATATAATGAACCACCAAAAGATAGTGTACTCAATCACAGAACTAAGATAGAATGAACACGAATCAGATAAGAATAGAATAGTCACAATACAACTCATGAGTCTAAAATAATACATCAATGAGTCTGAAGAAAAATACAAAAATATGCTGGAGACAAATCCAGTACAAAAGAATACTACAAAACTATAAAGCTACAACTCCAGGGTCAACTGTCTCAGTTGGGATAAGTCCCTCTTGAGCCAGGGTCTCAGAATCTAAATCCACAATATCCTGGGGTCCATAATAGGTAGGGTACTCCTCAGTGTCATCTGGAAAAATATATCCAGTCAGGAAAGGAGAAGAGTACAACCCTAACAGCAGTTCTCAAACAATGATAAAAACTATATAACAGTAAATAGCTGTGGATAAACAAGATGCATAAATAGAGACAAGAATGTAGAGACAATAACGAAATACTGGAAAGAAATACAATAATGAATAATATGCTGATGGAACAAGAATACTAATGACTAAGTGTGTGAGTACTAGCTTTAACATGTGATCGGCTTGGGAACTTGCACAAGAGTATAATGGCCTGGTTAATCATACGTGCGGTGTATGATCAACACTCACAAGAAATAAGACATGCACAAGGAGGGTATGATCACATATCTACACTAAAATACTCCCCACCCCCGACTGGTATAATAGATCCAACCACGGTACGTTATGGCACGAGATTCCCCAAGAAGATAGCTAGTCTCCCCGGGAATCGGTGTCTGTACATGTACAAGATAACCAATGAAACAATACTTGCACCATATACACCATATACCAAGGAATAACATCTCATGACGAGATCCGGATATACCGATCCGTGTAACCATAGTGTCGAGAGAAACATGTAAATCTACACTAGATACAACGAACATAGAGGATATCATAAATGAGAAACTATCAGAGAATGTACTCGCCTGAAGTCCAATGAACAGTCTCACAAATGTCTGACTCGGTGCCTCGAAGACCTAGATATGGAATACCACATTAATACAAGGTCCCAGAAAGAGAACAAGTCAAACTAGGCAATTTCTAGGTCAATAAGTCAATTCTAAGTCGAAAGTCATCTATGGTCAACTCTAAAGTCCACTAAAGTCAAACATGGTCAAACCCAAAGTCAACCTCACAAGACATCTATAAAATAATATAGAGATAAACTACAATAATTTAGGAATCAAATTAGATTCAAAAAGAACTCACACAAAGTATACTAATAATATAATTAATATATACCCTAAAATAATATATATACAACCGAACATTTATATAAATAACATAATATATTATTACAATTATTATTCCTCACAAAACACATATATATATACATATATATATATACAATTATAATATATAATATATACATTAAATCTGTCAAAGCGTCGTTAAAAACAATGAATAAAATAGGATTAAATCAAAACAGTTTAAATAGTGACAGTCGGGACTGTCACCGAAACCCAAATAATAAACTGCCACTGCTTTGGTTTTCGCTGACAGTTAAACTGTCGCAGAAAAGCGTCGCAGAAAAGCTGCTATTTCCCGCTGCTGCAATTAATGATAGGTTTGTCATTAATTGCCCGAAGGCTACAGCGGCTGCTATTAGTCGGCTAATTAATGACAGTTTTTTACTGTCATTAATTCACTGTCACTAAAACAAGTTGTACATATATAATTATATATATAAAAACAGAATATATAAACAATATATATATATATATATAAACAGAATATATAAAACAGTACATATATATATATATAAACCATTAATACAAAAATGTACATATATATATTAATATACACATAAACTTATACCTTCAAATATTTAACAAAGAACATATAATTTACATGGCTAGAAGCACACCTAAAATATTTACATTAATATCCAAATAATTACATAATAATTATAAATAATATAATTACACAATTAAACATACAAATATATTTTATAAAATATTTTATGTATAAATTATATTATTTAACAAGTAGTAACATATATATTTGCATGCAAGAAAGCTACATATTATATTGTACATTATATTAGCACACCCAAAATATAGATCTATGCTACAATAATTACTATAATAAATACACAAAATAAATATTTAATATCCATATATATATACTAATTATAAATGAAGAATTGAACCACAATTAATTAGATCTATGCAAAAATACACACAATTGGAGAGTATCTCACCGTATCCCACTAGATCTAGGATACGCATGCGACACGAGTCCAACACACAACCAAATGCACCCCGAAGGACACAAACAAATCACAAATAATATTTATGAACAAATCAAAGCGTCAAAAGTAGATCTATGTGTCCGTGTCAAAATACGACATGTTCAAAGCCCCGTGTCGGAGGAAAACCCCCAAATGACACGTATCCCCATATAGTTGGGATACGAACCACAAGTATCCCAATATGGACACGACACTAGTCTCAAACACAAATCTCATGTTCAATTGATCTATAGGATCAATTGACACACACAACAAAATATAAATTCGGAATTCCAACAAAATTGACACAAAAAGCACCATAACTTTCTCCATGGGTCTCCTATGAACACAAAACAAAGTCCTATGGGTAGTACATACATATAGGTTAATTTTACATGATTAAATCTCAGATTTAGAAGCTATTTAAATGGGAAAATCTGAATTATACCTATTGGGAGATGGATTCCCAATGAAACTTCCAATTGAGATGAACTTGCTTCCAAATTGTAGATCCTTGCTCCTCTTTGTAGATCCTTGCTTCCTTCTTCTAGATCCTTGTTTTCTTCTTCTCTAATGGTGAATTGGGAAGAATTTGGAATGAATTTGGTAGGGAATTGGATTGGGAATGGAGGGAATTTGGTAGTGGAAAAATTCTAGATCTAGATTTGGAATAAAATGGGAGGAGAGAGAAATTTCCCCCCCTCCTATATAGGTCGGCCATAGCCCCTCCCCCAAGCAATGGTAAAATGTCCAATGTATCCCTTGGGGCCTCTCATGAAGAAATAATTAAGGAAGGAAGCTTCTAGTCTAATCATTTAATTAATTTAATCCATCTCCTTAACTATGGGCTTTCTAAATGGGCCAAGTCTAACTAATTAATTCATGTTGGTCCATGGGTCCAAACTAAACTAGTTGGGTCCACTAAAATAAGTCTAAAATAATTTAATAATATCTAACAACAATTAAATAATACAACAATTATTATTTACCATGCACAATATTTATTTAAATAGGAAATTACCAAAATACCCTTTCCTAGAAAATGTGGTAGTGACACATGTCATATGTATCAGCCATTGGAGTCTTTAGGAGATAGTGTTATGTCCATATTTATGTGTGCCTTTTATATTTTTTGCTTTGCAACTGAGGGGGAATAGTTCTGCACATATATATGCTTTTTGGTGGCTTGTTGCATTACAACATGGGACTGATGTTTCAGTCGGGTGTGGGCTGTATTGGACTGTCACCTTAGATAGAACAGTCGGGTATATGGTCTGTGCTACTTTGATAGGATAGAGCAGCAGTGGGAGGTCGAGCTGTGCATACAAGAGCACAACAGAATGGAGAGCAAAGAATTATTCCACTACACAGTGTAGTATATAGAGTAGCAGTTAGCTTGTATGTTAGTCATTAACAGTTAACTGTTAGTGAGTTACTATATTAGGGAGTTATGTATGAGTTAGTATAGTTAGCTAATATTAGTTAGTAATATTAGTTGGTGAATAATGTTAGTTAGATTATTGGTTGTTAACAATTAGTTGATATTATTATATTTATATACATGTTAGTTAGTTAAAGATATATGTTAGATGTTAGTAAATATGTTAGTGTTGTATATCAAGTGTATAGAGGTTAGTTGTTAGTATATTATGAAGTCAGTTAGTAGTGTTAGAAGGTTGGTAAGTAAGGTATATGATATCAATTTGATAAGTTAGTTATATACTAATTATAGTATATATTATAAGTATTGGTTAGGTTTAATATTAAGTTCTTGAATTACCTTGAGATACACCAAGGTAATGTCAAGGTATTGGCTTATCTTTAGGTATTGGTAGTGAATACCAAGAGGGTAGCTAGGCATGGATACCAACGTGGATCAAAGCCAAGGTAATCATTATAGAGTTAGTATTAGTTAATGAATAGCTAGTATTATATATAGATATTGCTATGTATTTGTACTTACTCGCTATTGGAACTGCTGCTAGAGGTGTACTTTGCTCTATTAATCTTGTATATGCTCCCTATTTACTGTTACATAGTCTTTATCATTTATTGGAACTGCTACTAGAGGTGTACTTTGCTCTAATCCTGACTGGATATATTTTTCCTAGATGACACTGAGGAGTGATATCCTACTTAATATTGGCCTCAGGACGTAGTTGGCTTAGAGCTAGAGATTGTAGCTCAGGAGGGACTCATCCCAGTTGAGACATATGGCACCTTACCTGTAGTTCACTAGATAGGTTTATATTGTATTGGATTTGTCTTCAGCTTTGACAGTTAGTACTTTATTACTTTTGAGACTCATTAGATATTATTTTTTGTCTTGTGATTTGTACTTTTGACTCTTCAGTTCTTTATATTATATTCGTGCATCGTTCCAACTTATAGTTCTGTGATTGAGTATTCATATTCTATTGGTGTCATTATATACCTTGATGATCTTTATTGTTATATAGTATAGTTTACCCAAACAACGTTCTACCGTCGATGCTGCGGCGTAGGCTCTGCGTCGTTCACGTACTCAAGGTAGCATATCCACGGAGGAGTATGCCGCAGTTTGAGAGCCTTACTCAGGGGAGCATGTCCGTGGAGGAGTATGCAACAGAGTTCGGAAGGTTGAGACGATTTACGAAGTACTTTGTGAGAGGCCAGAGTTTTGGGCTATCCGCTTTCGTAGAGGTCTGAACTGGGAAGTAAAGATCCTCATTCCATCTTTTTATGAGACGTATTCTGAGATACTTACGGAGGCACACAAGGTTGAACGAGAGTTGAGCTTGATTTCCAAGATAGTTCGCAATTCTTTTGTGGGGGGGCAGTAGCAGCGCAATACCTGCTAAGCATCTTCTTCTCTATTCTAGGCTTTTTTAGCAGCCACATCAGTACCAGGCTCCAGCTAGGGCGCCGGTTCACTAGGCACCACAGCATCAGCATAGACACTCACAGCATGCTTCCTACCACTACTACAAGAAGTCCGGCCATATCTGGGAAGTTTGCAGGAAGAGGTTAGGAGTTTGTCTGTATTGTGGCCCAGAGGGGCATCAGATTAGAGATTATCCTTCCAACCCTCGTTGTGCATCTCAGGAAGCAGCTCCAGCTCAGAAAGCACAGGCGAGGACACCTGCAGTATAGCCGAGGGGACCTCCGCTTCTGACCTAGCAGCAGCGTTACTCCCAGCACAAGCATCAGAGAGTGCACCTCAAGAACGAGCGTTTGCTATGACGGTCGAGGAGGCCGAGCCCACCGGAGATGTCATTGCAGGTTCTGTTCTCCTATATTCTATTCCAAATTTTGCATTATTGATAGTGGTGCTTCTTATAGTTTTGTATCTATTTCTTTTTCTCTGAAGCATCATTTGTTAGCTGAGTCTTTGCTTAGGACTTGCAAGATCATAACTGGGGGAGGCATTATCCTGGTTAGTGATGTTTGCAAGGATCAGAAAGTTACTCTGGGAGGCCGGGAGCTGAGTGCGTGTCTACTTGTAATGCCACTTCCGAGCTAAGATATTGTACTCGGGATGGATTGGTTGAGTAGGCACCATGCTAGTATAGATTTATAACTTCCATATTCCTAGACGAAGGTATTTTTGTTATTTTGCATATTATTTATTTTTAGTGATTAATAGTTATTCATTGTGCTAATAATTAATAATTGTGCTTGAGTTATTTATTTATTTTATAGTTAGTGGGCTAGCATAATTATTTAAAATTGACACTAGTGGACCTAATTAGAACTTGTCATGACACATTGAACCCAACATTTGGGCTAGGCCATTAGACTATCCCTCTTGACTAATTATGTGACTTAATTAAACCTTCATTAGGAAGAGAAGCTTCCTCCTTAATTAATATTCATCATGACATGCCTATAGGGATATTTTAGTCTTTACACATTCCTTAGGAAATAAGTTGGGGTCGGCCACCATAAAAGGGCAGTTCCCTCTCATATGACATGCCCATAGGTATATTATTTATTTTTAGTGATTAATAGTTATTCCTCCTTAGTCTTTTCACCTAAAATTTTAGATCTACATTATTCTTCTCCAAATTTTCTCTTACCTACACAAATCCCTTCCCAAATTCTCTTCCAATTCCCTCTCATATTCATCATCTAAGAAGCATTGGAGCTTGTATTGCAAGGAGCACTTGAAGAAAGAGAAATTGGCAAGGGAATTATGTCCTAATTGTTTCCATTGAACTTTTTTATTCGAAATCTATCTTCTAATAGGTAAATTCTGAATCTACCTCTTAATTAGACTATAATGCATGCATTTAACCATTAGGAATCATTCATTGGCTTAAGGCTACCCATAGGATCAAGAATTATGTCCATATGACTTGTATTGTGGAAGTTACATGGTAATTTATGTCCAATTAGGGGGAATTTCGAGATTGACACATCAAGTGTGTGTTATGAGACCAATTCGATCTTATTAGACTTAGATCGGGATTGTGGGACTAGGTGCGTGTCCATAAATGGATACGAGCATGTTATATCATGATATTTTGTGATACGGTGTGATACGGAGCCTATTTTGGGTGATTTGTGCAAATTCTCTTCAAATTCTATTGTAACAAGTTGCATTAGTTGTATTATTGTGTATTTGATATGTCTATATGATTATTGTGGTGTATTAGGGTTTTTGGTATCTCTATTGGTATGGTATCATAGGGTATTGAGGAGTGCACACTAGGTGTTTAACGAATGGCTATTGGTGTGTATGGGTATCACTCTAGAATTAGTATGGTTAGTATCATTAGTATCTATGTGTTAGTAATGTATGTGTGTTATATAGGCTATTGAGTTAGTGTATCCATATGTGTATTTAAGCATTGTGTGTGTATAGACTCATGGAGAAGTAGGCATGGGGGTGAACTATGTTTTACACCAAGTCTGTGTGACTGTACACTGATATGAGAGAGTGTTTGTGCATTAGTGTTGGTATGGTGTACAAGAGGTGTGCAACTTGTGACAGTACCTAGTAGGTGCTTGGGTGTAAGTTAAGGGGATGTGGTGGATAACCTGGGTGCAGTGAAGCTTAGGATTCATTGTATGTGTTTGTGGTGTTCGGGTTGGAGAGATAAGAAGAGAAACAACAATAATTAATTAACAGCAACAACAGTAAAGAGGGGAGTGCCCATGGGACTGAAACAAGGATAAAGAAGCAGCAGCAACATCAACATTAAGTAGACCCAGCAGCAACAAGCATTGGTTAGGCTCGAGTGGCCAGTGAGGGATTTGTGTGGAGTTTGCAGGAAGTGGAGTGGTTTATCATAGAGTTAGGGAATGATACTATAAGTATCAGTCATAACTGATCAGATGAGGGTGTTCTCATTGGTGTATTATATGTAAATATATTTATGTGTTAGTATATATATTATATGATAATATATGAAACATATATAAATGTAAGAGTCGTGTGTTTATGTGAATGTGTGGACTGATAAGGATCAGGTTTACACTATGAGTGGTGTGTGTAGTCAGTTATAATTATGCAGGAAGGGGCTCGGGTTAGATGTAGGCAAGGGGTTGCTTGGAAGCTAACAACAATAAGAAGTGAATCAATTAGCAACATCAATAGCAATTAGCACCAGCAGCAGGAACATTTGAAACAACAACAGTACTAGCAGTACCTGCTGCTCAAGGAAGCAGGTAAACAAGGGGGGCACATGTTGTTCTGTTCCACCAATGTAGGAATGGCAGTATAGCAGATAGTGAAGTGACTAAGCAACACATTAGGGTGCACACATGTGCAGATCTAGGTGCACTGAGTGAAGAGAAGTGAAGTGAAGTGAAGAGGAGAGGTGTCTGTGAGTGACTGACACTAGGGTGGTTCAGTTATAGGTTAGTGATAGTGAGTGTGGTGTCCTAATATTGGATACATGAATGTGTGCCAGTAGTAAGTAATGGGTATGTAATGATGAGAGGTTAGTTAGTAAGTATTAGTAGGTAATACAAGTATAAGTTATAGTTTATATACTAAGGTAATTACACATTGGTACTAAGTATATTAGATATCAAGTATTAGGAGGTTAAGGGATTAATACGAAGTATGGGTTTGACACCAAGGTAATGTGTTGGGGTGAAGTGTATCAAGGTAATTGCCAAGAGATAAGTTTTGGGTAGGGTATTGGTAGAGTGACTATTTAGTAGGTAATGTGTTAAGGTATGGGTAATAGGTAGAGGGTTTGGTTGAAGATACTAGTGTATGGATAACATACACTAAAATACTGATTATATATAAGCATATATAAGTGATACTTAGTAATGCTAGCTCATATAGCTAATACCTTCAAGGTATGGACCTAGAAACCTAGTCATAACCTAGTATTATATATTTTAGCCTTGTAACCAATCTAGAAGCTAGGTAAGGACTTAGTTGACCAAGTTTAATTAGTTTGACTTAAAATTGACTTATTTTGGATATTTTGACCTAATCTTGACCTAGAAAATCATATATAGTCTATTTTAGCTTATTTATCTTTTTAATACACTAAATGACATAATATTTCATATATAGGTCTGTGTGACACCAGTTCAGACACTGAGGCTCATTCATTGCTCTGGTCCTCAGACGAGTACATTATCTAATATTTTTTATTATTTGATTACTACTATAATTCAAGTATTTAGAAATGTTACTTATGATTCTTGACACGATGGCACATGGATTGGTATTGTTATTGGATCGTCAGTCATGAGATATTACCTTGATTATCGAGATGGTATTGAATAATGCTCCTTGTTGGTATTGGATAACATTGGGTATTATAGGTTAAACATTGGATACATTAGTTAATAATGTGTCATGGTTGGATCCATCGTATCAGTCGGGGTGGGGGAAAGACTAATTAAATATGTGATCAAGAACTATAGGCAAGTAGTATAATCATTGGCTACTAACTAATCATACACTATATGTGTGGTTGAGTTAGCTCTCCTTAGTGTAATCATTGAATATCCCAAGCCGATCACATATCTAGTTAGTATCTCAAAACACATGGTATATTATAAACTCTATTTTAGTTTATAGATTACCTTGTTCTATTCTTGACATTATAGTTTCTCTCTTTTATTCTTGTACGCATTAATTTATATTTCTGTTGCTAGTATTGCATGTTCCTTCATTATTTTTAAATTATTAATTTATTCTTATCGTATATAGTATCCCCTATTTTACTGTTTTATAGTTTTTGTCAATTAATTAGAACTACTATTAGGTTGTACTTTGCTCCATTCCCGACTAGATAACATTTTTAGACGATTTGGAAGATTGGTGTCCAACGTATTACGGACCTCAGCCTATAGATGGTGCAGACGTGGACCCACTAGTTCATGAGTGATTGTCGAAAGGTTTATCCGGATCACTAGTCTTTTATAGTTAGACTCTATTAGTATATTAGTACCAGTTTTGTCTCCGGCTCATTTTTATTTGGATATTGTATTGAGATTTGATGTTACTGATATGAGTTATAGATGTTTAGAGATTAAATATTACTTTAGAATTCTTTGATTTCTATCGTGCTTTAGTTATTGTGATTGAGTATCATATTATTATTATTATCTTTTATCCTCCGTTCGGAGTTGAGACATTGACATGATATATATATATATATATATATATATATATATATATATATATATACTGAGTGAGATAGATAGATTATATTGACAACCTAGACATCGTTCTACCGCCGATGTTGTGGCGTAGGCTGAACGTATCCACGTTCTTGTTCTCTTTACCAGGTGCGGGTCATAAAAAAATTGTAGAGGAGGTAGAGTTTTGTTCAGTCCGCCAGAAGAACCAGAGTTTGAGAGCTAGAGTTTGAGTTTGCTAGAGGAGCTTCGGAGCATGGAGAAGGCATTATCTGTGGATCTATGGTGGAAGAAAAGGAGTTGTCGCATCCTTTGATAGCAGAGTTCTTGGATGTTTTTCCTGAAAAATTCTCAGGATTGCCGCCAGATTGAGATATTGAGTTCTCTATAGACTTGGTGCCATGTGCAGAGACGATTTTATAACATGTTTATAGAGTGAACAACAGTAAGCTGGTTGAGGACAAAATTTCTTTAAGGTGGGTAGATTGTAAGCTCCCTCATTTTGGAATCGGGATAATTTGATAATTTATAATTATTTTTATTTTTTTGTTTAATTAGATAGATTTAAAGAATTAAATTCTAAAATTATTTTTAACATATATGACACTTTGCCATGGCTTTGATATTTTGAGTAATGCACGACCTTTTTTTTTCCAACAAAATTTATAATATTAATCTTGATTGAGTCTAATATAGTTGGAATATGTGTGTTGCATTAATTTGATCTTTCCCATGCT
Organism: Iris macrosiphon; assembly: GCA_036927795.1. Lineage (NCBI taxonomy): Eukaryota > Viridiplantae > Streptophyta > Magnoliopsida > Asparagales > Iridaceae > Iris > Iris macrosiphon. Next base: position 18,496,977 of record JAYESA010000017.1, read on the forward strand.
CCAAAAAATATTGACAAACATCTACAACCATTGACATTGTAAAATTATCCTTATTTGGCTAGTTGAACCCAACCAAGCCCAAATACCCTAATCGGGCTCTCAAACCAATTATCATGAGACATGTACACTATCCCACACTCATCCTCCATTATTTATATATATATATTTTTTCACACTTAAACCCTCTCACATGCACAGCAACTCAATAACACAACAAACGACCTATTTGAAGTACCGTTAGTAAACCTTCTTGTGCACTTGCACTCAAACCCAAGCAAAACCCAAACAACTAGACCCAATTGCACTCAAAGATTTATTAAGGGCTAAACAAAATCCCTTAGGTCTAGACCAAAACTTACAGACCATTACAAACCCAACCAAAAGATCCCAACATCTAACACTATATATATATAAAGCAACCCCCCTCACAAAACCTAAAATAACTTCTATTTCTTGTGGCCACCCCCCCCAGCAAACCTCCTCTCCTTACCACGACCACTCCATACCTTCTTATCCTTATCCACCTCATCTTTCCTTCTTCCCAACCTCCACATGAGCTGCCAAGGGCCAACCAACCCCCTAGAAGCATTCGGCCACCCCTTGGGGCCAAAAAATAGCTGCTGGTTGCAGCTGAAGTTCGGGCACCATAACAGCCAAAAAACCCCTCAGAAACCCTAGATTTACATCTTAAATGAATCTCCCAAGATCACCCTCATGTTTCGTGGAGTTTGAAGTCCGTTTGGCGCTCCAAAAGGTCCGTGTCGCAGGAAAAGCCTCCGTCATAATCACAATCACGTAAGGTTCGTAACTTTTATTTTATATTTATTTTTTCCGTGTGAGAATGATTGTATGAACCCATATATATGTTATATGACAAATGATGAAACTTTATGCATGAAAAACATGTATTTCTATGTAGAAACTACTCCAAGAAAATCGAACAATCATGATACGGACATGATGCACCAATGGTAGACAAGGTTCAATGAGTATTGTCATGATAAATATATATAAAATAATTCCAAAAATTTATATTTAATTAATTCAGAATATAAATAATATAATTATATAATTAATCATGTTTTATGCTGACGAAAAGATTGGATGCAAAGACTACTTGGCCAAGTTGCAAGGATAGCTAGATAGCGTAGTTGAGATGGTTGCATGAATGATGTGATATAATTATTTTTATATATAATTATTATTAAATTCTTGAATATTAAATAATATAATTTTATATTAAAATACTTTATTACTCAAGTTGGTAATGTTGCATGTACAAACTAGCATCAAGTTGCAAGAATACCTAGTCGACGCACAACATGACTTTGTGATACGATTCTAGGAGGGTTTGATCTTAAAACTGAATTTATGTGTTTTAATTCTAAAAATAAATTATTTAAAATTTATATTTATGATATTTTTATGTCAAACCTGAACCCTAAAGATAAAGGCCACTAGCCTATATTTCGGGTGACTTTATGACATTGTTTTGCTAGTAAATAGAGGTTATTTTGGAAGAAATAAATGGATAAATATTTTATGAGATTAAATCAGAATATAATATTATATAAAATAATTTTTATAAATATAAACCATATTAATGGACTGGCAATGTCCCGAACAAGTTTCAGACAAAACTAGTCAACCTAAAGTAGCCATAATCTTGAAATATATTACTTTGTCAAATCTGAGAATTTATTGTTAAAATGAATATAAATTATATTTAAATCAAGATTATATAATTTATTATGATTTATGTTCATGTCATTTAATTGGAGACTTAAACTTAAATTTTGGAAGTCAAAATCCAAGAAACTAGGTTCCGATACCCTGTAAAAGTAAAGTAAGATGTTAGAAATAATATTGGACTTGGTTGTACATGACAAAGAATAAAATTATATAATTAAGTTATAATTACAAGAATTTGTGATTGGACCCTTAAGCGTATTAATTGATTGATAGGTCAATTAAATCCTGAAGGAGTGGACGCGAGATCATCTTTACCACTACTGACTGTAGAACCAGGCAAGTGTACCTTGCCAAGATGTTTAAAGTTCTAAATTATTTATTTGATATTAATTATGCATTTGATATTATATTTGTTTGGCTTATTGATATACTTGTTAAGCCTAGGGCCGTCATACGATACTTTGTGTCCGAACAAGATTCGGGTACCAAAATTCCCTGCGGAGTCGAGTACCGTAGTAAGAGAGTCATTCTTTCGAACCCATGATTTGTGCATATGTTATTTGCACATCCGATCATAGGATACGTGACACGATATTCATGTGACTGAGTCTTTCTAGACTTGTTTGTGGTACTTGAACTCTGGATAGGACTACAGGTTGTATGCTATAGTGATATTTATAGTTATACATATTGACTATGACTTATGCTGATAGTTAGAGGTCATGAGCTTGCGTGACTTGATTGAGACGTGAGATTATATTGGGTATGGAGTCTTTATCGTGCTCTGGGCATATTTTACTTATTATTATTTATTGTGTATTAGGCTTTAGGTTCCCTTTGCAAAATTTAAGGTATTATATATATATATACAACTTCCTCCTGGTTCTCCACACAGAGCCTTGAGTGTACTATTAGATTACGGAAGTGTCCCTTGAGATCTTCCGTAAGTACCAGCCCGGGGTACGATACCATACTCTCATTTGCATATCACATAGTTTATCGTAGTAGCTTTTTCCATTTTCATAATATTATACTGTTTACTTCTGGCTTGTTATTTTCTTGTACCTTGTTACGTCCCTCTGAGGACCTGGTCCCCTGCCAGTTTTTGCAGCATAAACGATTATGGAGCCTTTGTAGTTGCTGATGTGTGTTGCTTGTTATGCAGACATTGGTGCCAGGTACTTAGATTATTTCTACCAGAGTTATGGTTATTTATTCATATTATTTATTCATCTGCTGATGTAGCCTAGTTTTATAGACTCATATTTCTTTCTCGAGTCTATTCGTGCTTATGTGTTACTGGGTGGCCGACTTTAGCACATGTAGTTCATTCTTGATATTTTGTTCTATATGCGGATTGTGACAGATATTTTTAGTATTCTTATATAGTTACCCTTATTATACAGCTTATACGTATTCGAGTCAGGCCAGAGTCTGGTCGAATGGGTAGCTGGCATGTTACGTATTTCTAGTCTCACATATTTTGGGACTGGGGCATTACAGTTTGAGTTTGCTAGAGGAGATTTGGAGCATGGAGAAGGCATTATCTGTGGATCTATGGTGGAAGACAATGAGTTGCCGCATCCCTTGATAGCAGAGTTCTTGGACGTTTTTCCTGAGGAATTTCCAAGATTGCCGCCAGATCAAGATGTTGAGTTCTCTATAGACTTGATGCCAAGTACATAGACGATTTAACAATATGTCTATAGAGTAAACAACAACAAGTTGGTCGAAATGAAGAAGCAAGTGGATGAACTGCAGGATAAGGGGTTTATCAGATCCAGTTCTTCATCGTGGGGAGCTCTGGTATTATTTGTACCAAAGAAGGATGGATCGGTGCGCATGTGCATCGATTACAGGGCATTGAATAACTCAATATCTAGAATAAATATTCGTTACCACGGATTGACGATCTATTCGATCAGCTGAGTGGTGCCAAGGTATTTTCCAAGATAGACTTGAGATCAGGCTACCACCAGGTGAAAGTGAAGCTGGAGGACATTCTGAAGACTGCTTTTAGGACTCGGTATGGCCAGTACGAGTTCATGGTGATGTCGTTTAGGTTGACTAATGCCCCAACCGTGTTTATGAATTTAATGAACAAGGTGTTCCACCAGTACCTTGATAAGTTCGTGGTGGTGTTCATTAATGACATTCTCATATACTCGAAGATGCTAGAGGAGCACGAGAAGCATCTGCAGATTGTGTTAGATGTGCTGAGAAATGAGAAGCTGTACAGTAAGCTATCCAAGTATAAGTTCTTCCTGGACAAGGTGGACTTCTTAGGTCGTGTTGTGACTGGTGATAGAATTTTACTAGACCCAAAGAAGATCACAGCAGTGGAGTCTTGGAAGATCCCGAGTTTAGTGGCAGAGATCAGGAGTTTCTTGGGTCTAGCAGGCTACTACAGAAAGTTTGTACAAGATTTTTTGAGAATTGCTGAGCCGATGACTAGACTCACTAGGAAGGACGCGGATTTTGTTTGGACAGAGGAGTGCCAGGCTGCTTTTAAGGAATTGAAGACAAGGTTGATGCCTGCCCCTATTTTGACGTTGCCATCAGGGTTTGGAGGTTTTACTATCTATAGTGATTAATCGGAGAAATATTTAGGTTGTGTTCTTCTGCAAAATGGGAAGGTAATTTCCTATACATCTAGGCAATTACGTCATCATGAGAAGAACTATCCTACCCATGGTTTAGAGTTGGCAGCGGTCATCTTTTTCTTGAAGTTGTGGAAATATTATCTGTACGGAGAGCGTGTAAAGATCTTCACAGACCATAAGATCTTGAAGTACATATTTACTCAGAAGGAGCTGAACATGAGGCAGCATTGTTGGTTAGAACTGGTGAAGGATTTTGATATATCCTTGCAGTATCATCCAGGGAAGGCCAATGTAGTTGTTGATACTTTGAGCAGGTATCTGGTAGCTATGCTCTTGACATAGGACCGGTATTTGTTGGGGGAACTGGAGATCTTGGGCATTAAGGTGATAGTTCCTGGGTTTATAATACAGATATAGGATTTGCAGATACATTCAGAGTTGATGGACAGGATCAAGATAGCCCAATATGAGGATGTATCCCTGAGGAGCATCAGAGCTTAGGTGAGAGAAGGATTGGAGGATGATTTCACCATTGCTGAGGATAGTTCTTTGCGGTATGGTACTAGACTGTGTGTGCCTAGTGGGGAGCTACGAAAGGAGGTATTGCAGGAAGCGCATCGCTCTCAGTATTCCATACATCCAGGTGCCAACAACATGTATCAGGATATGCGAGAGAGTGTGTGGTGGTATGGCATGAATAGGGAGGTGGCATATTTTATATCCAGATGCTTAGTGTGCCAGCAGGTAAAAGCCGAGTGGCAGAAGCCAGGCGGTTTACTTCAGCCATTACCCATTCCAGAGTGAAAGTGGGAGCACATTACTATGGATTTTGTGTCCGGACTTCCACAATCTCCAGGAGAAAAAGAAGCGATTTGGGTTATCGTTGACAGGTTGACCAAGTCGGCCCACTTTTTGCCTTTCAAGGTGGGTTTGTCTACGAAGAAGCTGGCAAAGATGTATGCGAGGTAGATCATCAGGATACATTGGGTTTCTGTCAGCATAGTCACAGATCGAGATAGTCATTCCACTTCTTATTTTTGGAGGAGTTTCCAGGCAAGCTTGGGCACCCAGCTCAAGTTGAGTACTGAATGTCACCCCCAGATGGATGGCCAGTCAGAGAGGACCATTCAGACTCTCGAGTATATGATGTACACCTGTGTACTAGATTTTAGGGTATCTTGGGAGGACCATCTATATTTGGTAAAGTTTGCTTACAACAACAACTACCAGGCCAATATAGAGATGTCATCATTGAGGCTATGTACGGTCGAAGATGTCACACTCCCTTGTCTTGGAACGATATTGGAGAGAGAGCTTTGCTAGGGCCAGAGATGGTAGTGGATGCAACGGAGAAAATTAAGATGATCAGAGATAGACTTCGGATGGTGCAGGACAGACATTGTCATCGGGCCGATAGCCACCGAAGACCCTTGGAGTTTGATGTATAGTTTTAGATTTTTTTTTATGGTTGATATTGGTTATTTGTTATAGATTAAGTTCTTATGGTTGTATTTTTTCTAGGTTGGAGGTCTGGTATTTTTGAGTATTTCTACGACGTGAAGCACGATTCGCTTCGGTGGAGGTGGAAATCTTAGTCCATGATTCATCGGACCCTTCAGTATTCTCGAGAGGGTCGATGCAGTTGCCTACAGACTAGACTTGCCACCTGAAATAAAGGAAGTTCACAACGTATTTCACGTGTCGCAGTTGAGACAGTATGTGACGGATACTAGTCACGTATTATATCACTCAGAGATAGAGTTGGGCCCTACTCTCAGCTATCAAGAGTAGCCAGTTGAGATTCTAGATCAAAGAGATAATGTGCTGAGGAATCAGACCATTGCCTTGGTACGCGTCGCATGGAGGCATCACTCTCCGGGTGAGTCTACCTGGGAGAGGAAAGATAAAATACGAGAGCGGTACCCGTATCTATTTGTGCCTTGAGGTATGTTCTTTCTTGTTCTGTTTTATTTTTTGGGAGTAGTTTTGTCTTTGAATTTTGAGGATAAAATTAATTTAAGGGGGTAGACTTGTCACTACCATATTTTCTGACTGGAGATATTTTGGTCATTTTATAGTTAATTAATTATTGTAAATTTTGTATATTTATTTATAGTATTATTTATTTATTGTTAGATGTTACATTATATTTTTGGACTTGTGTTAGTGGACCTAACTAGTTTAGAATTGACTCTTGGACCAACATTTATTTAGTTAGACTTGAGCCCAATAACAAGCCTAATTCATTAAGTTAATGATTTAATTAGTCAAATCATTAGAATTAGAACCTTTCTTCCTTAATTATTTTCTTCATCACAAGCCCCAAGGGGTATTTTGGACTTTGTATATTTCTTAAAAACCAAGCATAGGGGGCCGGCCACATTAAGAGGGGGAGACCCTCTATCCTCTTCTTATTTTACTCTAATATTATATTTACGTTGTTCTTCCCCAAATTCTTCTTCCCTCCACCAAATCCTTACCAAATTCCTCCAATTTTATATTTCTCTACTTCATCATTAGAAGCTCTAGGAGCAAGGAGGAGGCAAGGATCTACAAAGAGAAGGAGATTGTACAAGTTGAGACCTCTTTGTGTCCATTTGAAGACTTTTATTGGGAATCCATCTCCCAGGTATAATTCAGAATTTTTCTTGCTAATTAGACTCTAAATCTGTAGTTTAATCATTAGAAACCCTTCTATGTACTAGGGCTACCTATAGAAAGAAGAATTTACTACTAGGGACCCCTATTGTTAATGTTATGATGTATTTTGTGCCCAATTTGCAGAAAATCCAAGATTGGTACACAATGTGTTTTTTAATAGGTCAATTAGACTAAATTGACACGTGTTTGATTGTGTGAGACTAGTGTCGTGTCTAAAATTGGATACGAACATGTCGTATCATGGCAATTTAGTGATACAGATTGATTTGGGAGTTTTCTTTCGACACGGAGGTCTATACATGTCATATTTTTCTATGGACATATAGATGGGTAGTTTGCACTTTGTACTGCTTCTAAATATAGTTTTAGACTTGTCCATATCATTTGTGATGCATTGGGTATTAAATTGGGGGCGTATCGCAAGCGTATCATAGATTTAGTATGATATCGGTATGATGCACTCCAAGTGTTTGATTAATTATTTTGGTGAGCATTGATCTTCAAGTGAGAGTTGTTATATATATATATATATATATATATAACCTTCATGTTTATGATCAATACATATGTATCTATATTATATAATTATGTATCTTATTACATGTCATATGTATCAGTCATTGGAGACTTTAGGAGATAGTGTTCAGTCCTCATTTATGTGTGCCTTGTATGTTTGTTGCTTTGCAACTGGGGGAATAGGTATGCATATATATGTGCTTGTTGATGGCTTGTTGCATTACAACATAGGACTGATATTTTAGTCGAGTGTGGGCTGTGTTGGACTGTCACCTTAGAACAGACGGGTATATGGTCTGTGCTGCTGTGATAGGATAGAGCAACAGTGGGAGGTCGGGCGTTGCACACAAGTGCACAGCAGAATAGAGAGCAAAGCAATTGTTCTACTACACAGTGTAGTATATGGAGTAGCAATTAGCTTATATGTTAGTCATTAACGGTTAACTGTTAGTGAGTTATGTATGAGTTAGTATAGTTAGCTAATCTTAGTTAGTAATATTAGTTGGTGAATAATGTTAGTTAGATTGTTGGTTGTTAACAGTTAGTTAGTTGATATTAGTATATCTGTATATATGTTAGTTAGTTAGTTAGTTAAAGATATATGTTAGATGTTAGTAAATATGTTAGTGTTGTATATCAAGTGTATAGAGGTTAGTTATTAGTATATTATGAAGTCAATTAGTATTATTAGAAGGTTGGTAAGTAAGGTATATGATATCAATTTGATAAGTTAGTTATATACTGATTAGAGTATATAGTATAAGTATTGGTTGGGTTTAATACTAAGTTCTTGAATTACCTTGAGATACACCAAGGTAATGTCAAGGTATTGGCTTATCTTTAGGTATTGGTAGTAAATACCAAGAGGGTAGCTAGGTATTAATACCAAGGTGGCTCAAAGCCAAGGTAATCAATATAGAGTTAGTATTAGCTAATAAATAGCTAGTATTATATATAGATAGTGCTATGTATTTGTACTTAGTAGCTATGATACTCTAGTATCCTAATATAGCTAATATAGCCTAGATAAGTAGTGTATGGACTCAATAACCTAGAGATAGACTCATACAACCTAGAAATACCTAGTTTAACTAGTCTGGCCTAGAGTTTAACTAATTTGACTGTTTTGAATTAGAATTGGCCTAGTGACCTAGAAATGGACTAGTTTAACTTGTTATCATTCCAAAACCTTGTATTGATGTAATATTCTATATTTAGGTCTCCGAGACACCATTTCGAACATCCTTGATATTGTTCACCAGATTTCAGGCGAGTATATTCTTTGATAGTTTTCTATTTATGATATCCTCTATGTTTCTTGTATTTAGTATAGATATCCTTGATTTTCTGATACTTAGTTACACGGATTGGTATTCCTAGATCCTGTCATAAGATGTTATTCCTGGTAGTTTTTGGCATATTTTTTGTGCGAGTCCCGTTGTTCTTGTACATGTATGGACACTGATTCATGAGAAGATTAGCTCCCTTTCTCAGAGAATCATGTGTCATATCATGCCATGGTTGGATCCATTATATCAGTCGAGGGCAGGGAGTATTTAGTGTAGATATATGATCATACCCTGCAGTTCTTGTTTTTTTGCATAGTGTTACTAATATACCGCACGTATGATTAACCAGGCACGTGGTTCTTGAGTAGTACCCAAGCTGATCACATGTTGTCACTAGTACTCACTCACTTAGATAGTTATATTTCTTGATTCTATATATGATTTTCAAACCTCTTATATGCATTTCCCATATTTCCTTATTCCTGTATATTATACCATGCTCTATTCATCTTATATATGCTCCCTATTTACTGTCGCATAGTCTTTATCATTTATTGGAACTGCTGCTAGAGGTATACTTTGCTACAATTCTGACTGGATATATTTTTCTTACATGATACTGAGGAGTAGTATCCCACTCACTACGGACTTCAGGATGTAGTTGGCTTAGAGCTAGAGACTGTGGCTCAAGAGGGACTCATCCCGGTTGAGACATGCGGCAGCTTACCTGTAGTTCAGTATATAGGTTTATATTATATTGGATTTGTCTCCAACTTGGACAGTTAGTACTTTATTACTTTTTAGACTCATTGGATATTATCTTCTATCTTATGAGTTATATTTTTGACTCTTCAGTTCTTTATATCATATTCATGTGTTGTTCCATCTTATAGTTCTGTGATTGAGCATTCATATTTCATTAGTGGCATTATATACCTTAATGATCATTATTGTTAGATAGTATAGTTTATCCAAACAGCTTTCTACCATCGATATTGCGGCATAGTTGTCACGACCCGCACCCAAAAATTGGGCATAAGTCGTAGGTACGTCCAGCCTACGCCGCAGCATCGGCGGTAGAACGCTGTCTAGGTCTCAATAATATACTAAATATAACTCATAACCTGTAAATGATATCAACTCCATAAGGAGGACAATGAAATAACATCTCTTAACATCTCAAAATGTATACTCAATCACAATAACTATAAGAATAAATGGCACGATAAAGATAAGAAAGAATGACATAAGTCAAACATAATATCTCAAAATAGAGATAAACCACAGTCTAGCTGTCTAACAAAATAAGTCTCCACAAGTCTCAAATTAAACTCCACATAAGTCTCAATATAACTAAAATAACCTCAAAATAAGCCTCAAATGCATAAGATAAATGCTGTCAAAACAGCTGCAGGTAGTGTCTCCTCTAAAGGAATAGACTCCTCTAAGATCTCTGGTGTGTAGTCCGCATCTATACCAGGTCTATAATGTGTAGGAAAAGAAATCCTCAAGATCCTCTGGAAAAAATATCCAGTCAGGATTGGAGCGAAGTACAAGCACTAACAGCAGTTCCACATATATTGACAAAAACTATAATACAGTGTAAAGAAATACAAGATGGATATAAATACTAGCAATAAAAAATACTGGAATAATAAAATAGAGGAAATAAGAAATACTGGAGCATATGTCATCATCAATGGTACACTAGCAATGAACAAAAATACAAGTGCATGCTAGAACAATGATATGGAATATAAGTGAATACTAGAACAATAACTAGAACATAGAGAAATGCTAGATCAATAAACTAGAGATACATATAAAGACTATCTAGCTAAGTGTGTGAAACATTAACATATCATGTGATCGGCTTGGGACTGACCAGGCTTGTTACATATGATTAGCTATGATTCATGTAAGGTCAGGCTAACCATCCGGATAGCTATGATGCGAGCAATAGTCAGGCTAATCACATGTAACAGGCTATGAGGCATGTAATGGTCAGGCTGCACCGACGTGAGGTGTGGGTGAGATATGATGCATGTAGAGTTGGGTCTGATCACATAATCTACTAATATCTTCTCGTCCCCAGCTAGCACGATGGATTCCATTCACGACTCCTCGTGATCGGTCTCGATGATGCCAACTCGTGTATACATAGTGTCAGAATCATGTACGTTATACAACTAGAATCATAGAGATCATCAACATAATAAAAACTGTCAGAGAATGTACTCGCCTGTGGTCCTCTGCTGGAAATACCAATGTCCTATTTCTGAGGTCTTGTCTGAATAATCCAACAATCCTATAGACATTATTTAATGATAATATAGAATCAGTCGATACGCTAACATTCAGACAATCAATAGTATACAATGAACTCAGAGACTACGCTAGGGGTGACGCTTGTCAGAGATTCCCCAAGAAGATAGCTAGTCTCCCCGGGAATCGGTGTCTGTACATGTACAAGATAACCAATGAAACAATACTTGCACCATATACACCATATACCAAGGAATAACATCTCATGACGAGATCCGGATATACCGATCCGTGTAACCATAGTGTCGAGAGAAACATGTAAATCTACACTAGATACAATGAACATAGAGGATATCATAAATGAGAAACTATCAGAGAATGTACTCGCCTGAAGTCCAATGAACAGTCTCACAAATGTCTGACTCGGTGCCTCGAAGACCTAGATATGGAATACCACATTAATACAAGGTCCCGGAAAGAGAACAAGTCAAACTAGGCAATTTCTAGGTCAATAAGTCAATTCTAAGTCAAAAGTCAACTATGGTCAACTCTAAAGTCCACTAAAGTCAAACATGGTCAAACCCAAAGTCAACCTCACAAGACATCTATAAAATAATATAGAGATAAACTACAATAATTTAGGAATCAAATTAGATTCAAAAAGAACTCACACAAAGTATACTAATAATATAATTAATATATACCCTAAAATAATATATATATAACCCAACATTTATATAAATAACATAATATATTATTACAATTATTATTCCTCACAAAACACATATATATATACATATATATATATACAATTATAATATATAATATATACATTAAATCTGTCAAAGCGTCGTTAAAAACAGTGAATAAAATAGGATTAAATCAAAACAGTTTAAATAGTGACAGTCGGGACTGTCACCGAAACCCAAATAATAAACTGCCACTGCTTTGGTTTTCGCTGACAGTTAAACTGTCGTAGAAAAGTGTCGCAGAAAAGCTGCTATTTCCCGCTGCTGCAATTAATGATAGGTTTGTCATTAATTGCCCGAAGGCTATAGCGGCTGCTATTAGTCGGCTAATTAATGACAGTTTTTTACTGTCATTAATTCACTGTCACTAAAACAAGTTGTATATATATAATTATATATATAAAAACAGAATATATAAACAATATATATATATATATATAAACAGAATATATAAAATAGTACATATATATATATATATAAACCATTAATACAAAAATGTACATATATATATTAATATACACATAAACTTATACCTTCAAATATTTAACAAAGAACATATAATTTACATGGCTAGAAGCACACCTAAAATATTTACATTAATATCCAAATAATTATATAATAATTATAAATAATATAATTACACAATTAAACATACAAATATATTTTATAAAATATTTTATGTATAAATTATATTATTTAACAAGTAGTAACATATATATTTGCATGCAAGAAAGCTACATATTATATTGTACATTATATTAGCACACCCAAAATATAGATCTATGCTACAATAATTACTATAATAAATACACAAAATAAATATTTAATATCCATATATATATACTAATTATAAATGAAGAATTGAACCACAATTAATTAGATCTATGCAAAAATACACACAATTGGAGAGTATCTCACCGTATCCCACTAGATCTAGGATACGCATGCGACACGAGTCCAACACACAACCAAATGCACCCCGAAGAACACAAACAAATCACAAATAATATTTATGAACAAATCAAAGCGTCAAAAGTAGATCTATGTGTCCGTGTCAAAATACGACATGTTCAAAGCCCCGTGTCGGAGGAAAACCCCCAAATGACACGTATCCCCATATAGTTGGGATACGAACCACAAGTATCCCAATATGGACACGACACTAGCCTCAAACACAAATCTCATGTTCAATTGATCTATAGGATCAATTGACACACACAACAAAATATAAATTCGGAATTCCAACAAAATTGACACAAAAAGCACCATAACTTTCTCCATGGGTCTCCTATGAACACAAAACAAAGTCCTATGGGTAGTACATATATATAGGTTGATTTTACATGATTAAATCTCAGATTTAGAAGCTATTTAAATGGGAAAATCTAAATTATACCTATTGGGAGATGGATTCCCAATGAAACTTCCAATTGAGATGAACTTGCTTCCAAATTGTAGATCCTTGCTCCTCTTTGTAGATCCTTGCTTCCTTCTTCTAGATCCTTGTTTTCTTCTTCTCTAATGGTGAATTGGAAAGAATTTGGAATGAATTTGGTAGGGAATTGGATTGGGAATGGAGGGAATTTGGTAGTGGGAAAATTCTATATCTAGATTTGGAATAAAATGGGAGGAGAGAGAAATTTCCCCCCCTCCTATATAGGTCGGCCATAGCCCCTCCCCCAAGCAATGGTAAAATGTCCAATGTACCCCTTGGGGCCTCTCATGAAGAAATAATTAAGGAAGGAAGCTTCTAGTCTAATCATTTAATTAATTTAATCCATCTCCTTAACTATGGGCTTTCTAAATGGGCCAAGTCTAACTAATTAATTCATGTTGGTCCATGGGTCCAAACTAAACTAGTTGGGTCCACTAAAATAAGTCTAAAATAATTTAATAATATCTAACAACAATTAAATAATACAACAATTATTATTTACCATGCACAATATTTATTTAAATAGGAAATTACCAAAATACCCTTTCCTAGAAAATGTGGTAGTGACACATGTCATATGTATCAGCCATTGGAGTCTTTAGGAGATAGTGTTATGTCCATATTTATATGTGCCTTGTATATTTTTTGCTTTGCAACTGAGGTGGAATAGTTCTGCACATATATATGCTTTTTGGTGGCTTGTTGCATTACAACATGGGACTGATGTTTCAGTCGGGTGTGGGCTGTATTGGACTGTCACCTTAGATAGAACAGTCGGGTATATGGTCTGTGCTACTTTGATAGGATAGAGCAGCAGTGGGAGGTCGAGCTGTGCACACAAGAGCACAACAGAATGGAGAGCAAAGAATTATTCCACTACACAGTGTAGTATATGGAGTAGCAGTTAGCTTGTATGTTAGTCATTAACAGTTAACTGTTAGTGAGTTACTATATTAGGGAGTTATGTATGAGTTAGTATAGTTAGCTAATGTTAGTTAGTAATATTAGTTGGTGAATAATGTTAGTTAGATTATTGGTTGTTAACAATTAGTTGATATTATTATATTTATATACATGTTAGTTAGTTAAAGATATATGTTAGATGTTAGTAAATATGTTAGTGTTGTATATCAAGTGTATAGAGGTTAGTTGTTAGTATATTATGAAGTCAGTTAGTAATGTTAGAAGGTTGGTAAGTAAGGTATATGATATCAATTTGATAAGTTAGTTATATACTAATTATAGTATATATTATAAGTATTGGTTAGGTTTAATATTAAGTTCTTGAATTACCTTGAGATACACCAAGGTAATGTCAAGGTATTGGCTTATCTTTAGGTATTGGTAGTGAATACCAAGAGGGTAGCTAGGCATGGATACCAACGTGGATCAAAGCCAAGGTAATCATTATAGAGTTAGTATTAGTTAATGAATAGCTAGTATTATATATAGATAGTGCTATGTATTTGTACTTACTCGCTATTGGAACTGCTGTTAGAGGTGTACTTTGCTCTATTAATCTTGTATATGCTCCCTATTTACTGTTACATAGTCTTTATCATTTATTGGAACTGCTACTAGAGGTGTACTTTGCTCTAATCCTGACTGGATATATTTTTCCTAGATGACACTGAGGAGTGATATCCTACTTAATATTGGCCTCAGGACGTAGTTGGCTTAGAGCTAGAGATTGTAGCTCAGGAGGGACTCATCCCAGTTGAGACATATGGCACCTTACCTGTAGTTCACTAGATAGGTTTATATTGTATTGGATTTGTCTTCAGCTTTGACAGTTAGTACTTTATTACTTTTGAGACTCATTAGATATTATTTTTTGTCTTGTGATTTGTACTTTTGACTCTTCAGTTCTTTATATTATATTCGTGCATCGTTCCAACTTATAGTTCTGTGATTGAGTATTCATATTCTATTGGTGTCATTATATACCTTGATGATCTTTATTGTTAGATAGTATAGTTTACCTAAACAACGTTCTACCGTCGATGCTGCGGCGTAGGCTCTGTGTCGTTCACGTACTCAAGGTAGCATATCCACGGAGGAGTATGCCGCAGTTTGAGAGCCTTACTCAGGGGAGCATGTCCGTGGAGGAGTATGCAACAGAGTTCGGGAGGTTGAGACGATTTACGAAGTACTTTGTGAGAGGCCAGAGTTTTGGGCTATCCGCTTTCGTAGAGGTCTGAACTGGGAAGTAAAGATCCTCATTCCATCTTTCTATGAGACGTATTCTGAGATACTTACGGAGGCACACAAGGTTGAACGAGAGTTGAGCTTGATTTCCAAGATAGTTCGCAATTCTTTTGTGGGGGGGCAGTAGCAGCGCAATACCTGCTAAGCATCTTCTTCTCTATTCTAGGCTTTTTCAGCAGCCACATCAGTACCAGGCTCCAGCTAGGGCGCCGGTTCACTAGGCACCACAGCATCAGCATAGACACTCACAGCATGCTTCCTACCACTACTACAAGAAGTCCGGCCATATCTGGGAAGTTTGCAGGAAGAGGTTGGGAGTTTGTCTGTATTGTGGCCCAGAGGGGCATCAGATTAGAGATTATCCTTCCAACCCTCGTTGTGCATCTCAAGAAGCAGCTCCAGCTCAGAAAGCACAGGCGAGGACACCTGCAGTATAGCCGAGGGGACCTCCGCTTCTGACCTAGCAGCAGCGTTACTCCCAGCACAAGCATCAGAGAGTGCACCTCAAGAACGAGCGTTTGCTATGACGGTCGAGGAGGCCGAGCCCACCAGAGATGTCATTGCAGGTTCTGTTCTCCTATATTCTATTCCAAATTTTGCATTATTGATAGTGGTGCTTCTTATAGTTTTGTATCTATTTCTTTTTCTCTGAAGCATCATTTGTTAGCTGAGTCTTTGCTTAGGACTTGCAAGATCATAACTGGGGGAGGCATTATCCTGGTTAGTGATGTTTGCAAGGATCAGAAAGTTACTCTGGGAGGCCGGGAGCTGAGTGCGTGTCTACTTGTAATGCCACTTCCGAGCTAAGATATTGTACTCGGGATGGATTGGTTGAGTAGGCACCATGCTAGTATAGATTTATAACTTCCATATTCCTAGACGAAGGTATTTTTGTTATTTTGCATATTATTTATTTTTAGTGATTAATAGTTATTCATTGTGCTAATAATTAATAATTGTGCTTGAGTTATTTATTTATTTTATAGTTAGTGGGCTAGCATAATTATTTAAAATTGACACTAGTGGACCTAATTAGAACTTGTCATGACACATTGAACCCAATATTTGGGCTAGGCCATTAGACTATCCCTCTTGACTAATTATGTGACTTAATTAAACCTTCATTAGGAAGAGAAGCTTCCTCCTTAATTAATATTCATCATGACATGCCTATAGGGATATTTTAGTCTTTACACATTCCTTAGGAGATAAGTTGGGGTCGGCCACCATAAAAGGGCAGTTCCCTCTCATATGACATGCCCATAGGTATATTATTTATTTTTAGTGATTAATAGTTATTCCTCCTTAGTCTTTTCACCTAAAATTTTAGATCTACATTATTCTTCTCCAAATTTTCTCTTACCTACACAAATCCCTTCCCAAATTCTCTTCCAATTCTCTCTCATATTCATCATCTAAGAAGCATTGGAGCTTGTATTGCAAGGAGCACTTGAAGAAAGAGAAATTGGCAAGGGAATTATGTCCTAATTGTTTCCATTGAACTTTTTTATTGGGAATCTATCTCCTAATAGGTAAATTCTGAATCTACCTCTTAATTAGACTATAATGCATGCATTTAACCATTAGGAATCATTCATTGGCTTAAGGCTACCCATAGGATCAAGAATTATGTCCATATGACTTGTATTGTGGAAGTTACATGGTAATTTATGTCCAATTAGGGGGAATTTCGAGATTGACACATCAAGTGTGTGTTATGAGACCAATTCGATCTTATTAGACTTAGATCGGGATTGTGGGACTAGGTACGTGTCCATAAATGGATACGAGCATGTTATATCATGATATTTTGTGATACGGTGTGATACGGAGCCTATTTTGGGTGATTTGTGCAAATTCTCTTCAAATTCTATTGTAACAAGTTGCATTAGTTGTATTATTGTGTATTTGATATGTCTATATGATTATTGTGGTGTATTAGGGTTTTTGGTATCTCTATTGGTATGGTATCATAGGGTATTGAGGAGTGCACACTAGGTGTTTAACGAATGGCTATTGGTGTGTATGGGTATCACTCTAGAATTAGTATGGTTAGTATCATTAGTATCTATGTGTTAGTAATGTATGTGTGTTATATAGGCTATTGAGTTAGTGTATCCATATGTGTATTTAAGCATTGTGTGTGTATAGACTCATGGAGAAGTAGGCATGGGGGTGAACTATGTTTTACACCAAGTCTGTGTGACTGTACACTGATATGAGAGAGTGTTTGTGCATTAGTGTTGGTATGGTGTACAAGAGGTGTACAACTTGTGACAGTACCTAGTAGGTGCTTGGGTGTAAGTTAAGGGGATGTGGTGGATAACCTGGGTGCAGTGAAGCTTAGGATTCATTGTATGTGTTTGTGGTGCTCGGGTTGGAGAGATAAGAAGAGAAACAACAACAATTAATTAACAGCAACAACAGTAAAGAGGAGAGTGCCCATGGGACTGAAACAAGGATAAAGAAGCAGCAGCAACATCAACATTAAGTAGACCCAGCAGCAACAAGCATTGGTTAGGCTCGAGTGGCCAGTGAAGGATTTGTGTGGAGTTTGCAGGAAGTGGAGTGGTTTATCATAGAGTTAGGGAATGATACTATAAGTATCAGTCATAACTGATCAGATGAGGGTGTTCTCATTGGTGTATTATATATAAATATATTTATGTGTTAGTATATATATTATATGATAATATATGAAACATATATAAATGTAAGAGTCGTGTGTTTATGTGAATGTGTGGACTGATAAGGATCAGGTTTACACTATGAGTGGTGTGTGTAGTCAGTTGTAATTATGCAGGAAGGGGCTCGGGTTAGATGTAGGCAAGGGGTTGCTTGGAAGCTAACAACAATAAGAAGTGAATCAATTAGCAACATCAATAGCAATTAGCACCAGCAGCAGGAACATTTGAAACAACAACAGTACTAGCAGTACCTGCTGCTCAAGGAAGCAGGTAAACAAGGGGGGCACATGTTGTTCTGTTCCACCAATGTAGGAATGGCAGTATAGCAGATAGTGAAGTGACTAAGCAACACATTAGGGTGCACACATGTGCAGATCTAGGTGCACTGAGTGAAGAGAAGTAAAGTGAAGTGAAGAGGAGAGGTGTCTGTGAGTGACTGACACTAGGGTGGTTCAGTTATAGGTTAGTGATAGTGAGTGTGGTGTCCTAATATTGGATACATGAATGTGTGCCAGTAGTAAGTAATGGGTATGTAATGATGAGAGGTTAGTTAGTAAGTATTAGTAGGTAATACAAGTATAAGTTATAGTTTATATACTAAGGTAATTACACATTGGTACTAAGTATATTAGATATCAAGTATTAGGAGGTTAAGGGATTAATACGAAGTATGGGTTTGACACCAAGGTAATGTGTTGGGGTGAAGTGTATCAAGGTAATTGCCAAGAGATAAGTTTTGGGTAGGGTATTGGTAGAGTGACTATTTAGTAGGTAATGTGTTAAGGTATGGGTAATAGGTAGAGGGTTTGGTTGAAGATACTAGTGTATGGATAACATACACTAAAATACTGATTATATATAAGCATATATAAGTGATACTTAGTAATGCTAGCTCATATAGCTAATACCTTCAAGGTATGGACCTAGAAACCTAGTCATAACCTAGTATTATATATTTTAGCCTTGTAACCAATCTAGAAGCTAGGTAAGGACTTAGTTGACCAAGTTTAATTAGTTTGACTTAAAATTGACCTATTTTGGATATTTTGACCTAGTCTTGACCTAGAAAATCATATATAGTCTATTTTAGCTTATTTATCTTTTTAATACATTAAATGACATAATATTTCATATATAGGTCTGTGTGACACCAGTTCAGACACTGAGGCTCATTCATTGCTCTGGTCCTCAGACGAGTACATTATCTAATATTTTTTATTATTTGATTACTACTATAATTCAAGTATTTAGAAATGTTACTTATGATTCTTGACACGATGGCACATGGATTGGTATTGTTATTGGATCGTCAGTCATGAGATATTACCTTGATTATCGAGATGGTATTGAATAATGCTCCTTGTTGGTATTGGATAACATTGGGTATTATAGGTTAAACATTGGATACATTAGTTAATAATGTGTCATGGTTGGATCCATCGTATCAGTCGGGGTGGGGGAAAGACTAATTAAATATGTGATCAAGAACTATAGGCAAGTAGTATAATCATTGGCTACTAACTAATCATACACTATATGTGTGGTTGAGTTAGCTCTCCTTAGTGTAATCATTGAATATCCCAAGCCGATCACATATCTAGTTAGTATCTCAAAACACATGGTATATTATAAACTCTATTTTAGTTTATAGATTACCTTGTTCTATTCTTGACATTATAGTTTCTCTCTTTTATTCTTGTACGCATTAATTTATATTTCTGTTGCTAGTATTGCATGTTCCTTCATTATTTTTAAATTATTAATTTATTCTTATCGTATATAGTATCCCCTATTTTACTGTTTTATAGTTTTTGTCAATTAATTAGAACTACTATTAGGTTGTACTTTGCTCCATTCCCGACTAGATAACATTTTTAGACGATTTGGAAGATTGGTGTCCGACGTATTACGGACCTCAGCCTATAGATGGTGCAGACGTGGACCCACTAGTTCATGAGTGATTGTCGAAAGGTTTATCCGGATCACTAGTCTTTTATAGTTAGACTCTATTAGTATATTAGTACCAGTTTTGTCTCCGGCTCATTTTTATTTGGATATTGTATTGAGATTTGATGTTACTGATATGAGTTATAGATGTTTAGAGATTAAATATTACTTTAGAATTCTTTGATTTCTATCGTGCTTTAGTTATTGTGATTGAGTATCATATCATTATTATTATCTTTTATCCTCCGTTCGGAGTTGAGACATTGACATGATATATATATATATATATATATATATATATATATATATATATATATATATATATATATATATATATATATATATATATATATACTGAGTGAGATAGATAGATTATATTGACAACCTAGACATCGTTCTACCGCCGATGTTGTGGCGTAGGCTGAACGTATCCACGTTCTTGTTCTCTTTACCAGGTGCGGGTCATGAAAAAATTGTAGAGGAGGTAGAGTTTTGTTCAGTCCGCCAGAAGAACCAGAGTTTGAGAGCTAGAGTTTGAGTTTGCTAGAGGAGCTTCGGAGCATGGAGAAGGCATTATCTGTGGATCTATGGTGGAAGAAAAGGAGTTGTCGCATCCTTTGATAGCAGAGTTCTTGGATGTTTTTCCTGAAAAATTCTCAGGATTGCCGCCAGATTGAGATATTGAGTTCTCTATAGACTTGGTGCCATGTGCAGAGACGATTTTATAACATGTTTATAGAGTGAACAACAGTAAGCTGGTCGAGGACAAAATTTCTTTAAGGTGGGTAGATTGTAAGCTCCCTCATTTTGGAATCGGGATAATTTGATAATTTATAATTATTTTTATTTTTTTGTTTAATTAGATAGATTTAAAGAATTAAATTCTAAAATTATTTTTAACATATATGACACTTTGCCATGGCTTTGATATTTTGAGTAATGCACGACCTTTTTTCTTCCAACAAAATTTATAATATTAATCTTGATTGAGTCTAATATAGTTGGAATATGTGTGTTGCATTAATTTGATCTTTCCCATGCTCCAAAAAATATTGACAAACATCTACAACCATTGACATTGTAAAATTATCCTTATTTGGCTAGTTGAACCCAACCAAGCCCAAATACCCTAATCGGGCTCTCAAACCAATTATCATGAGACATGTACACTATCCCACACTCATCCTCCATTATTTATATATATATATATATTCACACTTAAACCCTCTCACATGCACAGCAACTCAATAACACAACAAACGACCTATTTGAAGTACCGTTAGTAAACCTTCTTGTGCACTTGCACTCAAACCCAAGCAAAACCCAAACAACTAGACCCAATTGCACTCAAAGATTTATTAAGGGCTAAACAAAATCCCTTAGGTCTAGACCAAAACTTACAGACCATTACAAACCCAACCAAAAGATCCCAACATCTAACACTATATATATATAAAGCAACCCCCCTCACAAAACCTAAAACTAACTTCTATTTCTTGTGGCCACCCCCCCCCAGCAAACCTCCTCTCCTTACCACGACCACTCCATACCTTCTTATCCTTATCCACCTCATCTTTCCTTCTTCCCAACCTCCACATGAGCTGCCAAGGGCCAACCAACCCCCTAGAAGCATTCGGCCACCCCTTGGGGCCAAAAAATAGCTGCTGGTTGCAGCTGAAGTTCGGGCACCATAACAGCCAAAAAACCCTCAGAAACCCTAGATTTACATCTTAAATGAATCCCCCAAGATCACCCTCATGTTTCGTGGAGTTTGAAGTCCGTTTGGCGCTCCAAAAGGTCCGTGTCGCAGGAAAAGCCTCCGTCATAATCACAATCACGTAAGGTTCGTAACTTTTATTTTATATTTATTTTTTCCGTGTGAGAATGATTGTATGAACCCATATATATGTTATATGACAAATGATGAAACTTTATGCATGAAAAACATGTATTTCTATGTAGAAACTACTCCAAGAAAATCGAACAATCATGATACGGACATGATGCACCAATGGTAGACAAGGTTCAATGAGTATTGTCATGATAAATATATATAAAATAATTCCAAAAATTTATATTTAATTAATTCAGAATATAAATAATATAATTATATAATTAATCATGTTTTATGCTGACGAAAAGATTGGATGCAAAGACTACTTGGCCAAGTTGCAAGGATAGCTAGATAGCGTAGTTGAGATGGTTGCATGAATGATGTGATATAATTATTTTTATATATAATTATTATTAAATTCTAGAATATTAAATAATATAATTTTATATTAAAATACTTTATTACTCAAGTTGGTAATGTTGCATGTACAAACTAGCATCAAGTTGCAAGAATACCTAGTCGACGCACAACATGACTTTGTGATACGATTCTAGGAGGGTTTGATCTTAAAACTGAATTTATGTGTTTTAATTCTAAAAATAAATTATTTAAAATTTATATTTATGGTATTTTTATGTCAAACCTGAACCCTAAAGATAAAGGCCACTAGCCTATATTTCGGGTGACTTTATGACATTGTTTTGCTAGTAAATAGAGGTTATTTTGGAAGAAATAAATGGATAAATATTTTATGAGATTAAATCAGAATATAATATTATATAAAATAATTTTTATAAATATAAACCATATTAATGGACTGGCAATGTCCCGAACAAGTTTCAGACAAAACTAGTCAACCTAAAGTAGCCATAATCTTAAAATATATTACTTTGTCAAATCTGAGAATTTATTGTTAAAATGAATATAAATTATATTTAAATCAAGATTATATAATTTATTATGATTTATGTTCATGTCATTTAATTGGAGACTTAAACTTAAATTTTGGAAGTCAAAATCCAAGAAACTAGGTTCCGATACCCTGTAAAAGTAAAGTAAGATGTTAGAAATAATATTGGACTTGGTTGTACATGACAAAGAATAAAATTATATAATTAAGTTATAATTACAAGAATTTATGATTGGACCCTTAAGCGTATTAATTGATTGATAGGTCAATTGAATCCTGAAGGAGTGGACGCGAGATCATCTTTACCACTACTGACTGTAGAACCAGGCAAGTGTACCTTGCCAAGATGTTTAAAGTTCTAAATTATTTATTTGATATTAATTATGCATTTGATATTATATTTGTTTGGCTTATTGATGTACTTGTTAAGCCTAGGGCCGTCATACGATACTTTGTGTCCGAACAAGATTCGGGTACCAAAATTCCCTGCGGAGTCGAGTACCGTAGTAAGAGAGTCATTCTTTCGAACCCATGATTTGTGCATATGTTATTTGCACATCCGATCATAGGATACGTGACACGATATTCATGTGACTGAGTCTTTCTAGACTTGTTTGTGGTACTTGAACTCTGGATAGGACTACAGGTTGTATGCTATAGTGATATTTATAGTTATACATATTGACTATGACTTATGCTGATAGTTAGAGGTCATGAGCTTGCGTGACTTGATTGAGACGTGAGATTATATTGGGTATGGAGTCTTTATCGTGCTCTGGGCATATTTTACTTATTATTATTTATTGTGTATTAGGCTTTAGGTTCCCTTTGCAAAATTTAAGGTATTATATATATATATACAACTTCCTCCTGGTTCTCCACACAGAGCCTTGAGTGTACTATTAGATTACGGAAGTGTCCCTTGAGATCTTCCGTAAGTACCAGCCCGGGGTACGATACCATACTCTCATTTGCATATCACATAGTTTATCGTAGTAGCTTTTTCCATTTTCATAATATTATACTGTTTACTTCTGGCTTGTTATTTTCTTGTACCTTGTTACGTCCCTCTGAGGACCTGGTCCCCTGCCAGTTTTTGCAGCATAAACGATTATGGAGCCTTTGTAGTTGCTGATGTGTGTTGCTTGTTATGCAGATATTGGTGCCAGGTACTTAGATTATTTCTACCAGAGTTATGGTTATTTATTCATATTATTTATTCATCTGCTGATGTAGCCTAGTTTTATAGACTCATATTTCTTTCTCGAGTCTATTCGTGCTTATGTGTTACTGGGTGGCCGACTTTAGCACATGTAGTTCATTCTTGATATTTTGTTCTATATGCGGATTATGACAGATATTTTTAGTATTCTTATATAGTTACCCTTATTATACAGCTTATACGTATTCGAGTCAGGCCAGAGTCTGGTCGAATGGGTAGCTGGCATGTTACGTATTTCTAGTCTCACATATTTTGGGACTGGGGCATTACAGTTTGAGTTTGCTAGAGGAGATTTGGAGCATGGAGAAGGCATTATCTGTGGATCTATGGTGGAAGACAATGAGTTGCCACATCCCTTGATAGCAGAGTTCTTGGACGTTTTTCCTGAGGAATTTCCAGGATTGCCGCCAGATCAATATGTTGAGTTCTCTATAGACTTGATGCCAAGTACATAGACGATTTAACAATATGTCTATAGAGTAAACAACAACAAGCTGGTCTAAATGAAGAAGCAAGTGGATGAACTGCAGGATAAGGGGTTTATCAGATCCAGTTCTTCATCGTGGGAAGCTCTGGTATTATTTGTACCAAAGAAGGATGGATCGGTGCGCATGTGCATCGATTACAGGGCATTGAATAACTCAATATCTAGAATAAATATTCGTTACCACGGATTGACGATCTATTCGATCAGCTGAGTGGTGCCAAGGTATTTTCCAAGATAGACTTGAGATCAGGCTACCACCAGGTGAAAGTGAAGCTGGAGGACATTCTGAAGACTGCTTTTAGGACTGGGTATGGCCAGTACGAGTTCATGGTGATGTCGTTTAGGTTGACTAATGCCCCAACCGTGTTTATGAATTTAATAAACAAGGTGTTCCACCAGTACCTTGATAAGTTCGTGGTGGTGTTCATTAATGACATTCTCATATACTCGAAGATGCTAGAGGAGCACGAGAAGCATCTGCAGATTGTGTTAGATGTGCTGAGAAATGAGAAGCTGTACAGTAAGCTATCCAAGTATAAGTTCTTCCTGGACAAGGTGGACTTCTTAGGTCGTGTTGTGACTGGTGATAGAATTTTACTAGACCCAAAGAAGATCACAGCAGTGGAGTCTTGGAAGACCCCGAGTTTAGTGGCAGAGATCAGGAGTTTCTTGGGTCTAGTAGGCTACTACAGAAAGTTTGTACAAGATTTTTTGAGAATTGCTGAGCCGATGACTAGACTCACTAGGAAGGACGCGGATTTTGTTTGGACAGAGGAGTGCCAGGCTGCTTTTAAGGAATTGAAGACAAGGTTGATGCCTGCCCCTATTTTGACGTTGCCATCAGGGTTTGGAGGTTTTACTATCTATAGTGATTAATCGGAGAAATATTTAGGTTGTGTTCTTCTGCAAAATGGGAAGGTAATTTCCTATACATCTAGGCAATTACGTCATCATGAGAAGAACTATCCTACCCATGGTTTAGAGTTGGCAGCGGTCATCTTTTTCTTGAAGTTGTGGAAATATTATCTGTACGGAGAGCGTGTAAAGATCTTCATAGACCACAAGATCTTGAAGTACATATTTACTCAGAAGGAGCTGAACATGAGGCAGCATTGTTGGTTAGAACTGGTGAAGGATTTTGATATATCCTTGCAGTATCATCCAGGGAAGGCCAATGTAGTTGTTGATACTTTGAGCAGGTATCTGGTAGCTATGCTCTTGACATAGGACCGGTATTTGTTGGGGGAACTGGAGATCTTGGGCATTAAGGTGATAGTTCCTGGGTTTATAATACAGATATAGGATTTGCAGATACATTCAGAGTTGATGGACAGGATCAAGATAGCCCAATATGAGGATGTATCCCTGAGGAGCATCAGAGCTTAGGTGAGAGAAGGATTGGAGGATGATTTCACTATTGCTGAGGATAGTTCTTTGCGGTATGGTACTAGACTGTGTGTGCCTAGTGGGGAGCTACGAAAGGAGGTATTGCAGGAAGCGCATCGCTCTCAGTATTCCATACATCCAGGTGCCAACAACATGTATCAGGATATGCGAGAGAGTGTGTGGTGGTATGGCATGAATAGGGAGGTGGCATGTTTTATATCCAGATGCTTAGTGTGCCAGCAGGTAAAAGCCGAGTGGCAGAAGCCAGGCGGTTTACTTCAGCCATTACCCATTCCAGAGTGAAAGTGGGAGCACATTACTATGGATTTTGTGTCCGGACTTCCACAATCTCCAGGAGAAAAAGAAGCGATTTGGGTTATCGTTGACAGGTTGACCAAGTCGGCCCACTTTTTGCCTTTCAAGGTGGGTTTGTCTACGGAGAAGCTGGCAAAGATGTATGCGAGGTAGATCATCAGGATACATTGGGTTTCTGTCAGCATAGTCACAGATCGAGATAGTCATTCCACTTCTTATTTTTGGAGGAGTTTCCAGGCAAGCTTGGGCACCCAGCTCAAGTTGAGTACTGAATGTCACCCCCAGATGGATGGCCAGTCAGAGAGGACCATTCAGACTCTCGAGTATATGATGTACACCTGTGTACTAGATTTTAGGGTATCTTGGGAGGACCATCTATATTTGGTAAAGTTTGCTTACAACAACAACTACCAGGCTAATATAGAGATGTCATCATTGAGGCTATGTACGGTCGAAGATGTCACACTCCCTTGTCTTGGAACGATATTGGAGAGAGAGCTTTGCTAGGGCCAGAGATGGTAGTGGATGCAACGGAGAAAATTAAGATGATCAGAGATAGACTTCGGATGGTGCAGGACAGACATTGTCATCGGGCCGATAGCCACTGAAGACCCTTGGAGTTTGATGTATAGTTTTAGATTTTTTTTTATGCTTGATATTGGTTATTTGTTATAGATTAAGTTCTTATGGTTGTATTTTTTCTAGGTTGGAGGTCTGGTATTTTTGAGTATTTCTACGACGTGAAGCACGATTCGCTTCGGTGGAGGTGGAAATCTTAGTCCGTGATTCATCGGACCCTTCAGTATTCTCGAGAGGGTCGATGCAGTTGCCTACAGACTAGACTTGCCACCTGAAATAAAGGAAGTTCACAACGTATTTCACGTGTCGCAGTTGAGACAGTATGTGACGGATACTAGTCACGTATTATATCACTCAGAGATAGAGTTGGGCCCTACTCTCAGCTATCAAGAGTAGCCAGTTGAGATTCTAGATCAAAGAGATAATGTGCTGAGGAATCAGACCATTGCCTTGGTACGCGTCGCATGGAGGCATCACTCTCCGGGTGAGTCTACCTGGGAGAGGAAAGATGAAATACGAGAGCGATACCCGTATCTATTTGTGCCTTGAGGTATGTTCTTTCTTGTTCTGTTTTATTTTTTGGGAGTAGTTTTGTCTTTGAATTTTGAGGATAAAATTAATTTAAGGGGGTAGACTTGTCACTACCATATTTTCTGACTGAAGATATTTTGGTCATTTTATAGTTAATTAATTATTATAAATTTTGTATATTTATTTATAGTATTATTTATTTATTGTTAGATGTTACATTATATTTTTGGACTTGTGTTAGTGGACCTAACTAGTTTAGAATTGACTCTTGGACCAACATTTATTTAGTTAGACTTGAGCCCAATAACAAGCCTAATTCATTAAGTTAATGATTTAATTAGTCAAATCATTAGAATTAGAACCTTTCTTCCTTAATTATTTTCTTCATCACAAGCCCCAAGGGGTATTTTGGACTTTGTATATTTCTTAAAAACCAAGCATAGGGGGCCGGCCACATTAAGAGGGGGAGACCCTCTATCCTCTTCTTATTTTACTCTAATTTTATATTTACGTTGTTCTTCCCCAAATTCTTCTTCCCTCCACCAAATCCTTACCAAATTCCTCCAATTTTATATTTCCCTACTTCATCATTAGAAGCTCTAGGAGCAAGGAGGAGGCAAGGATCTACAAAGAGAAGGAGATTGTACAAGTTGAGACCTCTTTGTGTCCATTTGAAGACTTTTATTGGGAATCCATCTCCCAGGTATAATTCCAAATTTTTCTTGCTAATTAGACTCTAAATCTGTAGTTTAATCATTAAAAACCCTTCTATGTACTAGGGCTACCTATAGAAAGAAGAATTTACTACTAGGGACCCCTATTGTTAATGTTATGATGTATTTTGTGCCCAATTTGCAGAAAATCCAAGATTGGTACACAATGTGTTTTTTAATAGGTCAATTAGACTAAATTGACACGTGTTTGATTGTGTGAGACTAGTGTCGTGTCTAAAATTGGATACGAACATGTCGTATCATGGCAATTTAGTGATACAGATTGATTTGGGAGTTTTTTTTCGACACGGAGGTCTATACATGTCATATTTTTCTATGGACATATAGATGGGTAGTTTGCACTTTGTATTGCTTCTAAATATAGTTTTAGACTTGTCCATATCATTTGTGATGCATTGGGTATTAAATTGGGGGCGTATCGCAAGCGTATCATAGATTTAGTGTGATATCGGTATGATGCACTCCAAGTGTTTGATTAATTATTTTGGTGAGCATTGATCTTCAAGTGAGAGTTGTTATATATATATATATATATATATATATATATATAACCTTCATGTTTATGATCAATACATATGTATCTATATTATATAATTATGTATCTTATTACATGTCATATGTATCAGTCATTGGAGACTTTAGGAGATAGTGTTCAGTCCTCATTTATGTGTGCCTTGTATGTTTGTTGCTTTGCAACTGGGGGAATAGGTATGCACATATATGTGCTTGTTGATGGCTTGTTGCATTACAACATAGGACTGATATTTTAGTCGAGTGTGGGCTGTGTTGGACTGTCACCTTAGAACAGACGGGTATATGGTCTGTGCTGCTGTGATAGGATAGAGCAACAGTGGGAGGTCGGGCTGTGCACACAAGTGCACAGCAGAATAGAGAGCAAAGCAATTGTTCTACTACACAGTGTAGTATATGGAGTAGCAATTAGCTTATATGTTAGTCATTAACGGTTAACTGTTAGTGAGTTATGTATGAGTTAGTATAGTTAGCTAATCTTAGTTAGTAATATTAGTTGGTGAATAATGTTAGTTAGATTGTTGGTTGTTAACAGTTAGTTAGTTGATATTAGTATATCTGTATATATGTTAGTTAGTTAGTTAGTTAGTTAGTTAGTTAAAGATATATGTTAGATGTTAGTAAATATGTTAGTGTTGTATATCAAGTGTATAGAGGTTAGTTATTAGTATATTATGAAGTCAATTAGTATTATTAGAAGGTTGGTAAGTAAGGTATATGATATCAATTTGATAAGTTAGTTATATACTGATTAGAGTATATAGTATAAGTATTGGTTGGGTTTAATACTAAGTTCTTGAATTACCTTGAGATACACCAAGGTAATGTCAAGGTATTGGCTTATCTTTAGGTATTGGTAGTAAATACCAAGAGGGTAGCTAGGTATTAATACCAAGGTGGCTCAAAGCCAAGGTAATCAATATAGAGTTAGTATTAGCTAATAAATAGCTAGTATTATATATAGATAGTGCTATGTATTTGTACTTAGTAGCTATGATACTCTAGTATCCTAATATAGCTAATATAGCCTAGATAAGTAGTGTATGGACTCAATAACCTAGAGATAGACTCATACAACCTAGAAATACCTAGTTTAACTAGTCTGGCCTAGAGTTTAACTAATTTGACTGTTTTGAATTAGAATTGGCCTAGTGACCTAGAAATGGACTAGTTTAACTTGTTATCATTCCAAAACCTTGTATTGATGTAATATTCTATATTTAGCTCTCCGAGACACCATTTCGAACATCCTTGATATTGTTCACCAGATTTCAGGCGAGTATATTCTTTGATAGTTTTCTATTTATGATATCCTCTATGTTTCTTGTATTTAGTATAGATATCCTTGATTTTCTGATACTTAGTTACACGGATTGGTATTCCTAGATCCTGTCATAAGATGTTATTCCTGGTAGTTTTTGGCGTATTTTTTGTGCGAGTCCCGTTGTTCTTGTACATGTATGGACACTGATTCATGAGAAGATTAGCTCCCTTTCTCAGAGAATCATGTGTCATATCATGCCATGGTTGGATCCATTATATCAGTCGAGGGCAGGGAGTATTTAGTGTAGATATATGATCATACCCTGCAGTTCTTGTTTTTTTGCATAGTGTTACTAATATACCGCACGTATGATTAACCAGGCACGTGGTTCTTGAGTAGTACCCAAGCTGATCACATGTTGTCACTAGTACTCACTCACTTAGATAGTTATATTTCTTGATTCTATATATGATTTTCAAACCTCTTATATGCATTTCCCATATTTCCTTATTCCTGTATATTATACCATGCTCTATTCATCTTATATATGCTCCCTATTTACTGTCGCATAGTCTTTATCATTTATTGGAACTGCTGCTAGAGGTATACTTTGCTACAATTCTGACTGGATATATTTTTCTTACATGATACTGAGGAGTAGTATCCCACTCACTACGGACTTCAGGATGTAGTTGGCTTAGAGCTAGAGACTGTGGCTCAAGAGGGACTCATCCCGGTTGAGACATGCGGCAGCTTACCTGTAGTTCAGTATATAGGTTTATATTATATTGGATTTGTCTCCAACTTGGACAGTTAGTACTTTATTACTTTTTAGACTCATTGGATATTATCTTCTATCTTATGAGTTATATTTTTGACTCTTCAGTTCTTTATATCATATTCATGTGTTGTTCCATCTTATAGTTCTGTGATTGAGCATTCATATTTCATTAGTGGCATTATATACCTTAATGATCATTATTGTTAGATAGTATAGTTTATCCAAACAGCTTTCTACCATCGATATTGCGGCATAATTGTCACGACCCGCACCCAAAAATTGGGCATAAGTCGTAGGTACGTCCAGCCTACGCCGCAGCATCGGCGGTAGAACGCTGTCTAGGTCTCAATAATATACTAAATATAACTCATAACCTGTAAATGATATCAACTCCATAAGGAGGACAATGAAATAACATCTCTTAACATCTCAAAATGTATACTCAATCACAATAACTATAAGAATAAATGGCACGATAAAGATAAGGAAGAATGACATAAGTCAAACATAATATCTCAAAATAGAGATAAACCACAGTCTAGCTGTCTAACAAAATAAGTCTCCACAAGTCTCAAATTAAACTCCACATAAGTCTCAATATAACTAAAATAACCTCAAAATAAGCCTCAAATGCATAAGATAAATGCTGTCAAAACAGCTGCAGGTAGTGTCTCCTCCAAAGGAATAGACTCCTCTAAGATCTCTGGTGTGTAGTCCGCATCTATACCAGGTCTATAATGTGTAGGAAAAGAAATCCTCAAGATCCTCTGGAAAAAATATCCAGTCAGGATTGGAGCGAAGTACAAGCACTAACAGCAGTTCCACATATATTGACAAAAACTATAATACAGTGTAAAGAAATACAAGATGGATATAAATACTAGCAATAAAAAATACTGGAATAATGAAATAGAGGAAATAAGAAATACTGGAGCATATGTCATCATCAATGGTACACTAGCAATGAACAAAAATACAAGTGCATGCTAGAACAATGATATGGAATATAAGTGAATACTAGAACAATAACTAGAACATAGAGAAATGCTAGATCAATAAACTAGAGATACATATAAAGACTATCTAGCTAAGTGTGTGAAACATTAACATATCATGTGATCGGCTTGGGACTGACCAGGCTTGTTACATATGATTAGCTATGATTCATGTAAGGTCAGGCTAACCATCCGGATAGCTATGATGCGAGCAATAGTCAGGCTAATCACATGTAACAGGCTATGAGGCATGTAATGGTCAGGCTGCACCGACGTGAGGTGTGGGTGAGATATGATGCATGTAGAGTTGGGTCTGATCACATAATCTACTAATATCTTCTCGTCCCCAGCTAGCACGATGGATTCCATTCACGACTCCTCGTGATCGGTCTCGATGATGCCAACTCGTGTATACATAGTATCAGAATCATGTACGTTATACAACTAGAATCATAGAGATCATCAACATAATAAAAACTGTCAGAGAATGTACTCGCCTGTGGTCCTCTGCTGGAAATACCAATGTCCTATTTCTGAGGTCTTGTCTGAATAATCCAACAATCCTATAGACATTATTTAATGATAATATAGAATCAGTCGATACGCTAACATTCAGACAATCAATAGTATACAATGAACTCAGAGACTACGCTAGGGGTGACGCTTGTCATCTAACAGGGTCAAGTGTGCATCTAACTGCACGGGTGTCACGTCTGCAATTGCTGTGCAATCAGGCAGTCAATCACCAACACAGGTCTCGCCAGTACATCAGTGTACATAAGGCAGACAACTCATAATTCACAAGGTCATATGGTCAAGTAATTACGGAATGTTCATAATTAACATTAGGGTCCAAAAGTACATATACAAATATATTTATACTAGTATTAGTATTTAATTACTTATGTATATATATATATCAATATGATTATAATACTCATACGCGTACGTATACGCATATGAGTTTGGTTTTACTTGCATAACGTCTAGCCATCAACATCTAATGAACACGCTAAACCCTAACATTTTATACGTACATATACACAAACGTGAAGAGAACAACTCGAACGTGCACGCACGTGAACGAGGGGGTGTTCGGTGTCGAGATAGGATGCTGTCGTTGAATTATCGAGGGGAGTCGGGTTCAGCGGACTGTCATGTTGTTGATGGCAGCATTTAGTCGATCAATCGGGAGGAGGTTTGTCGATCGAGGAGGAGGAAGAGGTTCAGCAGCGTTCAGTTGAGCGGAGGGGGATGATTCAGTCATCCAGACGAGGGATGCTCGGGCTCTGGTCGATGGTGAAGTGTAGGCGGTCGGGTTCTGTCGACGGGTTGAGGGGGAATAGTGGTGTTGATGATGATGATCGGAGACGTCAGGTTCAGGCATCCAGCGGTTCAGCACTGCCTAGTCTCGGTGGTGATGGCGTACAGCCAGTCGGCACTGCTGGTCTCCGGCGGTCTGCTCCGGCGAGTATGGAGGAAGGGGGTGGCGGATACGGGCTGCTCCGGTCGGTGGTGAACATGGAAGAATGAGAGGGAGATGTCGGCTGCTACTTGGTTTTAGGGTGATGGGTTGAGGAAAAAGTTATATATATATATATATATATATGTGTGTGTGTGTGTGTGTGTGTGTGTGTGTGTGTGTGTGAAGGAGGGTTTGTAGGTTGACCTATAAAGTTGGGCCTGGTCAACATCCTCCTTGGAAAAGGGCTATTTGCTTCTCATATAGATATTTGGAGGGCTAGGATTGCATTATTTCAAAATAGAGGGCTATGGTTTAATGAGGGTTGATGTTGAGTGTTACACACTCCAAAATTATGGAGAAAATCGCATGACCAATCAATGAAGGAAAATAGGATTTCTTCATGTGTTTGGTCCAATGGGGTATAGACACCTCAATGCACACTTGCATAAAAGTGCCCAACAATTGGAAAATTATACAAAGTAGGGTTTTTGGATAATTTAATTAAAATTAATATAATTGGTGTTCTAAAATTAATTGTAAGTACTTGGGGTTAAAATTAGGTGGGACACAAGTGTCGTGGATAAAGAAGACTCAGAATAGAATATTATCATAATTTGGGTTGCACAAAAAGGGTCGAGATTATGCCTCCAATTTTGATTGGAACGCACATGGATACAAAGTTCGATTTATATAGAATTAAATATAATCATTTGCGACGAATGTTGTGCGACTAAAATAAAGCACAACAGGGCATAGTTATGAGTCACATAAAGATCAAAATAGAAGGCTGGCACGTCTAGGACAAGGGTGTGAATTTTGTTGGAAGACAAAAGCTAGTGTGGTGCTCCAAATATCGAAGCAACAGTAAGGTACAACAACCAATTAAAATCACATCTATTAAATATAGATAAATATTATGCAATATTATCACATTAAATTAAATAGATAAAAAAAGACAAAAATACCCCTATTCTGGAATATGGTAGTGACAAGTCTACCCTCCTTAAAAGAATTTCGTCCTCGAAATTAAAATAAACTAGCACACGAACAAACAATCAAACAAAAATTATACCTCAATTCTCGAAGAGATACGGATACTCCTCGCATATTTCGTCCTCTCTTTCCTAGGTTGACTCGCCTAGAGAGTGATGTCTCCATGCAACCCGAACCAAGGGAATAGTCTGGTTCCGTAATACCTTCTCTCTGTGATCCAAGATCTCTACAGGCTGTTCAGGATAGCTGAGAGTTGGTCCAACCTCGATCTCCGAGTGATCTAGTACATGACTAGGATTTGCCACGTACCGTCTCAGTTGTGACACGTGGAACACATCATATACTCCATCTAGGGCAGGTGGCAAGTCCAGTCTATAGGCCACTTCACCAACCCTTGCAAGAATACCGAAAGGTCTGATGTATCATGGACTAAGCTTTCTGTCTCTACCAAAACGAATCGTGACCCGTGTTGGAGAAATCCGTAGGAACAGCAAATTGCCAACATAGAACAAACAGTCTTAACACGCAATCTAAAATAATCAATTACAAACCAAAATAACAAAATTTATACCTGAAACTCTAGGGGCCTACGGTGGCTATCGGCCCAATGCCGCTGTCTGTCCTGTGCCACTCGCAGTTTATCTCTGATGAGTTTCACCTTTTCTGCTATATCCACGACCATTCCTGGTCTTAACAAGGCTCTCTCTCTCCAACATTATCCCAAGATAACGGTGTACAACACCTTCGTCCATATAAAGCCTTGAATGGTGATATCTCAATACTGGCCTGGTAGCTGTTGTTGTAAGCAAACTCTACTAGGTGTAGATGATCCTCCCAAGAACCTCCGAGATTTAAAATACAAGTGCGTAGCATATCTTCAAGATTCTAAATAGTCCTTTCAGACTGCCGTCTGTCTGAGGGTGATAAGCGGTACTGAACTTGAGCTGAGTGCCCAAGCTAGCCTCCAGAAGTGGAAAGTGAAACGACTATCCCGATCTGAGATAATACTTACACGAACTCTGTATAATCTGACAATCTGCCGCACGTACATCTCTGCTAGCCTCTCTGTCGATGTACCCACTCTGAATGGTAAGAAGTGGGCTGATTTGGTCAATCTATCCACGATGACCCAAACCGCCTCCTTGCCTCCTGGAGAACGTGGAAGACCTGAAATAAAGTCCATAGTCACGTGCTCCCACTTCCATTCTGGAATGGTTAAAGGTTGAAGCAATCTATATGGCCTTTGTCGATTTTCCTTTACCTGCTGGCACACTAAACATCGGGATACGAAGAATGCTACCTCACACTTCACACCATACCACAATACGTGCTCCCTCAGATCTTGATACATCTTGTTGGCACCGGGATACATAGAGTACTGAGAGCGATGTGCCTCCTGTAAAACCTCTTCACGGAGCTCTCCACTTGGCACACACATCCTCGTGCCATGTCGTAAAGACCCATCATCCGCAATAGGGAAGTCATCTGTAAATCATGTCCGAACTTATGCCCTGATACTTCTTAGAGTCTCATCATCATATTGTGCAGCTCTAATTTTATCCATCAGTTCTGATTGTATCTACAATCCCTACATCTGAATCTCAATACCTGGAACTAGCACTTTAATTTCCAAGCTCTCAAGATCGGCCAATAAATGTCTATCTGTAGTCAAATACATAGCCATCGGATACCTGCTCAAGGCATCGACGACTATGTTGGCCTTTCCTAGATGGTACTGTAATGATATGTCGAAGTCTTTTATCAACTCTAACCACCTCCTCTGTCTCATGTTCAGCTCCTTCTGTGTAAATACGTACTTCAAGCTCTTGTGGTCCGTGAAGATCTCCACACGCTCTCCGTACAGATAGTGTTTCCACAGCTTTAGAGCGAAGATAACTGCTGCTAACTCCAAATCGTGAGTGGGGTAGTTCTTTTTATGAGGTCATAATTGTCTTGAAGCATAGGTAATTACTTTCCTGTGCTGCTAAAGAATGCATCCCAAACCTTTTCCTGAAGCATCACTGTAGATAGTGAAACCACCTGTCCCAGATGGCAACGTCAAAACCGGAGTTGCCGTCAATCTCTTCTTCAGTTCATCAAACGCGGCCTGACATTCCTCTATCTAGACGAAATCCATATCTTTCTTGGTCAGCCTAGTCATCGGCTTTGAAATCTTGGAGAAGTCTTATACGAACCTCCTGTAGTATCCTACTAGCCTAAGAAAACTCCTTATCTCAGCGACCGAACTGGGGGTAGCCCATGACTCCACTGCCTAGATCTTCTTTGGGTTAACTAAAATTCTGTCACCCGTTACCATATTTCCAAGAAATTCAAACTGGTCAAGAAAGAACTCATACTTTGAAAGCTTCCCGTACAACTCTTCCTTCCTGAGGGTCTCTAAGACCATCCTCAGGTGCTCTTCTGGGGTCTTCGAATACACAAGAATGTCGTCGATGAACACCACTACAAACTTATCATGGTACTGGTAAAATACCTTATTTATCAAGTTCATGAATAGTGCTGGTACATTGGTTAAACCAAATGGCATTACCGTGAATTTAAACTGGCCATATCTGGTCCGAAAAGCTATCTTTGGTATGTCTTCTCTCTTCACCTTCACCTGGTGATAGCCTGACCTCAAATCTATCATTGAAAATACCTTTGCTCCGCTCAATTGATCAAAAAGATCATCTATCATCGGCGTCGGATATTTGTTCTTGATAGTGAGGTTGTTCAGAGCTCTATAATCGATACACATGCACACCGTGCTATCTTTCTTCGGTACAAACAATACCGGAGCTCCCCATGGCGATGAACTGGATCTGATGAAACCTTTGTCATGTAGCTTCTCAACTTATTTTTTAGTTCTGCCAACTCATTGTTGTTGACTCTATAGACGTGTTGCGAAATAGGCTCCGCACCTGGTACCAAGTCTATAGAAAATTAAATATCTCTGTCTGGCGGCAAGCCTGAAAACTCCTCTGGAAATACATCCAGGAACTCCGCTATCAGATGATGTGGTAACTTCTTTTCTTCCTTCCTGGTTCCGCAAAAAGTGCCTTTGCTCTACTTTGCTGCTCCTTTAGCGACCTCAAACTCTGGCTCTCCTGGTGGTCAAAATATTACTCTGCCTTTGTGACAATCTATATTAGTATAGTGTCTACTCAACCAGTCCATTCCTAGTACAATATCGTATCCCAGAAGTGGCATGACGAGTAAACTTACGCTCAACTCTCGGCCTCCCAATGATACTCTTTGGTCCTTGCAATAATCACGGACTAGGATAATGCCTCCTCCAATCGTGATCTTGTAAGTCCTATCTAATGGTTCCATTTCTAAATGATGCTTAAGAGCATAAGATACAGATACAAAACTATGGGAAGTGCCAGAATTAAATAATGCAAGTACGGGAATAGAATCGAGAAAAACTGAACCTAAAATTACGTCTCCAGCTGGCTCGGCCTCCTCAATCGTCATGGCATATGCTCATCCCTGCTGTGCTCCTCTCTGCTGCTGGTGGTGCTGAGAAAATCTCTGCTGCTAATGTGGAAGTGGAGGTCCCCTCTGCTAGCCTCCTGGTACAGTAGGTACTCTGGCTGGTCCTCTCGGAGCGGCTGTTCCACCCTGACGAGTATGAATAGATGGACAGTCCCTAAGCTGGTGTGCTGATGATCCACAGGACAAGCATGTACCCAATCTCTTCCTGCAAATGTCTCTAGTATGTCCTATCTTCCCATAATACACACATTGGGTAACGGGCTAATTTTGTCTCTGTGGCTGCTGTTGTTGGATGTGTCCTCGAACTGGTGCCTGGTGCTACTGATGTTGCTGCTGGTTCGGCGTCTATTATTGCTGAAAGTGTGGGCACTTTGCCAGTCCTTTACTACCACTTGTTCCTCCAGAAGTGTCGCATCCTCTCTTGGGCCTGAGGTCCAAGTCATCTTCAGCAATCTGGGCATCTATCAGAATACCCTCAAATGTAGCAGTGCATCGTCCCAAAGTACGAGAGTTGATCTCTCTATTTAACCCCTTCCTGAATTTCTAGGCTCTGTCTCATGGGTCTCGAATCATCGATGGCACAAATTGACTCAAACGGCAGAACTTCGCGGTGTATTCGTCGACTGACATGTTTTCTTGGACTAAGTCATGGAACTGACTTTCTAATGCTCTGAAAGCTACGTCAGGAAATAACTTCTCCTTGAAGGCCTCCCAAGTAAGTCCTTCGTCAGTGAGCCTCGGCTCTATACGATACCACATCAGCACAATATCAAACATTTGACTGCCAACGGCCTTGATCTGAAGAATCTCCAAAATCTGCGCCAAACACAAGTTTCTCTCTATATCCTCTAGCCAGTCGTCAGCATAGAGTATTCCTTTGGTTCCTTTGAACTCTCGAGGCATCATCCTCTTGAAGTCCACTATAGTACCTGGCCTCTGGTGCTGCTGGCCAGGATGCTGTTGTTCTCGTGCTACTCTCTCCACAGCTTGGAGAGCCACCTGATGAGCATTCTCCATGCTCTCTCTCATCATCTCTGTCTGTGCCTGGTGCGCCTCTGCTTGCACCCTCTGACCTCATCTTGAACATGCTGAGCTTCTGCTGTCACTCTTTGGGCTTCTAACATGCCTTGGATTAGTGTAAACATTTGTGCCCCGTCAGTGGGCATACCTCCGAGAATCAGAGTCGGTGGTGGTGGAAGGTTGTCTGTCATAGCTGGGGCAATCCTCTGAACAGGTGGAGGAGGAATCCCAACAGCTGCAGATACTCCCACATGAATAGGAGATATAGGAGGAACTCCAGATGTCTGTTCGTCAGGTTGAGAGGTGGCATACCTCTCTGAAGCTGCTGCTCCCAATCTCATGGACCTAGTCTTCGGCGGCATCCTGAAGACAGATTGAAAAGAATTAATTTAAGGTAATAGATATGATATCATCAAGGAAGGACAGTAAAATTCTAAAGGAAGCAATAATTCAGAATAGCATTGTAAAGATCAGAATTCTTAGTTGTGATTTAGCATACTCTCATTCTAAATCATATTTCCTAGAGCAGGCTCGTAGTTGTACAACTAAGTTGTCGCACTACCACGACATCGCACAACTTGTGAGGTTGGGACCTTCATGGGCCACCACTAAAAATGTGTCATGCCCCGCACCCAGAAATTGGGCATAAGTCGTGGGTACGTCCAGCCTACGCCGCAGTATCGGCGGTAGAACGCTGTCTAGGTCTCAATAATATACTAAACATAACTCACGACCTGTCAATGATATCAACTCCATAAGGAGGACAATGAAATAATATCTCTCAACATCTCATAATGTATACTCAATCACAATAACTACAAGAATAAATGGCACGATAAAGATAAGGAAGAATGACATAAGTCAAACACAATGTCTCAAAATAGAGATAAACCACAGTCTAAATGTCTAACATAATAAGTCTCCACAAGTCTCAAATTAAACTCCACATAAGTCTCAACATAACTAAAATAACCTCAAAATAAGCCTCAAATGCATAAGATAAATGCTGTCTAAACAGCTGCAGGTAGTGTCTCATCTAAAGGAATAGACTCCGCTAAGATCTCTGGTGTGTAGTCCGCATCTATACCTGGTCCATAATGTGTAAGATAGAAATCCTCAAGATCCTCTGGAAAAAATATCCAGTCAGGATTGGAGCGAAGTACAAGCACTAACAGCAGTTCCACATATATTGACAAAAATTGTAATATAGTGGAAAGAATACAAGACGGATATAAATACTAGCAATAAGAAATACTAGAATAATAAAATACTGGAAATAATAAATACTGGAGCATATGTCATCATCAATGGTACACAACCAATGAACAAAAATACAAGTGCATGCTAGAACAATGAATTAGAATATAAGTGAATACTAGAACAATAACTAGAACATAGAGAAATGCTAGATCAATAAACTAGAGATACATGTAAAGACTATCTAGCTAAGTGTGTAAAACATCATCATATCATATGATCGGCTTGGGACTAATCAGGCTTGTTATATATGATTAGCTATGATTCATGTAAGGTCAGGCTAACCATCCGGATAGCTATGATGCAAGCAATAATCAGGTTAATCATATGTAACAGGCTATGAGACATGTAATGGTCAGGCTGCACCGATGTGAGGTGTGGGTGAGCTATGATGCATGTAGAGTTTGGTATGATCACATAATCTACTAATATCTCTCCGTCCCCAGCTAGCACGATGGATTCTAATCACGACTCCTCATGATCGGTCTTGATGATGCCAACTCGTGTATACATAGTGTCAGAATCATGTACGCTATACAACTAGAATTATAGAGATAATTAACATAATAAAAACTGTCAGAGAATGTACTCGCCTGTGGTCCTCTGCTAGAAATACCAATGTCCTATTTCCGAGATCTTGTCTAAATAATCCAACAATCCTATAGACATTATTTAATAATAATACAGAATCATTCGATACGCTAATATACACACAATCAATAGTACACAATGAACTCAGAGACTACGCTAGGGGTTACGCTAGTCATCTAACAGGGTCATGTGTGCATCTAGCTGCATGGGTGTCACGTCTGCTATTGCTGTGCAATCAGGCAATCAATCACCAACACAGGTCTCGCTAGTACGTCAGTGTACATAAGGCAGACAACTCACAATTCACAGGGTCACATAGTCAAGTAATTACGGGATGTCCGTAATTAACACTAGGGTCTTAAAGTACATATACAAATATATTGATACTAGTATTAGTATTTAATTACTTATATATATATATATATATATATATCCATATATTTATAAATATATTAATATGATTATAATACTCATACGCATACGTATATGCATATGAGTTTGGTTTTACTTGAATAACGTCTAGCCATCAACATCTAGTAAATACGCTAAACCCTAACATTTCACACGTACATATACACAAACATGAAGAGAACAACTCAAACCTGTACGCACGTGAACGAGGGGGAGTTCGACGTCGAGGTGGGCTGCTGTCATTGAATCATCGAGGGGAGTCGGGTTCAGCGGACTGCGTGTTATCGATGGCAGCGTTCAATCGATCAGTCGGGAGGAGGTTTGTCCGTCAAGGAGGAGGAGGTTCAGCGGCGTTCAGTCGAGCAGAGGGGGATGATGCAATCATCCAGGCAAGGGATGCTCGGGCTCCGGTCGGTGGTGAAGTGCATGTGGTCGGGTTTTGTCGACGGGTTGAGGGGGAATGGTGGTGTTGATGATGATGATCGGAGACGTCGGGTCTAGGCGTCCAGCGGTTCAACGCTGCTGGGTCTCGGTGGTGATGGCGTGCAGGCAGTTGGCATTGCCGGTCTCCGGCGGTCTTCTCCGGTGAGTATGGAGGAAGGGGGTGGCGGACACGGGCTGCTCCGGTCGGTGGCGAACAGGGAAGAAGGAGAGGAAGATGTCGGCTGCTACTTGGTTTTAGGGTGATGGGTTGAGGAAAAAGTAAGAAAAAATTATATATATATATGTGAAGGGGGGTTTGGAGGTTGACCTAGAAAGTTTTGCCTGGTCAACATCCTCCTTGGAAAAGGGCTTTTTGCTTCTCATGT
This sequence comes from Iris macrosiphon, assembly GCA_036927795.1. Classification (NCBI taxonomy): domain Eukaryota; kingdom Viridiplantae; phylum Streptophyta; class Magnoliopsida; order Asparagales; family Iridaceae; genus Iris; species Iris macrosiphon. The sequence continues at coordinate 18,538,642 of JAYESA010000017.1, forward strand.
AGATATTTGGAGGGCTAAGATTGCATTATTTCAAAATGGAAGGCTAAGGTTTAATGAGTTTTGATGTTGAGTGTTACACACTCCAAAATTATGGAGAAAATTACATGACCAATCAATAAAGGAAAATGGGGATTCTTCATGTGTTTGGTCCAATGGGGAGTGGACACCTCAATGCCCTTTTGCATAAAAGTGCCCAAGAATTAAAAAATTACACAAAGTAGGGTTTTTGGATTAATTTAATTAAAATTAATATAATTGGTGTTCTAAAATTAATTGAAAGTACATGGGGATAAAATTAGGTGGGACACAAGTGTCATGGATAAAGAAGACTCAGAATAGAATATTATCATAATTTGGATTACACAAAAAGGGTCGAGATTGTGCCTCCAATTTTGATTGGAACGCACAAGGTTACAAAGTTGGATTTATATAGAATTAAATATAATCGTTTGCGACGAATGTTGTACGACTAAAATGAAACATAATAGGGCATAGTTATGAGTCATATAAAGATCAAAATAGAAGGCTGGCACGTCTAGGACAAGGGTATACAATTTGTTGGAAGACAAAAGCTAGTGTAGTGCTCCAAATATCGAAGCAACGGTAAGGTACAACAACCAATTAAAATCACATCTATTAAATATAAATAAATATCATGCAATATTAACACATTAAATTAAATAGATGAAAAGACAAAAATACCCCTATTCTGGAATATGGTAATGACAGTAGTCGTTCACGTACTCAAGCCCCTACACTGGGTGCAGGTCTTGATATTTCTTTATATTCTATTTATGCTCATTTCGAGTATCCTTGAGCTAACATTTCTCTATACATTTGTATCTCTCTTTTTATTTGTACTATAGGACCGAACACTCTACGTTTTGTGAGAGAATCGCATCTTTCCATTATTCTTTTCAATATTTAAGGATTATTCAAGTTCTATGTTCTCCTTTATTTTCATCACCCTTTTATCCTCACTTGTTAATATCATTTATTCTAATTTTTTCCTAAATATGTATAAAACATAGATTTTTTGGTACTGGTACCTTTTTCTCAGTCTCTTCTGGGATCCAAGGCATATCCTCGATCGGAGCGATATATTTTATTTTTAAGAAATTAGATCTTTGGTTCACGATATCTTTTGAATTGTCATGAACTTTCTCTTCAGGAGATACTACTTAAAGCGCTGCTTCTTCAAGAGCATTAGAGTGTATTGTATTATTCAATCTTTTAAATTGTCATGAATCATTAGAACCTTTAGGGTTTGTACATTCTTAATGTAGAACTTATTCATTTGTTGTCTTTATTTAGTTCTTTTGATATTTACTTCTATTCTAGAAGGTACATTCATAGTTGGTATAGCTAATTATAAAACATTATTAAATTCGTCGAGTAGGCATCTAATAATTCATTTGTAATAAAATATAAGGGATAATTTCTCCTAATTTAGTTAAGATTATATAAAGTGGAAGTATGCCATAATGATTCACAACGTTCTTCTGAAACTATAATTTATGACTTCTTTTGGAACGATAATTCATTACGTTCTTCGAGAACGATAATTCACGATGTTCTTCTGGAATAAGGCATTTATCTTCCTCCTATCTTCTCCTAACAGCGAGAATTATGTCTTATTTAAGTGACATATCACAAATTTTATGTTAAAGATAACTCATATCTAAAATATCTAATAATCTAAGGAGATGAACATATAAATTTCCAATATTGTAATTCACAAAACATACATGCCAAGATTACAGTTTCAAATAATACCAACATAAGTCATATAAATCTAAAAATAATACAATTCTAAATAAATGAAACTATGCTACTTATTATTCAGATATAATGTTCAAGATGGATGGTTTAGAAAAAAAAAAAATTCTTAAGGTCAAGGAAACATAGTTGACTATTACTTATGCTACCATTTGCTAAGTTTGACCATAAGAATTAGTTATGATCATTCTCATCTTTATTGTCCCGGCTTGTCTTAGTCGATTATGCCACGGTTTAAAATTTATGGTATCATTTAGCTTCAAGCACACAATGGACCCTGAAACAAATCAACAATATTAATTTTATTAATGGATGATCAAAAAGAGTAATACAACTATGAATATATATATAGATGAAAAACGGATCCACATACGTACAGGAGTATAAGAAGAAATATATATCCTTATAGAAGAACAAATCTAATCATAAATCTAATTAATATATAATCCTAAATCAAATTAATCTTAATAGCCCCTTCAAACTCATGGTGGGTCAAACAATATTAGTTTGCCCAAAAGAAACCGAAATCGTGGTGTGGGATGTGACTTCGTAAAAAAATCTGCCAGATGATCAAAGAAAGTCATATGTGGTAGAAGAATAGTGACTGCCAAAAAATTATCATGGATGAAATATCCATTCATAAAAAATTGAATTGTTTGCTATCTGTTGTTTACCACTGATTCAAAGTTGAAACAAACCTGTGTGCTTAACAAACAAAATAGTACAAAGAAATCATATACAAAAAATCTAAGTACAATTATTTTTTATTTTGGGGAGTGTGACGATGGAGATCGAGTACTGTAGTGACTTATTTACTCCATTGACGGTCCAACGAGGGAATAATAATGCTTTCTTTGCATTTCTCTCCCTTGTGTGTCTACCTCTTCCCCTTGTGGGTATGCAATCCCACTATTTATAGCTGTCATGCTGATGGACCTATGCGCGCATGGATATTGGAGCTGCCATGTGTCCATCCTTAACAGGATGCAGTTGCAACTGTGGACGCACGTCACGATCGAGTTTCCACGTGGAGTCATTATTGGATCTGTTATTGCTGAAAATATGGTCGGTTCTCGTCCTTGGTGTACGTGACTTGGTCAGCTTGACATGTGGCCTGCACTTAGTTATAGAGAATCTCCTCAATTGCAACATAAAGATCTTGGCTTGAGGAGCACTGCCATATCAGACACATAGATTCTGAGATGCTTGGGACCAGAGATACATGGAACACATTGAGAGCTTTGTTGTAAATATGCGTGGCGATGTACGATTGCATAGAGACAAAAGTAATTATGGTGGTGTCGTAGGTATTGACGGCAACTGTCAGCGTCGAAATCGAGGCATTTAGAGCATTATTGCTTTCAGAGTCATGAATGCTCTGACTTAACTGAAGTGACAGTATGCGTCCATCGAGTCATGCATCACTTGAACTTTAACTCATGCATATTTGCTCCTTCAACGCATGGGGTCTAAGGCGCATAGGGGCTCTTGAGATTTTTCATGCTTATACATCTGTATAGCACTCTTGTTATCACAATAAAGCGATGTAGGTCCTGTAGGAGTAACTCCTATATCAGATAATATCTATGTACGTAGACTATCTCCCTAGAGGTTCCAACCATAGCTCTATACATTGCCTCAGTAGAAGAACATGCGACAACTCTTGTTTCTTGCTTTGCCCTTAGATTAAATAATCCCCAAGAAATCCTGTAGTAGATCGTATAGTGGTCAAATCTTATGTCCAATTTGCATTAGAAAATGCTCGAAGCTCTAGAGTAGATATAGAAGACATAAATAATGAGCGCATAATGTAGCCCTATAGATATCGAAAAATTTGGAGTAAGCCACCATAATGAGCTGATCGAGGTGCAAAAAAATACTGGCTAATAATACTAAGTAGATGAGAAATATTTGGCATGGTCAAATAGAGATACACAAGTTGACCCAATAGCCACCTGTAGCGAGTAGGACTTGTGAGAGGCTAACCATCTGTGATATGAAGCTTCACATGAAGCTCCAAAGGAGTATCAACTTTATAAATATCCATTAAACCAGTAGACAAAAATATATTTCTGCTGAGAAACAAGTACCCTGCTTTTACCTTGTGCAATCTCGAGTCCTAAAAATATCGAAGTTTGCCAAGGTCTTTCATCTAAAACTGCTGATAAAGGTAACTCTGAGTACTTGCAATCCTTGTTGAATTATCGCAAAATTATGTCATCCACATAGAGTAAAAGAAGAAGTCACCCCTATGGTGATGACCACACAAACAGAGAATGATCTTTTGAACAGTGTTGAAAACTTGTCTCGCAAATAACACTTAAAAAACTCAAACCAAGCTCGAGGAGCTTGCTTGAGACCATAGATAGCATGACGAAGGCAATAAACATGTCCCAGCAGAGTAGAAATACCTGGAGGGGCCTCAATATAGACATCCTCGGATAAAGAACTATGAAGAAAGACATTCTTCACATCCATTTAATTAAGTGGCCACTTACGAGCGAAAGCAACAACTAGTAATGTACGAACTGTGGTTATCTGAGCAATAAGTGCAAAGGTCTTATCATAGTCAATCCCATGCTCCTATGTAAAATCTCAGGCAACAAGGTGAGCCTTGTGCCCCTTATTGGATCCATCAGGTCGATACTTGACCTTGAAGACTCACTTGCAACTAACAGGTTGGACCTCGTCTGGGAGTGAAACAACATCCCAAGTAGATGTCTACTGAAATGCTCTAAACTCCTATGCTATAGTCTAATGCCACTTAGGGTATTGAATAACTTTTTGATAAGAACTGGCTCTCATGTAGTATGGATAGCAGTAATGAAGGAATAGAACTGTGGAGAATATGAGACTAATTAAGGTAGCAAAACCAAACTTATCTGGTGGATCGAAACAATCAGGAGTAAAAAGAGCAAGAGTTCGATGAGTATGTTGGGATTAACGAAGAGATTGTGGTGGAGGCATAGATGGTGGAAAAGATGGTATAACAGAAGTTGGTGGAGGATCCTCGTGAATCAACAACAGAGGTATTGTAGGAGGATTTGTACTAGGAGAAGGAAGAAAAGGAGTATAATCAATAAAAATACTAGATGTTGGAGATAGAGGGAACAAGAAATGAACATCCGGAGGTAGGAAAGTGAAATATGGAGAGTCCTATAGAAAGGTAACATAATAAGATTTATGAAGACGACGAGCCAAGTGATCATAACAACGGTATCCCTTGCGTTCAGAACTAAAATTGAGTAAGACACACTTGGATGATCGAGTTGTCAGCTTCGTACATTCAGCCAAAGAAAGAAGAACATAATAAGTGCACCAAAATGTGCGAAGCATGCTATAATCAGGAATACACGAAAAAAGAATCTCATAAGGTATTCGATCAGACAAAACAGATGGAGTGATATTGATAGGATTAATAGAAGTAAGAATAGCCTCTGCCTAGAATGTTTGAGGAATAAAAGATGATATCAAGAGAGCACGAGCTATCTTAAGAATATGAAGATGTTCATGAGTGCAAGGACAAGATTGCTGAAAAAGGGTGCCGTGAGATTGCAAGATAAATCTCATCGTAGTGGAGAGATACTCACGAGTGCAATTAGAGCAAAAATATTTAATTCGAGCATTGAATTGAGTGTGAATCATAGTAGTAAACATCCTATAAATAGAGGAAGATCGTAACGATGATGCATAAGATAGACCCAAGTATATGGAGTGTAATCATCAATAAAGCTCACGTAGTAGAGAAAACTAGACATAAATAGGATAGGAGCAGGTCCCCATATGTCAGAATGAACTAATTCAAAAATACTATTGTATTTAGATAAACTCTTAAGAAAAGATAGGGCTAAGTGTTTTGCCAACTTACAACCTGTACATGTGGATAGTGAAGAGAAAGAATCACGTCCAAGAGCTCCAATATGAAATAAAGTCTTTAGACGAGTTTTTGAAATATGACCTAAGCGTCCGTGCCACAAGTCGACAGCAGACGTGATGATAGCGGCATGACTAGAACTCAAAGGTTGAGTTGATGGAAGATGAAGAAACTCTAAGTGGTACAACCATTCATTCCTACGAGCACGACCAATCGTATGGCCCGTACAAGTATCCTTCACAAAACTTGTAAAGGAATCAAAAATAATAATAAATCCACTCTCACAAAGGCTACTAACTGAAATAAGGTTTAAAGTAAGATGGAGAACATGTAAAACAAAATAAAGGCTCAAAGTGGAGGAAAAAATGGAACCGGATTGAGTGATGACCAACTGAGAACCATCAACTATATGTAAAGAGGGAAAGTGGAATGGTAAAGGTGTAATACTAAATAAGAGACTAATGTCAGAAGTCATATGATGAGAAGCACCAAAGTCTAATATCCAAGAATCAGACGTACCAGTAGAGGCCAATGCAGAGGAGCTAGCAAATACATTCTAGTGTTGGAGCTAGAGCTGAAGCTTTGACTGAGTAAGACGGTACTGAATATCTACTGATGTCTTTGTACTATCAACAATATGAGCATAAGGTACCGGAGAGCGAGTCGAGGACGAATACCCTGTCTGTGTCCGCTTGAAAATTTGAATTTTTAAATGTAGATGAAGCATAAAATAATTATCCACTAGGTGACCATGCTTATGATAGTGAGAACAAATCATACCAGACCCCTAACGAGTATAGCAGGTAGCAAAATGACCATGCTTCATGCAATAGATAAAATGAGGACTCATTTTGAAACTCAAAGATTTAATAAATCCTCCAACCACTTGCTCTTCATTGTGGTTTTCAGCAAGCACTCGGCAGAAGTGCTAATACTTGACCTTGAAGATTCCTTCTCCAAACGACATGAATGAAAGAAAGTATTCTCTGGCGTCTGTAGCGACGATGACTCACGGCATGATGGGTCATCTGTAGCGACCTTGTTGGAGGAGCTCTGCTGCGAGATCAAGAGTGGAAGCCACGAAAGAGCTCGGTTATGGTGCTGCCAATGGAGACAAAAACAGAGAGAGGGGGTTGTGGCGATGAGTCTCCTCTCCTTCTTCTTCTTCTGTTTGGTGCTCTCGCTGATGGCCGACAGTAGAGTGTGAGACATTATGTATCTATTGGATATAATGTGCTCTGCGGGAGCCTTCTATTAATTTGAGCAAGATCAGCTATAGTGGATACTACGTTCGAACTAATATTGATGTTGAAGAAAAGGATCATATTCTTAAAGATATTGATGTATGTAGCAGCATTGTAAACTATCAATTAAATATGTCTATAAAACTTTATGTCTATGTGGGACAGCAAGACATCCATAGTCACCTACGGATTAGAAAACTTATGGTACAAATTTTAGATTTTTTCTAATTTATATAAAGTTTACAACTTTAAACTATATGTAACTATATTAATGAAATATCAACATTCAGGCTATTATTTTTTTACTTTTTGTTTCCTGAAGTGGTGGAAACAAACAATTATTGTTTAGAATGGTTCCTTTAAACTCCAACTAACCATTTAAAGATACAAAAGTTCACACCTATTTAGAATAACAATATTTTGAGATTCCAAAAATATTTGAAAATATCAATGTCAGGTGGCTCGATATTCCATACTAATCCACTTAAAGTCTTAAACACAATTTGTCCATGAACATAGCTAAGATATCCTGGTGTCCTATATTGTAAAGAATATGTTACTTGTCATGAAATATAACTTAGATAATATATAGATATGATGTACAATGGTTACCTTGGATTACAATTATGTTCATCCCCATGTGCTCAATGTTGGTGATAATCTTGTTAGTTGGTTTAGATTGTTAGTTTGTTTAGATTGATAAGTTGTTTGTTGAAACAACTTTGATATATCTTTTATTTTAGTCTATCTCTTTACATCAAATGTTCAACTATATATAGCTACTATTTCATTCAATAAAAATCACCAAGTCTATTCATCCTCCACAAAACTTGTGTCATGTTTCCTCTTTACTGGGCTATTTTACTACATTTGGTATCAGAGCTCGGGTTGAGGAACAGAGAAGCTATGGAATCGTCGAAGATCATATTCCAATATCCAATGCTCACGAAGAGCAACTATGGAGCATGGGCGATCAAGATGAAGATGTATATGCAAGCCCAAGGAGTATGGGACGCCATTGCACCTATCGACCTGAAGGTGACGGTTGAAGCAAGAAAAAATAAGATGGCCCTTTCTGCCATCTATCAAGCGATTCCGGAGGAGACGCTGCTTCTACTGGCCGAAATGGAGACGGCTAAAGAGGCGTAGGAAATGTTAAAACAATGCACATGGGCGCCAAGCGCGTCCGGGAGGCAAAGGTCCAGACTCTAAAGAATGAGTTTGAGACTCTCCGCATGAAGGAGGCAGAAACGATTGACGACTTTCCCATAAAGTTGACAACTATGGTCAACAAGATCCGTGCATTGGGCGACAAGGTAGACGAGACCTATGTCGTGAAGAAATTTCTTCGGGTAGTGCCATCGAAGTTTCTACAGATCGTATCAACGATCGAACAGTTCTGTGACCTCAAAACGATGACCGTAGAGGAGCTCATTGGCCGTCTAAAGACACACGAGGAACGGTTACGCGGTACTGGTGACAACGGTGAGGAGCAATTCCTCTTCTTCACAGGCGAAGGATCTGCTGGTGAGTGGTGACATGGTAACGGCACTCGAGGTCGTGGTCATGGTCGCGGGCGTAGCCGAAGTCATGGACGAAGAAATGGCGACCACGGGACCGCTGGACGAAGCAATGGCGACCACGGGACGACTCTCAATCACCATGGAAGAAGGTTCGACAAGACCAAGGTACAATGCTACAATTGTCAAAATTATGGGCACTTCGCCTCTGAATGTCGTTCTAACAAGAAGGAAAGGGCTCACCTAGCCGAGAAGATAGAAGACGATGAACCAACACTGCTCATGGCCATGCTTCATGAAGAAAAAGTGCAGATCCATGAAGAGAAGGTGCAACAAAGATTAAAAGGCGACGAGGAGATTGAGGTTGACATTAATGCCCTTTCAGACGATAGATTGTTGGAGCTTAAAGGTTTTTTTGATAATTACTTGCCGGAAACAAAGACCCGGTAGCAACAGGTGAAAGCAGAGCCCCCTGGAGTAGAGATTTTAAGTGAGCCTGGCGCTAGCATTTCATCCATTAATCCATCCAAAGATGAAGATGTTGATATTGGTGGCAATGATCCTCCCATCTCAACGTACCCTAACGTAGAGATAGAAAAAGATCCAGCACCTAAAAGTAGCAAGTGTAGCAGTTCGAACAGTTCAAGTAGTGATTCTAGTTCATCTTCCAGTGATTCCGATTCTGGTAGTTCATCTGGAAGTAAATCAGATGATAGAGGTGGTAGTACTGCAAAGACTGCTGAGGTCAGTGGAAGACCTCACACAGTTCAGGACGAAGATACGAGAGATATAGTGAACCCACTTGACATGAACAGATCTTTGAGTGGGTTGGACAATGAAGAAGATAAGACGAACAAAAGAGGTAGCAAGGAGGACTTGCTGCTGCTGGAGAACATCGCCATCCGGGAGGCGATGCGCAACCCGATATGTGCCAACTACGGCGGAGCCGCTGTTGTCACTTCTTCTTCGACAGCATCAAGTGTAGCGGACGATGCCGCTGCTGCTACTTCTTTGATGATAGGCGGTCAACCACGTCAACCACGCTATCGATCTATCCAAGAGGTGTACGATGCCACAACACCGATGGAAGAAGTTGGGCTATGTATGCTAGGTGCGGAGGAGCTTGCGAGTTTTGCCGAAGCCGAAAAACAAGCATATTGGCGACGTGCAATGGAGGAATAATTGGCCGCTATTGAAGACAACGAGACATGGGAGATCACAAATCTACCGAGTGGACATAGACCTATTGACCTGAAGTGGGTTTATAAACTGAAGAAGGATCCACAAGGAGCCGTGATCAAGCACAAAGGCCGGAATGCTGTTCTCATTGATGACCAGAAAAAGCAGAGCCCTCGGATGGGGTCGTACCGGTACGAGGAGCGCGAGGTCTGCAGTGCGGGGAAGGAGAAGTGGAAGCCGAGCTCGTCCTCTCCGTCCTTCAAGAGGAAGCCTATGTCTGCTAGGGCTTTCAGATCACTGCTGAACAAGATGCAAAGGGAAGGCTGCATCCGGCGGTACTACCCCATCTTCAAATTCTGGGAATGGATTTTCTATAAGGGGTTCACCTTCCACGTTACAAAGGGCGAACAATGACTCACAAGGTCAGGATGAAAAAAGGCTTGATACCATGCATTGTTCATGCATTGCTGAAGGAAAATTTGACCATCTGAAGGGGTCCCTAGAGAGCATTCAAAATGATTTTGTTAATTCTACATGCTTTGTATGCAAGAAAACTAAACCACACTTGTATTGTGCTGGTAAAGGCTGCAAGAAATCTTATCATCTATCTTGTCTTGATTTACCACTGAGTGATGATCGTCCTGGTCTGTGGCTTTGCTTTTGCTGCCTCCGGAAGAAGATGGAAAGAGCACACTCAGTATCGAAAGGGATCGAACCTGTCTGGGATATTAAAGAGGACATGCAGAAAGTGAAGCATTGATGCAACAAGATTAAAAAAGTGATTGTTGGTGATAATCTTGTTAGTTGGTTTAGATTGTTAGTTTGTTTAGATTGATAAGTTGTTTGTTGAAACAACTTTGATATATCTTTTATTTTAGTCTATCTCTTTACATCAAATGTTCAACTATATATAGCTACCATTTCATTCAATAAAAATCACCAACTCTATTCATCCTCCACAAAACTTGTGTCCTGTTTCCCCTTTACTGGACTATTTTAGTACACTCAACACCAAAAACTATTTACAGATTAAATCTAGGAATTCCCAAAGACGAGATTTGATCCATAATTCAAAAACAAACATTAAAAAATCACACAAGTAGAAGAAAGTGTCTGGAAATGTGGGAATTGTACAGAAAATACAACTACACAAGTAGAAACTGTCCACTTGACAATTATGTTAATTGAAGTTTAACGTCCAAAAATAGAAGATATGATGTTATTGGAAAAATTTATGGTTGACAGATATATTCAAACCTATATTTAATGGCTCACAAAAGTTCCCCTATTTTGATTCCAAATATTACAAAGATGAATATTTCAACATACAATTAAATCTGCTTTAACCAGTGAAGAATAAAAGTCTTGTTATAAATGAAAAAGAAAATCTGTAAAGATTCATTAATTTATTTTGGAAAAAGTTGTACGCAGCTGTATAACCTAATACAAGATACTCCAATAGTGGAAATATATAACATATAATTGCAACTTGTATTTGAAACAAAACAATAAGGTTCTAACGGTACATAAATTACAACTTTTATATAAAATTTAAGGTGAATACTTAGGGCACTACAAAATATGTATTCTATGAACCTGGTTGGATTGTTCAATCCAATTTTTCGATCTTTGATCTTTTTCGGTGGTGGCCTGGATCTCCTTGAGCACGGTCTTGCTGATAACGTTTTATGAAATGAGAGAGAAAGAAAAAAAATTGTAGACGGATCACATTGCTCTGGACTTTTCTCATTAAAATATATACAGAGAGGGAATATGATAGAGGTGGTTGTAGATAGGGATAAGAAAATTCATATTTAGGTTTATACCAAATCAAAACACTATAAGCAGTGTATGCATTTGGAAAAGAATCAAGTTTTTTTTTTAATATAATTTAATATCTCAATTGGAGTATTATTTTTGGCTTGTAAAATTTTCTTTAAACATTTAGTTCCAAAAATAAATCTAACCCATCAATATATATATATATATATATATATATATATATATATATATAGAGAGAGAGAGAGAGAGAGAGAGAGAGAGAGAGAATGCGGGAGGTGAGATGACTCCTCCTCACTCTCAAAACAAGGGTGGCAGTGATGTGGCACAATTCCAACCACACATTTCATATTTTGAGAAAAATTGACAAATTGTACTTAACCCCCTCCCCTCGTTTGTGTGGTTGGAATTGTACCACATCACCGCCACCCTTGTTTTGAGAGTGAGGTGCCATCTCACCTCTCTCTCTCTCTCTCTCTCTCTCTCTCTCTCTCTCTCTCTATATATATATATATATATATATATATATATATATATGTCATACACGTTTTTCACAAAATACAATGGCCATTTCAAATGCATTCTCTTTAGATGAAATCGTTGCATTTGTAAATCCACTTCGTCTATATTTTTCAAAAAAAGAAGAATAGACCTTTTAATTGATCTATGGCTTGATTATATACGTGTCTTCTGATAGTAAATATTTGCTAACTAAGTAAAAAAATCTATATATATATATATATATATATATATCATACCAAATAGTCATGCTCAATAAGAGCTCAAAATTCACTCATATGTTGATGCCTCACTTCTTGTTTTAGGATTTTCACTAGTTTTAGATAATTGCAACAATGCTTCTATATTACTATGAGCTTGAAATCTAATTGCTTTAATGCTTTCAATACGACTTTCTCAATACGTTTGTGATAATGACTTCAGAGTTAGACCTTTTTATGTTATCTTGTAAAACATTCCATGTTTTGGTTGAAGAAGAAAATAAAGAATATATACATTGGATTATTCCCAAAAAATGAATTAACCGTATCACAAAGTACATGATTTAGATTGTGAGAACCACATGGTGTGTAAAATCCTCTAGAACTTATATCTAAAAGTCTTTTTTGTACTTCTTGATGTTTTCCTTTCATATTTAATCCATATTATCTTATCTTTGTTCTCTTATATTATTGTAGTCTATTTCAAGTTTGCCTATTTCTTTTATAAGATAATTATAAATACATTTCTAGTTGTATCATCAACTTTAAGAAACTCTACAAAAACATCATCTATTTTTCCTGGACTTATTGTAATATCTATACATTGTAATATCTACACATTGTAATATAAGGGACATATGTTCTTGGTGGCTTACATCTGAAGTGCAATAAAGTATGATTGAAAAATATTTTACATTTTTATTTTCTTAATAATAGTATTTCTTATTTCATTTTTCATTAAACTTATCAATTCATTTTATATGTTATGTAAAAGATAATGATTATGAATTTTATCATTTTGAATACGACACACGTGTTGCGTTACATGATCAAACTCTACAATCATCGCAATTAGACTTAATTTTTTTTCGTTATTTTCTTGATATATCTTTTTTATTTTTTTTCCTTAAAAGCTAAATTATTTTTTACCAAGAGTCTTTACAACAACAATAATTTGTAGTAGCACATGTTTCCAATATTCTTTTTCTCTCTTAATACGTTCATGGATAGTGCTATTAACTACTTTATTTTTTGACAATCTAATCTCTAAATCAATATAAGTATTCATATTAGTAATATGCCAAGTAGTTATTTTTTGACTTCTAAGTTTAGCACTTAGATTTCTTCAATCCTTTGTTCCTTCATTAGCTAGCTTACTTGCACTATTACTATTGTTTTACTAGTGTTGAACAACTTACGACAAAAATAAAATATTTTATCTAAATCTTTTGAATATATTAGCATCTTCTGTGTCACCTCGTTTGCTAATTTTCTAACATAATGTTGAGGGGGAAACGTCTAGAGATCTCATAGGAAATTTTAAATAGTTATCTCTAATTGAATATTTTTCTACTAATAAATCTCTTAATTTTGTATCAATATTTTTCCATTGACTTGGATCATAGATATTTATAGGAATATAATCACTCGTTTCTCTCTGTCATATTGCATGTTTGCACTATCTTCTTCTTGTGTAACTTCATTATCTACTAATTCATTGATTTCATTATCTAATAATTCATTGAGATTTGCATTATCTTATATTTCATTATTTTTTCCTTGTTTATTTGTAAAATTTTTATCTACATTGTTTGTTGTGGTTATTTTTTACTAAGAATAAATTTATCAAGAGGCCCTTTTTGAGATTCGATTAATTGTTCTTTTTTTTTTTAATTTATCATATATATATATATTTTTTTTGATATACCTAGTTCCGCCACCAACCTGCAAAGGAGGGATTCGAACCTTGGTCTACTCCAAGGTGGCCCGTCACATTACCACTAGGGTAATGCCTTTGGTAATTTATCATATTTGGATGGTTGTTTCCTAGGTGCCATTTTATAATCAAAAACCACAATCCACAAATGTATCAACACATCAAATTCACACAATTTTAGCAACTAATCAACAATCACAAATAATTAATAAGAAAGAGTATAGGACAATAAAACTGGGTAAGCAGATAACAACAATCAACATAATATTTTTGGGGCTCCCTTCTTCCTTCAACAAGTGTCTTTAGATTTTTAGGATTTCTTCCATGAAAAACTGAAGAATGAGAGTCAATAGGAAAAAAAAAAACTGAAATATAATTGTGTTTTGACTTTGGACTTCCTAATTTTGGGCTTAAATATATATATTTTAATAAGACATTTGAAAAAAAAAATGGAGCATACTACAAAAATGGGGCCTAAAGCCCAGGCTTTAGTTGCCTACTAAAGCCGGCCCAGCTTCAACTTCTCCAATGAACTTACTCATATCCATGTTGTGTCTTATATTAATAAACATAATTAAATTGTACTCAGATTTAAACCACACATTAAACACAATCCTCTCTATTCAAGGTTAAATATTTACATGTTTAAATAATGTCAAGATCTTTCGCGCTAAAGAGCGTAAAAATGTATGCAACATTGTTCACATATACATGGAGGGAGATTGTTTCCACAAACACAAACATGTATCTATCGTCCATGATACAAACAAATACAGAAATTTCCTGAAAAAAAAATGGATGAATTTATTTACTCTTACTGAAGCAACATTTCACAGAAACTAACGAGCTTTATTCCATAAAGCAAGCAACATTTAAAGGACAAAAACGAGCCTTGACAAACAAATACAGGGCACACACGGCCACACTACTGAGTTAATGGCCAAACAACAAATAATACAAGAAACCACCGTAACCATAAACACCTTGTAGTACACAACAGTGTAATTGTAATATTTACCACCATTCTTCATGTCTACTGGAACTTATAATAGGACAAGACAGAACAGGACAGAACACAACACAGAAACCAATTCTTGGTTGCTTAGGACGCAGCCGCGGCGTCAGATTTGGAAGAAGGATTGAAAGCCACCTGTTCAGCGCAATCCAGATTGTCTCCAGAGTTTTCACGCCCAACTCCCATCAAGTCAAGGTACTGCTGGTAGTGGGATATGATGTTGTTCATATCATCAACAAAGCCCTGGCCGCAGACCCGATCCCCATAGAGAAGGTTCATGGTGGCACCAAAACCAGGCAGCCTTTTGGACTGTGTGTCGTTCTTCGTGGGCTCCCAATTGCCAACGAATACATCATGCGGTGAAGGCTGCTTCTTTTGGCAGAGGTCATCCACTGATGCATGGCTGCCTGGAAAGCAAGGGTAGCATTCTGCTCTAGATACTCAGGGTGGTTCAACAGGTCGACCTTGATACCATCGCCAATCAGACCATAGTTGTAGTTCCTGGAAGTCCAGAAGCAAATTTTACACTAAGTACCAGTCCATCGTAAACAACACAGTGGCACAATTATACATATTAGACTGTCCAAATATTACCAGAAGACAGGGATGGCACCACGACCGTAGTATTCGACACCAGGAGTGCAAGGATAGAGGTAGTCCGAATTGCAATAAGATTGGCTCGGGCTCATTTCACGGTTGTAGCATAATCCCCATGCAAGTGGACCACCGGTTGCGACACCATACCCACCTGGAAAAAGAAAAAAAAAAAAATTCAGTTTCTAAGTTTGTTGGCTATGTAGAGCTAGTTAGATCAACACTAAAATTGTGTAGGTTGTCCATTAACTAGGGAACACACTGTGGCAATGTATGCAAGACGAACTGTGATAAGATTAACAGCAATAAGGCCAAGGGTTCTATATGAGCTGCCACTAGGTAATGAACATAATGTTTGTAAATATACGTAAAGAAGAACATAAAATTCCAAACAAATTGCAAAATTTAATCTATATGCTACATGTCAACCATCGAGTTTGATATCGAAAAGTTTGACTGGAATATTATGCGTGATCTTGATTCAAAGCGGACTCCCAAAGGTAATTTGGGGTAAGGAGGAGATGACGGTAACTTTTCTCTTTTAAAATTTTCTTTGGTGAACTGACCAGAGAAAATGGAGCTCCAAATGTTGGTCATCATCCAAATGTTGGTCTTGGCCAGTATTTGTTGGTACTAGTGGGCTTCAATATCGAATTAGGATAAGCCAAACCGATATAATGCGACCAATATTGCTAACCTTGATCTGGGTAAGACTTTGTTCTTCTTGTTGTATTACTTGTGTTGAGATTTATATACCAAGTTCTTAATCCATGTAGAGATTCATAAGGCACTAGCCATGAAAGATGACAAAATAAGAGGGATGGTAGCTAACCCTAATATTACAAAAATAATATATTGTAGGGAATAACCAACATAATCCCTAGAAGAGTTTCTTCTAACTGGTAATAAGTCAAACATTCCACATAAATCAAAACTACAAAATATAAACTCATATAGTTAATATAGAAGCTCAAAACATAGACAGATAGTCTTTGTTGGTGTTTTTGCCTTTGGAATAGTAAAGATAGTCCTACATTGGCTACACCACCAAGTGGGTATCTCAATATAATACTTTGTATGTGTTGAGGTGTGCACATGGGGTGTGGTGGGACATATGGGTGCCATGTGGTGGTGTTTTATTAGGAGAAAAAATGATTAACTCCTCATTGAAAGCTTTTAAGCTTTTTGTCATTCTCTTGGATATTATTCCATAGGAGCGCGGCTCGGGCTCAAAGGCGCAAAGTGACACTTTGTTGGCGCACTTTGCACTTAGCACGTCTTGTTGCGCTCCTTTTATGCGCTCGTTTTATGCTCGGGTTGCATGTGCGTGTTGCATGAACGGACGCTGAGCGGGTGCTGAACATGCGCTAAGCGGACTATGCATTGAACTGCGATTATGGGATATCAATTTTGTATATTGGTTTCTTTAGTCCCACATCAGAAAGAAGAGAATGGACTTCCATCCTTCCCTGTATAAAGAGCCCTCTAGCCTCCTTTTGAGACACACCAAAATTGAGAAAGAAGAGTCCAAAAGAGTCCGTTCGGGTCACACAAAGAGGTGACTACGAGCGTTCCAGAAGTTCTCTTGTGAACTTCCTGGCTCTTGCGAGCAGATCGTCGATAAAGGACGAATCTTCTTTGAGCAACGGTGGTCTTCACTGCCCCAGCAAGAATAATTTTATTTTGTCTTTTTCTCCTTTTTCTTCTTTCTTGTTCCATCTCAATTGCAACTGCGTTTGCAATGAAGAACAATACTTGTTTCTGCCATTTGGTTTTTGGAGTTGACACTCGTCTTGAGTTTAGATCACCATTCAGGAAGATCTTGTTCCATGCTAACAAGCTCGTTCAGAGTTTTGTTGCTACCGTCCTAACAAGCTCGTTCAGAGTTTTGTTGCTACCTTCCTAACAAGCTCGTTCAGAGTTTTGTTGCTACCGTCCTAACAAGCTCGTTCAGAGTTTTGTTGCTACCTTCCTAACAAGCTCGTTCAGAGTTTTGTTTCTGGCATCTGTTTAATCCACCAGAAGATTTGTCTTTGGGAATAAGAGTCTTGACTCACTCCATATATATAAAGATTAAATCTTTGACTAAAATATAATAGCATCTCCAAGCATATACCTTGGAGATTACTTAAAAGGGGTATAGAAGCATTTAGGGGGTCACTTACGTAGTATGGACTCCAATAGTTGTACTTAAGTGACCCCCTTAACTATTGTTTATTAATATTTATAAATTTATATATATCCATTTTTTTATTCAATTAATATGTTAGTATGTATTAAATAATCTTAGGGGATCACTACCTCAGGTTAGGGGCAGGGGCCACTTAAGTACTCCAACCCATCCTCAAACTTTCCTAAATTTGAGAAATCAAAAAGGAATATTCACATATTATTCTATCCTCAAAATTTTACAACTTCAACCCATCAATCCTTAAATAATAAACAACTATTATTTATTTCTACATAAATTCATTTATGCACAATTATTTTAATATAATCATATACCCTATATTATTTTATATTATTTATTTTATGTAATATTATTTTATATTATTTAAACATAAAATTTTGTACTAACTTTTTTATGTTTTATATTCTGTTCTAAAAGGCGCCTAGGAGGCCGCCTAGGTGTTAGGTGCCTGGTGCCCGTCCGTTGGCCGTCTATAGTCCCCTCGATGTCCGACTATACATTTTTAGGATTTTATAGACTTTTTTTTTGCAATTTTTAGTAGGATTTTGGATTTTTTTTGAACTGCCTATATCTAGTAGGTCACCTAGTAGGCCACCTAGGCGGACTAGGCGTAAGGCGGCGGGTGACCCCCGATTAACGCCTAGCGCTTTTCACAACCTTGGTTTTATATTATTTATTTTAGTCTCTTCCTAATCTCACTTAACTTTTTTTAATATTATTTCAAATTTCGATATATTTGTTTATGTTTTTAAGTCATTGTATTTTAATTTTAAAGGTTTTATGTTATTCTATTAATATTGTCAAATTATTAAGTGTTAATGTACGAAAAATTACTTGAAGACACGAGTATTTTACAAAAATGAATTAAATATTACTTTGTTGGTCAAATGAACCTAATAAAAAAAAAGTAATACTAATAACAAACATATTCAATATTATATTCTATTGAAAATCTTAACAAGAACTTTTTAATGGTGTTGTTATTATACTAATTATATTTATAAAATTTAAAATATAGCAAGTTAATATTATGTTTAGTGTTTATTATATGTAGCATATGTTAGGAATTAGTTAAAATTTGAAGTGCAAAATAGGTATAAAGATGGATCCTCAAATTTAAAAAAATTGAGGAGATCACTCAAATTGAGGGTGAGTTGGAGAGGAAGTATCCTTAATTAGGTGTTTGAGGATTGTGGTTGGAGATGGCCTTAGGTAAACCCTAGTCCGGGATTCATTTAGTTAATGCCTTGGAGTCCATTTTTTTTAGCCTAAACTAGATAAGGGCTTAGGTAGTCCCATGGAGGTGTTCTAATAGACTTAAATAACCTATTAATCCTAAAATAGAACCAAGGCATATTATAATGTTGAAAGAGGTGCGTTAAAAGTCCAATATATCTCTGCACTTTATAAGATGCTTGAAAATAGTTCAAAATGAGTTGTCTAAACCATATGTATATCCTTACATAATTAAAAATTAAATAAAGTTCTACTCTTTATAAAGAGACTTTTGAACCGTGTAAACCTTAAAGTATATATATTCTTACGTAATTAAAAAACTAAATAAATAAATAAATTATAACTAATTTTTAACTATATAATATTATCTAACTATAGTCAATTACCTGTAACTCATGTAGTTAAGATGTGATAAAATCTATCTGGATGGGTGGGTTCAATCCAATTGGGTAGCATTCTATAAATATCAATTTAAATTATTTTTCAACAAAAAATTGACGTTACTAGTCTCTACTAATATAATGTGGCTTAGAAAGAGCTCAAAATTGAGCCGTCTAAACCGTTTGTACATCCTCCATTAATTATTAAAAAAATTAACTAATTTCTTAACTACCTAATATGATCTAATTATAGTGAAACACGTCTAACTCAAGTGGTTAAGGTGAGAAGCATTCTCCCTGATTGGATGGATTCAATTTCATGAGACAACGATATCTATAATAAATTCTAATTAATTTTTTTTCAACAATTTTTTGTACTTACGTGCACTGCACGTGCATGCCTAGTTATCATCCTTCCTTATGTGGCAGTTGATGTGTCAATTAATGTGACAGCTGAGGTAACAAATTTTAAAATTAAAATTAACATTAAAACATTAACGTGAAAATTAACGTTAAAATTAACATTAAAATTAAAATTAATATAAAATTAACATTAAAACTAAAATAAAAAACAATAATATTAATATTAAAAATAAAAAAAAAAAAAGTTGGATGATTAATTTGGGCTCTTGATAAAGGCACTACCAAAATGACTCGGGACTGTCCCAATTTTTTTTAATAAATTTTTCACCCAAAATTTTACTCAGGGTTAGCCAAAAAATTATTTAGGACTGTCAAAATTTTGGCAGTCCTTCCAATATGTTGGACTGTCAAAATTTTGACAGTTTATTGAACTGCATATATTATTTATGACTGTTAAAATTTTGGCAGTCTAACCTATTTGAAGGATTGTCAAAATTTCGATAGTCCTAAATAAATTTTTGGACTAGCCCTGAGTAAAATTTTAATTGAAAATTTTATTAAAAAATTGGGCCAGTCCGGAGTCTTTTTTTAGTGCCTTTATCAAGGGCCTTAATTTGTTGAGTTAGAATTTACAATAATGCTAATTTTACTACCAAATGCTTACAACCCTCTCACCCCGCTATGTGGGTCACCCCCGGTCCCACCTCTCCCCCAATGAACGAACGATCGCCATGTGGCATTCCGGCCACGTGGCGACCGTCCGGACAGCCACCGGATCCCACCTCTCCCCCTCCTCCAATGGTCCACGTGGCGGTTGTAAGAGGAGGGTTGTAGACATTTGGTTGTAGTCGTAGCATAACCCTAGAATTTATTATGTCAACTGCGATATAATGTTATTTAACCTGGGATGTCAATTGCTAAATTGTTACAATAAGAAGAAATGGTTTGGAGGAAAGTTGGACGATTGATGAATAGAATTACTCTCCTAAAAATTAAAGCTACATCTACAACATAAAGAGAGAGAGAGAGAGAGAGAGAGAGAGAATTAAATATGTAGGTAAAAAGAAACATACATGAGGTCTGGCTGCCGACGTGTCCTAGGAAGGCTGCGACCTCCCTCATCTGCATCTCCTTCCCTCCCGTGGTCCCGAATCCCAGCGGCTCGTAGAGCGACGCGGCGGTGATGAAGGACTGGTAGTCCCAGAAGCCGACCGCGTGGGCCACGGGGCTCCTCTT
The DNA here is from genome assembly GCA_036927795.1 of Iris macrosiphon. Classification (NCBI taxonomy): domain Eukaryota; kingdom Viridiplantae; phylum Streptophyta; class Magnoliopsida; order Asparagales; family Iridaceae; genus Iris; species Iris macrosiphon. The sequence continues at coordinate 18,559,468 of JAYESA010000017.1, forward strand.
CGCGAAGAGCTCCTCGAACTGGTACACCTGGAAAAAGTCCGTGATGGTGTCGTTGCAGCAGTACACGCTGTCCTTGCACTCCCACCCCTTGTCGCACTTCTTCTCCTTCGTCTTCCCCTCCACCGCCACCGCTGCCGCCACCGCCGCCACCGCCAGTAGAAACAATATCGTATCCATCTTCGCCATGACAGAAATGAATGCTGATGAATGAAGAGGAGGAGGGAGAGGAGGATGAATATCTAGGGGAGAGAGAGAGGAGGGGCCTCCGTCGGTAGCTCGAGTGATTCTGTTGGGGGTACTAGTGTCCGCATAGAGAGCTCTTTATGCGGGTGCGGGATCTGCCGTTGCTGGAGCTTTTGTGTTAGGGCAGCTGTCTATTTTATGATGGGGATGCGGTGTATTATGCGGGGCGTTTGGTGGGAGCGGTTCTGTCTTGAGAGTGAATTCTTCCCTAAATAATTAAAGAAATTCCAGAAGTTTCTTTTTCTTTATTTATTATATTATTACATCGGTTTGGTAGTGATAGTTAAGAGGTATTTATAAAAGCACTGTAAAAGTAAATTATTTACAGTACTACCAATATATTGGACTATCAAAAAAAAGTTAACTGTCTTAAAAAAAAGAAAAAAATTATCATTTATGATTGTCTAAATTTTTTATATTTTATTATTTATTTTGGACTATCATAATTTTTTTACAGTCTTAAAACATCATGTTATCTTTAGGACTAATAATTTTTTTGACAATCTTCTCAATAGGTAGGACTGTCAAATATTTTGACAGTCCAAAAGATGGATGAACCATCATAACCCACGATCGAGGTTGTACGGTGGTCGTGGAACTCGTGGCCGTCCTCGAAGTCAGAGGTGGCGGTCCCCCCGGCGGTCCTCCACAACCCTCCTCCTACCTCGACTCCCCTAGCACCCCCCCTCTCTACTATTCAGTCGACCGCCCAAAGTTGAACCCGTCCTCGAAGTTGGAGCATGGCCACCTATGATCGACAAGATCGACGAGGCCAAGGAGGTCGAGAGCGATGTCGACGGGAGCAGCCACGGTGCAGGATCGTATCCGAGGAGCAGGAGTTGTGCGTTGGTCGCAACCACTAATACCATGGTTGCTCTGGTTGCAGCTTGATTTTTTTTTTTTTTTTTTGTGGGGGAGGGGGGGGGGGGGGGGGGGTGGGGGTTGCAGCCCTAGTAAGTAATGGCTAGCCCTGAGTAAACGTTCCACAAAAGTGGGCTAGTTTCGAGTAAGTTCTGTAGTGCCCTAACAAAAAAAATTTTAATACATAGAAAGAGCAAACAATATTTTCCTTCATTTTTTTATACGTAATTACCTAACTATTCATGTTAAATTTAATGAATAATTTTAATTATTAAATATAGATAATGACGTTTTTGGAGCAAAAACTTCCACGGTGAAGCTCCAACTTTTCCTATTATATAGTAGTATTGATATATAGAACGAAATATCGATTTTCAGATTACTTGTTTTTGAGGTACTAGTATATATGCACGTGCATTATATGTAATTTATACTAGTTATGAAGTTAAAACAATAAGTCTTAATTTTTATTTGGGAAGAGCGAACAACATTTTTTTTTAAAAAAATTCTACACGTAATTACCTAACTACACATGTTAAATCAAATGAACAATTTTAATTAGTAAACATAGATAAGAAAATTTTTCGAACACATTTTTTTATGGCTAAGCTTTAAATTTTCTTATTATATAATATTATAGATTTGTTCAACAAAAAATAATAAATAAAAATTGTTCAGCATTGCAAATGAATTCTGTTAAGATATGATAAGATTTATAATTAGATTTAAGTCTTTATGTATCTCCTATATGGATATATATTCTTTCTCCTATCCAGATACATATTTCTTCTCATATATATATATATATATATATATATATATATATATATATATATATATATATATGAAAATGCTAAGTTTACTACCGAATGTTTACAACCATCTTACAACCCTCTCTCCCCTCTGCTATGTTGGCCACACCCGGCCCCACCTCTCATCCAATGAATGGTTGCCACGTGGCACTGCTGCCACGTGGCAGAAAATCGGATCCCACAAGCCCCTCTCACCCAATGGGCGGCCGCCACGTGACGGTTGTAAAATGGGTGTAAGCATTTGGTTTTAAGCATAGCATTCCTGATATATATATATATATCATCCAATAATAAAATAAATATTGTCAATATTGTTGATTTTTTTATGGTATCAGAGTTTTGTTTTTTTCTTTCAATCATAGGACCGTTTATAGTCTCTTTCACATAATCAACAATCAATATTGTTGATTATATCCCAAAGTAGTCTTTCGACACCGCCATCCAAGATAGCACGAATCAAAATCTTTCTCCTCTCCTCTCCTCCCCCCCCCCTCCCTCTCTCTCTCTCTCTCTCTCTCTCTCTCTCTCTCTGCCAAACCATTGAAGCCAAGTTGTCACCTTTTCTCTAACACCATCAGTCCTTTTTTTTTTACCCTTATCCATCCCAGGTCTATCTTACTAGCAATCTACAAGGGGAATTTCATAACCCACTTCCAACAAGCATGAGCCAACATCCATTAGCAAAGGGAAATGAGCTAGCCGGAACTCCTATATTTCCTCTTCTACACCGCATTAGTGAGATATGTTCATCAAAGAGAATCCAAGACAAGAGCGGTTAGGCCTCCAATCCCTGTATTAGATGTCCTCTTTGCTTTCCTAAAAACCCACATCAAGCAAGCCAAACTTTCTTTGCTAAAAAACCACATACAACAAGCCACTTTGCTTTGCTAAAAACCAAATGTTTTAGTTTGCCACTTTGATTTACTTAAAAAAAAGAAAAAGAAAAAGAAAAAGAAAAAGAAAAAGAAAAATGCCTTCATCTGAGCACTTACGAGATTTTCTTCTGACTTCTGCTGACTTTTCGTTAACTTCTTCTCATGATTAGGCTGAGTGGGCCACCTCAGTCCGGACTACTCTACGTGGTCGTTGTCTTCTTGGTCATCTTGATAGTTCTATCTTAAGACCTTCTGAACCCGTCGCTGATGATAAGGTTTAGTAAAAATACTATTTGTGTCACTCAGGACACTTGGGACGACTACAATGAGTGGATAGTTGCTTTCATCATTTCTTATGTTGATCGGTCACTTCGTCCAAATCGTGAGGATATCCCCTCTACTACTTTATTATGTGACCATTTGACTAGTCCGTTTGTTTAGTCGAGTATTGCTCAGGAGTATTAGTTGATATCCAGGCCTTAACCTCTAGACAAGGGATTACACTATTGAAGAGTTTGCCACACTAATATGGGGTTATTGGTTTGACCTACTAAAATTGGAGGGTCCTGGTCCCGATTCTGTACACTCGTGCACTTATCGGGAACGTCGACGGCTATTTCAGTTTCCTATGGTCCTGCGTCACAAATTTTGGTCCACAATGTAAATACCCTAATTTTTAGAATTTAATTTAAAATTTTATTAATTATTATTGTAGAATTTTTTTTCATCATTTTTAGTGAGTTATAATAAATGTTTCTCATGAATTTATATTTTTGTATATTAAATTAATTATTAAAATTATGCAAAAATTATATTTTTTGGTGTATAATTAATAATAAGATATTGTGTAATTTTTCTGGAATTTATTGGGCTCTAAAACTAATTTTTTTTATAGCAAATTTTATTGTTTTATTTATTAAACTGAACCAAACTGAACCAAACTGAACCAAAATGAACCAAACCAAATCAAACCAACCCAACCCAACCCATACTAAACTAATCGGACCCGGATCCTACCCAAACCCGAATCCGCAGACCCGAAACTCGACCCGCCCCTTCACCTTCAGAAACTTCCCCTGACCGAACACTTCCCCTCCCCCAAACGGACCGCCGACCGACCACTTCCCCTCCTCGTAACCGCCCATTCACCACCCTATAAAACCCCCAGCATAGCCGACCCTCACCACCCACAACCCCTCTTCCATTTTTGACCATTGCCGCCTTCGTCAGCCGTCGGACCGCCACCCACCACCGCCATGAAGACAGTCCGCCCAACATCTCGAGCACAGCAGTAACGAGGTACTCTACTTCCCACTATCGTATCTCCCTGCATAGAAATCCAAATATCGATTTGTCGAATCATATGCGAAGATCACATGACCCTCTTGAACCCTGTATAATTAGTTTGGGGTATCGTGTCCTGTGTCGGTCGCAATTCGTGACGCAAAACAGGAAAAAAAGACTCAATTTTTAGTTCAGAAAACTGTCCCAAACACCCATGTTTATGGCCGTTTTTCTTCCAACCTAGTTAATATTTTTAAATTCTATTTGAACAGTAATTTAGACAACATAACCAAGATTTAATCCCTTAAATTAGTTTATTTTAATTTGTTGTATGCTGTGATTTATTCCTGGTTGAAGTTGACCAAAAATTTGGTTTTCTAAAACCAAAATTTTCTGAAACGGGGTACGTCCCACTAAAGGAGGCGACTTCGTCGTATGCGAATTACACCGAAGGCGCATATCAACACGGATGTGTGGGATTTCACGAAAGTTTATTTGGATGTATGTATACACCGGAATCAACGTGTATCCGTCAAAATATTTTGTATTGGTCCGTTCTGACACTCGTCATAATTTCTTGTGTGCTTGTCGTTTCATAACAAAACTTACGCCATCGGATTTACAGCGTTATGCTGGTCCTGTGACCCAAGTTTGGTTCGATTCTGAGAATATTGACGAACACTATTTCATGTGCCCCACGATTCCACTTGGACGGGCGATTTCGTGACCGGCACTTCGGAATCCAGTTTTGGATGTTCCGTTGGGTTCGTATCATCGTTCTAGACTCATAAACACTAAATTTGATGAATTTGAAGAACTTTATCTCTAGCACATTTTTTGGTGCGAAGTGTGCCACATGTGGACCCTACTTTGACCAAAAACTGTCAATTCTGCCCCTGTGTCCAAATTGGACTTATGGGTAGTTAATCCTAGCTATTTCATGTATTCTGAGAGAGATGGTAATATTTGTTTCAGCATCCGGAGGTGTACCTGGAGATTTCACTTTTACATGAGCAATTGAAGGAGTTCAAAACCCAAGCAAGTGTACCTTGCCAAACTTGCAGTAGTTCCTTTGATATTAATTGCTTGAGTTATTTATATATATATACTTTTGTATTATACCTATTCAACTTAGGACCGTGAGACATTGCTTAACATCCGAACAAGATTCGGATGTCGATGCCGTACACGGAGTCGTGTAATGTCACTTAGAGAGTTGATACCATGATCCTATATATTTTTACGTGCTTGCTTTACCAAGTACATCATACCATAGGATACTTGATACTATTCATGTGACAAAATCTTTCCTGAGTTATTCATGGTGATTCTGTATAGGCTTACAGGATTCGTGATATGAGACTTGCATATACATAGATATCATTATGACTCGTTGTACTAGTTAGAGGTCATGATCTTGCGTGTTGTGGACATGAGACGTGTGATTACATTGGGTGGGAAGAGACACACAGACCATAGGCTGATTACATACAAATATATATTTTATTATTGCGGTGCTTTAGTCTCTATTCCAGAGCTTGGCCCATTACGTGATATTATTACTACCGGCTGCCCGACAAAGAGCTTATAGTAGTCTCAGCCTGAGTACTAGTGATGCTCTTATTTGTATTTCACATAGCTGGTTACATAGCTTTCCTGAGGATCTATTTTTTATATACTGTATTTTATTTGGCTTGAGTTATTCTTGTACTTTGCTATGTCCCCTGAGGACCTGGATCCGGTTTATGTCCCCAGGTACAGTAGAAGAGGAATATCCTGAGATATACGGGACAGAAGCTGACGCTGGAGCAGTACTGGCACCAGAGGACGATGTTGTGCCAGAGAATTTCTCTTGAGTATTCTGTTACATACTCAGTTATTTCTGTTTCCAGTTATTTCATATCTTGACTCTTGGATTTATGTATTAACTTATTATTGGGTTGTTCCCCGAGACACTTTTTATTTGGACCAGTTAATGGACTATATTTCTTTTTAGCTATTATCTTGATTAGTCTATTATATTGAATTATGTTTACTTTCTGTGGATGAGATTAGAATTAGACTGTGACATGTATCCTAGACCATTGCATTTATTTTACAGCCTAAGTGCACTCAAACGGGTCCATTAAATTGGGTTTGCCCATTGGAGTTGTGCTGCTAGCCATTGCCACGTGGCTAGTTCCTCGATATTTTGGGACTGGATCGTAACATGGTTTTTGTGGTGTCCCATGCAGGTCTATGACTATATTGCTTCGGTTTTAACTAAGGGACCGAGCAAGCTTGCGAATAGGATAAATTATAGGATCTCATCCACTTGTTGATCTATTCTTGACCTCTATATTGACTTCAAAATAATTTCTTGACTTGCATCCTGTCTTGATTCCTCTGTGCGATTCTCATAGTTTACTTTTAATACAGAGTAATGTATCCATGAGCCGACGATGAGACTCCCGTAGGTACACCACAAGGTTTTGTGGTTACCTACGATGATAGAGTAATACCATTGGGAGGAGGTCCATCCGCTCAATAAAGCAATCAAACAGATCAACATGGCTCGAGGTTCCGGCGAGACGATATTCCACTACCGCTGCAGTTTACTCCACCAATGCCCATTTTTCTACCAGGACAGGATATGGACGGACAACATATGTTCCACATGTTTTAGGCAATGATACAAGCCCAACAGCAGGTTCATCAAGAGGCTCAGCGTCACTGTCACGACTAGCACCCGATGTAAGGATGCACGTCAAAAACCACGCCCAGCCTACGCTACAGAATCAGCGGGAGAACGCTGTCTGGGTAATCTATCTAGCAATATAATAAGCCACCAACAATAACAATAAACTCAATCACAGATCTAAGATGGAACGAGCACGAATATGATAAAGAATAGAATAGTCACATACAACTCATGAGTCAAAAATAATACATCAATGAGTCTGAAAGAAGTACTAATAAATAAGCTGGAGACAGATCCAGTACAAAGGAATACTAAGAAACTACTAAACTCGGGTCATCTGTCTCAGTTGGGATAAGTCCCTCCTGAACCAGGGTCTTAGACTCTAAACCACAATATCTTGAGGTCCATAATATGTAGGGTACCAGTCCTCAGTGTCATCTGAGAAAAATATATCCAGTCAGGAAAGGAGCAGAGTACTTCTCTAACATCAGTTCTAATCAATGATAAAAACTATGTAACAGTAAATAGATATGAATATACAAGATGCACAATAGATACAAGAGACACACAATAAGAAAATACTGGAATAAATACAAGAATGAACAATATGGCAATGAACAAGAATACTAATGTCTAAGTGAGTGAGTACTAGCTTTAACATATGATTGGCTTAGGAACTTGCACAAGGGTATAATGGCCTGGCTGATCATACGTGCGGTGTATGATCAACACTCACAAGGAACAAGACATGCACAAGGAGGGTATGATCACATATCTACACTAAAATACTCTCCACCCCCGACTGGTATAATAGATCCAACCATGGTATGCTATGGCACGAGATTCTTTAAGAAGGTAGCAAATCTTCTCGAGAATCAGTGTCTGTACATGCACAAGATAACCAATAAAACAAGACTAGTACAAGATACACCATATACAAGGAATAACATCTCATGACGAGATCCAGATATACCAATCCGTGTAACCATCATGTCAAGAAATATGGATATCTACACTAGATACAATGAACATAGAGGATATCATAAACGAGAAACTATCAGAGAATATACTCGCCTGAAGTCCACTGAATAGTCTCACAGATGTCAGATATGGTGCCTCGAAGACCTAGATATGGAATACAATTTTAATACAAGGTTCCGGAAAGAAAATAAGTTAAACTAGTCAACTTCTAGGTCAACAACTCAATTCTAAGTTAAAAGTCAAACTAAGTCAACTCTAAGATCAACTCTGGTCAAACTATGGTCAACTGCCTAATTCAAGGTTGCACATGTCTAACACAAAAATATTGGGTTCAAATACTAAAGTCTAGGTCACAAAACCATATCTTAAAATACCAGGATACCGTATCTCCGGATACGTAAATCCATAGATAAAATATCACATACAAATGCCAAAATAATATTATTAAATAAAATCTCAAAGACAACATCAATTTGGTACCTTGGTTTTGAACCAACTTGGTATCACAACATAAACCCATAATCTTGATACCCAAACCCAATACCTTGGGTATTCCCAATTACCTTGGTATTTACCTTGGTATCTCAAGGTAATACCCCAAACTTATTTATACTAACTACCCGTAATATACATATGCTATACTAATTTATACTTATACTACAATACAATTAGCAATTTAGGAACATATTTACTTATATATTAAATACCAAATATATATATATATATCTATCTATCTATATATATAAATATCTATTATAGAAAATTTGCCAACTGTCACTAAAAACAGAGGTGAACTGTCGCTGAATCTCCGATACTTTGATACGCTGCCAATTTAGTGAAGGTTCTGCTCCGTTGCTAATCAGTTGTCGCTGCTGCTGCTGAATATTCCTGCTGCTGCTGCTTTGGCGACGGGTTTCTGCCGTCGCTAAACAACTGTCGCCGCTGCCGTTGAACGCTACTGCTGCTGTGCTGCTCTGTTGTAACGCTGTTGCGGCTGTCGCCTTTGCTTCTGTTGCCTGCTACAGCGGCTGCTGCTGCTGTTGCGACTTCGCTGCTGTCGCCTTTGCTGCTGTCGCTAAAAACCATTATATCTATCTATCTATCTATCTATCTATCTATCTATCTATCTATCTATATATATATATATATATATATATATATATATATATATATATATATATATATATATATATATATATATACTTATACATACCACTATATAATATATACTTACACCTAATACATGCAACTATTGCATATAAATATACATACACTCATACTCCCCATATACATACATACATACATATATATATATATATATATATATATATATATATATATATATATATATATATATATATATAAATATATATAGATATATATATGTATATATATATATATGTAGTAACATATGTATATACATAACACCATATCTAATTACATATACATATAGCTTATACTTATAACATATATGTACATAATATTACATATTAATATAGTATCATATATATATACATAGCTACCATCAAATAAAATATGTACATAATAAATACATGGTAACATACACACATACATAGTATTATGTATATATATAACTATACATATATGTTTACCTATACATAATCATATAATAATATGTAACACACATTATATAAATAGGAATATAACAACATATAATTATCTATTGAACATATGCATATCTATACCTACTAATATATATAATTATACTTACAATTAGAAGAATAGCCACCTAACAATATATACACTTATAGTTCATACATAGATACATAGATCTAAGACACAATATTACGTAAATATAATTACACAACAATATATATATATATATATATATATATATATATATATATATATATATATATATATATATATATATATATATATATAATTTTATATCACAATGACAAGAGAAATAGATCTACAATTTAAATTATACAAACACATGGATCGTATCACCCCGTATCCCACTAGATCTGGGATACGCTTGTGACACGAGTCCTCCACACATCCAAACGTACCCCGAAGGACATGAACAAGTCATATATATTATTTATGAACAATACGAAGAGTCAAATACAAATCTACGTGTCCGTGTCAAAATGTGACATGTACAAAGTCCCGTGTCGGAGGAAAAACCCCTAAATCAACACGTATTACCAAATTGTTGGGATACGACCTACACGTACCCACTTGTGGATACGACACTAGTCCCAAACACACAAACACATGCCAAATTGATCTATAGGACCAATTGACACACACAACAAATGTCAATATCGGAATTCTCCTAAAATTAACACAAAAAGTACCATAACTTTCACAATAGGCCTCCTATGAACACAAAACCAAATCCTATGGGTAGCCTATGCATATTGGTTGATTTCTCATGGTTAAATCTCATATTTAGAACCTAAATTAAGTGGAAAATTGAATTATACCTATTGGGAGATGGATTCCCAATGAAACCTCCAAATGTGATAAAATTGGCCTCAAACTTGTAGATCCTTGCTCCTCTTTGTAGATCCTTGCTTCCTCCTTCTAAATTCTCGCTCCACTAGCCTCCAATAGTGATTTGAAAAGGAATTGGGATGAAATTTGGTAGGGAAATGAAGTGAGAATGAAAAATTTTGGTTGAAGGAAATTCTAGATCTAGTTTCCAAATGAAAAGAGGAGAGAGAAATTAATTCCCCCCTCTTTAATAGGCCACCCCCTTCCCCTTCCTCAAACTACTATGAATTGTCTAATATACCCCTTGGGGCCTCTCATGAAGAAATAATTAGGGAAGGAAGCTTCTAGTCAATGGGCCTTCCAAATGGGCTATTTTCTAACAATTAATTCATGTTGGTCCATTGATTTGGAAGGCCCATTGTTGTATTATTTAATTGTTGTTAGATGTTATTTATTTATTTTAGACTTGTGTTAGTGGACTAACTAAATGGGCTATTTTCTAACAATTAATTCATGTTGGTCCATGAGTCTAAACTAAACTAGTTAGTCCACTAACACAAGTCTAAAATAAATAAATAACATCTAACAACAATTAAATAATACAACAAATAATTATTATCAAGCACAATATTTAATTAATTATGAAATTACTAAAATACCCTTTCCTAGAAAATATGGTAGTGATAAGTCTACCCTGCTTAAAATAATTTCGTCTTCGAAATTCAAAGACGAAAACTACCCCCAGAAAACAACAGATCATAACAAAAGAACAGAACTAAGAACAGAATTAACTATAAAAGAACATAACATAAAAGGAAAGAATATACCTCAAGGCACAAACAAATATGGATAACGCTCTCGCATTTCATCCTCTCTCTCCCAGGTAGACTCCCCCGGAGAGTGATGCCTCCATGCGACGTGCATCAAAGGAATAGTATGGTTTCTCAGCACCTTCTTTCTCCAATCCAGAATCTCAACTGGCTGCTATGGATAGCTAAGAGTAGGGCCCACCTCTATCTCCGAGTGATCCAATACATGACTAGGATTTGCCATGTATCATCTCAACTGTAATACGTGAAATACGTTGTGCACTCGCTCCAATGCAGGTGGCAAGTCTAGCCTATAAGCAACTGTACCGACCCTCTCCATAATAGTGAAAGGTCCGATGAATCGTGGACTAAGCTTCCCGCCTCCACCGAAACGAATCATACCTCGTGTCGGAGAAATCCTCAGAAACACCAAACCACCCACCTAGAACAAAACACAACCTTAAGAACATAATCTATAACAAACAACCAATAACAAGCACAAATAAAAATCTAAACTATACCTCGAACTCCAAAGGTCTCGGGTGGCTATCGGCCCAATGCCGCTGTCTGTCCTACGCCACACGAAGTCTGTCTCTGATCAACTGAACCTTCTCCGCTGCATCCACAACCATCTCTGGCCCAAGCAAAACTCTCTCTCCAACATCGTCCCATGACAAGGGAGTACGACACCTCCGATTGTATAGAGCTTCAAAATGTGACATCTCTATACTAGCCTGGTAGCTGTTGTTATAAGCAAACTCTACCAAATGGAGATGGTCCTCCCAAAACCCCCCAAAATCTAGTACACAAGTGCACAATATATCCTTGAGAGTCTGAATAGTCCTCTCTGACTACCCATCTGTCTGGGGATGATATGCAGTACTGAACTTAAGCTGAGTGCCCAAACTCTCCTGCAAACTCTTCCAGAAATGAGAAGTAAAACGACTATCCCAATCCAAGATTGATAGAAACTCCATGTATCCTAATGATCTGCCTCACATACATCTCTGCCAGCTTCTCCGTAGACAAACCCACCTAGAAAGGCAAAAAGTGGGCCGACTTGGTCAACCAATCAACGATGATCCAAATCGCGTCTTTCCCTCCTGGTGATCGTAGAAGTCTGAACACAAAATTTATAGTAATGTGCTCCCACTTCCACTCTTGAATGGGTTATCACGCCCCAGTCCCAAAATATACGGGACTAGGCCACGTGGCAATAGCCAGCTGTCATATCTCCAAGGATATCCTAATTTAATTGATCCTAACGAAGAGTGCTACGCTGTCCTAAATACTAACATGTCCCATATAAATCAACAGCAGGTAATCTAATCTCATCCACAAATATAAACAGCAAGAATGTACTAATAATGAATGCTGGAAGATAAACACCAGTCTAAAAATATCATAGTACAACCAAGAAGTCTGGTGGAAACAAACCCACTACTATGACGAAATAAAATACTGAAATGATAGATAAAGATAATGACAAGGGCATCGACTGACTAGATAATGAAGCTCCCAATCCTAGGCAGAAGGCCTACCAAGTGATCACGGAAACTCTGACGGTAGCACCTCTAGCTCCTCTGCGGTAGCGAACCTCGTCTCCTGTCCTGGGCCGTATACTGTGGGGTAATAGGCCTCGTCCAAATTTGGAAAGGTACAAGATCCTCAGAGGGACATAACAAGATACATAGAAATATGCCATATATAAATGCTGAATAAAATAAATACAATAAAGGGTGTACTAACCATCTAAGTGAATGCAATGTGAGGACAACATTGGTACGTATGAGTAGGTGTAGGCATAACGTCCATACCGCTCCGAAGAACGGGGAATCTGTACAGTATATAACATCCATACCGCTCCGAAGAACGGGGAATCTGCATAAAGGGAGTCATCGAATCCATGGCTCCTCTGGATACTACAGATTCCAATGTGTGTATCCCATATGCCTACTAGTTGTCCTCCCCTCCCAATGTAAATACACCAGTCGAATACTCGACGTGTGTACCATTTATCTATATGCCAAGTCTCTATAAATAAAATACTCCTGAGTTCCGTACTAACCGTGTTGCACGTCACACGCATCGATAGCTAGTCGAGTACGCGGACCCGCATCCTAATATGAATTATTGCTGTAAATCGTATAAAAGTGCCAGGTCTTCGGAAAATACCAGAGTATCCTCCCAATATGGCGAGTCTGCTAGTGACTAGGTCAAGTACACTAATCATCGACGTATCCGTCGACTGCACCCGAGTCAATCTCGGACGCGCACAGTCATATGAAATAAGCAACACGAATCATACAACATATGCATAATTTAAATTAAACAGTAAGTATGGTAAGGTATCTTGCCTGAGTCCTCAAGCTGTAAATGCCAGAAGTCGGTTCCTGCAGTGTCTTCTGGCTGGTCAGTGACCCTAAACATACAATATAATATAGCAATGCTGACATCAGACACTAAGCAATACATAAATAATTATGACATTGCTCATAGATATTGTCGTAGGTTCACGGTTGACCGAATACAGCATCATGTGTGCACCTAGCTAGGGTATAGCCGTGTTCTGTCTTTGGTCAACGTGCGCCTTGCGACAATAAATTATTGAGTTATGGGTTGACAACTATCTTCTGATCTGCACGAATACATGTCCTTGGTTTCTATGTTCAACATACTTGGTTAATGTCCAGGTGTTCGGGTAAAATACTAGTCCTTGATGACAGGTCTCATGATTTAGGTATTTGCTAGTTATTAAACAAATTCTAAATCTTGTTAATCATCATACCAGCATGTATATAATTAGGGTTAACTGAGTTTGTGTCCAACACTATAAGTCTCGACACGACAACACAACGATCATATATAGATACAATACGAGGAGGGAAGAGTCAGGTGTTTACCTAGTTGACTGGACGAGGGTCTCCTTGCTGACGGGTCATCCTCCGGCGAGTGGTGGGCTCCAGCGTTGGCCGGCTGCAAGACAACAACGACAGCAGCAGCACTGCAGTAGTCGTAGCAGCGGCAGTGACGGTCTGCAGCGGCGGGGCAGGCTGAGGTCGATACGGGGTGGCTGTTAGGTCACGGGGGAAAGTCAGGGTAGGCCTGGAATTGGTGGTGGGCGGTGATTGAGGCAGCGGGGGTGCTCGGGGCATCGGCTAAGGGGTCGGGTTGATGGAGGTTTGGTTAATGGTGGAAGGGATGGTTGAAGGTGGTGGTGCAGCGTTGAGGGTGGCGGGCTGAGGTGATCGGCGAGTGGCTGAGGCGGAGATGATGGTGGCTCACGGTGGTGGTTGTTCGGCCAAGGAAGGAGGGAGCTCGGTTTGGATGTGGGGGAGGTCGGCTAGGGTTTGAATGGTGATGGCTTAGGATTTCTAGTATTTCAAGTATAAGAAATATGTATTTATATAGGAGATAAAATTTGGGGGCTGGGCTCGAGGTTTAGGTCGGCCAAGGTTCATTAGGGTGGGCGCTGGTCCACTTGAAAGTGTTCATGGGCTGGGTTAGGTCATGTTTGAGGCAAAATTGGCCTCAAATTAATTAGATTAATAATTAATACGCAAGGCAAAAATTAACGAACATTGTGTAGCTAAGGTGAGATGCAATAATGAGTATCTAAGGTTGCACAATGGTCAGAGGGGTAGTCTGGCATGTCTAAGAGATATTCGTGACCTTGGGTGGAAGATAACTACCGGGGTGGTGCTCCAACCTCGAAACAATGGCAAGGTGTATTAAGACATATAATTGCCGCACATTAATCCTAATTAAATCCAAATTAACCCTAGTCTCTCGCTTTAATTCAAATTAAGCCCTAAACTGGTCAAGGGGGTTTACAATCTACCCTCCTTAGAGCATTTTGTCCTCGAAATTAAAACATACACATGGTAAAAATTACTGACTGAATTTAAAATGCTAATACGTACCTAGTCCTTCGAAGAGGTGGGGATAACACTGTCTAATATCCTCCTCGCGTTCCCAAGTCGACTCTCCTGGTGCATGATGCCTCCATGCAACACGAACTAGAGGGATAGTCTGACCTCGCAATACCTTCTCGCTCCTGTCCAGAATCTCAACAGGCTCCTCTTGGTATGATAAACTTGTGCCAACCGTGATCTCTGAATGGTCAAGTACATGACTCGGATCCGTTATGTACCTCCTTAGCTGAGATACATGGAAGACATCATGGACTCCTTCCAAAGTTTGCGGCAAGGCTAATATGTAAGCAACCTCTCCGACGCGTTCTAACATATCAAATGGTCCGATGTACCTCAGACTCAGCTTTACTCTACCTCCAAATCTGATAGTCCCTCGAGTAGGCGAGATCTTTAGAAATACGTGATCTCTGACCTGAAACTCTAAGGGTCGTCGATGAGCATTCGCCCAATGCTTCTGTCGGTCCTGTGCTGCTCTTAGGTGCCCTTGGATCTTCTTCACCTTCTCTACTGTACGAACAACCAACTCGGGCCCAAGAATCTGTCTCTCGCCTATATCGCTCCAACATACTGGGAAACGATACTCCCTTCCATACAATGCTTCATAGGGAGCCATCTGGATGCTCGCTTGATAGTTGTTGTTGTAGGAAAATTCAACAAAATACAAATGGTCCTCCCATGATCCTCCAAAATCTAGCATGCACGCTCTTAACATATCTTCTAATGTCTGAATGGTGCACTCCGACTGGCCATCTGTCTGTGGATGATATGATGTGCTAAACTTTAGGCGAGTACCGAGACTCTCTTGCATACTCCGCCAAAAGTAAGATATAAATCTTGTATCCCTGTCAGACACGATACTAACTGGCACTCCGTGCAATCGCACAATCTCCCTCATGTACATGTCTGCTAAGACCTCTGTAGATTGCCCCACTCTGAAGGGTAAGAAGTGTGCGGACTTGGTGAGTCTATCTACAATTATCCATACTGCATTGCGACCATTAGGACTCCTCGAAAAGCCCGTAACAAAGTCCATAGTGATATGCTCCCATTTCTACTCCGGTATAGGGAGCGGTTAAAGCAATCCTGTAGATCTTTGATGTTCTGCCTTGACTTGTTGACACACCAGGCACTTGGCCATAAAGCGTGCTATCTCTCTCTTCATTCCATGCCACCAGTAGTACTGTCTCAAGTCTCTGTACATCTTCGTGCCTCCTGGATGAATAGAGTAGGTTGAACTATGTGCTTCTGTCATCAACTCTTGATGAAGTTCTCCATTTGGAACATAGAGACGATCTCCGCATCTCAAAGTTCCGTCTTCATGTATACGCAATCATGTTTGTATTCCAGCCTCTGTCCTCTGTCGAAGACTCTGAAATCTGGCATCTGTCAGCAAAGCAGCCTTGATCCTCTCCACTAATATCGATTGCAACTGAAAACTCGATAATTGTCCGTCTACTCCGGGCATAACAACCTCTATACCCATCTGCTTTAGCTCTCTCAATAGATGTTGCTGGGTAGTCAAGAAAAATGCCATGGGTCTTCTGCTTAACGTGTCGGCTACTACGTTGGCCTTTCCCGGGTGGTACTGTAGCTCAATCTCGAAGTCTGTCATTACCTCGAGCCAACGTCTCTGCCTCTGGTTCAGGTCCTTCTATGTGTAGACGTACTTTAGGCTCTTGTGATCTATGAATATCTCCACTCTTTCTTCATATAGGTAGTGCCTCCAAAGCTTCAAAGCAAAAATCACTGCTGCAAGCTCCAAGTCGTGAGTGGGATAGTTCTTCTCATGGGTCCTCAACTATCTAGAGGCATAGGCCACAACCTTTCCATGCTGCATCAAGACACATCCTAATCCTTTCCCGGATGCATCGCTATAGATCACGAATCCTCCGGATCTAGAAGGTATGGTCAAGATAGGTGCTGTAGTCAAACCCTTCTTCAGCTCGTCGAATGCCTTTTGAAACTCCTCCGTCCAGGTGAACTCCTGTTCCTTACGGGTCAAGCTGGTCATCGGCTCTGCGATCTTCTTGAAGTTCTCCACGAACCTCCGGTAATATCCGGCAAGTCCTAGGAAACTCCTCACTTCTGAGACATTGGTAGGGGTTGGCCATGTCTCTACTGATGAAATCTTCATCAGATCTACTGAAATACCATCTCCTGAGATAACGTGTCCAAGAAAAGCGACACTATCTAGAAGAAACTCATACTTGTTCAGCTTGGCATAAAGTCTCTCTCTCCTCAGAGTCTCTAACACTAGTCTCAAGTGCTCTTCGTGCTCCTCGTGGCCCTTTGAATACACTAAGATGTCGTTGATGAAGACTATCACGAACCGGTCAAAGTATTGGTGGAAGACTCTGTTTATTAAGTTCATAAATACGGCAGACACATTTGTCAGTCCAAAAGGCATCACTAAGAACTCGTAGTGACCATAATGAGTCCGGAATGCTGTCTTTTGGATGTCTTCTCTCCGCACCTTTACTTGGTGATAACCCGATCTCAAGTCAATCTTTGTGAACACCACTGCTCCTGTCAACTGGTCGAACAAATCATCAATCCGCGGCATAGGGTACTTGTTCTTGATAGTCAAAGCATTAAGGTCTCTGTAATCAATGCACATACGTACTGTTCCATCCTTCTGGGCACAAACAACACTGGTGCTCCCCAGGGTGATGCGCTAGGACGGATAAATCCTTTGCTCTGCAACTCCTCTAATTATAGCTTCAGTTCATCTAGTTCCTTCTTCGCCAATCGGTATACATTAGAAGATACTGGTGCTGCTCCGGGTACTAGCTCGATGGTGAACTCCACATCTCTATCTGGCGGTAAGCCTGACAATTCTTCAGGAAATACATCCTCGAATTCTGTAACTATGGGTGGGGGTGCCATTTCTATAGCCATGTAAGCTCCAGCTATCTGTCCTACTCCTTGTTCGACAGTCCCTCGCATGTACTCGAACTCCGGTTGATCTGGCGGTCTAAAAGTCACACTACCCTTCCGACAGTCCAGTACGGCATTATACTGGCTTAACCAGTCCATGCCTAGCACAACATTAAAGTATAGCATGGGCAATACCAAAAATCGTGCTCTCATCTCTCTGCCACATACGACTACCGAGCACGTTCTGATAGTGCTGGTAACTGGCACGATACCTCCTCCGGTAAGAATCTTTCAACTTTTAGGTAAGGGGGAAGTCACTACTCTATGCATTGCTACGAATCTACTAGATATAAATGATAGCGTAGCACCAGAATCAAACAATATAGTCACAGGTAATGATGCAACTAAAATGGTACTTGTAATAGCTTTCCCTTATGTTTCCTCCTCCGTAGCTGCTAATACAAAGTCCTGTCCTTGCCTTTGCCCTCCGGTCTGCTATCGAGCTTGATCAAACTGTGCCTGCTATGGGACCAAGGGTGGTCCCCTCTGGAATCCTCCTGGTGCTGGTGGACGCTGACCTCCTGATGGGGGTAGTATCCTCGGAACTGGTACTGCTGGCCTCTGTCCGGTCTGGGGTGCTGCATCTCTGCGTTGTGGGCAGTCTCGGGCATAGTGTTGGCTCTCTCCACAAATTATGCATATTTCTAGTCTTTTTCGGCAGTCCTTCTGGTAATGTCCTCTCTTACCACAGTAGTTGGAAGATGAAAGCTTATTTTGCCGGTATGGTGTTATCCTCTGCTGTGTCTGCGCTCCGGGACGACGGATTGGTTCTCCTACTCCGGGATAGACTTTGGCTGGTGTGGTCATGTTGGAACGCCTTGTTCCTCTGCCAATGGTCTCCTGGATTCTCGCCTCTGCAAGAACCTCCTCATAAGAAACCCTCGCCTGTGTGGTGGTATACCTCTGTAGCTCGAAGGTGAGGCCATAATGGAATATCTGGGCCTTCTCTAGATCGTTGGGTATCAGGACGGCCCCAAATCTGCTGAGACGGCTAAACTATGCGTCATATGCGTCAACTATCATATTCTCTTGTTCTAGATATAGGAACTGGGAGTACATAGTATTTTTGAGTATAGTCGGGAAATACTTCGCATTGAAGTACTCTAAGAATTGTTCCCAAGTCTGGTCCTTGCCTACACCGTGCTCAATAGAATCCTACCAGTGATGGGTGTTGCCTTTTAGTTGTGCCCTCACTGCGGTCATCCAAAGGTCTGGATGCAGTTGTGAAGCCTCTAGTAGCATCTCCGTATTGGCGACCCAATCAGAGATCTGCTCTACAGTCTTATTGCCTGAGAAAGTATCTGGTCCCATCTGTCGGAACCATCTTACAGTGCCTCCTGTCTGGGCTGGTGCAGGTGCTGGTACTGGTGCTGTGACAGGTGCCCTCTCTAGTACTGCCATCGAACTCTATCTTAATGTCTCGGTTTGATGCTACTGTACTTGCATCATAGTCTGGAAAAACTGAAGCATCTGTGGTTGTCCATATGATGGTGGCATCTGGGGTGGATAAGGTGGAGGTGGTGGTAATGGAACCTCTGGCTGTGTAGTAGGTGTCTCCTCAGATGTCGGCCTCTCGGTCTGTGGCATCGGCGTAGCTCCTGAAGTCTGGCCCTCAAAATATTCTATGGGGATCGTCTGGGAAGTCTGTCCCTCGGGCTGCTGGGTAGGATCGCCCTGAGAAGTCTGGTGCCAATGTATCAGCGGGGCATGTAATGGTGGTTGCCCTCCAGGTAGCCCCTGGGGTACCTCCTCTCTCTGGGTGGTGTCGGTTGGCACCGCGGCACTGGGTGCTCATCGTCTACTGCACAAGTTCATCTTGCTGCAAGAAATAGGACTTCATTAAAAGGGTACATAATCAAACAAACATGATACAGATATTTAGAAGTAATACGAAGGAAGTTCAAGGATGTAATTCAAGGTGGATGAGTCCTAGTAATTTCTATCCTATTGCAGGCTCGCTGGGCATGTTACCATAACATAAGCGAAATAGTCGACCTGCATGGGTCACCACTAAAACCATGTCACGCCCCAGTCCCAAAATACACAGGACTAGGCCACGTGGCAATAGCCACCTGTCACATCTTCGAGGATATCCCAATTTAATGGATCATAACGAAGAGTGCTACGCTGTCCTAAATACTAACATGTCCCATATAAATTAACAGCAGGTAATCTAATCTCATCCACAAATATAAACAGCAAGAATGTACTAATAATGAATGCTGGAAGATAAATGCCAGTCTAAAAATATCATAGTACAACCAATAAGTCTGGTGGGAACAAACCCACTACTATGACGAAATAAAATACTAAAATGGTAGATAAAGATAATGACTAGGGCATCGGGTGACTAGATAATGATGCTCCCAATCCTAGGAAGAAGGCCTACCAAGTGATCACGAAAACTCTGACGGTAGCACCTCTAGCTCCTCTGCGGTAGCGAACCTCGTCTCCTGTCCTGGGCCGTATACTATGGGGTGATAGGGCTCGTCCAAATCTGGAAAGGTACCAGGCCCTCAGAGGGACGTAACAAGATACATAGAAATATGCCATATATAAATGCTGAATAAAATAAATACAATAAAGGGTGTGCTAACCATCTAAGTTAATGCAATGTGAGGACAACATTGGTACGTATGAGTAGGTGTAGGCATAACGTCCATACCGCTCTGAAGAACGGGGAATCTGCACAGTATATAACGTCCATACCACTCCGAAGAACGGGGAATCTGCATAAAGGGGGTCATCGAATCCGTGGCTCCTCTGGATACTATGGATTCCAATGTGTGTATCCCATACGCCTACTAGTTGTCCTCCCCTCCCAATATAAATACACTAGTCGAATACTCGACGTGCGTACCACGTATCTACATGCCAAGTCTCTATAAATAAAATACTCTTGAGTTACGTACTAACCGTGATGCACGTCACACGCACCGATAGCTAGTCGAGTATGCGGACCGTATCCCAATATGAATTATCACTGTGAATCGTGTAAGAGTGTCAGGTCTTCGAAAAATACCAGAGTATCCTCCCAATGTGGCGAGTCTGCTAGTGACTAGGTCAAGTACACTAATCATCGACGTATCCGTCGACTGCACCCGAGTCAATCTCGGACGCACACAGTCATATAAAATAAGCAACAAGAATCATACAACATATGCATAATTTAAATTAAACAGTAAGTATGGCAAGGTATTTTGCCTGAGTCCTCAAGCTGTGAATGCCAGAAGCCGGTTACTGCAGTATCTCCTGGCTGGTCTAGTGACCCTAAACACACAATACAATATAGCAATGCTGACATCAGACACTAAGCAATACATAAATAATTATGATGTTGCTCCTAGATACTGTCGCAGGTTCACGGTTGACCGAATACAGCATCACGTGTGCACGTAGCTAGGATATACCCGTGTTCTGTCTTTGGTCAACGTGCGCCTTGCGACAATAAATTATCGAGTTATGGGTTGACAACTATCTTCTGATCTGCACGAATACATGTCCTTGGTTTCTATGTTCAACATACTTGGTTAATGTCCAGGTGTTCGGGTGAAATACTAGTCCTTGATGACAGGTCTCATGATTTAGGTGTTTTTTAGTTATTAAACAAATTCTAAATCTTGTTAATCATCATACCAGCATGTATATAATTAGGATTAACTGAGTTTGTGTCCAACACTACAAGTCTCGACACGACAACACAATGATCATATATGGATACGATACGAGGAGGGAAGAGTCAGGTATTTACCTAGTTGACTGGACGAGGGTCTCCTTGCTGACGGGTCATCCTCCGGCGAGTGGTGGGCTCCGGCGTTGGCCGACAGCAAGACAACAGCGGCAGCAGCACTACAATAGTCGCAGCAGCGGCAGCCACGGTCTGCAGCGGCGGGGCGGGCTGAGGTCGGTACGGGGTGGCTGTCTGGTCGCGGGGGGGGGGGAAAGTCGGGGTAGGCCTGGAAGTAGTGGTGGGCGATGATTGAGGCGGCGGGGGAGCTCGGGGCAGCGGCTAAGGGGTCGGGTTAGTGGAGGTTTGGTTAATGGTGGAAGGGATGGTTGAAGGTGGTGGAGCAGCATTGAGGGTGGCGGGCTGAGGTAATCGGCGAGTGGATAAGACGGAGATGATGGCGGCTCACGCTGGTGGGTGTTCGGCCGGGGAAGGAGGGAGCTCGGTTTGGATGTGGGGGAGGTCGGCTAGGGTTTGAATGGTGATAGCTTGGGATTTCTAGGGTTTCAAGTATAAGAAATATGTATTTATATAGAAGATGAAATTTGGGGGCTGGCCTCGAGGTTTGGGCTGACCAGGGTTCATTGGGGTGGGCGCTGGTCCACCTGAAAGTATTCATGGGCTGGGTCAGGTCCTGTTTGAGGTGAAATTAGCCTCAAATTAATTAGATTAATAATTAATACGCAAGGCAAAAATTAACGAACATTGCGTAGCTAAGGTGAGACTCAATAATGAGTATCTAAGGTTGTACAATGGTTAGAGGGGTAGTCTGGCATGTCTAAGAGATATTCATGACCTTGGGTAGAAGATAACTACCGAGGTGGTGCTCCAACCTCTAAACAACGGCAAGGTGTATTAAGACATATAATTGCCGCACATTAATCCTAATTAAATCCAAATTAACCCTAGTCTCTCTCTTTAATTCAAATTAATCCCTAAACTGGTCGAGGGGGTTTACATGGGTAATGGCTGAAGTAAACCTCCTGGCCTCTGCCTCTCGGCTTTCACCAGCTGGCACACTAAGCATCTGGATACAAAATTTGCCACTTTCATCTTCATGCCATACCACCACACACTCTCTCGTATATCCCGATACATCTTGTTGGCACCTGGATGTATGGAATATTGAGAGCGATGCGCTTCCTGTAATACCTTCTCACGCAGCTCCCCACTAGGCACACACAATCTAACTTCATGCCTCAAAGATCCATCCTCAGCAATTGTGAAATCATCCTCCAATCTTGCTCTCACCTGAGCTCTGATGATCCTTAGAGATACATCCTCATACTGTTCTGCCTTGATCCTGTCCATCAAATCTGAATGTATCTGCAATCCCCACATTTGTATAGCACCACCAAGAACTATCACCTTAATGCCCAAGCTCTCCAAGTCCTCCAGCAATTATCGATCATGTGTCAAGAACATAGCTACCGGATACCTGCTCAAAGCATCGGCAACTACATTAGCTTTCCTAGGATGATACTGTAAAGATATATTAAAATCCTTCATCAGCTCCAACCACCAACGCTGCCTCATGTTTAACTCCTTCTGCGTAAAAATGTACTTCAAGCTTTTGTGGTCTGTGAATATCTCCACACGCTCTACGTACAAATAATGTTTCCATAACTTCAGAGCGAAGATGACTGCTGCCAACTCTAAATCATGGGTAGGATAGTTCTTTTCATGAGGACGCAATTGCCTGGATGCATAGGTAATCACTTTCCTATTCTGCTGAAGAACACAGCCCAAACATTTCCCCGATGCATCACTATAAATAGTAAAACCTCCAGACCCTGATGGCAATGTCAAAATAGGAGCAGACGTCAACCTCTTCTTCAATTCCTCGAAAGCAACCTGGCAATCCTCTCTACAAACAAACTCTACATCCTTCCTGGTGAGTCTAGTCATCAGCTCGGCAATCCTCAAAAAATCCTGCACAAACTTCCTGTAGTAGCCTGCCAATCCCAAGAAACTCCTGATCTTTGCTACCGAACTCGGGGTATTCCAAGATTCCACTGTTGCGATCTTCTTCGGATCCACTGAAATACCATCACCAGTCTCAACATGCCCCAAGAATTCTACCTTGTCCAAGAAGAACTCACACTTGGACAACTTTCCATACAGCTTCTCATTTCTCAGCATATCCAATATAATCCTCAAATGTTTTTCGTGCTCCTCCGGTGTCTTCGAGTATATGAGTATGTCGTCGATGAATACCACCAAGAACTTGTCAAGGTACTGATGGAATACCATGTTCATCAAGTTAATAACTACCGCCGGTGCATTAGTCAAACCAAACGGCATTACCATAAACTCGTACTGACCATACCGAGTTCTAAAAGCAGTCTTCGGTATATCCTCCGACTTCACCTTCACCTGATGGTAGCCTGATCTCAAATCTATCTTAGAAAATACCTTGGCACCACTCAACTGATCAAACAGATCATCAATCCGTGACAAAGGATATTTATTCTTGATAGTGAGATTATTCAATGCCCTGTAATCAATGCACATGCGCACCGATCCATCCTTCTTTGGTAAAAACAATACTGGGGCTCCCCACGGTGAAGAACTCGATCTGATAAACCCCTTATCCTATAATTCGTCCACCTGCTTCTTCAGCTCGACCAGCTCGCTATTTTTTACTCTATAGACATGTTACCAGATTGGTTCTGCACCTGGCACCAAGTCTATAGAGAATTCAATATCTCGATCTAGTGGCAACCCTGGAAATTTCTCAGGAAACACATCCAAGAACTCTGCTATCAATGGATGCGGCAACTCCTTGTCTTCCACCATAGCTCCATAAATAATGCCTTCTTCCTGCTTTGCAGCTCCTCTAGCAAACTCAAACTCTGGCTCTCTTGGCGGACCAAACAAAATTCTATCTCCTCTACAATCTATGCTAGCATGGTGCCTACTCAACTAATCCATCCCGAGTATAATATCGTAGCTCGGAAGTGGCATTACAAGTAGACACGCACTCAACTCCCGGCCTCCCAGAATAACTCTCCGATCCTTGCAAATATCATTAACCAGGATAATGCCTCCCCCGGTCATGATCTTGCAAGTCCTAACCAAAGATTCAACTACCAAACCATGCTTCAGAGCAAAAGAAACAAATACAAAACTATGGTAAGTACCACTATTAAATAAAGCTAAAGCTGGAATGGAATCAAGAAGAATAAAACCTGCGATAACATCTCCGGTAGGTTCATCCTCCTCGACGGTCATAGGAAACACTTGTCCCTGACGTGCACCTCCCTGCTGCTGATGCTGGACATAACGTTGCTGCTGTGTCGAAAGTGGTCCCCTCGGTTGTACTACAGATGGTCTCGTCTGTGCCCTCGGAGCTGAAGCTACTCCCTGAACTGCACGACAAGGATTGGAAGGACACTCCTTCAGCTGATGCCCGTCAGTACCCTAATATAAACAAACTCCCAACCTCTTTCTGCAAACTTCCCAGATATAGCCAGGCTTCTTGCAGAAGTGGCAGAAAGATTATTGTAACTGTCTCTACTGCTGTGGTGCCTGGTGAAAAGGTGCCCTAGCTGGAGTCTGGTGCTGCTGTAGTTGCTGGAAAGGCCTAGACTGGAAATGAGGACGTTTTGCAGATACTGTACTACTGTTGGCCCCCATAAAAGAATCATGATCTCTCTTGGGCTTCAAACCCAACTTTCGCTCAACCTTGCATGCTTCCGCAAGTATCTTCGAGTATGTCTCATAAAAAGACGGAATGAGGATCTTCACTTCCCAGTTTAGACCCTCACGAAAACGAATAGCCCGAACCTCCGGTTCTCTCACCAGATACTCTGTAAATTGGCTCAACCTGCTGAACTCCGCAGCGTACTCCTCCATAGACATGATCCCCTGAATAAGAATCTTGAACTGCCTCCCCAAGTCTAGCCTGTCTGCCCGAGCGAAGAACTTCTTCTTGAAAAGGTCCTTGAATACCTCCCAAGATTGTCCCACATCAACCAGAACCGGCTCATTCTTGAACCAAGTACGAGCGTCGTCGAACAGTTGAAGTCCTACCGCCTCAATCTTCAGATCCTCAAAAAGACGGGACACCCTCATAAGATGCTCAATGTCCTCGAGCCAATCATCAGCATAGACGATACCCTCCGTCCCCTTGAAGACCCTAGGCTCCAGCTTCTTGAAGTCTTGGATGTTGCCTGGCCGAAGCTGAGCAACCTGAGGAACAACCTGCTGCTATACCGGAACTCCTCTCTCGACTACGGCACGAGCAAGCTGATGAGCACTCTCGATGCCCTGCCGTAGAACGTCGGTCTGCCTCTGATGTGCCTCTGACTGACCCCTCTATGCCTCGAGCATTTCACAAAACAGTGTAAACATCTGTGTCGCCTCTGCTGGCACAGGAGGTGGAGGTAGAAGCCCCTCAGATACAGCTGGCACAGTCCTCTGAGTATGTGGTGGACCTCCGAAGGCAGCTGATACTCCAATCATCGGAGAAGTGACTAGTGCAGGCCCTCGGGATGCGGCAAACTTCTCAGAAACTGCTCTCCCCTGCTGCGATCTAGTCTTAGGTGACATCTTGAGACAAAGCGAAAGAAGGATCAATATGGCACAAGATGTAAGATACTCAAGGAAAGGATAATTTAAGAGATCAATATCAATTATCAAAGGAGAATAGTTGAATCAAAAGAATTTTCCTAGATGTGGTTGAGTATTCTCAGCCTATAGCCTATATCCTATCGTAGGCTCGCAGTAGTACAACTAAATCATCGTACTACCATGACATCGCACAACTTGCGAAACTAGACCCGCTGGGCCACCACTAAAAATGTGTCACGACCTGCACCCGATGTAAGGATGCAAGTCGGAAACCACGCCCAGCCTACGCCGCAGAATCAACGGTAGAATGCTGTCTGGGTAATCTATCTAGCAATATAATGAGCCACCAACAATAACAATAAACTCAATCACAGATCTAAGATGGAACGAGCATGAATATGATAAAGAATAGAATAGTCACATACAACTCGTGAGTCAAAAGTAATACATCAATGAGTCTGAAAGAAGTACTAACAAATAAGCTGGAGATAAATCCAGTACAAAGGAATACTAATAAACTACTAAACTCGGGTCATCTGTCTCAGTTGGGATAAGTCCCTCCTGAACCAGGATCTCAGACTCTAAACCCACAATATCTTGAGGTCCATAATGTATAGGGTACCAGTCCTCAGTGTCATCTGGGAAAAATATATCCAGTAAGGAAAGGAGCAGAGTACATCTCTAACAGCAGTTCTAATCAATGATAAAAACTATGTAATAGTAGATAGATATGAATATACAAGTTGCACAATAGATACAAGAGATACACAATAAGGAAATATTGAAATAAATACAAGAATGAACAATATAGCAATGAACAAGAATACTAATGTCTAAGTGAGTGAGTACTAGCTTTAACATGTGATCGGCTTGGGAACTTGCACAAGAGTATAATGGCCTGGCTGATCATACGTGCGGTGTATGATTAACACTCACAAGGAACAAGACATACACAAGGAGGGTATGGTCACATATCTACACTAAAATACTCTCCACCCCCGACTGGTATAATAGATCCAACCATGGTATGCTATGGCACGAGATTCTCTAGGAAGGTACCAAATCTCCCCGAGAATCAGTGTATGCACATGCACAAGATAACCAATGAAACAAGACTTGCACAAGATACACCATATAAAAGGAATAAAATCTCATGACAAGATTCGGATATGCCAATCCGTGTAACCATCATGTCAAGAAACATGGATATCTATACTAGATACAATGAACATAAATGATATCATAAACGAAAAACTATCAGAGAATATACTCGCCTGAAGTCTACTGAATAGTCTCACAGATGTCTGATATGGTGCCTCGAAGACCTAGATATGGAATACAACATCAATACAAGGTTCCAGAAAGAAAATAAGTTAAACTAGTCAATTTCTTGGTCAACAAGTCAATTCTAAGTCAAAAGTCAAACTAAGTCAACTCTAAGTCAACTATGGTCAACTATGGTCAAACTATGGTCAACTATGGTCAACTTTCTAATTCAAGGTTGCACAAGTCTAACACAAAAATATTAGGTTCAAATACTAAAGTCGAGGTCACAAAACTATATCTTAAAATACTAGGATACCGTATCTCCGGATAGGTAAATCCATAGGTAAAATATCACATACAAATGCCAAAATAATATTATTAAATAAAATCTCAAAGACAACATCAATTTGGTACCTTGGTTTTGAACCAACTTGGTATCACAACATAAACCCATAATCTTGATACCCAAACTAAATACCTTGGGTATTCCCAATTACCTTGGTACTTACCTTGGTATCTCAAGGTAATACCCCAAACTTGTTTATACTAACTACCCGTAATATACATATGCTATACTAATTTATACTTATACTACATACAATTAGCAATTTAGGAATATATTTACTTATATATTAAATACCAAATATATATATACCTATCTATATATTTATATAAATATCTATTATAGAAAATATGCCAACTGTCACTAAAAATAGAGGTGAATTGTTGCTGAATCTCCGATACTTTGATACGCTGCCAATTTAGTGACGGTTCTGCTCCGTTGCTAATCTGCTGTCGCTGCTGCTGCTGAATATTCCTGTTGTTGCTTTGGCGACGGGTTTCTGCCGTCACTAAACTGTTGTCGCCGCTGCTATTGAACGCTACTGCTGTTGAACGCTACTGCTGCTGTGCTACTCTGTTGCGACGTTGTTGCGGCTGTCGCCTTTGCTGCTGTTGCCGGCTACAGCGGCTGCTACTGCTGTTGCGACTTCGCTGTTGTCGCCTTTGCTGCTGTCGCTAAAAACCATTATATATATATATATATATATATATATATATATATATATATATATACTTATATATACTACTATATAATATATATTTACACCTAATACATGCAACTATTACATATAAATATATATATATATATATATATGTAGTAACATATGTATATACATAACACCATATCTAATTACATATACATATAGCTTACACTTATAAGATATACATATATGTACATAATATTACATATTAATATAGTATCATATATTTATACATAGCTACCATCAAATAAAATATGTACATAATAAATACATGGTAACATACACACATACATAGTATTATGTATATATATAACTATACATATATGTTTACCTATACATATTCATACAATAATATGTAACACACATTATATAAATAGGAATATAACAACATATAATTATCTATTGAACATATGCATATCTATACCAACTAATATATATAATTATACTAACAATTAGAAGAATAGTCACCTAACAATATATACACTTATAGTACATACATAGATACATAGATCTAAGACACAATATTACGAAAATATAATTACACAACAATATATATATATATATATATATATATATATAAAATTTTACATCACAATAACAAGAGAAATAGATCTATAATTTAAATTACACAAACACATGGATCGTATCACCCCGTATCCCACTAGATCTAGGATACGCTCGCGACACGAGTCATCCACACATCCAAACGTACCCCGAAGGATACGAACAAGTCATATATATTATTTATTAACAATACGAAGAGTCAAATACAAATCTACGTATCCGTGTCAAAATGTGACATGTACAAAGTCCCGTGTCGGAGAAAAAACCCCCAAATCAACACGTATCACCAAATTATTGGGATACGACCTACACGTACCCAATTGTGGATACGACACTAGCCCCAAATACACAAGCACATGCCAAATTGATCTATAGGACCAATTGACACACACAACAAATGTCAATCTCAGAATTTCCCCAAAATTGATACAAAAAGCACCATAACTTTCACAATAGGCCTCCTATGAACACAAAACCAAATCCTATGGATAGCCTATGTATATGGGTTGATTTCTCATGGTTAAATCTCAGACTTAGAACCTAAATTAAGGGGGAAAACTGAATTGTACCTATCGGGAGATTGATTCCCAATAAAACCTCCAAATGTGATAAAATTGGCCTCCAACTTGTAGATCCTTGCTCCTCTTTGTAGATCCTTGCTTTCTCCTTCTAGATCCTTGCTCCACTAGCCTCTAATAGTGATTTAGGAAGGAATTGTGATAAAATTTGGTAGGGAAATAAAGTGGGAATGAAGAAATTTGGTTAAGAGAAATTCTAGATCTAGTTTTCAAATAAAAAGAGGAGAGAGAAATCAATTCCCCCCTCTTTAATAGGCCGGCCCCCCTTTTCCCTTCCTCAAGATACTATGAATTGTCCAATATACCCCTTAGGGCCTCTCATAAAGAAATAATTAGGGAAGGAAGCTTCTAGTCTAATGGTTTAATTAATTTAATCCATCTCCTAATTAATGGGCCTTCTAAATGGGCTAATTTCTAACAATTAATTCATGTTTGTCCATGAGTCTAAACTAAACTAGTTAGGTCCACTAACACAAGTCCAAAATAAATAACTAACATCTAACAACAATTAAATAATATAACAAATAATTATTATCAAGCACAATATTTAATTAATTATAAAATTACTAAAATACCCTTTCCTAGAAAATATGGTAGTGACAGTCACAAGGCAGAGAACTTGAGGAACAGCATAGTAACCGCACTAGAGCAGGTGAACCCACCAGCTAGACGACCATCGACGAAATCTATCACTAATTTTTGCCAGCTGAAGTCCCGTATATTTTCTGGCAAGGAGGAGCCCACTGAAGTTCATGAGTGGCTCACAAACACTCAACCCCAATTGGAAGCAGCTGAGCTTCCGAGGGAGCGGTGGATGACTGCCGTCAGGATGCAGTCGACGGTTAATGCACATCATTCGTGGCAATTTGAGAAAATACGGCTTGGACCGGACCAAGTCACTTGGGAGAAGTTCTCTAAACTCTTCCAGGAGATATATATTCCAGCCATTGCCAGAGCAAAACTTAGAGATAAGTTTAACCGCCTCATTTAAGGCAACATGACGATAGAAGAGTATAATGCAGAGTTCATCCATTTGGGTCGCTTTGCCCCTACTTTGATTCCGACAGAAAAGAAGAAGGCGGAGAAGTTCTTCGACGGACTTAGCTTTGAGCTACAGAGATTGATCGGATCCGTTGCATCTACTTCATACACGGATGTTCTTGCTACAGCACGACGCATGGAGCGCATCACCAGGAGAGAGTCCATCCTGAAATGGCCGTTCACATCAGCACCAGCCAGGGCACTACACGGGGAGTCTGCAAAGCGACCCCAGAGGAATTTACTGCAAAAAGCAGCATCAAGAGCCACATCCCTTCCTACTTGTCACTACTGTGGCAAGGTAGGCCATATTGAGAGGGAGTACAAATGCAAGTTAGGACTATGCTTGATTTATGGATCCAACCAACATCTAGCTAAGGACTGCCCTGAGCGTCGAGAGGGAGCACAGATGGTAGACCAACCAGCTTTACCAGCACCAAGACCAGCCCAGCAGCCACCTGGACAGCTTATCCAGCATTGGGAGCACCACAGACGGGAGTTGGAGGAGTCAGACCACCAGCTCCAGGAGGGTATCAGCCAAGGCCACCTTTGGCACCATAGGCAACACTATTCCAGCAGGCTTGGCAGCAGAGAGGACCAGCTTATGGACGAGGACAGGCATTTGCATTGGCTATTAAAGAGGAAGCTACTGCAGGAGGGGTCATAGCAGGTACTATATTAGTAGCTTCATACCTGCTGTAGCTTTATTCGATTCTAGAGCATCGTATTCATTCATAGCTGCTAGCTTCGTAGCCACACATAGAGTAGCTACCGCACCCCTTCCGAAGACTAAGAAAATTCTTACAGGAGGCAAAATTATCCCAGTTAGTGACATTTGTAGATCTTGTTCAGTAGTACTCTGTGGGAGAGAGATGCGAGATCAATTCTTGATCTTTTTTATGTCGGATTATGATATTGTACTTGGTATGGACTGGATGAGTCAGTACCATGCGACTCTAGATTGCCGGCTTGGACGGGTTATATTTATACCGCCTGGACATCCAGAGTTTGAGTTTCTTCGGGGAGGCAAAGAGCAAGGTATTCATCCTACACTTAGGGTACTCTCTGCAGAAGGGGAGTCTGAGTACCCAAAGGTTGTATTTGAGTTTGTGGATTTATTTTCCGATGATCTTCCAGGATTACCACCTGATCGAAAAATAGAATTCACAATAGACTTGACTCCAAAAACGGAGCCTATCACTTCATCAGTGTACCAGCTAGCACCTAAGGAGTTGGTGGATTTGAAAAAGCAAGTTGATAATCTTCTGAAGAAGGTTTTATTCGGCCCAGTATTTCATCATGGGGAGCACCCATACTATTTGTGCTAAAAAAGGATGGGACGGTATGCCTGTGTATTGACTACAGGATACTGAACACTGTAACCATCAAGAACCGATATCCCTTGCCACGTATTGACGATCTATTCGATCAATTGAGTGGTGCTAGTGTATTCTCAAAGATCGATCTTAGATCTGGTTATCATCAGATTAGAGTACGAAAATAGGATATACTAAAGACAGCCTTCAGGACCAAGTATGGACACTATGAGTTCTTAGTTATGCCATTTGGTTTAACCAATGTGCCAGCTGTGTTCATGAGTTTGATGAATAGAGTTTTTTATCAGTATTTGGATAAGTTCATGGTTGTGTTTATTGATGAAATTTTGATATATTCCAAGAGCCACGAAGAGCACGAGGAGCATCTAAATCGTGCTGGAGACACTAAGACATGAGAAGCTGTACGCCAAACTCAGTAAATATGATTTTTGTCTGGATAGGGTGCCTTTCTTGGGATATATCATCTCAGGAGAAGGACTTTCAGTTGATCCGAATAAGGTTGTTGTCACGCCCCAGTCCCAAAATACGTAGGACTAGGAACACGTAAGCATGCCAGCCGTATGTATATGGCAACTCCAATATATGGATACCATAATACACTCGTATACTGTAATATGAATAAAACTCATATGTGGTATATATATAGTCACAAGTCACAGAAATACTAATCTCATCCACGCAACAAGTCACAGAAAAGAATATAACTAAACTAGAATAAAGAGTCTGAATAATCCAACAATGATAGTCGGGTGAAGACAAATCCACTACCAATGACTATATTAACACTAAATGAGAGAGAAGAGTAAAACCACCAATATAAATTAAGGTAATGATATAAGAGTGTCATCTAAAGTATCCATCTCTAGAGATAATCAATGATGCTCAGTGGGTAAGGTCTCATCGGCAGAAAGTAATACGTCAGATCCGGGTCCGTACTCCTGCGGATACTCATGGTCGTCTATACCTGGCAAGGGACCAGGTCCTCAGAGGGACATAGCAAGATACATAGAAGCATGCCAATTGAATACAGTAAACATGCATAATGTTTGAAAATATATAAGTATGCTGTACAAGACAATCTATATGAATGTAAATGAGGACAACTTTTTAACGTATGGGCAAGGGTAGGCTACTATATCTAATCTCACAACTCACACACACGTCAGGAACATCATCAGCCATCATACCACGGGGGTAGCGACCATTATGACACCATCAATCGACATACCGTGAGGGTAGCGACTATCGGACACGACTACCATAGTGCGTGCTAGATACAACGATTTACCAGAGTGGTTATAGCCCATATGCCTAATGGTTGTCCTCTCATGATACTATGTGTCAAGTGTGTATCAATATATCTAATATATAGTAACGACTAAATGAAACTACACATGCAATGAATATACAGAAATATAAATAGCATAAAAAGTGTTATAAATAATTTGGCAAGGTATACTTGCCTGACAAGAGGCTATGTAGTCCCAATATCATGCTCCGAAAGTCGCATAAAACAATCCAATGTCCTCGGGGTCAGCATACACAGGCACGGGAATTGGGGTGACTACTACAGGTTGTCTTCGGCAAGGGTGACGGGTCCACAATGACGACGATGACGAGGGTAATGATGATGGTGATGATTATGATTATAATGATTGGTAATGATTAGGTTAATGATGGTGATTAGGGTTAAGGTAATGGTGATGTAGGTTATGACGAGATAATAGGATGATGATGGTGCGATGATGAGATGATGATGGTGATGATGGTGATGATATGGATGGTGACTGGGATTATGGTGATGATGTGGATTATGACTGGGACGATGATGATGATGATAATGATATTGATTATGATGATGATGATGATAATGATAAGGTGAGGATTAATGGAGTTGATAATTGTGATGGAGGGGGTGATGATGAGGTCTGTCGGAGTTCGGCCAGGGGAGGTCCGGCCAGGGGAGGTGGTCGAGTGGGGAGTTCAGGACGAGGTAGTGGTGTTAATGGGATATATTTCTCCGGCCAGGGAGAAGGTTGAGCAGGGAGGAGGAGGTGATTCAGGGAGGAGGTCGGACTGGGACGAGGTGGAGATGGCGAGGAAAAAGACGAGGAGGAGGAGATACGGGCCGGGAAGGTGAGTCAGCTGTGGGGGATCCGGCGGGGCTCAGGGACGGTCGTGGAGGGGTGCAGCTGTCACGCCCCAGTCCCAAAATATCTAGGGACTAGACACGTGGCAATGGCCAGCAGCACGCACCGATGGACAAACCCAATTTAATGGATCCATCGGGGCATACTTAAGCTGTAATATAAGGTCTACAATAGTCAGGGTTTACTACAACAAGTCAGAACTAATCTCATCCACACAAAAGATAATAAGATCAACAGCAATAAGGAAAGTAAATCACACATCCAGTCTCAGCAAAGTAATTCGGGGAACAACCCGATATAAAGTCTGTTATAATTGTTCTCATAAACAGGAAAAGAGTTTAATTTCCATAAAAATTGAGCATGGATGAAGCAGTTGTTCAGGAGAAGTCCTCAGCGGTCACCTCGTCCTCAGGCACTGGTACTATTCCGTGAAGTGCTCCTGTTCCGTACACCTCAGGGTAAACCTCGTCTGCTAATCCTGGGGACATAATCCGGATCCAGGTCCTCAGGGGACATAGCAAGGTACAAGAAAGCTCAAGCCAGAATAAATGCAGTACAGAAAATAATGAAATAATAGGGTCAACTATATAACCATCTATGTGAAATGCAAGTTGAGAGCATCACTAAACTTAGGCTGATACCACTACAAGCTCTGTGTTGGGGAGCCGGTAGCAGTTATACTATGTGTTTTACTATGAGTTTACTATGGATTTTATATGTATAATCAGCCTGTAGCCTGCGTGTCTCTCCCCACCCAATGTAACCACACGTCTCATGTCCATAACGTCTCATGTCCATGTTACGTGAGATCATATCTAATACAGTGAGTTATACTATATATAATGTCTAGGAATATAATGTTTATGTCATAAATCCTGCAACCTACACAGAATTACCTTGAATATTTCAGAAAGATTCTGATCATGATTTGTGTCAGGTGTCCTGGGTATAATGTACTTGATATGGCAAGTACGAGAATGTAAATGTCACGATATCCATCTCTAGTTGACCTTACACAACCCCGCGTACGGTATTGGCACCCGACTATTAATCGAAAGCTAAGTAAGTCAAACGGCCCTAGGTTTAAGCATGTACAACAGTTATAATTAAGTCCAAGTAATATGTAACAAAACTGCAAGTTGGCAAGGTACACTTGCCTGGGTTTTCGGTTCCAATTGTAGCTCTGGCTTCAGCAGGATTTGCAGGGAGTACTCCGGTTGCTGAAATAAATATTACCATCAGATCCAGAAAATATAAATCAGCTAGAAATGTCTGTTCTTGAGTTCAATTTGGAGACAAGGGTAAAAATGGTATTTCAGGGCCAAACGGGGTCCAATTATAGGCCGCTTTGCACCGAAAAATGCGTCAGGGTCAAAGGTCTCCAAATTCATCCAACT
Organism: Iris macrosiphon; assembly: GCA_036927795.1. Lineage (NCBI taxonomy): Eukaryota > Viridiplantae > Streptophyta > Magnoliopsida > Asparagales > Iridaceae > Iris > Iris macrosiphon. Next base: position 18,595,026 of record JAYESA010000017.1, read on the forward strand.
TAGTGTCAACAGGTCAGGAACGATGATACGAACCCAATGAAACTTCCAGAATTGGATTCCGATGAGCCGATCACAAAATCGCCCATCAAGTGGAGCCTGTAGGGCCCACGACATGCGATTTTGTCAACGTTCTCAGAATCGAACCAAACTTGGCTCACAGGACCAGCGTATTGCTACGAGTCCGATGGCGCAAGTTTCGTCTCGATCCGACATGTGTACACTAAGTTACAGCAAAGTTCAGAAAGGTCGGATACGGAGCGTTGTCCGCGGATACGCACTGATTCCGGTGTGCACGCACATCCGAATCAGCTTTTGTAAAATTTTGCACGTCCATATCAATGACCGGCACGTATCGGTGAAGACCGCACGCATCCAAGTCGTCCCGTTTGGCGGAGCGTACTCTGTTCCGGGGTGAAACAGGGCGTTGGTTTTCCTATTTTTGGATCGCGGTTCACGATCACCATAGGACGAGATGCGCCGAGCGGGTTGCACGGGCACCGAGGGGGTCATGCAGGCTACGCGATGCAACTAACGGAATAGAAATCGGGGTAGCGAGTAGTGAGATACGAGTACCTGAACAGGGCTCCGAAAACCTGAAAATCTCGTGTCCGACTCGTGTCTTGGGTCTCTGTGTCTCTGTTCTAGGGTTAGGGTTCACTGTTCTAGTCGTCGGAGTTGGCCGGAGGAGGGCGGAGCGGTCTTGCCGGAGCCGGCTGGGTGGAGGCACGCAGGCCGGAGCGTTGCTCGTGAGGGAGAAAGAAGGAGGGAGGGGGATCGGAGTCGGGCGGCGGCGCTGCAGCGGGGTCTGGGCGGGTGGTGGTGGCGGCGTCGCTGCGAGGTGGTCGGCGGGAGAGTGGCGACGGCACGGCGAGGTCGAGGGCCGGAGAAGAGGGTGGCTGGGGCTTTATATAGGGGAGGAGCTGGGAGGCGGTGCGTCGACCGGTGCGGGGAGGCCGAGCGGTCGGGCAACGAAGCGGCGGCCGGTGCGGGTAGCCGGAGCGGTCGGGGAGGCCAAACGGCGGTGGGTCAGCCGGCGGAGGGGAGGTGATCAGTCGGGTTCGGGGGCAGTTTGGGAGAGAAAGAGATCCGGGTCGGGTCGGGTGCTTAGCGGGTCGGGTCTGACCCGGATCCGACCCGCTAGCTGAGCGGTCCGGTTCGGGTAGACCGGCCGGTCCGGTCGGGTTCAGCTGGACCGGGTTCAGGCCGGTTTGAACCTGGTTCAGTCCGATTTATTTTGGGTTTAATTAATTAATTATTAAAAATAGGTTTTTTGGCTTTAAAAAAATGTTTTCGGGGTCCAGTAAATTACCAAAAAATTATCCTATGTCCAGATTTTTATTTTATACCATAAAATATTATTTTCATAATATTATAATATTATTTAACCTTAATTAAAAATCATTTAATTATTAAAACACCTTAGTTTAATTAGAGAAAAATTCCAGAAAATACAAAAAATTGAGGAAAATTCCAAATTAAAAATCCTTAAAAATCAGGGGGTTTACAATCTACCCCCCTTAATAGGATTGCGTCCTCGCAATCAAAGAATAACCGGTCAACAGAGATGACACGGTTGCAATATTTATTCGAATCAGAAAATCAAGGTTGAGAGTAATACCTAGAAAAAATTATTTCCCTAAGCATTAAAAGTTATGCAATTTCCCAAATGTGGAAAATCTAGAAAATTATAGTTTAGAAAAACCAGTTTTATCCTTTAAAAACTTATCAGTTTAACATTTATAGACATTCTAAGTTATTCTTTAAAAATATATTAGATCAACAATTCTAGGTTATTATCAAGTTCAAAATTACTAGGTTATCTATTATTAGCAATTTAAAACTGTCAGGTCAAGTCTAGGGTTACGAACCAGCATGCACGAACTAAAGCAAATCTAGAAGCAGGAAACTATAAAACTTACTCGTAATAGCTACTCCATGAATCTGTGCGTCCTCCAGAGTCATCACTGGAGCTTGTCCGCGTTCTTGCAGTCGATTCCTCTGTTGGTGCTGAGCCTGCTGGAAGAGTAGTGCCTGGGGTATTAAAGGTGGCCTCGGCTGATACGTTCCTAGAGGTGGTGGTATAACTCCTTCAACTTTCGTTTGCGGTGCTCCCAATGCTGGATAGGCTGGCCTCGATGCTGGTAGTGCTTGTTGGTTCACCATTGGTGCTCTTTCTCGACGCTCAGGGCATTCCTTTAATAAATGCTGACTGGATCTGCAAGCTAAGCATAATTTCTTTTTGCGTCTGCACTCGTTCTCTATATGGCCTCGCTTGCGACAATATGGACAGACAGGTAGTACTTGTGGAGATACTTCTGGCGGCTGGTGCATGTGAGACTTCTTTGCAATTTCTTCCTGTGGTGCTCCGGCTGGTGCTGGTGTGGCTGGTTGTTGAATCATCACTGCTTTCTCTCGACGTTCAGAGCAATCCCTTACCGAATGCTTTTTGGATCCACAAGATAAACATCATCCTAGTCTATGTCGGCATTCTTTAGCGAGATGGCCTACCTTGCCACAATAGTGACAAGTAGGGAGGACTAGTGCAAGTGGTGGATTCATCTGTGGTCGCTTTGCAACTCTTTCTTGTTGTGCTTGGTCTAGTGTTGTTGCATATGGCCGCTTCTGGCTGGACTCGATCCTTGTGTTGTACTCCATGGGTCGTGTTGCAGCAAGAACGTTCACGTCTAAGGTAGGTGCATTTGAACTGATTAATCTCCGTAACTCCGAGCTAAATCTGTCGATGAACTTGTCCACTTGGTTTTGCTGATCTTCTTGTTGAACCTTCTGATGGGCTTGCATCATCGCGTAGAACATTCGAAATATTTTTTGTTCGTCCATAGCCTGCCCTTGTGGAACGGTAGGCATCGGAGGAGCAAGCTGCGTTGATGGTGGAACGTCATCTTCCAGGATTCTCGAGGCATTCTGTCTTGCTGGACTGAGTTGTTGTGATGTTTGACCTTCATCCACTAGTATCACTTCATCTTCATGGTTAACCATAACATCTTGTGGTGCTGCTGGATGAGTCTCGTTGCCGGCTTGTGGATCCATAATCCTGTAACCAAAATAAACTATAAGAAGTACACAGGAATCAAGGCAGGAGGCAAGTCAAGAATTTTATTTGAATCCGATACAGATATCAAGAACGATTCAAGCAAGTGGATGAGATCCTAAAAACTTATCCTATCTTAGTTTAGGCCGGTTCGGTCCCTAAGTTGAAACCGAATAATTTAGTCGTTGACCTGCATGGGCCACCACAAAAACTATGTCACGCCCCAGTCCCAAAATATCTAGGGACTAGACACGTGGCAATGACCAGCAGCACGCACCAATGGACAAACCCAATTTAATGGACCCATCGGGGCATACTTAAGCTGTAATATAAGGTCTACAATAGTCAGGGTTTACTACAACAAGTCAGAACTAATCTCATCCACACAAAAGATAATAAGATCAACAGCAATAAGGAAAGTAAATCACACATCCAGTCTCAGCAAAGTAATTCGGGGAACAACCCGATATAAAGTCTGTTATAATTGTTCTCATAAACAGGAAAAGAGTTTAATTTCCATAAAGACTGAGCATGGATAAAGCAGTTGTTCAGGAGAAGTCCTCAGCGGTCACTTCGTCCTCAAGTACTGGTACTGTTCCGTGAAGTGCTCCTGTTCTGTACACCTCAGGGTAAACCTAGTCTGCTAATCCTGGGGACATAATCCAGATCCAGGTCCTCAGGGGACATAGCAAGGTACAAGAAAGCTCAAGCCAAAATAAATGCAGTACAGAAAATAATGAAACAATAGGGTCAACTATATAACCATCTATGTGAAATGCAAGTTGAGAGCACCACTAAACTTAGGCTGATACCACTACAAGCTCTGTGTCGGAGAGCCGGTAGCAATTATACTATGTGTTTTACTATGAGTTTACTATGGATTATATATATATATAATCAGCCTGTAGCCTGCGTGTCTCTCCCCTCCCAATGTAACCACACGTCTCATGTCCATAATATCTCATGTCCATGTCACGTGAGATCATATCTAATACAGTGAGTCATACTATATATAATGTCTAGGAATATAATGTCTATGTCATAAATCTTGCAACCTACACAGAATCACCTTGAATATTTCAGGAAGATTCTGATCATGATTTGTGTCAGGTGTCCTGGGTATAATGTACTTGATATGGCAAGTACGAGAATGTAAATATCACGATATCCATCTCTAGTTGACCTTACACAACCCCACGTACGGTGTTGGCATCCGACTATTAATCGGAAGCTAAGTAAGTCAAACGGCCCTAGGTTTAAGCATGTACAACAGTTATAATTAAGTCCAAGTAATATGTAACAAAATTGCAAGTTGGCAAGGTACACTTGTCTGGGTTTTCGGTTCCAATTGTAGCTCTGGCTTCAGCAGGATTTGCAGGGAGTACTCCGGTTGCTGAAACAAACATCACCATCAGATCCAGAAAATATAAATAAGCTAGATGTCACCACCACATTTCCAGATTAGGGCATTTATGTAATTTCACTATTTTGAATAATTATGTATTTAATTAATCTGCTGAGTTTTTAAAACTATTTATATGTTGTTAGTTGTGTTTGGTTTAGGTCAAACCCTAGAACTCATTAGGACTATAACCCTATGGACTAAACCCTAGTTTGAAACCCAAATTCTAGACAAACCCTAGAATTCCAACTTTAGGGTTGAACCTCAAACCCTAGAAAACCCTAACCTGAGCTAATGGAGTTCTACATGACCTAACATGGGGGTTTAACCTAAACCTATGCATTAGAAACCCTAACCTAGCTTTTAATATAAAAGGGAGCAACCCTCAACCCTTTCCCCCTTCATAAAGAAAAAAAACCCTAGCCTCCATTAGAGAAAACTATTTCCCCCACCACAAAATCGGAATCCAGACCTAGGAGATCCCTCTTCCTCCTCCAACAAAGGGAAAACAAGGATCTGGGGTCAAGAAGCCTTGGGGAAGAAGAACTTTCATTTGGAGAAACCATCTCTATAGGTAAAACCCTATTTTTATTCAATTATATTCTATTTTTCTTGTTATTGGCCATTAGAAAACCTACCTTGTTGTGTAGATCGCGGTTTCTAGGAATCCTACAGGAAGACCTAGGGAAGATTTGTGTTTTGATGACCTGTGGGTGTTTTCCCCAATTTTTGGAACCCTAAACCTAGGGATTTGTGTAGACATGATTTTACCTCCAACATATGAGTTTAGATCTCGATTCTTAGGTTTTCGAATTTAGGATTCATGGGTACTTGTGTGGATCCGATTTTAGCCCCTAGGTGTTTGTAGAAATGCCGTTAGGGATTTACCTATCTAATTCTTTCTGATATTGCAAGTTTTAATATAAATATTTATATACACACATATATTGCATATGTATTGATGATTTGTGTGTTTGGGGGGATTCACTGTGCACAGTCAGGGAGGAATCTGCACAGTCGGGTTATGTGTATTGGGGGAAATTCTGTGCAGTGTGTGTCTTAGTTCAGTAGGGTGAGTGAACTTGGAACCTAGAGTAAGGTGTGGGTGTGCCTTAGATCTCAATACCTGTGTGTTCTCAGTGAGGTATTAGTGCAGTGTGTTAGCTGTGTGTAACTAGTGTATTAATAACTAGTATTTCCCTATGTGTTATTGTACAGGAGAGAATGTCAGAATGCAGTGAGGAACTTGTGTGTGCTGTGCAGTTTCTAGTATATCAGTAGCTAGTGTCTAGCTTGTGTGTCAGTTAGGAATTTGTGTGTGCAGTGAATTGGGAGTTGAGATCTAAGTGTGTATGTGTATAAGAGAACCTAATGTATCAGTATGAGCCTAGAACCCCAGTGTGTGTGAGTGTAAATTTTGTGCAGTGAGTATCTAAGTGAACCTGTGTGTGTATAATCCAGTGAGATACTGTGAACCTGTGTCAGTGTCTCAGGAAGAAGAATCTGTGTGAACTGTGAGTGTATCACTGAGGAGTGTGAAAATTCAGTAAGCAAAAGAGAGCCTGTGTGAGTGAGTTTCCTGAGTTTGAGCATCAGTAAATTCCTGATGCCTGTGTGTAGGGATTTGCATGAATAAGCAGTAGTAGCTGCTGCATTCATAGGCAGCAACAACAACATAAGGATGCTGTATGCAGGCAAGGAGTTAAGGGCTTGTTAGTTGATATGGAGTGGTGTGTTGTAGTCCTAGTATTGTTGTACAGTTAGGATTAGAGGGATAGCACTGCAAGATGGTGCATCAGTCCAGATAGGTAAACATACAAGATAGATAATTATATATATTATTTTGATATATGAAACCTATTTTTATTAAACCCTAGTATACTTGTACCCTTGGGATTAACCTAGCATAGCCTGAGCCATGACCTAGAAGCCTCATTCTTAACTAGTTAAACATGTTATTTTTCCTTAATTCAGTATCTGACAATTATATTCCACAATTAGGTTCTTGTGACTCCATTTTGGACACTGATCCTCACATTTTGCTCAGGACCACAGGTGAGTACATTCTCTGACAGTTTTCATTGTTGATTATCTCTATAATTCAGTTGTATTACATACTTGATTCCGACACTATGGATACACGGGCTAGCACTCTAGATCCCCATCATGAGGAGTCGTGATTGGAATCCATCGTGCTAGCTGGGGGATGGGGAACTATTAGTAGATTATGTGATCATATCCAAACATTTACATGCATCATAGCTCACCCCACTTCTCACGTCGGGTGCGGCCTGACCATTTACATGCTTCATAGCTGTTATATATGATTAGCCTGACCACTACATGCATCATAGTTAACCATATGGTTAGCCTGACCTACATGAATCATAGTTAATCATATATAACCAGCCTGATCTAGTCCCAAGCCGATCACATAATATACTGATAATTCAGACACTTAGCTAGATGTCTATTCTTTATTCAGATTCACTTGTTCTAGCATTCACTATTTACTGTCCATTGCTAGATGCTCTATTGCCTATTTTATTTCTCCAGTACTTTACATTTCCTGTATTTCTTCTCATCTTGTATTCTTACACTGTTTATAGTTTTTGTCAATTTAATGAAACTGCTGTTAGTGCTTGTGCTTCGCTCCAATCCTGACTGGATAACATTTTTCAGAGGACCTGGAGAACTTTTGCCCCACTCATTACGGCCCAGGATTAGAGGGAGATTTCACTCCGAAAATCCCAGAGGAGTTGCCTATTCTAGAGGAGAGCTTACCTGCCTGTACTTAGATTACTTTTTCTGTATTTACTGTTTCAGACTGAGACTGAGTTGTATTTATTATTTTGTGACTTTGTGAGGTCATCTAGAACCAGGACTTGTGTTGCACTTTGTGGTTGGTTTATATAGAACTTTTTTCATTCTCTTCGTGTCATTAATTCTTATAGCTTGTGATTGAGTATATTTATAGAACTGTGGATTATTATTATTGTCCTCCGTACGGAGTTGAGACTGCTGACAGAATATATTATGTTGAGACCTAGACAGCGTTCTACCGCCGATGCTGCGACGTAGGCTGGACGTACACACGACTCATGCCCAAATTTCGGGTGCGGGTAGTGACACTAGAAACGTCTGTCCTTGAGTCCAATTTGGAGACAAGGGCAAAAATGATATTTCAGGACAAAACGGGGTCCAATTGTAGGCCGCTTTGCACCGAAAAATGCATCAGGGTCAAAGGTCTCCAAATTCGTCCAATTTAGTGTCAACAGGTCAGGAACAATGATACGAACCCAACGAAACTTCCAGAATTGGATTCCGATGAGCTGATCACAAAATTGCCCGTCATGTGGAGCATGTGGGGCCCACGACACGCGATTTTGTCAACGTTCTCAGAATCGAACCAAACTTGGCTCACAGGACCAGCGTATTGCTACGAGTCCGATGGCGTAAGTTTTGTCTCGATCCGACATGTGTACACTAAGTTACAACAAAGTTCAGAAAGGTCAGATACGGGGCGTTGTCCGCGGATACGCACTGATTTCGGGATGCACGCACATCCGAATCAGCTTCTGCGAAATCCCGCACGTCCGTATCAATGACGCGCACGTATCGGTGAAGACCGCACGCGACCAAGTCGTCCCGTTTGGCGGGGCGTACTCAGTTCCGGGGTGAAACAGGGCGTTGGTTTTCCTGTTTTTGGATCGCGGTTCACGATCACCACAGGACGCGATGCGCCGAGCGGGTTGCACGGGCACCGAGGGGGTCATGCAGGCTACGTGATGCAACTGATGGAATAGAAATTGGGGTAGCGAGGAGTGAGATACGAGCACCTGAACAGGGCTCCAAAAACCTGAAAATCTCGTGTCCGATTCGTGTCCTGGGTCTCTGTGTCTCTGTTCTAGGGTTAGGGTTCACTGTTCTAGTAGCCGGAGTTGGCCGGAGGAGGGCGGAGCGGTCTTGCCGGGGCCGGCTGGTTGGAGGTACGGCGGCCGGAGCGTTGTCCGCTGCTACTGCTGCTAGAGGAGGCCGCCGGAGGAGGCGGGCCGAGGGGCTCAGGGTCGGGTGTTGGTGATGGAGGAAGGAGGAGGGAGGGGGATCAGAGTCGGGCGGCGGCGCTGCAGCGGGGTCTGGGAGGGTGGCGGTGGCGGCGTCACTGCGAGGTCGAGGGCCGGAGAAGAGGGTGGCTGGGGCTTTATATAGGGGAGGAGCTGGGAGGCGGTGCGTCGATCGGTGCGGGAAGGCCGAGCGGTCGGGCAGCGAAGCGGCGGCCGGTGCGGGTAGCCGGAGCGGTCGGGGAGGCCAAACGGCAGCGGGTCAGCCGGCGGAGGGGAGGTAATCGGTCGGGTTCGGGGGCAGTTTGGGAGAGAAAGAGATCCGGGTCGGGTCGGGTGCTTAGCGGGTCGGGTCTGACCCGGATCCGACCCGCTAGCTGAGCGGTCCGGTTCGGGTAGACCGGCCGGTCCGGTCGGGTTCAGCTGGACCGGGTTCAGGCCGATTCAGCCCGGTTTGAGCCCGGTTCAGTCCGGTTTATTTTGGGTTTAATTAATTAATTATTAAAATAGGTTTTTTGGCTTTTAAAAAATATTTTTGGGGTCCAGTAAATTCCCAGAAATTACCATATGTCCAGATTTTTATTTTACACCATAAAATATTATTTTCATAATATTTTAATATTATTTAACCTCAATTAAAAATCATTTAATTATTAAAACACCTTAGTTTAATTAGAGAAAAATTCCAGAAAATACAAAAAATTGAGGAAAATTCCAAATTAAAAATCGTTGAAAATCAGGGGGTTTACAGCAGCGGCTCGGGCTGCTCGGTACAGTCGGGTGGCCGGAGACTAATCGACGAGGAGGCGGGTGCAGTGTAGCGACAGAGAGGGAGATAGCGAGATGGGGAGGAGAGGAACGTGGATGTGGTGATGGTAGGCAGTGGTGGAGGCTGACCGGAGATGGAGGTTGGCTCGGGAAAGATGGAGGAGGGGTGGAAGAAGAAGATGGCAATGGTGATGGTGTTGGGGAGTCCGACGAGGGGTAGTGGGAGATGAGTTGATGACAGGGCGGAGGAGCGATGGTTCAGGCAAGGCGATATGGAGTTCATCGAGGAGGGGAGAGGAAGGAGATGGGAGGAGCTCGGAGGTCGAGTGAGGCGAGGCTAGGCGTTGGCCGGATCGGGGTGGCTCGGGATGATGAAGACGATGGTGATGGTGACTGGGGTGGTCGACGAGGGAGAAGATGAGGAAGAGGGCAGGGAGGAGGAGTTCTTCAGGTTGGGTCCACCGTGTCTCCGGCGAGGCTCCGGCCGAGGAGGCTGAAGGAAGAAGGTGAACAGGGAATTCGGCTAGGTTAGAGTTTGGTTTGGGTTTGGGTTTTGTGGAAAATAATAAATAAAAGGAAAATGTTATATTTATACATGTAAAATTTAGGGTTTTGTTGACCTAGGAAGGTGGTCTTTGGTCAACATCCTCTTGGGATGGGCTTGGCCTTACATGGGGATGTTTGGAGGGCTATAATTTATATTATTTAAATACAAGGTCTAGGTTTTAATGAGGGGGCGATGTTGCGCGTTGCACATTTCGAAAATTATGGAAAAAATTCATGTGAAGAGAAAAATAGGTTTTTTCATGTAATATCCAATGGTGTGGACACCTTAATGCATTTTTGCATAAAAATGCCCAACAAATAAGAAAATTACACAAAGATGGAAATTAGATTAAATTAATTAAAATTAATGCGCAAGGTGTTTTGGAATTAATTAGAAGTACATGGGAATAAAATTTGGTGGAACACAAGGGTCATGGACGTAGAGGGCTCAGAGTAGAATATTATCATTAATTGGGTTGCACGAAATGGATCAACATTGTGTCTCCAATTTCGATTAGAACGCACAAAGGTACAAAGTTAATTTTATTTAGAATTAAATGTAAACGTCTGCGACGAATGTTGTGCGACTAAAATATAGCACAAGAGATCATAATTATAAGTTACATCAAGGTCAGAATAGAAGACGGGTACGTCTAGGTCAATGGTGTGGAATTTGTAGGAAGGTAATGGCTAGTATATTGCTCCAATTATCGAAGCAACAGTAAGGCGCGCTAAGTGAAATAAATATTGTATAATTAAATAATTACCGTATTCTATTTCCAATTGGGTTCAAACTAGCCCTAGTTTCTCTATCTAAGCCAAGTAGCCCTAATTTTGGGTGAGGAGATTTACAATCTACCCAACTTAAAATAATTCCGTCCTCGAAATTAAAATAAGGCATGGGTTCTCTCTATCTAATCTTACTTGGTCATAATCTAAAAAGAATTCTCCTCAAGTTAACATTATAATTTCTACCCAACTTAGAATTTACCCATCTATCACCTAAGGCTATACATCTAAGAAAATATTCCTCAAATTATTTAATCATGTTATTCAATCCTCAAAATTTTTAACACCAAATATATTACCTATGATATACCCTTAATCAATTATAAAAGAGAGTTACCAAGTCATGTGATTAGCCTATGGGGTATATCTAGTACTATCAGTATATCAACTTATACCAAGCACGAGATTTCATCTTTCCGAAATAAGGAAAGATGGAAAACAATAATAAAGAGTTCAAGGGGGAAGGTAATAGAATAGAAGTATGGAGGTCAAGGCGTTTAAAGAATTCAAATAGGAATTGTCAAGGCAGTTGTGGATTAAAATTCTATTTGGTAGTTTCTTATTCGCATGCTCATATCAGTACAATTATGTAACCGATACGATACGCTCAGACATGTCTAGAGGGCAAGTATATTTGTCTAAGAAGCTAAGTCATTGTTATCTCAATCTACATAAGTAGTCATGCGAGGGGCGAATCAAGCGCACTATGGTTGATCAGACCATAATACACTGATTCTAAAATATATTAGTGTGTATACCCACTAATACATATATCATGATCAAGCTCGATAAAAGAGTAAGCTTGCAAAACTAGGCTATAATAGCGGCATAAGTCAAGGTAGTACAGAAAATTTAAGTATGCTAGATTTACGATGAGAGAAATTACAAAATAATTCAAGTTTACAAAGAAGATAAGACTCAACAGTCTCTACAGTTGTCATACTAACTCCTTGTCTAAGTTGCTAGTTGACCAAATAGGGGTAGGGGCCTCTAAGTTCTACAGTCTGAATAAACACTATCTTCTTAGGCAAGTCTATAGTTGGTGTCATTTAGTTATACTTTATCAATAGGTCAAGAGGGCTATGTGATACTATGTTGTGAGGCATACTACCCAACTTAAAAAGAATTAACTAATATTGTACTGCCTTAAAGATACAGTAGAAACTCCTATTAAGGTTTACGAGGAAGGGTTTTGGTACTTATTAGGGTATCCTATTGCATTAAAAAGGTATTGATCATCTTAAGTCTTAATCATAGTGGTTATAGAACATAAGGGTTAATATTTAAGAATGAAAGGGTTAGGTGGCACGAGTTGAAAGAAAAGAAGAACATAATTAGTCGTCGCACAATTAGCGAGCGCTAAGTTTTCAAAGGAACAAGATTTGAATTTAAATAGAAAGACTCTAGATAATATCATGGTTTTCTACGAAGGTGGTATGCTAATATTCATGAAGGAATGAGAGGGGCTCTTGTGTCAAATCAAACATTCCTCAACCTAACCCTAACCCTAACCCTAAGAGAAAGTCTATATAAGCCTTTTATTCATGAATAACCCTCATTTTCTCTTCTGATTATTTTATTCCCATAGTTTAGAGAAAACCCTAACTCCCTCATTCCAAATTTTATCCCTCTTATTCTCATTCCTAGGAGGCTAAGGAGCTTGGCATTGCTATATGAGCACTCAAAGAGGGAAGCATTGGCTTGAGGATTGTGTCCTTGGTGGAAGACTTTGTGAATCCATCTCCCAATAGGTAAGAACCTCATTTTCCTTATCATTTTAGTTTTTAATGGTGAAATAAACCCCTAAAAACCTACCCATGGCTAAGGACTACCCATAGGAAGAAGAACTAGGTTCTTTGGAGACCTATTGTGAAAGTTACATTGAGTTTTGTACTAATTTGGGGAAACTCCGAATTTGGCACACCAAGTATTTGATGGAATGTCTATTGTGTTATTTATACCTTATTAAATATTTTAGATGTGTCCAAGGTGATAGGAGTGGTGGTGTCATAGTGTATTAAGAGTATTAAGAGAGTATCATGGATTTGGTGTGTGCCATGGAGTAGTACATATCAATAGTATCATGTACATATGCATATATATGTAATACCATTATATATATATATATATATATATATATCCATGTGTGGAGTTTGATTAGGTGGAGAGTGTGTGCTTGTGTGTACACATGTGTGCATGTGTGAGTGTGAGGATTAAACTGTTTCATGTAGGGTGTCAAGCTTAGTATCGGGTTTAGAGTAAAACCTGCTATGAATATACCAGTCAATAGTGTAGAGTGAGTGTCATTGGGGAGAATGGTGTGTTTGAAGTCAAGGTAAAAATCTGAAACTAATATCCAGTCACTGATTGTTGATATAGTTGGGTATGTGTGCATAGAAAGCATGGGGTAGTTGTGGTGGCTGTGTTGACAGTGGGTATCAGATACATAGAGTGTGATCTGAAGTGTAAGGGAAGGAGATCTATTCTTGGTCTGATTCTGGCCAAGGGAGAAGTAGCAGCAACTGCCAAGTGAGGAGTGGGCAGTGCACTTTAAGTGTCGTACAGGAAACACCAGCAGCAACAGTGATAGTGGGATTGTGGAGGAATGTCTGATATATGTATGTGAGTATCAATGCTATTGGTATCATGGGAATATCAATAGGATCCAGGTGTGTGGTTCGTGGAGTGTCATAGTGTGATACTAAGTGCTATGCGAGTTGTTTGTATATATGGACATTCGAGTGTTCTTTATAACTTGCACCAGAGTATCAGGTTTCAGATTAGGAGATGGTATGTAATTGTGTCTCTACAGTAGTACATCCACTGCATTGAGATAGTATGAGAGTTGTGCATCTGTGATAGTGAGTTGGGAGTTGTGTTGTGCAATAGTAGGTGCAGGGGAAGGGAAGTCTTGCATTGTACCACCACAATGGAAGATTATAAGCTGATTTGAGATGAGTATCAGGAAGGGAGGATAGGAAGTGTAGGGTTGTACTTCAGTGTTAGGATATTACCTTCTTGCACTCGAGTGCAGTTGCTTGTTGATGGCAGTGGTGTGATGTTGCAGATATGGGAAAACAACAGTGTAGGGAGATCTTAAGCTAAAACATTAACTTGAGGGGTAATAACTGTGGTATGTTGTAGTGTTATTGCAGGTCTGATACTGTACCATCACCTAACCCGATTGCACCAACACCCATTTAGGTTGGTACAGACCTGGGTGAGGGTTCATGTGTACTAGAGCTAAGGGATGTTCAAGTGACTAGGGGAATTAGAGCAATGGGTGTGAGAGTAGTATGAGGGGTAGTAGAGGGTGGTGCACTGTGCCATGACTGTGTATATCCATCTGTGTGTTTATTTGCCTGTGAGGTGAGGTCAGGTATGACTATGATTATATTGAGTTTGTGAATTAGAGGGTGGGATGTATAGTTGTGTGTGTGTTTTGTGCATGTGACTGTGCCCAAGTGTATAGAGTAGTGTGGAGTATGTTGGTATGTTGAATGAGTTACATGTGTTGTCAGCAGGTACTTAGGAGGAAGAGGGCTCGAGAGACACAGTGTATAGAGTGTACTGTGTGGTGGTATGGTAAAGTATCAAGTATTGTCTGTGATAATAGGAATCAGGGTCAGTGTGACTTGGTAGTATATCAATGGGAGATTGGGGCCAGTGTTTCTTATGTACTTACATGTGCACAAGTGTTTGGGTAAAATACTATTTGAGTGTTGAGATTTTGGGTGTCAGTAGGTATTTAAAGTAAGTGTGCAAGGGGTTTGATACCAGTGTATCAGCAAGGGCTTATGTTGAGTGTCCAAACACTCAAAAGTAGCAGTAGTAGCATTAGAGTGAGGTATGTGTGAAGCCATGAGGAGTACCAAGGCCTTTAGAATGTATAGCTTGGTATCAGGTTTTGTGAGGATGACTAAGAGTATCCAGGAGTGTTCAGTCCAGTAGTGGGTTAGCACTTCACTAAGGTGCAGTACAGTTTGGGGCTTTTCAGTTAGTGTTAGGGAATATGCAGATTTTAGTTGAATGAGTGAGTGTATGACTGCGGGTCTGTGCAGGCTTTGAGGGTATCATTTTGTATTGGATATTGATGCTTAATCTATCAGTATATATAGTATTTTATATGTGGTAAAGATTTACAGTTCAGTGTGCAACATGAGTTAGAGGGGGGCTCGGGAAAGAGTATTTTGGCAAGAGGCGAGAGCTGAGCTATGTGTGTGTCTGCAGGAAATAAAGGGTGACTGGTACATGGTATCAGAGAGAGTGTATATGAAGATTGGGTATCAACATGATACCAGCGTGTTAAAAAATATTAGTGTTAAGATCAATTATCCAAGAGAGGTGTTCAGGCGATTATTGTAGAAGCAAGGTTATGGGTAGATATGAAACAAGATGCCCTCGTGCACAGTTGGGGATTGAAGGGGACCTAGTATAGGTCAAGTAATTCAAAGTGGTCATATGGTGCAAGGGTAAGGGAGGAGTACCAGTAACATCAGTTAACTGCTGCGGGGTAGGCTGGACGTACCCATGTACTCGTGCCCCTATATCGGGTGCGGGTCGTGACAAGAATTTCTCAAGGATTGTGGAGCCTATGACACGGTTAACGCGTAAGGACCAAAAGTTTGCATGGACGGAAGATTTCCAAAAGTCCTTTGAGGAGTTAAAGAGATGATTGATGACAACACCGGTCTTGACTTTTCCTTCAGGATCGAAAGGAGTCATTGTTTATAGTGATGTGTTAAGCAGTAGACTAGGATGCATTTTGATGCAACATGGCAAAGTTATCGCTTATGCATCGAGACAGCTGAAGATTCATGAGAAGAACTACCCAACGCACGATCTTGAGCTAGCTGCAGTAATATTTGCACTAAAGATATGGAGGTACTATCTTTATGGAGAGAAGGTAGAAATATTCACTGATCACAAGAGTCTGAAGTATGTTTATACTCAAAAAGAGCTCAATATGAGATACAGACATTGGCTAGAGTTGATGGTCGATTTTGATATAGATTTGCAGTACCATCCGGGCAAGGCGAATGTTGTAGCAGACGCACTCAGCTTATTTCTTGACGATGTAGCCCCAACTATTAGAGGATCTACAAGAGCTTGGAATAGAGGTTATTTTGGCAAGGTAGAGTGGGCTGTTGGCGAATGTTGAAGTTAAGTCATCACTAGTGGAGAGGATTAAGGCGGCATTACCCACAGATGCTAGGTTCCGGAGACTTAAAGAGAAGATGAAAGTTGGCATGCAGACGGGACTTCGAATCCACGAGGACGGGACGTTAAGATGCGGAAATTGCCTATATATTCCGAATGAGGAGTTGATACATGAGTTGATATCTGAAGCACATAGCTCCATGTACTCTATTAATCCGAGAGTTACGAAGATGACCGAGATTTGAGGCAGTACTATTGGTGGCATGGGATGCAGAGAGAGATTGCACGATTTGTGACAAAATGTTTGGTCTGCCAGCAAGTTAAGACCGAGCATCAGAGAACTACTGGTATGTTACAGCCGCTTCTCATACCCGAATGGAAGTGGGAACATATCACCATAGATTTCATTACAGGATTTCCAAGAAGCCCCATTAGGAAGGATGCAGTCTGGGTTATTGTGGATCGACTCACCAAATCGACATATTTCTTGCCATTCAGAGTTGGACAGTCCACGGAGATTATAGCCGACATGTATATACGACAGATCGCAAGGTTACATGGAGTACCGGTTAGTATTGTGTCTGATCGTGACTCAAGATTCATATCCCATTTTTGTTGAAGCATGTAGGAGAGTCTTGGCACCCGACTCAAGTTCAGTACTGCTTACCATCCACAGACAGACGGTCAGTCGGAGCGCACGATTCAGATCCTGGAGGATATGCTAAGGTCGTGTATGTTAGATTTTGGAGGGTCTTGGGAAGACCATTTGCACTTTGTGGAGTTCTCTTACAATAACAGCTACCAGGCGAGCATCCAGATGGTACCTTTCGAGGCGCTGTACGACAGGAAGTGCAGGTCACCGATATATTGGAGTGACATTGGCGAGCGTCAGATACTCGGTCCGGAGTTAGTGATACAGACAATTGGGTAGGTAAAGCAAATTCAGAGTCATCTTCGTGCAGCTTAGGATAGACAAAAGTATTGGGCTGACACACACCGCCGACCTTTTGAGTTCAAGGAAGGAGAACATGTATTCTTGAGAATCTCACCTACTCGAGGTACTATTCGAGACACAAGCTGAGCCCAAGGTACATTGGGCTATTTGATATTTTGGAGCATATTGGTGAGGTGGCGTATCATCTTGCATTACCCCCATCTCTAGAGGGAATGCATGATGTATTCTATATCTCACAGTTGATGAGGTACGTGACTGACCCGTCACATAGTCGATCATTCTGAGATTTCAGTGGAACCTAGCTTGAGGTATGAAGAGCAGCCAGTTGAGATACTTGACATTAGTGAGAAGATATTACGGGGTCAGACGATTAGATTGGTCCGGGTAGCTTAAAAATATCACTCTCCCGGCGAATCTACTTGGGAACGAGAGGATATCATACGCCATCGTTATCCTCACCTATTCGAAGAAGAATGTATGACCTAAGAACTACCTATAGGTTACCATGATTATTTTTAAATTTCTTAGTAGTTAATTCTTAATTGCGAGAACACAATTTTTTTAAGGTGGATAGATTGTAAACACCCTAATTTTTAGAATTTAATTTAAATTTTTATTAATTATTATTGTAGATTTTTTTTATCATTTTTAGTTAATTATAATAAATGTTCTTCATGGATTTATATTTTTGTGTATTAAATTAATTATTAAAATTATGTAAAAATTATATTTTTGGGTGCATAATTAATAATAAGATATTGTGTAATTTTTCTGGAATTTACCGGTCTCCAAAACTAATTTTTTTATAGAAAATTTCATTATTTTATTTATTAAACTGAATCAAACTGAATCAAACCAACCCAACCCATACTAAAACAATCGGACCCGGATCCTACCCAAAACCGAACCCGTAGACCCGAAACCCGACCCGCCCCTTCACCTTCAGAAACTTCCCCCGACCGAACATTTCCCCTCCCCAAACGGACAGCCGACCGACCACTTTCCCTCCCTGTAACCGCCCACTCTCCACCCTATAAAACCCCAGCATAGATGACCCTCACCACCCACAAGTCCTCTTCCATTTCAGACCATCGCCGCCTCCGTCAGCCGCTGGACCGCCGCGCACCACTGCCGCGAAGACATGCCGCCCAACATCCCAAGCACAGCAGTAACGAGGTACTCTACTTCCCACTCTCGTATCTCCCTGCACAGAAATCCAAATATCGATCTGTCAAATTTTATGCGAAGATCACATGACCCTCTTGAACCCTGTAAAATTAGTTCAGGGTATCGTGTCCTGTGTTGGTCGCAATTCGCAACGCAAAATAGGAAAAAAAGACCTAATTTGTAGTTCAGAAAACTATCCCAAATACCCATGTTCATGGCCGTTTTTCTTCCAACCTAGTTAACATTTTTAAATTCTATTTGAACAATAATTTAAAAAACATAACCAAGATTTAATCCCTTAAATTAGTTTATTTTAATTTGTTGTATGCTGTGATTTATTCGTGGTTGAAGTTGACTAAAAACTTGGTTTTCTAAAATCAAAATTTTTCGAAACGGGATGCGTCCTACTAAATGGGGCAACTTTATCGTGTGCGAATTGTACCGAAAGGTGCATATCGTCAACACGGATGCGTGGAATTTCGTAAAAGTTGATTTTAATATGCGTGCACAGCGAAATCAACGTGTATCTGTCAAAATAAATCTCGTATCAGCCCATTCTGACACTCGTCATAATTTCTTGTATGCTTGTCGTTTCATAATAAAACTTGTGTCATCAGATTCGTAGCGTTACATTGGTCCAGTGACCCAAGTTTGGTTCGATTCTGAGAACCTTGACGAAATACCGTTTCGTTGGCCCTATGATTCCACTTGACGGGCGATTTCATGACCGGCTCATCGGAATCCAGTTCTGGATGTTCCGTTGGATTTGTATCATCATTTTAGATTCTTAGACACTAAGTTTGATGAATTTGGAGAACTTTGTCTTTAGCACATTTTTCGGTGCGAAGTGGGCCATATGTGGACCTCGCTTTACCCAGAAATTGTCAATTCTGCCGCTGTGTCCAAATTGGATTTATGGGTAGTCAGTCATAGCCATTTCATGTATTTTGAGAGAGATGGTAATATTTTTTCAGCATCCGGCAGCGTACCTGGAGATTTCACTTTTACTGGAGCAACTAAAGGAGTTCAGAACCCAGGCAAGTGTACCTTGCCAAACCTGCAGTAGTTCTTTTGATATTAATTAGTTGAGTTATTTATATATATAATTTTGTGTTGTACCTGTTCAACTTAGGACCGTGATATGTTGCTTGACGTCCGAATAAGATTCAGGTGTTGACGCCGTATTCGAAATCGTGTAACGTCACTTAGAGAGTTGATACCACGATCCTATATATTTTTACGTGCTTTGTCATGCCCCAGTTCCAAAATACGTAGGACTAGGACACGTAAGCATGCCAGCCGCATGGATATAGCAACTCCAATATATGGAAACCAAACCACAAGCGTACGCTGTGATAGGAATAACAATTCATAAGTGGTAAAAATATCTCAAGTCACAGGGTACAATCTAAATCTCATCCACAGAAAATTAAATAAAAATTAAATAACCAATATCTATGAAACTAGATCTTAATATGAAGTATCAAAGATGATAGTTGGATGGAAATAAATCCACTACCAACTAGAATATATAATAAACAAACAATATAAGTACATCCATTAATAAGCAATAAGACTCGAAGAGAAGACCTCCTCGAATATAAGTAACCAGTACGAATCTGCGCTCCTGCGAATACTCATGAACATCTACACCTGGAAAGGGACCAGGTCCTCAGAGGGACATAACAAGATTTATGGAAGCATGCCAATAATGTACTGAAATAAATATCCAATGGGGTCGCCTAACCGTCTATGTGAATGCAGTTTGAGAACACTTTCCAACACGTGGGCTATCTGGCCATAAATGGGATTGACATGACTCTCGGAGAATCAGGGGCCTAAAAAGTATGTCATTTTTTGAACGACAAAGGCCGCCTATAATATATGGGGTCATCACCACCCATCGCTCCGGCGGAGCATCCGGGCGAACAAAAGGAAAGTGCAAAGGAGCCCAAACGCCTTACTTGTTGTTCTCCCCACCCCATGCTCTAATCATGTCACATCCATGACACGAGTTGGTTCATAGCCTATCTTTAGTACAATAGCCCAACCTTGCAACCAAAAAAGGACAAGGATTGGACCACCATACTACAATAGGCTATGTCCATCCACTAATAACTGCTAAGTCTTCTAGTATGCAAAGTTTCTAACAGTAGTTATCCCTAACGCACAGCCCATACGTACAAGAGGCCAACCCAATACGCAGTCCATGATCTATATGAGACTCAAAACTCATGTAACAACTGTGTCATGGCCAATGAACCTAATGATGCTTCATGATAATAGGGCAGTCTCATAAACAAGGTCAATGCATATACATAATAAAAATAGATCACGACAACACCGTCGTTGCACCCAAGTTCCCTTGGACGTGCATTTTATATAACAGTTAAAATATATAAAAATAAAGATGCATGCAACATATGGAATATGAATAATAGTACAATGGCAAGGTATACTTGCCTGGCAAGAGAGCTACAAAATGTAACGTCCAGATGTCAAACACCAAGAGTCAGAAACTATGGCCTCCGAACAAACGTCTCCGGATGCTGAAATAAACATCACCAACGTTTTCAGAATAAGCGAGATAGCTAAAAATCACTACCCTTTCGTCACAGGGGCAAAACGGTAATTTTGAGTCAAAGCGGGGTCCATATGTGGCCCACCTTAAACCGAAAAGCGTACCAAGGGTAAAGGTCTCTAAATAGGATAAATTATAGGTCAAACAAACTCTAAAAGTCAGTACGAACTCAACGGTATGTCCAATTTTGGATTCCGGTGAGCCGAACACAATTTTGCCCAAAAAAATCAACTGTGGGGCCGCCAATAGGTGACTTGGTCAACTGTCTCAGAATTGCGTGAAAATTGGGTCATAGGACCAACGCGATACCACGAGTCCAGTGACACAAGTTTCTTCGAATTCTGACGAGCGTACACTAAATGGTGCAGGATTTTCAAAGGTCGCGATACGGATAATTTTCGCGGACACGGGCTAATTTCGGCATGCACACGCATCCAAATCAGTTTTCACGAAAGCCCACACGTCCGGGTATACCGTGCGCGCCTTGCGGTGCACTTGGTACACCACGGGACGGTCCCGTTTGGTGGGGCGCACTCCGTATCGCAAATTTTAGAAATTAGAAAAAGTAAGTTTTTAGGATTTTTAAATCTGATTTAATTTAGCATACAACAATAATTAAAATATTATATTTGACAGAAATTATTCTCGGTTAAGTGGTCTTCGCATAACAAAAAAAAAAACCAAATTCGGATCTCTGTGGTGGAAGATACGAGTCTGTAAACATGGGTGGTCACCGCAGCTTTCTGCGATCTAAAAGTTGTCATTTTTTGCCAACTTTTGCTTGGTTTTCGCCTAGGTTTACACGTTGTTCGCAGGAAACTAATGTACAGTATTGGAAGGGGGATAGGTCATGAATGTACCGGTGAAGACGGAGTCAAGTTTGGTCGAGCGAGGGCACGAGAAACGGAGCATGAACAGAGCTAGGTTGTTGTTCAAACTACTATTTCGTGCGCGACGTCGACGCGGGTGTGCGGTCACGCGGCGGTGCTTCGACGGGTAGCTCTGGTGGTCGCGGTGCTAGGTCGACGTCGGGGCTGGGAAGTCGAAAGTCGAATATAGGTTTAGGGTTAGGGTTTGGGAAAGAGTTATTATATATATATATATATATATATATAGAGAACACGGCGGTGGGGGGGGGGGGGATTCGTCCGCGCGGCTGAAAGCTTCGCAGCTGCCGCTATTGCTTAAGCGGGTGCGGGTAGGGTCTTAGGGTTGCGTAGTGGATATTAGGTTAGGGTTTGGGTTTGGATCCATTATCTAAATCTTTTTTTTTTCTTTTTCCTTTTTCTTTTCTAATTTTTTTTCCTATTTCTATTTCTTTTTCTTATTTCGATTTCTTTTCTTTCTTTTTCTTTTTCTTTTATTAATCAATTCATTACTATTAATAAACTTTATATATATATATATATATATAGAAAATTCTAGAAATTTTATTAGTGCATACGATAAATCTACTCAGCTGTCCAAAGGGTCTCCTACATGGAAATAATTAAGGAAAAAATATGGTTGCTCCCTAAAACCTCTAAAAGCACAATTACCTAAACATAAAAATTCCATAAATTTTATTTCTTCTATTTAGCTAATAATTACTATAAATCAATTAAATAATTACTTCAGTACTTAATACTATTTTTAAGGTTAGGGGTTTTACATTCTATCCAACTTATAAAATTTTTGTCCTCGAAATTAAAACTAAGCCATGATAGAAAGTCAATGATGGTATAAGATACAGATTTGCAGCTTATTCTGTACCTTCCTCCATTCTAACCTCCATGATTTTCCAATTGTCATGGGAACGTTTGGAGGGCAATAATTTGCATTGTTTAAAATACAAGGCTTGGTTTAAATGAGTGGAGGATGTTACGCGTTGCACATTCCGAAAGTTATGGAAAAAATTCATGTGAAAGAAAAATGAGTTTGTTCATGTATTGTCCAATGGTTTGGGCACCTTAATGCATTTTTGCATCAAAGTACCCAATAATTGGAAAATTGCACAAAGATAGAAATTGAATTAAATTAATTAAAATTACTGCGCATGGTGTTCTGGAATTAATTAGAAGTACATGGGAATAAAATTAGGTGGAACACAAGTATCATGGACATAGAGGACTCATGATAGAATATTATCAAAATTTGGGTTGTACAAAATAGGTCAAGATTGTGTCTCCAATTTTGATTGGAACGCACAAGGATACAAAGTTAGAATTATTTAGAATTAAATATAAACGTCTGCGACGAATGTTGTGCGACCAAAATATAGCACAAGAGAGCATAATTATAAGTTACGCAAAGGTCAGAATAGATGGTGGGCATGTCTAGGACAAGGATGTAAAATTTATAGAAAGGCAATAACTAGTGTAGTGCTCCAATTATCAAAGCAACGGTAAGGCACGCTAAGTGATATAAATATTGTATAATTAAATAAAATGTCGTGTTCTATTTCTAATTGGAATCAAACTAGCCCTAGTTTCTCTATCCAAGCCAAGTAGGTCTAATTTTGGGTGAGGGAGTTTACAATCTACCTAACTTAAAATTTACCCATCTATCACATAAGGCTATACATCTAAGAAAACTATTCCTCAAATCATTTAATCATGTTATTCAATCCTCCGAAGTTTTAATACCCAAATATATTATATATGATACGCCCTTAATTACGAAAAATAATCATCAAGTTTTGTGATTGGCCTATGGGGTATATCTAGTACTATCTATATATCAACTTATACCAAGCACGAGTGTTCGTCTTTCCAAAATAAGGGAAGACAGAAAACAATAATAAAGAGTTCAAGGGAAAGGTAATAGAATAGAAGTATAGGGATCAAGGCGTTTAAAGAATTCAAATGGGAATTGCCATGGCAGTTGTGAATTGAAATCCTATTTTGATAAATTCCTATTCACATGCTCATATCAGTACAGTTATGTAGCCGATACGATATGCTCAGACATGTCTAGAGGGCAAGTACATTCGTCTAAAAAGCTAAGTCAATTTTATCTCAATCTACGTACAGTAGTTATGCGGAGGGCGAACCAAGCGCACTAAGGTTAGCTAGACCTTAATACACTGGTTCTGAAATGTATTAGTATGGCCCCCCCAATAATACATATGTCATGAACAAGCTCGATAAAGAATAAGCTTACAAAACTAGGCTGTAACAACAACATAAGTCAAGATAGTACATAAAATATAAATACGCTAGATTATGATGAAAGAAGGTACATAATAATTTAAGTTCACAAAAAATTGGACTCTACAATCTCTACAGTTGTCATACTAACTCCTTATCTAAGTCGCTAGTCGACCAAATAGGGGTATTGCCTCTAAGTTCTACAGTTTAAATTAACATTATCTTCTTATGCTAGCATAAAGTTAATGTCATTCAATTACACTTCAATAATAGGTCCCGAGGACTATGTGATACTATATTGTGAGGTATACTACCCAACTTAAATGAATTAAACTAATACTATAACTGTCTTGAGGATAAAGTAGAAACTCTTGTTAGGGTATACGAGAAAAGATCTCGGTACTTATTAGGCTAGAATAAGTATAGTTGTTATTATTATTATTATTATTATTATTAGAAAATTCTTATTTAATACTTCTATTACTTAAATGTGCTAAGTTGCTTTGCTACTTTGCTGTGAAGTAGCAGCATAGTTAGTATTATTATTATATTATTATTATAATTATTATTAAATAATTTCTTTTACTTAATCCTTTCTTTTCTTAATCCTTTCTTTTCTTAATATATATATACATATATGTATATATATATATATGTGTATACATATATATTATATATATTCTTATAAGAAAATTTATAGATTAGGATATTGCACATCGTTAGGCTAGCAACTGCTCAAGGGGTCTCCTACATGGAATAAATTCTAAAAAATTCCTGATGGTCCCATAAGTCATCTAAGTGCCCGAACACCTAACATAAAATTTATTAAAAATCTATTTCTCCTATTTAGTCACTAAATACTATATTTAAATTATTAATTAATAATAAATAAAAAAATAAATACGGTTTTTAGAAATAGGGGTTTTACACCGTCTATGTGAATGCAGTTTGAGAATAACTTTCCAACACGTGGGCTATCTAGCCATAAATGGGATTGGCATGATTATTTCGGAGAATCAGGGGCCTAAAAAACATGTCGTCTTTTGAACGACAGAGGCCGACTGTAATATATGGGGTCATCACCACCCTTCGCTCCGACGAAGCGTCCGGGCGAACAAAAGGAAAGTGCAAAGGAGCCCAAACGTCTTACTTGATGTTCTCCCTACCCCATGCTCTAAGCATGTCACATCCATGACACGAGTTGGTTCATAGCCTATCTTTAGTACAATAGCCCAATCCTGTAACCAAACAAGGACAAGGATTGGACCACCGTACTATAATAGGCTATGTCCATGGACCACTTATAACTGCTAAGTCTTCTAGCATTCAAAGTTTCTAACATCAGTTATCCCTAACGCACGACCCATACGTGCAGGAGGCCAACCCAATCCGCACTCCATGATCTATATGAGACTCATAACTCGTGTAACAACTGTGTCTCAGCCAATAAACCTAATGATGCTTCATGATAATGGGGCAGTCTCATAAACAAGGTCAATGCATATACATATTAAAATTGATCACGACGACACCGTCGTTGCACCCAAGTTCCCTTGGACGCACATTTTATATAACAGTTAAAATATATGAACTAATGATAGAAAATAAAGATGTATGCAATATATAAAATATGAATAACAGTACAATGACAAGGTATACTTGCCTGGCAAGTGAGCTGCAAAATATAACGTCTAGATGTCAAACACCAAGAGTCAGAAACTACGGCCTCCGAACAAACATCTCAGGATGCTGAAATAAACATCACCAACATTTCCAGAATAAGCGAGATAGCTAGAAATCACTACCCTTTCGTCCAATTTGGAAGCAGGGGCAAAACGGTAATTTTGGGTCAAAGTGCGGTCCAAATGTGGCCCACACCTTGCACCAAAAAGCGTGCCAAGGATAAAGGTCTCTAAATGGAAAAAATTATAGGTCAAACAAACTCTAAAAGTCAGTATGAACTCAACGGTATGTCAAATTTTGGATTCCGGTGAGCCGAACATAATTTTGCCAAAAAAGTTAACCGTAGGGCCTGCAATAGGCGAGTTAGTCAACTGTTTTAGAATTACGAGAAAATTGTTTCACAGGACCAGCGCAATACCACGAGTCCAGTGATGCAAGTTTCGTCGAATTCTGACGAGCGTACACTAAATGGCGTAGGATTTTGCAAAAGTTGCTATACGGAGAATTATTGCGGACACGGGCTGATTTCGGCGCGTACACTCGTCCAAATAAGTTTCCGCGAAAGTTCACACATCCGGGTATACCGTGTGTTTCTTGCGGTGCACTAGGTACACGACGGAGCGGTCCCGTTTGGCGGGCCTCGCTCCGTATCGTAAATTTAGAAATTATAAAAAGTAGGTTTTCAGGAATTTTAATCTGATTTAATTTAGCATACAACAATAATTAAAATATTGTATTTAATAGAAATTAATCTCTGTTAAGTGGTCTTCGCATACCAAAAAGAAAAACCAAATTTGGATCTCTGTGGTGGGAGATACGAGTCTGTAAACATGGGTGGTCACCGTAATTTTCTGCGATCTAAAAGTTATCATTTTTTGCCAACTTTTGCTCAATTTTCGCCTAGGTTTATGCGTTGTTCGCAGGAAACTAATGTACAGTATTAGAAGGGGGATAGGTTGTGAACGTACCGGTGAAGACGGGGTCGAGTTTGGTCGAGCGAGGGTACGGGAAACGAAGCGTGAACAGAGCTAGGTTGCTGTTCAAACTGCAGTCTCATGCACTGCGTCGATGCGGGTGTGCGGTCATGCTCCGGTGCTCCGGTGGGTAGCTCTAGTGGCTGGCGGCGCTAGGTCGACGTCGGGACTGGGACGTCGGCGGTTGAATATAGGTTTAGGGTTAGGGTTTGAGAAAGAGTTATTATATACATAGAGAGAGAACGCGGGGGGGGGGGGGGGGGATTCGTCCGCGCGGCTGAAGGCTTCGCAGCTGCTGCTATTGCTTAAGCGGGTGCGGGTAGGGTCTTAGGGTCGGGTAGTGGATATTAGGTTAGGATTTGTGTTTGGATCCATTATCTAAATCTTTTTCTTTTCTTTTTCCTTTTTCTTTTCTAATTGTTTTTCCTATTTCTATTTCTTTTTCTTATTTCTATTTCTTTTCTTTCTTTTTCTTTTATTAATCAATTTATTACTATTAATAAACTTTATATATATATATATATATATATATATAGAAAATTCTAGAAATTTTATTAGTGCATACGATAAATCTACTCAGCAGTCCAAAGAGTCTCCTACATAGAAATAATTAAAGAAAAATTACGGTTGCTCCCTAAAACCTCTAAATGCACAATAACCTAAACATAAAAATTCTATAAATTTTATTTCTTCTATTTAGCTAATAATTACTATAAATCAACTAAATAATTACTTAAATACTTAATACTGTTTTTAAGGTTAGGGGTTTTACATGTTTGCTTTACCAAGTACGTCATACCATAGGATACTTGACACTATTTATGTGACAGAATCTTATTGAGTTATTCATGGTGATTCTGTATAGGCTTACAAGATTCGTGACATGAGACTTGCATATACATATATATCATTATGACTCGTTGTACTAGTTAGAGGTCATGATATTGCGTGTTGTGGACATGAGACATCGTGTACATGAGACGTATGATTACATTGGGTGGTAAAAGATACACAGATTACAAGCTGATCACATACATATATATTTTATTATTGTGGTACTTTAGTCTCTGTTCCAGAGCTTGGCCTATTACGTGATATTACTGCTACCGGCTCCCCGACACAAAGCTTGTAGTAGTCTCTGCCTGAGTACTAGTAATGCTCTCATTTGTATTTCAAATAGCTGGTTACATAGCTTGCATAAGGATCTATTTTTTAAATACTGTATTTTATTTGGCTTGTCTTATTCTTTTACCTTGCTATGTCCCCTGAGGACCTGGATCCGGATTATGTCCCCAGGTACAACAGAAGAGAAATACCTCGAGATATACGGAACATGAGCTGACGTTGGAGCAGTAATGGCACCAGAGGATGAGGTTGTGCCAGAGGATTTCTCCTCAGTATTCTGTTACATACTCAGTTATTTCTGTTTCTAGTTATTTTATATCTTGACTCTTAGATTTATGTATTAACTTATTATCGGGTTGTTCTCAGAGACACTTTTTATTTGGACCAGTTGATGGACTATATTTCTTTTTAGCTATTATCTTGATTAGTCGATCATATTGAATCGTGTTTACTTTCTGTGGATAAGATTATAATTAGATTGTGACATGTATCATAGACCATTGTGTTTGTTTTACAACTTAAGTGCACTCTAACATGGTCTATTAAATTGGGTTTGCCCATTTGAGTTGTGCTTTTGGCCATTGCCACGTGGCTAGTCCCTCGGTATTTTGGGACTGGGGAGTGGCACACAAGAAGTTAGATCATTTAGAATAATATTATCCTAGATGTTGCTTTCTTTGAGTTTACAACTAAAATGACTCATCTGTGTTCTCTTTCTACTAACATCTCTACACCGACTTCTTATTCTGAGACTATTCTTATTGATGCCCCATGTGATCCTTCTTCCACTTCAAAAAAGTCTCATGCTCCCACTTATCTTCATCTTTTATGTCATGCCCCAGTGTCAAAATACATAGGACTAGGCTACGTGACAATGATCTGTCGATATTGCACAAAAAAGGCTTTTGGAATAGTTGAACAAACTTTTGTATTGATTGGGAATTGACAAATAGTACAAAAGAATCAATAATACGTAGAGTCTAAGTACAATTAAAAAGAATCTGGATAAGTGTGATAGTGGAGATCGAGCACTGCAGCGGCTCCTTTACTCTGTTGAAAATCCGGGACCAAGGAGGTTGACGAGGCTTCGCGCGGCGCTTCTATCTTTTTCTTCTCTCTCTCTCTCTCTCTCTCTCTCTTTGCTCCTTTTGCATGTGGAAAATGCCTACTATTTATAGCCTTGAGAAGGCTTTATGTTGGCGCATACGTACGCGGATTGCATGTTGGCGCATGTCCTCTTGTAAGCGCATGCGGTGTTAAGGCTGCCACGAGGCAAGTCAAGATCTGGGGTTGCTAATGCCCATAATACTCGTGACACATGTCATGTCCTAATTTTAATGACTATGATTGCTCCTTGGGAACACTGCCACATGGCGTATGGAGATCACTGAGGGATAATAGTGGTGCATGGAACTGCTGGCACATGGAAACACTAGAGAAGTAGTGACGTATGA
Source organism: Iris macrosiphon (assembly GCA_036927795.1). Taxonomy (NCBI): domain Eukaryota; kingdom Viridiplantae; phylum Streptophyta; class Magnoliopsida; order Asparagales; family Iridaceae; genus Iris; species Iris macrosiphon. The sequence continues at coordinate 18,623,868 of JAYESA010000017.1, forward strand.
CACTACTGGCACATGGAACACTGGAGAAGTAGTGGCGCATAGCACTACTGGCACATGGGAACACTAATTATGAAGTAGTTGGTGCATGGCTCTAGATCACTTTGATGCATGGGTCTTGATCACTGTGGCTCATGATTATTAAATAATGTTGGCGCATGGTAGAGATTTCCATGCTTCTATAAGACCCCTTCAAAGTTTTTAAACTTAAACTTTGTAAGTTTTAAGTTTGGAATACTTAGAAGCTTGGAGGAGATATGCGCATAGGCTGCTGCGGAGCATGTATGAAACATTTTTTTACTTGGCGCATCTGGACATTTGGCGCATCAGATGTAACCTTGTTGTTGACCTTAGTCAAAGATTCATCCATTAAATGTCAGGTTCCTCCTGTGGTTTAGGCACCTAGAAATTCATTCGCTCTTAATGGCTCTCTTGTTATAAATAGAGGGCTAGGGGAGAGAGAGAGAATATAGCTTTTCTCCTTTGCCCAATATCTTTTCAATGGTCGAGTATGGAGAGATCGGTCGAGCGGTTCATCGATCCCCTGATAGTCGATCACCTAACTGTCGTCGGTGGAGGTAAGGAGCAAAACTTGTGCCATCCATTCCTGGATCACTCGGACACTTCGGCACTGTCTGCTTACATAGGCAAAAATTTCCCGTTCATGCGCAGTCACTTCTTCTTGGCTTGACGTGTATGGTCGTTGCCGAAGGACTTCATCCTGAAGATGCATTGTCGGTGAGAGTTCTCCCTCGGTGGTATGGGTGGTGCTGTCTTTGGACACTCATCTGAAGCATGGGCTGAGAAATTATGGGCGACTATGCTGCATGGGTGCATTCACCTCTGTATTATGGCGGTCATATGTGTATATACCATACTTAATGCTTATGCGCATCTCCTCCAAGCGCATGAATGGCTATATTGCCATGAATCATGAATGGAGCATGCTCTTGCGGATGCATGCCTTCTGATATTTGTCTTCTTTTGCACATATTCTGACTTTTTTTTGTGCTCGTCTTGTAGGGGCTTCCTTGGATTGCTTGAGTCCTGATGGAGAATGGAAGGATATCATAGTTATCGTTGTTCATAATGAACATACATTTTACCCAGAGGATTGTCCGTGATCTTCCATTATAGCTCACTGTAGCTATTCTCCTTACGCGGCCAAGACGTGATGGCTGGATCTCGGGTCAGATCCTGGCGGCGCATTTGCTTGAAAGAGATAGGGCTAGTTATCCCAACCGGTATTTCTAGTTGTATCCTTTCATACGACATAGTTGGGCATGTAGACTTGTCTCTGTGTTACAAGATCCCTTGCTAACCATCTATATGGATTCTTTTCTCGCACTGAGGAGTTTTACGGAAGTGATGACCCAAAATGCATTGAGCTATCGGCTTTAGAAGTGTTGGTGCCATAAATAGTACAGAGGGGTATTCTTCTTTTTAAATGTACATATGATCTTGAATATTAATGAAAAATCCTTAAATGTAATGGACTTCCATATATACTCATGATCTTGAATATTAATAAAAATTTTTCCTTCTTTCCTTCTTTCCTTCTTAGAACTTTTCTTGTTGCTGTGGTTATCGTGGCTATGAGTATTATACCAGAGGTACTATGGACGTAGCATAACATCATAACGGCGATAACACCAAGCCCTATCAGAGGTAGTATGAACGTGATAGGTTGTAGTTCCATTAAGAAAGTTTGGTGGAGACAATATCTATGATGGTAAAAATACTTTGGTGTGGAATTGATAGTCAAGCAAGTTTGTTTGTAGCTGAGTTTGACCATGATGAAGTATTTTATGGAAAGAAAAGACAACGAGTCTGAGGTAATATGGACGTGACTACTTTCTTTTACCAGGGAACATGGGCAGCTCATAGTTCAGAGGTGATGTGGACGTGAACTATTTGCTTTGTAGAAATTTGTGGAGATAATAACAAAAGGGACAAGTCAGAGGTAGTGTGGATGTGACTATCTTCTTTTGATGGGAAGAACTTCTTATAGTTCAGAGGTGATATGGACATGAACCATTTTCCTTTTGAGAAGTTTTATGGATCTGTTATCCATTGCATATTCGGGACTTCCGAGTACGGATACTAGATTTGTTTGGATGCTACGGACGGGAATAATTTGCTAGAAAAGACATCAGTTGTGAACATTACACTCTTATGTCCCTTTGCTTGGGACAAAAATGGTATTTTAATTTGAAGATAAGCCCTTATTGAGAAAATAAGGTATTTTTTCTAAAGTAATTACGTCATCGAGGGATGGTACGTTGGTGGATGCTGCGACATACTCTTCCAGTTTATCTCCATCAATGGCTGTCAGGGATGTTGATGGTGCTGGAGTTTTCATCCAGGGATTGACTACCAATTGTATGGGGTTATCATGACAAGGGGATCCTTGTATGGAACACATCTCTTTCCCTTGGGCTTGACTACCGAGGATTTATGTGCCTTTCTTCGAAGCTTGACCACGAGGGAGAAGCTGTTTGGGCTCGGCGTCCTTTGAGACAGACCCTTATGGGATCACACAAAGTTGTAACAGTGTCATCTTCATCATGGGCATCGTTACCTCATTTGTCTTGGTGGATTTTCTTATACAAGATCGAGTTGGAGTAGTAAGCATCGACCCCTTTGAAAGGATACATCGGCGAATTCTGTTTTGACGACGTCTTCTTCGCTGACATACTTTAAGCACTAGTAGAGAGTGGATGGGACAATCATATACTCATGTATCCACCGACGTCCTATTAGGAGATTGTATAATACATCAACGTCGATGACATAGCAAGTCACTTCTGTTCGGAGATTATCGATTTAGCACTTCAGAGGAATCTTGCCTAGCGGGTAGCTTCTCCCGATGTTAAAGCCGCTGATAGTGGTATTGGTGGTTGTCAGCCGATGCATCAGGATTCCCATGGTCTATAGCAGGCTTCGTGGGATAATACTGGGAGATGATCCGGGGTCGATATGCATCCGGTCTACTTTAATGGATTCGATGTATCCTGTATAATACAGGGGACGATCATGCCTATTATTCTTTAACAACATGTCCTGCTGAGAGAACGAGATATTTGGGTTTGCCTCTATCATACTGTTGTAGTGAGGACATGTAGCGGGAATCTCGGTCGGTGGCTTGGCTTGGGCTAAATAAATGTCAGCATTTTGCAACGCCTCATTTAGAGCACCATGAGTCTTTTTGGAGAGACGAAGGAGCTCAAAGAGTGACAACTTTGCTGGAGTGTTAACTAGCTGTGCCAAAATGTTAAAGTTGTAAGGCTTCTCCAGCCCTTGAGTGTGTCTTTCCGCAGAGGTTTATCATTACGAGTCTCCTTCTATTTTTGTTTGTCCGCTGCGGAAAGTTGGAATGGTCCCGGATCAGATGTAGCGGGTACCACGGGCATGGCAACCAGAGGTGTAGTGTCATCGAGAGAATTATAGTCGCCCTGATAGGCTAGGCTTGACCTTATTATACCAGCGAGAGCTTCTTCTGTTGACGGAAAGACCGTGTGATAGGACTTGGTCTTCTTTTCCTTCAACTTAGGAACAAGAGGCATTGCCGGCCGTGTCACGTCCGGGACGAGATCTGGATGAACCCACATGACTTCGCCTCTGGGAGTAGTGAGGGGCACCAACATGTTTGCTCGGGATGGAGGGACATTAACAACCTTCATTGTTGTCCTAGGTATGGGGACGACACCATCTTGGACCTCTGTTGTCAGGAAGGTGCCAAATTGGAGGGACACCATATTTGAAGTGAATATCTTATCTTTGAAGTCCAAAGTGAGAGCTTTGGAATCAATTAACCATTGTATTTTCCTTTTTAATATGTAACTATCTCGCGTGGCGTGATGGACATATCGATGGTAGTGGCAATACTTGGTGTTGTCAACCTTGCCTGCTTCATCGGGGCGTTTGACGTCAGGCCCGAGTTTTTTTCCCCTGTATTAGTACTTCAAAGATTTTTATGACATCATCGTCATCAAAGGAATAAGTCTCATGTACATTTGGTGGCTCTGTTGGCTTGGTAACAGGTGAGGTAAGACTTTTGGATATAAGTTAACCGTCAAGGCCTGCTTCCCTTTACTGTCATGACTGTTGTTAGAGGTAAACATATGCTTTCCCTTATCTTCAATGATTGGAGCTTGGAATCCCAATAAGCAGGCATCTTTTGCACTCTTTTCTGTACCAACGACACTTATTCTAAATGTCGTCCAATCACTAAATGGGCCAGATGTCGTCCAGAGTCTTACTACTGGTAGGAGGTTCTTTCGACACGTGTCCATCATCGAAAATTCGGGGATGCTGGGAGGCAATTTTAATGTCGCATGCCGAATATGTTTGATATAATTTCATTCAAGTTTCCTGTTCCCTTGGGTAATGTCTGTTAGAGAGGACATAGTCATATCCATCCCTCCTTCATAGAACCGGGCAAAAAAAATGGACTTTAGGTTTCTCGAAGGATAAAATGCACTTATCTGGGAGACAATAGAACCATTCAAAAGCGACCCCAGATAGTGCCCCAACGAACAAATTGGTGAGTAGGGCGTCACCCCGCAGTAAGTGACCCATCGTGGTCTGGAAGTATCTCATATATTGATGGGGCGATGTCTTTCCGTCAAATAGAGTCAGAGATAATGGCTTGTATTTAGGAGTGTATACCATATTATCCCATTCGGGAGGATAGGGCTGTCAGATCCCAAGCTTCTAGAGCCTGTCTTGATTATCCCGAGCATCAACACGGGCACGCAAGTCCCTAAGAGTCTCCTGGTTATCGTCTAGCAAAAGGGGCCAGGGGATCAAGGTGCGGTCTGGCTGCTTGCGACAAGAGGAGCCGGGTCAAGCATGTCGGATTCCTCGTTGGTTCTCTGGTCCAGGTTTGTTTGTCCCAGAGTCCATGGCTGTATCAGGACTAAATTTTCTTTGAGTTCCAATATGATATGAGTCAGAGTCTGCATCGAGGTGCTCAGTGCCTACATCATAGCTTCGAGGGCCTCTTGGCATTGCTGGTTACTAGATCCTGCTTCATGCTCGTCTCCTGCCATGTACGCTGGCATTACGTAGAAAGAGGTGGACGGGAAGGTAGATGCCTCGCTTTACTCCTCAGATGTCTGGGTCTCATTGTCCTTGGGGAGAGTGGGTAGTGTTATATTACTTTCGTTATTTGAAGGATTGCTACCCCTAGTCTCAGTGGCAGGCTTATCCTGGAAGGTATGTCTACCCCTAACTAATCTGTCATCCGTGTGCAGTGATTCACTGTCCTCTTGATAGGACAAATTGACATAGAATACCGGAGGATTACTACCCCCAGCTCTGATTGCAACCTCGGTTGGGCGGGCATGACTATACCAACTTCTTGTTCTCGAGCGTGTGCATTGGAACACCCCCATGGTAGGTATTTGTTTGCTAACCGGTGGATAAAGAACCGACGTCCTCAGGTCGGGTGAGCTTTTCTTCGAGATCTTCTTGATTGGAGGAGACCTCATTGCCATATTGAGCAACATAAGGTGACAGACAGTTCCTCCTCGTTGTGTAGTTGTTTCCTGGAATGCCGTCGGGTTGGCACTACGGGTTATAGCTACTGCGACATCGACTGACTGGTTGGAGGAATTGTTACTTTTGAGCAACATCAGTTGATGATGATGTTGGCACAAGTGTGTCTATGAGGGGACACGTCATACGCAAAAGTTGCTTCTCTCGTCTTACGCTTGTGACTGATCACGTTACGTAAATAAGACAATAGAAGCTTCACTTTCATCCTAATTTCATGCGCTCAGGAAATCCTTGTGCATGGAGGTGAGAGTGGAATGTTTGCTCTCTGACCCAGTTCTTTCGCAGAAACTGAAACTAGATCATTGGTAGAAGACTTAATGTGAGACAGACCCACTTCATACACGTAGCAAAGCTGGGCGCATGGATCTGTCATCGCAATGTTTGTACCTGGAGTTGGTTTAGGTGCAATTGCAGCATCCAAGGGACTTTGGGAAGACTGTAGGGTTTGATCCACTTCCGGAGCATGAGTGCCTGGGTCATCCCTATATAGTCTTCCATCAGCAGAGCACGTGATGACAAACGACTCATGCTTTTGGGGAGCTGGTGGCACAGCCCTTCGAGCGTGCATCGCTTGGGATGTTTTGGGTTTCCTTGAACCTGCGTTCTTAGGTGCATAGTATAGGAAATCCAGGTTAGGACCATTAGAGTCCTTGGTGGAGACCGTTATGGGTGTAGAGGATTTCATGTGCCTATGTTCTGGCACGACGAGGCTTCTCATGCACAGGTCACGCTATGGGCGCATCTCTTGAGGTTCATCATTTTTTCTCTCAAGAGTGGCTTTGGAGATGGAGATAGGATATGCGCTAAACTTATATGCACCTACGGAGGAGGTTGGCTATGATTAGGGGAAAATTTTTGGTTTTAGCGCAGCGACTTTGGCGACCCAAATCTTGCGAGTCTTGCGAGGTCGTACGGGCCTCATTGGAGATCTTGGTATGTCAGCGGGATGTATGTCAACCTCACGTGCATCTACGATGGTGGTTGGTACTACATCGGGCATCGATCTTGGGCTTGGCGCAGTGGCCTTGGTGACCCAAATTTTGCGAGTCTTATGAGGTCGTACGGGCCTCTTGGAGTGCTCAACTTATCCAATATGTCTTCGAATGCCTGTTGGTCAAAGCAAACGACCAACATACTCTAAGTCAAACCCAACTTGGTCTTGTCGGATTACGCCACCAACTTCTCATTTTAGGAGAAGCTCTTCCCTAGCATAGTCGCCATTTTTTTCGACATCGCACAAAAAAATACTTTTGGAAAATTTGAACGAACTTTTATATTAATTGAAAATTAAAAAATAGTAGAAAAGAATCTCTAATACGTAGAGTCTAAGTACAATAAAAAAGAATCTGGGCAAGTGTGACAGTGGAGATCGAGCACCGCAGTGACTCTTTTACTCCATTGATGATCCGGGACCAAGAAGGTTGACGAGGCTTCGGACGGCGCTTATGTCTTTTTCTCCTCTCCCTTTCTCTATTTTCTGCTCCTTTTGCATGTGGAAAATGCCTACTATTTATAGCCTTGAGAAGGATTTATGTAGGCGCATATGTATGCGGATTGCATGTTGGTGCATGTCCACTTGTAGGCGTATGAGATGTTATGAATGCCACGTAGCAAGTTGAGATATGGGGTCGCTAATGCCCATAATACTCGTGACACGTATCATGCCCTAATTTTAATGACTATGATTTCACCTTGGGAATACTGTCGCTTGGCGCATGGAGATCATTGAGGGATAGTAGTGGCACATGGCACTACTGGCACATGGAATACTGGATAAGTAGTGGCGCATGTCACTGCTGACATATGGAAATTGGTGAAGTAGTGGTGCATGAAACTGCTGGCACATGGGAACACTACTTATGAAGCGGTTGGCGCACGACTCTGGATCACTTTGGCGCATGTGTCTTGATCTCTACAACGCATGGCTCTTGATTATTGTTGTAGCATGGTAGAGATTTTCTATGCTTATACATGATCATCTACGTGTCAAGTGGACTCTAGCCCAACTCTAATACTTAAACGATGTCTATACAATAAATAATAAACTTCAAGAAGGAACAATGTAAGCCCCCTCATTTTAGTATAGCAGTAATTTAGTATTTTGCAATTATTATTATTTTATTTAGTTAAATAATTTAAAAAATTAATTTTTAAAATCCTTTTATATATATATATAACACTTTGATTAGACACACTAGACCAAATTGATCCATTTGCACCAACATAATTCAACCCAAACATTTCCAAACCCCCGCATGGTTGATGACAAACATTATGTACCATTTTTATCTCTACAAATCACCAAAAATCATGATATTCCACTCACACTCTCACACTTAACACATTATAAAATGATTTTAGTTATACATACTTTGGATTTAACCCAACTATGCACCTTACCACTTAATCACTTTAGGTTGGACTCAAGTGTGGTCAATCACACTAAATGGGCATCCAACCCTTTCCACTTATTCATCTTCCATAAATCCCAAGCACCCTTAACCATTCCTTTTCCATAACTTACAAAAACTCCCCAACTATTACTCTCTTCTCAACCCTTCATCTCCCCCTTAATGGCTGGCCACCTATAGACTTCTTCTCACCTTATTACCTCATAACACCTGAACCAAACTTTTTTCTAACTCTCTTCCTCAAATTTTCTCTTCATAAACCATCTTCCAAAATTGCTTCTCTATTTCCTTCCACACCACCATCTTTCCACCCCTACCCAGGCTGAATCTGAATTTATCAACATCCCAAAAATCTGGCCATATCTCCCTCCACAGTTAGTATCATTCTACAAAATTCTGTATTCTTCTTCTTCTCCCTTTTCTAAAAACTTTCCCTTCACAAACTTTCCATCAAAACTCACTCTAACTTTCTCAAATTAGCCCCTCTACCAGAAGTGTCCAGGCTGAATCCGAATTTAGTATATTCCCTTCTCAGGCCACTCCAGTACCTCCACAGCCCCAAAAGCTGCACTACAGTGACTCTAACACGTACCCCTATATTTCATCTACCTTCTATATTTGTCACAGCACCTGGATCGCAACCGTTTGCCAGTGGCGAGCATTTTAAGAAGATTGGTTATGGCTAAACCAATTTTCGTGCAATAATATTTGCAACACTTTGTGATGTACCACGACAGCAAATAAATACTTGATAATGTTCCTAACAAATTCCTCTATCACTACAATATTTTATATATCAATCTCGTTTAGTTTTATACATATTTGTGCATCCATTTTCGTAGGACAACTCATTGAACATCAAAAAACTCATGAATCCGATTTGTAACTTTAACTTGTGAGACCACTAACTCGATATATTATTTTTCGATGTTTAAAATTGTGTCCCATGTTAGAGACCTCTAGATTACATCTTTTTCATGTTTATTCCAGATTATAAAAATCATATTTTTGTATCTACCGATTTGTTCCAATCAACCTACTAGTGGACAAGTTGTGCATCTAGTTGACCCTAGTGACTAGACCCTGTAGATAATGCCCATAAAATGATTAAATCTTAATTATAGATATTTTATATATTTATTGTAGAATTATTATAGTATATTTTATGAATATATTTATGGTAGATTAATGGTGTATCTTAGTACCAACTTGAACCTACAGCTATACTAGTTGCCATGTGACCTTATTTTGACGATAGATGACTATGAAATAGTTGTGTGTAACATACCTTAGTATGATAACTGATAGGTAGATATCATATGTTCGTAGGAGTACGTGACGATACGACTGGGATTGCCGAAGCAGGATCTTTGTTCACTCATTGGAAAGATTCACACAAGTGTACCTTACCAAACTTGTAGTAGATCCTGCTGTATTATTTGCTTGAGTTTACTTTCATATATACATTCTTGTGATTTAACTCTTCACCCTAGGACCGTGAGACATTGCTTAGCGTCCGAACAAGATTAGGGTATCGACGTCGTACGCGGAGTCGAGCAACGTCACTTAGAGAGTTGATACCACGATCCCATTTTATGTGCTTGCACTACCAGCATGACAGGCAATAGGACACCTGACACTGATTACATGAGATAGAGTTCATTTTGATGTATTTCTTGGTACCACGACTCTGTGTAGAAAAATAGGCTTTGTGACATTTACAGACATACTTATATACTTGTACTTATGACTCATGGTGATAGATAGAGGTCTTGGCCCTGCGTGTTACTATGTGATACGTGAGGTTACATGGGAGGTGAGAGTCACACCATACTATAGGCTAATTTTGGTTATATATATATACTTATGTTACAGGAGAGTGCCTTAGTCTTTTTACCAAAGCTTTTGCACATGTACTAGCCCTTCGAGATACTACTTGCCGCTATGGGTTCTCTGACACAAAGCCTGTAGTGGTTTCAGCCTGAGTACGAGTGATGCTCTCATTTGCATAGCTCTTAGACGGTTATTATAGTTTACCCATGAGTATATGGCATTATACTGTTTTACTTTTGGCATGTTGTTTCTTGTATCTTGTTACGTCCCTCTGAGGACCTGGTCCCCTACCAGTTTTTGCAGCATAGGCGGTTATGGAGCCTTTGGAGTTGCTGATGTATGTTGCTTGTCATGCGGACACTGGTGCCAAGTACTTATATCATTTCTACCGGAGTTATGGTTATTCATTCATATTGTTTATTCATCTGCTGATATAACCTAGTTTTTTTTATAGACTCATATTTCTTTCTCGAGTATATTCGAGCTTGTGTGTTACTGGGCGGCCAACTTTAGCACATGCAGCTAATTCTTAATGTATTATGTTCATTGTGGATTGAGACATAGATATACTTACTGTTTTATTTAGATAGTGACCATTAAATTATATCTTATACATATTCGAGTCGGACCAGAGTCTGTTCGAATGTGTAGCTGTCATGTTACGTATTCCTAGTCCTACGTATTTTGGAACTGGAATGTGACAAATAATATGGTTCGTAGTCTGCAACCCACTAACATATATGTTATAATAGAATCAAAAGAATTATAATATGAGTCTATCATAATTAGGCAATACAACAGATAGTGTTATAGTAAGAAATATAAAATACGGAAGAATGTCATGAGAGTATCACTAGCGGTACCTGAATTCTGCAGACGCAAACATCAACTACACATCCATCTACTATATAAATAGAGCTCAGCAATAACTTGGAAGAAAACCATGTTCTCAGATTAAGGGACATAACAATATACATAATATACATGCCAGTGTACAATATAAAAAATACATAAAGAAATAACAAGTAAAGAAACAAATATGACTAGGAACAAACAGAACATGCATACAAGAACAACAACGTATAAGTGAACTGCTAAAAAATGACTAATTAAATACCAAGATAATTAAATTTACATTTCTCTATGATGATGAATCTCCTTTATTAACATTGTATGCCTTCTAAACTAACTATATCGATCTATTTTCCATATCGTCATAAGAGAATAATGTTGAAACCTTCTTGCAGGTGAAGAAAGATTAAAATTTATCAAACTTGTCATTTAAATTATTGTAGTATGACAACACATATACTTCAAGATCAAGAATATCATGATAAGCTCATTATTTAGTCTCCTTTTGAGTGCTGTAGTGTTATGAGGTTAATAACTATCTGGATTCACCATGAGTCTCATAATAGAGTGAAGATCAAAATTCTAATGACGATAACAAAAATTTATGCATCATTGTCAAACATTAATATGATTTCTACTAGTGTATATTCTGCATTGTGCTTTTTAATGCTTGACCTTCTAGATTTTAACATTTCATGTGTGGGTAAGATATTTTTTTACCAAACATATTTTACATCGCATGCTACTTGAGGAAGTGGAAGCTTAACCACAATACCAATTTATTTCCCTATGCTAATTTACTTATTTGTATGTCCAATTAAAACAAATACCATGTTTTCATTTGAACAAATTAAGTTTGAGTAGATAAAAAAGGGAAGAACTTCTTTCATAAGGATTATTCTTAATTCTACACAAGTGTGAGGAATTCATCAAAAGAAAAATGACTTCCTCACCGGGTTATTCTCCATTTAGATATCCTTCATCGTCACGGAAGTCGCCAAATTATATTTGTATCTAATTACACGTTTGACCCATACAGGTTAATAGAAAATTATCTTTAACCTAGTGAGTTAGGAACTAAGTTTTTAAGGGGGATTCAAAATGTGTCCATCTCCACGGGAGTCCTCTATCGTAACCAAGATGCCATGACCCCACGGACAAAATATCTATAATATAGTTATTTGGACTAAATTTAATATGAATTTTGTTTAATATTTTATTGAATATATTTCTAATTTATAGAAAAAAAAGAAAATAGAAAAAAATAGTTTTAGATCTCATATACCTGAGCAATATGTTTAGCCTTTGTTCACATTCTTAGGGCTATGTTTATTTTATATCCTTCAGAGTATTTTTCTTTTTAATTTCTGTATTATGTAATACATAATTTCTAGAATGGCAAAGGAGGTTAAATAATATATTTCTAAACAACATTTTAAGATTTAACTTTTTGTGGACATTTTCTGTATAACTAACTTATTTTCTTACCCACAAGAGTAAAATCATGCCTCCATCCAACCATGAAGAAAATGATGTAAAATTATATAGTAAAAGCAAGAATAAAAGTATAAAAATTTAAAGAAAACTAAAACAAGGAGAAATTAGTTAAAATAATCCTGGGGAACTATTTGTAGATAATTATTCCAGCACTATCTACCCACTATAGTGAATCAATGAAAGAAGGTATACTTAGAAGAACTAGACCAGCTGAAACGAAAATACATTGACACAATCTTATACTCATTTCTTAATTTTGTTTTATATCTTTTACAGTCATTATTATAAATGCCATCTTAATGTGACAAAGGTAGGGGAAAAAGGAGCACTCTTGGCTCTAGAGTCTTTAGTAGAATCCCATATATCTAGGGATATTTTAACAAATGTCCCTACTACAAATATAGAAACTAGCATATACCTCCACTTATTGAAAAAAATTAGCAAATGCCTCCGTTATGAATAAAATAATCAAAATTTTGATTAAATAGCGGGGGTATATCTTAATTTTTAAATATTGTATACAAAGGAATGTGGGCATTTGCTAGTTTTTAAAATAAGTGGGGTTATATGCAAGTTTCTATATTTGTAATGAGGAACATTTTCTAAAATATCCAACATATCTAAACTAATTTACTAGTATAAGAGAAAAAATGCAATATAGTCAGGAGAAGACATTCAAATATACAAAACCCATAACTTGATCAGTTGTTGAGTCAAGATGAGGAAACATCTTTCAAATACCATTACCCTAAATTACCTAGGATTATACATAGATTGTGACTAAAATTTACGATTATCAAATATTAAGCCTCCAAATGAATTATTAATAAATTTTACTTGATATGTCAATTGTGAGAAAAGTTATTATGATGCTATATTTTACTTAACAATCTCATCATGATCATATCTTATATTATATATCCTACTTGTTACTTTTATGATATTAGGATACTAAAATATACTGTCTTGAAAGTTAACAATGTACACTGATAACTAAAAATGTGATAGTAATTCATAATTAGGATGACTAATATAATCATACCAAGGTGTCAAGTATACACTAAAACTTAGACTATAATTACAAGTGAACAGTTTCCCGACTATGATCGTATAAATTCACATTTCTCTGTGATGATGAATCTCCATTATTAACATTGCATGCCTTCTAAAGTAACTATATCGATTTATTTTCCACATCGTCGGAGAACTATTTTTTTCAGAGAATATTGTTGACACCTCCTTGTAGGTGAACAAAGCATAAATTTTATCAAACTTGTCATTTAAATTATTGTGGTAAGGCAATATATATACTCAAGATCAAGAATCTCACAATAAGCTCATTATTTAGTCTCCTTTTGAGTATTGCAATTTTATGAGGCTGATTTAACCATCTGGATTCAAAGTGAGTTTCATGATAGAGTGAAGATCAAAATTCTAATGAAGATATCAAAAATTTATGCATCATTGTCAAACAATAATTTGATTTCTACCGGTGTATATTCTGTATAGTGCTTTTTTTATGCTTGACCCTCTAGATTTGTAACTTTCATGTGTGGTAAAATATTTTTAAACAAACCAATTTTATAATTTACCATAGCTAGTTCCTATTAAAGATAGAATGTCACAACTACTAATAGTTTTATCGCTACGGATCAATGTAAACTAGTCATTAATTTGCTTGACAAACTCATGATATATATGCAGAAGTTTTGAGGATTGGGATATGTTATAAGATTGAATAAAGAATCGATTGACTTGTTGACAATTTTTATCTTGTACGAAAGCAATAAGTTTCAAGATAATAATAATCATCAAGTTGTACATGTTGCTCAATTCTAAACTTGAATGAAATGTGACATACACATGGCATATAGTCTCCTAGATGGCGTAAAATAATTATAAGAGTTATAGAGGGATGAGTTTCATACTTGGTAATTGAGTGAGTAACTTAAAACTTAGGGTATTTAATTATTAATTGAGGGAATCCTAAAGTCATGATATTTATTCGATTCAATGCAAGACATAAAATTGTTGTATCAGGAAATATCATGAAAATATTATATAAAGGTGCCTCTGGTTGAATTAGTTTGATATAAGAAAATGATGAAAAAACCATGGAGAAATAACCCATTAACGCATGCAAATATGAGGTTCTATATATTATATCTTGATCAGCTCTCCAAACTTTGTTAGTCCCGAGGCTTAATCAAAGATGGTAGAACCAAAAGTTGAAGTCGAGATCATGAGTTCACACAAGAGTTTCTTTCCTGATATCTCTCGATCCAACAAGAAATTATATATATGATCTGATTACAACTTGAAAGAAGATTACAAAAGAATCAGAAAAACTATCTTCTCGTTCTTCCTTGCAATCGCAGTTGCAAACTGAGAGAATAGAGTTACAACTTGCAGAGAAGAGGAAGAAAAAGAATAAACTCTGCTCGCTAGGGTGATGAAGATCACCGTTTCTCAAAGCAAGATTCGCCCAACCCGATCTGCTCCCAGGAACAAACAAGTACACGTAGATCTTTTGTAACGCTAGATGTCAACTCCTTGCTTGGAATCACACGAACTTTCTGGACTTTAATGACGGCTCTAGCAGCAACTCTCTTCCCCTTTCAATTTTTGAACTCAGTCCTCAAATGGGGTTTGAAGAGAGTATTTATAGGCATATGGAGGAATCCCTAATCCTAATCCTAGTCGTCCATAAATTACAAAAAGATTAGAATAAAATTAATTCATATCCCACAAGATTGAAATAAATTAAATTTAAATCCCATATGATTGATTTAAATTAAATTAAAATCTCACATGATTAAATTAAAATTCTACATGATTGGAATGAATTAAATTCAAATCCTATATGATTAATTTAAATCCTACATGATTGGAATAAATTAAATTTAAATCATTCTAGATGATTGGAATGAATTAAATTCAAATCCCACAAATATCGAATTTAAATTAATGACTCAATCTTTCCATAACTGATTAAATCTATCCGATAGCAACAGACCCGCATGTAACCGCTCATGCGGCCGCTCATGCCGTAGCGTATACAGCCACGCATGCGGCCGCACATGCGGTCAGCCCGTGCGGCTCGCGCATATCCGAGTGCATGAGCGCATTAAATGAGCACAAGCACCATACTACGATGCTGACGTGCAAAGTGCGCCAACAAAGTGCCACTTTGCGCCCTTGAGCCCAAGTCCGAGTCCGAGTCGCTAAGCCCCTTTGGGGATTAGCTCCTATGGAAATAATTCCATGAGCATGACAAAAAGCATAAATACTTTCATGAGGAGTTAATCATTTTTTCTCCTAGGAAAACACCCCCACATGGAACCCATGTGCCCCATCATACTCCAAGTGCACACCTCAACTCATACAAAGTATTATATTGAGATATCCACTTGGTGGTGTAGCCAATGTGGGACTATTTTTCTTAGTCCAAAGGCAAAAATACCAACAATCCTCCACATATCTCAATATATGGGTTGAGCTTTCCCGACAGTGACTGCCCATCATGCATTAGGATAGATGTCGCTTCAACTTAAATCTTCCCACATGGGTCAAATAACAGTATGATACAAGAATGGACTAAGCCTTGAATTCTACACCATAGTTGTAATTCTTTCCACTAACACAATAATATCATTTGTGCTTCTGGTTGTACATTAAAGTTCCTGTACACGCCTGGTTTCGGTGTATGTATCTTGGGCGTCTTGGAGTTTACCCTCAAGAGATGGCCTATATCTTTTTCCATACACTCTAGGTGAGTTCTTTTAAAGATTCATTGGCATGAAGCATTGTGCTTCCTTGCGGTGCTACACCGCTATGACATGGCCTTATGCCGAGGTTCACTCCTTCATGTGGTGTCATCAACTGTAGCATGAGGTTCACTCCCTCTTTGTAGTGCCAAACTACCCAGCATGAAACCTTGTGCTTCCTTTACGGTGTTATGCCATTGTGAAATGGCTCACGAAGCCGAGGTTCACTCCCTCATGTGGTGTCATACCACTGTAATATAAGGTTCACACTCTCTTTGTAGTGCTGCCTACTACTATTCATTCTACAGTATTAGGATACCTGCCTATATGCAGTGCAATACCGTTGTGACATGGCCTTCTGCCGAGGTTTACTTCCTCGTGTGGTGTCACACCACTGTAGCATGGGATTTTAGTCCCTTGTAGGGATGATACTACGTGCTTCCTTTAAAGCACACCGGACATTCACTCTGCCCGAGAACTCATTAAGGCGTCAAAGCCATCCTTCCACAGGAAATTGTTCTACACAAAGAACAAGGGGTAGATAACAATGGTTCTGGGTCCGTAACCCCTCAATATCTCTAAGGACTATCTACCATTCCTGATATTATCCCAGTCAATCGTCCTTCCTTCCACAATATCAGAGGTCCTCCAAACCAATATATGCTGTGTCCTTGACTATATGCGGTGTTACGTCATTGTGACATGACCAAAGCCGAGGTTCACTCCCTCTTGTGCTGTCATGCCACTGTAACATGGAGTACTACCCTCCTTTATAGTTCTTGGGATCAGCTGGAGCTGGAGGCCTTTCATGAACGGATCTTCCAGACCCTTCTGGCTCCGATCATCAAACACTGTAATGATCCATGCTAGCTGTGCTCATTCAGTGTTCTGTACTGGCCCTTGAGGCATATTATAAACAGATCTTCCAGATTTGCCTGACTCCAATCATTAAAGCACTGTAATGATCCACGCAGTCTGTGCTCATTCAATATCATGTGTTCTATCCATATAATTCTCTTTAAACCGTTGAAGAGATGAACAGATGCCACTGCTGTAGCTTCCTGGTTTTCTCAGTATGTTAGTATCACCCGAATCTGTGTACTAACCATAGAAAGATCATCTGAGAGCTTCTAGAGCTATTCTGCTTTACTTGTTATAGCTTGATAGTGCGAAGAACTATAAGAGTAAAGACTGTTTCTTCGGCTTCCACGATATAGTAGCATCACCCCTGGAGAAGTCACGTCCTCCTGTGGTTCTTTAAGTTTTCTTTCTCGAGCACCAACTGGCATCATCGAAGCCTTCCTTCATATCTAGATAACTGCTGTAGCACAGGATATACAATTGAGTTCTCCTGAGAATTCTGACAACTCTCTTTACTGCTTTTAGTGATCAACACATATACTGCTTGAAAAATAACTCATTATCCCTACAACAAAAGCTATATCAGGCTTGGTGGTACACGCAGCTTGGATTATTCATCTGATGATGCTCGAGTACACTAACTGTTTAACAATTTTCCTTGAATTTGACTTCATATTTATGTCACACAAGAGGAGTATCGTCCTTGATACCCAAAGCGTGTGATCAAAATTTTATGCAGAGATCTTGTGACTAAGCAAGCCCACCTGGCATCCAGATTATCTTATATCCTTAGGATGACATCCACAATCCTATTTCCTGAGTTTGAAAAAAAGACATCTTTGTTCTAGTGACACTTCTATGTCCATAAATGGGACTAGCAAGTCGTTTACATAGATACAAACGATGAGTCCTCTATTATCAGCGAACTTCGTGTACACACACTTGTCCGTCTCGCTGATCCTGCGACAACTTTGACTAGATGATTTATCAAACTCCTGCAGCCACATCCTGGGAATTGCTTCAGGCCGTATCGATATGTCACCAACTCGCAGACTGTCTTCAAACTTGAATGACAATAATTCTGACGGTTGTCCATGAATATCTCATGTCTGTCTTCATCCAAGACTTGCTGTCTTTCCATAATCTGATAAATAATCAGCTTGTGAATTGCAGCTACGACAATCATCATCCTGATCTATGACACCCTTATCGAGGTGCCAAAGAACTCAATCCCCTATTGTCTGAGAAAACCTCTAGGCAGATAGCTTAGTCTTGAACTCAACTATTTTGTCTGCTTTCATCTTCATCGGCTTAAAGATTTGATAAGTATATGATTGGTTTAGCTCCTTCATACAGATTGACCAACACCCAAGTGTGGTTGGAGGTTATTGAGTCATACTTATTATTTATAGCGTCCCTCCAGAAAATAGCATCTCTGGTCTTCATCGTCTTATCATAGGTAAGTGGATCTACTTCCACATGATAGGTGACAAAATCTTCCCAGAAATTCTTCGCTCTCCCCATTCGCTTAGACACCGGCTCTGCGAGTTCTAGTTCAATCATTGTCGTTGGGATGGCAACTTTTCTTGGACTACATCTTCTTTAGAAGCTTCAGCCTCCTCTACACCCACACTATTTTCTGAAATATCCGTAATAACAATGTTCTTGTGCCCTATAAGTTTATCTTAGAAGAGTTTTGCATCACGAGATTCAATGATATGATTTATTTCAATATTAAGAAATCTTCGAGCATCACTCTTCTCAGCATCGTCCTAAAAGATTATCTTCGTAGTCCTCGATTCCCGCTTCTGAATCTTCAATTCCGGAAGCTTCACAAATGCCATACACCCCCACACTCAAATGACGTTCAAGTTGGGTCTGACTCTGAACTAGAGTTCCTGAGGAATGACATCAAAAGTTGCGTATGACACTCTGTTCAAAATGTACGTAGCCGTTAGCACATCTTCTCACCAGAAGTAGTTTGGAAGATCCATAGTCAACAATATTGAGTTCATCATTTCTGTCAACGTCATGTTCTTTCTTTCAGCTACTCCATTTAATTGAGAAGAATACGGAGCAGTTGTCTCATTGACAATTTTATGTTCTTTGCAGAACAATGCGAATTCAATAGACATATAATCTTCGCCTTGATCACTTCTGAGTCTCTTCAGTTGTTGCCCCATTTGACGTTCAGCCTCAACCCCAAACTCCTTGAATTTCTCGAATGCTTCATTTTTTACTTAAGCAGATAGACGAACACGTACTTCGAGTAATCGTCGATGAAAATAATAAAGTACTTCCTCTTGGCCTTTGTGGAGAACTGCTTGAAGTCACAGATATCTGAGTGAACCAACTCTAGAAGATCTGTACTTCGGTTTACCCGTTTAAACAGATTTATTGTAATCTTTGTCAGTGCACAGACCTTACACTTCTCCACCTCCTTACCCCCATATTTGGAGATAAATCCTAGACTAGACATCTTATAGTATGAAGTACATGTCCTAGTCTGGGGTCCCACAACTCTTACAATGAGACTTTTCTTATAAGAAGAAGCTTGAACATCCATTTGATACTGAAAGCTTGTTCCAAAATATGTCTCCTGCCAAGATATTATCATCTGGCGACTATGGATGTTCAATTTCAAGTCTGTAATATACTTCCTGAGATTAGGTCCTTGGTAATCACTGGTATGTTGATACACACACTCCTTTGACTGTAACTTCTTAAAGTTCAGAACCATTGTCCCAATCCCCAAAGTTTCTGCTTGATCCTTGCTTGCCATTAAGACCTTCACCAATGAAAGGTTCAACCTTTATCAATAACTCTTCCTAAAGCACATGTGGCTAAATGCACCAGTTTCCATCCACTGGTCAGCAACCACACCATAGGACTTAACCTGCGTAATCATAGTAACCAAGTTAAGTAATCTAATGAACCAAGTTTAGTTATACCTTACTATATTGGTTCGGATTGGTTCTGTTGTCAAGTTCCAATTTCAGCCATGCGTCAAGTCCTGTATAGTACAGTAACCTTCATGTGCATATGACACCATTCGCCAATCCATACGCATAAGCCCCCATGCACCAATCCATGCGCATAAGCCTCCATAAGCTAATCCATGCGCATAAGACACCATGCGCATAAGACACCATACGCGTCCTGCATGCGCAGAGACCAGCATGCACCTAGAGATACTATGCGCCTTGCTCTGCCATGCGCTAAGACATCCATCGCGCTGAGACCTCCAATGTGCTGTCATGCACCAAGTCTTGCTATACGCCAAGGTCTTCCATGCGCCAAGGTCTACCCCTTGTGCGCATACTATGCAATCCTTTGTCATCTTGTAATCTTCCTTCCAACTGGAATACGCATCCTTCAGACGCTATATCCTCCATCCTCGGGAATGGTAGGTTCCGTCAACTCACTTTCAATATTTGACAAAGGAATCCTTCCCTCATCCTAATGTTCGAAGTGAATTCAGTCAATCTTCTCAAGTTTATGAAAACTTATGTCCAGAAGACTTGAACGGATGTTCTCCATCTTTCTTTGGATCTTACTTTGAGATTGTTAGTCCCGAGGCTTAATCAAATATGGTAGAACCAAAAGATAAAGTCGAGATCAGGAGTTCATACAAGAGTTCCCTTCCTGATATCTCTCGATCCAACAAGAAATTATATATAGGATCTAATTACAACTTGAAACAAGATTACAAATAAATCAGAAAAAACTATCTTCTCATTCTTTTTTGCAATCGCAGTTGCAAACGGACAGAACAGAGTTACAACTTCTAGAGAAGAGGAAGAAGAAGAATAAACTCTGCTTGCTGGGGTGATGAAGATCACCATTGCTCAACGCAAGATTCGCCCCACACGATCTACTCCCAGGAACCAGCAAGTTCACAAAGAATTTTTGGAACGCTCGATGTCACCCCCTTGCTTGGACTCGCACGAACTTCCTAGACTTTAATGACGGCTCCAACAGTAACTATCTTCCTCTCCCAATTTTTGAAGTTAGTCCTCAAATGGGGTTTGAAGAGAGTGTTTATAGGCCTAGAGAGGAATCCCTAATAATAATAATCCTGGTTGTCCATCAATTACAAAAAGATTAGAATGAATTTAATTCATATCCCACAAGATTGGAATGAATTAAATTTAAATCCCATATGATTGATTTAAATTAAATTCAAATCCCACATTATTAAATTTAAATCCTACATGATTGGAATGAATTAAATTCAAATCTCACATAATAAATTTTTTTTTTAATCCTACATGATTGGAATGAATTAAATTCAAATCCTACATGATTAATTTAAATCCTACATGATTAGAATAAATTAAATTCAAATCCCACAAATATCGGATTTAAATTAAAGACTTAATCTTTCCATAACTGATTAAATCTATCCGATAGCAATGAACCCGCATACAACGCTCATGCGGCCGCTTATGCCGTAGCGCATGCGGCAGCGCATGCTGCCATTCATCCGCAAGCCCATGCGGCTCGCGCATATCCGAGAGCATGAGCACATCAAATGCGCACAAGCGCTATGCGACGATGCTGACGTGTTAAGTGCGTCAAGAAAATGCTACTTTGCGCCCTTGAGGCCAAGACCGAGTCTGAGTTGCTAAGTCCCTTCGGGGCTTAGCTCCTATGAAAATAATTCCAAGAGCATGACAAAAATCATAAATGCTTTCATGAGGAGTTAATCATTTTTCATCCTAGAAAAGCACCCCCATATGGCACCCATGTGCCCTACCACACTCCAAGTGCACACCTCAACTCATACAAAGTATTATATTGAGATATCCACTTGGTGGTGTAGTCAATGTGAGACTATTTTTCTTAGTCCAAAGGCAAAAACACCAAAAAACTTTACCTGTGGATCATACTTTACTCTACGTATATTATGAGCTAGTAAGATATCAAGATCATTTTGTGTATCGTGTACTCACAATTCACTTCGCTCACTAATGGAAACTAATGGAAATAATGATTGCACAACAACATAAAGGAATGTTAAGGTGTTCTATTCTCTTTGTCAATTCAACTTATGTTAAGGGCCATGTCCTTTATGTACATTTGCAAAATTCATATCCATCTTTGTAGCCTCAATCCAACTTTTGAAGTTCTGGCTCTATTTCTATAATGTCATTGTTACTCTTACCCTGTGAATCAATGACTATTTATTGATGATAAATAATTAACGATCGAAGTATCCATCAAGTAGAATAGTGACAGAAATTTAAGTAGTAATAACAACCTATATACCCTGACTTCATCAATCCATCTAAACAAATCATTTCATGTGTTTAACTTTTGATATGAATTTGTTGTAAGAACCATGACATCAAAAGTTAAAATGAAAAACAACAAAGGTTTCTAAACCAGTAAAATGATCTATCATATATATTTAATCTTTTGTAACTCGTGCTGGTGTCCATCTAAATTCATCCTTCATCTTGAAAATCTTTTAGTACTCATTATCATCAAAATTATCGATCATTATGCTTTCAACTTTCTCTCATGAGTAAATTTGTGGCAAAGACTGAATTGCTTTTCCTTTTTGAGCTAGAATTTTTTTTTTTCTAAAATATAAGTCATAATAAAAATATAGGGTTAACTTGAATAAGAGCACCATGTAATTATAAAACAACCGAATGTACTAATTATCATCAAAATACCATTGCGGATGGTTGGGTTTATGAGGAACAGAAAATAAAGTTCTGGATCTGAATTACTTATTATAACATACCCCAAGCCAATCTTCTAATCTCTAAAGGCGCAGTGCCAAGTCAAGTTCTTGGTCGACAGCAGTTCCTGGATTGGCCCCGTTCTCATCAGCTGGAGCTTCGTTCAGATCAAAATCAATCTCGGGAATGTCGTTCAGATCGAAATCAGCCTTCACCACAGGGCTGGGATAGGAGTACTCCAGATCATCTTCCTTGTGGTCAGTGACAAGTGAAGGCAGCACCAGCTCGTTCTCCATGATGATGTCATCTTCGGAAAGGGACGTCAAGTTCATGGATTCGCTATCGTCTGATATCGGAGCCATTTCTTGAGTCTCGTGCTGGGTTACAAGAGTTGGAGACGATTCCTTGTCGCCATTGGGGAAGTTGACTACTACTGAATCTGATGCAGTAACCTCCATTTGAGCTAAAGAAGAGACTAAGGAAGAAAAATATGATACAGTAGAAAAGATTGAGCCGGAACTAGCTTCAATTTAGGGTTTCAAAGTGTAAATAGAGAGCGTTAACACCTAGAAAATACTCCCATTTGTGTTCATGTTGGTGCCAGCAGTAGTACTGTTAATGCGTGCATTTACCCACTGACAAGAACCTCATTCATTGTTTCTTAACGACTCCAATGGATGGTTCGCAATGGTTCACTAGCTTACGTTTTTGGTAATGTTGCGGCAGGAGAAAGAAGGGACTATGGCTTTTGTTTACAAAATTTTGAAGGAAAAAAAAAGTTTATATACTGCATGGATAACAGAAATAAATATGCTATATATAATTATTCCAACAATGTGTTTTAGTTTTGCAACAAAAAGGTTTCATATAATATTGAGTCTGTTTTTGTTCACCCATCAAAACTATGGCGGATGTTCATGGGTTGTCAAGTGTCATATTTATCCAAACTAAAACCATCCGAACTAAAACCAATTTGGAAGTGGTTTTGAGAAAATCAACACTACTTTTGACTAGTGATTTGACACGTGGCATCCTTTAAGTGGTAGGATGGACATCCACCCTAGTTTTGGTTGGTGAACAAAAATGGAATCATATAATGTTTGCTCTTTTTAGGATGCATGATAAGACGTACATGGCGGAGCCAAAGGGCAGGAAATACCACTTTCTTCGAAATTGTATTCTTCCATGTGGTTGTGGGTTATGGTTGTGGTTCTACTGGTCATCTCTCATACTCTTGTCCCCATCGATCCCATCCTAACCACTTTCTTCGATCTTCTTCACCATCTTCTATCGTCCCTCAACATCCTAAGCCTTCCTTCCTCCCACTCCATTCATGGTGCTTTCCTGACTCTTGGTTCCTATGCACTTTCCTTCTTTGGATATCACTGTTGAAGATGTAAACCAAATTTTGTCAAAATTATTGTTGCATGCATGGATGTATCTAGGAAGAGTGAAGTTCATTATTGCAAGCATGGATGTATCTAGGAAGAGTCAAGTTCATTGTTGCATCTATGAATGCATTTAGGAGAACTAAGGGTCATGTTCATTACTCTTGATGTATCTTGAGTCCTAAAAATAGCTATATAAGCAAATGGTTGGAATGAAAAAAAAAATTAAGAAAACAAGAAACAAAGTTATTTATTCGTCTCCTAAAATCAAATCCTGTTGTGTATCATCCTCTTTGTATCCTACAAAGTGGTATCAGAGCCAAAGAAAAAATGTCCACACCTCAAACAACAACTTGTCGCCCTTGTGCCTCGCTACAATGGAGAAAAATACGATTATTGGAGCAATCTCATGAAGTTATGTCTTGAATCTCAAGATCTATGGAGTGCCGTTGAAAAAGGAGTGGAGCAACCAGTAAATGAAAATCAACTATCCGACGCAAAAAAAAAAGGTGCTGAAGGATAAGAGACAAAAAGACAAGAAGGTTATCTTCCAAATCTATCAAGCAATTGAAATTCAATCTATAAGAGAATATCCAAGGCAAAAAGATCCCATAAGGCGTGGACAATTCTTGAGACAATATATTCTGGCCAAGATCAAGTAAAAAAGGTACGCTTGCAAGCTCTAAGGTCTGAATTTGAGATGCTAGAAATGAAAGATAATGAAAAGATTGGAGAATATTTTACTAAAGTGAAATCTATTATGAATCAAATGAGTTCAAATGGAAAAAATTTAGAAACTCAAAAAGTTATTGAAAAAGTCTTTCAAAGTCTACCAAGCAAATATGATCATGTTGTAGTTGTTATTGAAGAAACTAAAGATCTTGCATCTCTATCTTTGGAAAGTTTACAAAGAAGATTAGAAGATCATGAATTTCGGATTAACAAAAGATGTCCGCAAAGTGTTTCTTCCCATCCTGGTCAAGCTCTCAAGTCCAATGTTACGTCTATGGGAGGTCGTGTCTCTTATCAGAACCGTGGACGCGAAAGAGGCAAGAATTTTCGAGGACGAAGTTCAAATTTCCATGGAAAAGGAAGGGGTTATTCTAGCAATAACCAAAATGAAGAAGAAGAACATTCGAACTCCAGATACCCACAAAGAGGTTCACAAAGAGGATGAGGTCATGGTCATCAAAGTGGAAGAGGTCTTGGCTACATTCAATGCTATCATTTCCACAAACCAGGTCACACAATCAATGATTGCTGGTATAAGCAAGATGATGACAATAAAAAAGAAGTGGGCTACGTACATGAAGTACAAGGTAACTATCAAGACACTTTGTTGCTTGCTTGCCATGGTGATAACTTGGATAATTTGTAGTATCATGATAGTGGTGCTAGCAAGCATATGACAGCAAATAAAAATATATTTACAAGCTTAACAAAATTTGACCGTGGCTAAGTAAAGATTGGTGATGACAGAGCATACAAAATAGAAGAAGCTGGTGAAATAACTTTCAAAACAAGATCTAGAGGTATCGAGAAGATGAGAGATATATACTACATCCCAGGGCATTTCTTAAGAAAAGGGTTTGAGATTCACTTTTGAACCAATGCTTGTTTCTTGTTGAAGAATATTTGACTTGTTGTAAAGATTCCTATTGCTGAAAATAATCTATTTTTGCT
This sequence comes from Iris macrosiphon, assembly GCA_036927795.1. NCBI lineage: Eukaryota > Viridiplantae > Streptophyta > Magnoliopsida > Asparagales > Iridaceae > Iris > Iris macrosiphon. The sequence goes on from JAYESA010000017.1 coordinate 18,649,412, forward strand.
AACACTACATACCAGTAACTTGTTATGTTTCGGTAGTGTTGACAGTGGAAGCTCCAAACTATGGTATGGCAGGTTTGGTCATTTGAATTATGGAAACTTGAAGCAATTAGTGACAAAGAAGATGGTTAAAGGGCTGCCTTAAATATATTCCTCTGATGATGTTTGTGAAGATCGTCAAATCGGGAAGCTTCATAGATCTTCATTCCCGTTGCAATCTACTTGTAGAGCCAAGAAGCTACTTCAACTTGTTCATTCAGACTTATGTGGAGCAATGCAAGTTACATCTCATGGAGGTAATTGATATTTCATCTCCTTCGTTGATGATTACTCAAGAAAAGTATGGATTTATTTGCTCAAAGAAAAATCTGATATTTTTCAAGCCTTTAAAGATTTTAAAGTTGAAGTTGACAAATTTTTTGGCCTTCATATTCAAACATTAAGAACTGATCGTGGTGGTATATAAAAAATTTATGACTCAACTGAGCAAATTGAATCAAATGATACTGTCTAATTTTCTTCTTTGCAGGAGAAGATCCAATTTTATTTAAAGATAAAAATAAGGAAAAAACTTGGAAACAAGCAATGAAGGAGGAGATAACGTGTATTGAGAATAATGATATGTGGGAGCTCACAGATCTTCCTCCATATAAGATCCCCAATGGTGTAAAATGGGTGTACAAACTCAAAAAGAATCCTGATGGCTCAACCAATAAGTACAAAGCAAGGCTGGTGGCCAAAGGATACAAGCAGAAGGAAGGAGAAGACTACACGGAAGTCTTTGCATTTGTTTCCAGAATTGATACTGTTAGACTAATGATATCTCCTGCATCTCAAAACAGTTGGAAAATATTCCAAATGGATGTGAAGTCGGTATTCTTAAATGGCATCATTAAAGAAGATGTTTATCTTGAGCAACCTCTTGGCTTTGTGAAGGAAGGAGAAGAGGACAAAGTCTGAAGAGAGCATTATATGGCCTTAAGCAATCTCCAAGAGCTTGGTACAGTCGTATCAACTTATACTTTGAGAAGCATATTTTTCAAAAATGTCCATATAAGCACAATCTTTACACCAAAGAAAGACCAGATGGAAGTTTTATTATAATATCTTTATGTTGATGATCTTATCTTCATAGAAAATAATATAGAAATGCTAAGGGAATTCAAGCTTTCCATAATGAAAGAATTTGAAATGACTGACTTAGGAGAACTACATCATTTCCTTGGTATTGAGGCTCATCAATCCAAGAAAGGTTTCTTTATTTCAGAAGAAAGCTATGCAAAAGAAATCATGAAAAAGTTTAAAATGGAGAATGCAAATCCAGTCTCCTCTCTATGCTTAGCATGAATGAAATTAAGTAAAGATGGTGAAGGAAAGCTTGTTAACTCCACTAGGTTCCAAAGTTTAGCTAGAAATATGATGTACTTGACTACCACAAGACCATATATTATGTATGCAGTAAGTCTGGTGAGTCGATTCATGGAGAAGCCCAATTCAAATCATTAGGAAGCAACCAAAAGAATATTACGATATGTCAAGGAAACTACTGACTATGGCATTTTTTATCAAGCTAATATTCCTGTTAAACTTGTCGGTTATACTGACAGTGATTTGGGAGGAAGCATTAATGATTCTCGAAGCACTTCTGGTTATGTCTTTAACCTTGGCAGCGGAGCTATCTCTTGGAGTTTAAAGAAGCAGCCAATTGTGGTACTTTCTACCACAGAAGAGGAGTATATTGCTGCATCTTCTATAGCATGCCAAAGTATTTGGCTGAAAGGTGTTTTAGAAAGAATAAAGTTCAAACAAAAAGAACCAACAAAAATTTATTGTGACAACAAATCAGATATCTCTGTCTCAAAGGATGCAGTCCTACATGGAAGGACAAAATATATTCGCATACGATTTCACTTCCTAAGAGAACTTGTTGATGAAGGTGAAATTAACATTGAATATTGCAGAACTGAAGACCAACTTGCAGATGTGTTTACAAAATCTCTAGGAGGACAAGCCTTCAAGGAAAATGTCAAAGCTTTAGGAGTCAAAAGCAAATTTGGTTTACGGGAGGCATTGCTCGAGATGTAAACCAAAATTTATCAAATTCATTGTTGCATTGATGTATCTAGGAAGAGTCTAGTTCATTGTTGCATGCATGAATATATTTTGGAAAACTAAGGGTCATGTTCATTACACTTGATGTATCTTGAGTCCTATAAATAGCTATGTAAGCAAATGGTTGGAGTGAAAAAAATCAAGCAAACAAGAAACAAAGTTGTTTATTTATCCCCTAAAATCAAATCCACTTGTGTATCATCCTCTTTGTATCCTAAAATCACTTCAAGAGAACTTTGAAATAAAGTAGTACACTAATATCAAGGTAGTTAGTAGGCAAACAACCGTAGATCACATTGCAAACAAGCTCTCCTTAACATTGGGGTTTGGCTACTAACTTTATGTTGAGTATACTAATTCTGTTACTTTTCACATTAAATCTCTAATAAGCACCATGCAGACAAGACTATCAAAGAAAGCACCATTAACTTTGGCGACTTCAAAAGGCACTTCTTCCATGGAAAGATGACTTTGAATGTTACCTCAAGTACAAAGAGGTTTACCCCTACTTGGTCTATTAAAAAAGATTCCCAACCACCTCAAAACTTACTCTGTGAAAATAAAGTTTACTTTGAGTTTAGAACGATCATGAGCATCTCGCCTAATTTTTGTTCCAAACCTACCCTAATAAAAAAAATTGTCCTCCTTAAAGTAAAAAAAAATTGGTTTTTCATAGTCTACACCACCAGTCCGGACCTTATCTCCCCCTCATTCGTATCTTCTTGTATCTTCCCCTCATTCACAACTTCTCGTACACCTTTTGTCACTCTTAGAGACTCCCTATTATTCCTTTTATTTTTTTCTCATATGTCATCTTTTTGTCTTCCTTCATTTACATCCAATTACCTTCCCTCCCTCTTCATTGTTTTTACTCGACCTACTGCTTCCTCCCATATCATGACTAATATTCTTCTTCTATTGTAAGCAATTCTTCAAACCCTTTCAACCTGAGACTAGTCATCTTTAATATGGACAAACATTAATCCAATAGCTAGTTCCCCGCTCTCCTCCTTCCCCATTGTTCCTCTAGTATTAAGTTATCCCTTGTAGACCATCCCCACTATGACATTCTTACCTCTCAACCCGTCTCTCAACTCCTCTGCTTCATTTTGATTGATTGGTTGTTAAGGAGAGTCCTCTACCCCCTCTTTCACCATATTTTGAAAATCCTAGATCAGTTTTGCATATATATAGTGCATGCCATGTTCTTTAAATCCAGTAACGTTAATAACTTTAATTCCACTCCTCACTACTCCCCCTCACTAAGGATCCATTCACTAACCCTCCCTCTCATCCATCTTTCAACTCCCTTGGCCACCTCTCCTGCCTTTGGATCTTCTTCTCATATACTTGCTTTAATGAATCTATCAATGAAATTGATCTTATTGTTGAAGTAGAGACTAATGCAAAGATTTTAGAGGATATTAGGCATCTTTATTACTTCTCTACACTCCTATTAGTAGTTCTAAAAGTGTCACATCTGCTGCCAGATTTTGTATTAAATTTTTGGTATTTAAATTTTTCTTGAAAAACATAATTATATTATATTTTGTATATCTGACTGTATTTTGATTTGTGTTTCTGGTATTAGGATATGTGTTTTGTATTTGATATGCATTCTAGACTTAGTTTTTAGTCTAGGGTTAGTTTTGTATATATTTTTTTTGTTTCAACCACGATATCACAAGAGTAGGATAATCGAGCAATACACGATTTTCAAAATCAGGATAATGTCATATGCAATCTAATTATTTTTCTTTGAGTTTGTGTGATCAAGTCAATGTATAGACCAACACGAACTTGTAGAAACTCATAGAGAACAAGCTGTAAACCTCGGACTTGGGTTATACTAGAATGGATATCAAGAAGCCAAGCTTTTATGAAAAATTCTAAGTCAGCAGTATACCAACCGATATATTGTTGACATAAAGTGGACACGGTCAACCTGATTCTGATAATCGACAAAACATCAGAACTAATTACAAAGAATCAGATACTAGATGTGAAGAAAAGCGACTGAGATCAAACTCCATCCCTGCTAAAGACAGATATCTACTCCAGCTTCTGGATCTCTTGTGTCTAATCTTATATGTTTATAGCAAATATAATCTTTCATTTATTCAGTCTAGGATCGATATAAGTCGAGTCGTACTAAAAATTTGAAGTATGTCCACCCAAAGATAACCATCACAGGAAGATTACCAAGTCCACTCAAATAAACTATCGAACCTATCTACCAAACCAGTCCAAATTCATACTCAAACCTTACCTGAATAGTCAACCGAACTCGGTCCAAATTTGTGCCGAACTCAGACCGAACTCGGTCACCTATATAGTATAAAATCAACCTAGTTGTCACATCCCTGATTTCATTGCCCAACATTCAAAAATTTGAATTAAAACCTACCCGAACTCTAGCTGAATTTTGTTTGCTTATACCCTATAAATAGGATTGCAATTCCCATATTTCAAATCATCCAACAATTCAATCTCATCCTATCCTATTATGAGCAACACCCTGAACCTAAACTTTCCCATCTCTAAGATCAACTCCTCATCTTTCTAAGTGCCAAAGTGCGATCTCGGTTAAAAGTTGTTTGAGTTGCAATAGCTTGGCTCAACAAGCCTCTCTTCTGTTTGAAGTCTGCATGCTCTTCGTATCAAACACACGTGTGAGTGAAGTTGCGAGACTTCGGATCAATTCTCATGATTGTAAGAAGTTGCAAGCCTTCGAATCAAAGCTTGTGATTAACTATTGGTGATTATAGTGGATACAACTCCGAGCAAGAGTTCTCGGGCCTGGACTAGTCCTCTCAGAGGAAAACTAGGATAAAATCTTGGTGTTTGCGTTTACTCTCTTCTAAACTCTATTGTATTTACTTATATGTCTTGTTAGCTAATTTTGTTTTATATATCTTCTTCACTTATAATTAGTAGTTGATTACCAACTAAACGACACATAGTTTTTAACATATAATTTTATTTTGCTGCATAAACAAAATCTATTCACCCCCTCTAGAGTTTCCATACACGGTCCTTCAATTGGTATCAGAGCAATTTCTCTTGATTACTGGATTAACATCCAAAGAGTATAACTCATGGCAACAACACATTCACTCTTTACCATCAATGGTGAAAGTCAACTCCCTGATAGGTCACCCATATTTGATACTAGTAACAATTTATTCTGTAAAGCACACATGAGTGCATTCTTAAAATCACTTGGCTTTGATCTATGGACTTATGTTACTAATGGTTACAAAAGAGTTGACAAAGCATATGATGAATATACCGAAGATGAAAAAAAGATGCAAGCGATGATCAAAGGCAATGTTCATGCTCTACTGTGCTTTAGGCAAGGATGAATTCAAACAAATTTCTAAATGCAAAAGATGACATGAGATATGGAAAATACTGGAAGCAACTTATGAAAGCGACGAAGAAGAACCTCATGATACTGCAAGCTTATGTCCTAATAAGCAAGTAGCAAATATGGATAAAGATGCAAACATTATATTCAACAACGATGACAGTAACTCAAGGAAAGAAGATGCTGCATGCTTATGTCAAATTGAAGGCCTAGTAACTAATGCAAGCATTCAGTACAAGAATGACGAAAACTCTTGACATACATCAGACTTATGCTTAATGGTAAGCGAGGTAAATGATGATTCATTAGTAAAAGAATTTTCCTATGATGAATTATCTGATGCATTTAATAATTTATTTGAAAATATCAAGAAGCTTAGAAATAATTATAAGCAAGCCCAAAATGATATCAAATCTTATCGGCTTAAGAATGAGCAACTTATTTGCTTACGTAAGGAAGCTAGAGAAAACTTCTCTAATGATAACTCTACTGAAATCTCCAAACTTAAACTTAGCTTACAAGAAGCTCTTGACCTCTTTGATAAAAGAAATCAAGAAAATGCTAAACTTAAGGAGGACTTAAGACAGGAGAAGGAGAAGGAGAAGTACTTTAATACCTTACTTAAAATTAATGTTCTTACTATTAAATATGATGAATTACTTGCAAGCTCTAAAAAGTTAGAGATCAGACTGGAAAAATAGGTCATGCAACCTATTACTCAATCTATTACCAAAAAGGTGCAACACGTGACAAAATAAAAGGTCACCAACACAAGATACTCATAAAAAAGTAACAAGATGAGTAGTAAATCACACAATCACGCATTTATCTACACTAGACCATGAAGAAATATTCATGTCACACATCACATTCACATACCAGTTTCAAGCTCAAACAATTCTATCATATAACACTACTGTAGTTTGAAAGGACACACCTCACATTTATGTAAGACTAGAAAAATGGTAAATTTGAAAATGTTTATTTGGGTTCATAAAATTGATCACTGTGGATCCAAATCTTGGATACCAAATTCTAATTATGTAGGTGGAATGCTCTACCTCAAGACGTAATATCAATGAGCATGTTGGTGATTGAAAAAGCTACAAAGTGCATTTTTATGGCAATTGCACCAACATAAATATGACTAATAAAGTCATTTGATAACATTTATTCAGTCTATATTTATTATTTAGCAATTAACTATCATTTGCATAAATCCCATGCAAAAGTATTTTATTCTTGACTTTGTATAAAGAAATATTTGTCAATGGCTCTTTGAAGTTATGCTCTAAAGGTTAAAATTATCTTTGGATAATAGCCGAAAGGGGTCCTTCTGTCAACAAAGGTGTAAACAACCTTAAGCGACATGATACTAAAACTAAGCGTCTTCGGACTACCACTAGCTGGGAATCGGCCCCTACAACTAATCAATAATATTAAAAGACCTCACTGAGCAATGATGTACAAAGGGTTATTTACAAACATTTCTGAAATACAAATATCATCATTCATTCAGCAAGCTATTACGGATTTACATCTATTTGATTTGAATGATTCAGTTTTATACTCTGGCAGAAATTCAATGCACTTTATAAATGATATTATTATTAACATTTTTGATATTAATTTCAAGAATATATATGTAGTAATTGATTCTTCATATCAATATATATGTTACCTTCATGTAGTAATTGATTCATAGCTATAGATCTTAAATGTCTGATGTAGTACTTTTTAATCCTCTTAAAAACTATTATTTGTTGTGATAATTTTTATGACACACTTTACATTTTTGACTATTTATTTCTAAAGAGATCACTCGTAGAAATTATTATGAATTAATGGCATATCGTTACCTTTCTTAACGTGAGCTAAAATCTTAATGTATGAGACTATGTACTTTTGAACCATCTTACTTATTCATTATTAGTAAATCAGAAGCATTTATCAAGGGGACAGAACTAGGGCAGAGTTCCATCCGAGTTCGGACCGAACTCGGTCTGGGTGTTCCAGACAGTAGCAGAAGCTTTCGATTTTTGGTTTTATATAACCCCTTTCTCCTTCCTCCCTTCATCTTCCAAACCGAGAATACCTCTTTCAACCAAAATCCTAACCCTAGTTTCTTGATCTTTCTCTCCAAAGGCTTTTCTCCATCAAGATATTAGATTTAGAGCTCTCTCAAGGATCTCCACCACATTCTCTTATCCTTTTGAGGTATATATATATATATATATATATATATATATATATATATATATATATATCAATCTATGGCTCCCAATTTTTCTAAGAAAAAGAGAAAGACCGGAGAAGCCTTCTCTTCTCATCCTCCCCAAGAGGATAACCAACATTCTTTATTTTTCCTATCTTTGCCACCTTCGGGAGAATATGATGACTTCATATTCACACCTCTTGAAAACTCCAATTCTTAGTTTGAAGATTTTGTGTAAAGAAAGATTTGTAAGGGCAATCCCATTAATTTTACGGTGTTCCATGAACAAAAATCAAAACTTATAGAATTTTATCTTAATCGCCTAGTCAATACTAGGAGACTAATATATTTGAATGCTATTCGTATGTTTTACTGTAATCTATCCCATGACCAAGGGATTATCTCTTCAAGAGTTGCTGGCATAGATATTGAGTTTGACGATAGAACTTTGGGCAAAATTGTCGAAATCCTAAACGAGGGTGAAGCCCTAGTTCCAACCGACCAACTCAATTTTATGGACGACATGACTATTGATTCTTTTAAGGATATTTTCAGTGCTCCCTATTCTTGTTCCGATAAGAAGTTTCGTATTCACTACTTGAACCAATACTATTACGAACTTTATCGTATTGTCTACTATGACATTCTACCCAAGCAAACCTCAAAAGATGAGGTTACTTATCAAGAGATGTCAGCCCTATATCACTTATGGTCCTCCACTCCTTTTAGCCTTCCTAAGATTATGATCAAACTGATGATAAATTGTTGCAAGCCCTCATGCCAACTTATATTTGCTATGTACTTACCTATTATCTTTGAGCACTTCCATATTACTATAGAAGAACCCACCTTTTTGTCTAAGCCAACCTAGCTAACCAAAGCCCGTAGGACACATCCTACTTTTCCTTCTTCTGATGAGGGTGACTCCACTGGTTCTGATTATAATGCTCCTGCCGATCTTGCTGTCCCTACTCCTCCAACACCAGCTCCTACGGCTTTATCCTCTTCTGCACAGCCTGTTTCCTTGGATTCTATCCAAGAGATGTTACACGAGCAGTTTAGGTTGCAAAAAAAGATGATGGCTTCTCAGCATCGTGAGCAGAACAATATAATCATCACTCGACCAGGCTTATTGTCACGTCCCAATTCTATAGAATCACTTGAGGCGTCCCCCGAATCGTGACCGCCGTGCGGGCCTGGAGTTGCGCCCGCACAAGGCTTTAATGATTTACATAGCAAGCACATATTCAGAGTACGCAGATAAATTGAAACACAGATTTGAAACATAGAAAAGTTCTCTTTATTGATAATGAACATCTTTTACAAACTCTTGAACGAGTTAGCTAATATGCCGAATGGCTTACAAAAGAGATGACTCAAAATGAGATAGCAGTCCTGTACATTACATCCCTTTATAAACTCAAAACGATAAAGACCTCCAGACTGGAGGATGGCTTTGCCACGGAGCTGCATTTGTGTATGAAGAGTTGCAGCTTCTGGCTTCAAAATGCTTCGAGGGCGCGGTATAGATGCGCCAACAGTTAGACTGGATCGGGTAGACGACTTTGGCTCCTCGCTCGGTTCGCCTTGGTACGGAGAACCTTTTTCAACGAGGGTCAGCATATCGGAACATGCTGGTGAAGGCGAGCTAGCCTGACTATACCAATCAACACGTTGTTTTAATGAAGCATGCTGTTTGTGGGTTTCTATCTTGCCTTAGTTCATTTACAAGTAAGCAGCATATAGAATTTACTGAAATGAACGTGCCACCGTTTGGTAGATTTTACCTGACCGTCTGAATTACCTGCACAATACTTACCATGCCTTCCCTGAAACGAAGACACAAGTTAGTATGTAACAGGTTTAAATATACACAGGGATCACTGGCTTGACGCCACAAAGGGACGGTTTATAGTCTCGGGACAAGAATGTTATGCAACGCATGTGGCGAGCCCCGCTACATAGCATCTCGTCCATGACAAACGACTATACGAACTCTTCCGCCCGGATCGGATCGGCCCCAGTGCCCTGGCGGCCGTCCGCGGAAGCCAAAATACCTTGTGCACAAGTTGTCCGTGATCGAGCACATTTAGTTCGAATTATTTTACATGAATTTACAAACGAATTTCGAACAAAAAGGAGCAAGCTCCATATCCAAACAGTTTTGCATAGTCTTACTAACAGTTTGTTTCATAACAAGCATATATTTGCATACTTAGCACGATTCATAGAACAGTTATAAACGAACTAGCAAATAGGATGATAATCGTTCATAAGTTTAGTTGACAAGCAATATTTCAAGTCTATTCCCTTTTATCTTGATCTCTTTTATTATTACTTGGTATCGTTTGATCGGGGCGAAGGAGTGAGGCTTGGAAGCAAGGCTAGCTAATCGGGTTGGTAGCCACTCACTTAGATTTAGGAAGGGAGAAAAAAAGAGGCGCTTTACGACTCCGCTCGCAAGCCGCCTACTGCTCGTTCACCTGCACACGAACAGCTCGATTAATACTTCTTCCTCTCTTTCCAATCTCGGAATAGAAATGCATTTCAATGAACGAAAACAATGAAAACCATCGAAACCGTTCAAGGAAAACAAGCAAATCCCAAAACCAACTCAAAGCACGAAAGCAACAAGCGACATCGAAAACCGAGGCAATAAAAGATAACAACGGAGAGGTCCCTCCTGACTCTGCCGCTAAGCCGATCCTTGGGGCGCAGTCCACTGAATATGGGAATCGATTCCAAAAAAACAAATCCATAACGAGGACGAGTTCTTAATTCAATCTATCCCGATCGAACGATACCGTCTTGTGTTTCTTAGCCGCGCTCCTCGAATAGGAGGAACGGGGCGCTACATCCTACCCAACTAATTAGAAGTTTTGTCCCAAAACTTAGGAATAGAACTAACCGTTAGGGATTATTTTGTTGCTGGCGGCGATCCGGGAGCGGACAGTTTTGAATCAAGTGCCCGTTGCCGCCACAGTTGTAACAAGACCCATTTTTCAAGTAACAATTAACGATGGTGTGCCCCGGCCTGTGGCAGTGCTCACAACGCATTCCTGCATTTGTCTTGTTCGGACCACCGTTGTTTTGTCGCTTTGCAGCGTTATTTCCTCTATCGTTGCCTTGGCGTTTGTGATTGTAGGTATGCACAGCGCCGGTGGAAACGTGAGGATACTGCGGTTCCAGAGATAGGGCATGATTTATGACTTCACGCATTGTCCCGTACTGATTATTGACCACGTGCGAATGGATGGCAGGGCGTAGTCCACCTTCAAACCTTCTGGCTCGACACGCTGCATCAGGTAAATAGGCCCTAGCGAATTTGGAGAGTCGGTTGAATTCGGCGGAGTACTGCTTCACAGTCAAACTGCCCTGCCTCAGTTGCACGAAATCATTCTCCATTTGACGTTGTACTGGAGGGGGTATAAACTCCACTTCGAACGCGGCACGAAAGGTCATCCACGAGATCGCCTCCTCTCCGTGATCAAATTGGAGAGATCGTCGATGCACGTCCCACCAATCGTGTGCGTTGAGGCGGAGCTGTAGTTGCGCGCAGGAGACGCGCTTCTCTTCGGGGACCTCTAGCAGAGTGAAGTGATCTTCTAGTACTGGTAGCCAATCTAGAGCTACCACTGGGTCCTCAGTCCCGTTGAATAGGGTGTTGCAGACTTTCTTGAAGTGGCCCAAGTTGAAGGCAGTCACGTCCCTCATCCTTGAAATTTGTGGCGTCTCTACTTCAAGCACGGGCTGTTCCACCGGAGTCGTTGCTGTTGCGACGGAATGGTTGGCAGCCAAAGTCTGAATGATTTGTTGCAGGGCATCTACCTGCTTCTGTTGGACTGAGAATCGGGTCTCTAAATTGCTCTTGAGCTTGGCTTGGCGAGCATCGTCTCGTTGTCGTTGTGTTTCTAGCATTTGTAGCACCCGCTCAAGCGGGTCGACTTGAGACATGTCTCGTTGGCTTCGAGAGCTTCCCGAAGTACCCGAACTGCTTTCTTGTGTTTCGTTCGGTAGTTGCGCTGCAGATTGCGCTGGATCCATTCCTTCAAAAGAAGGTAAATTACATTAGGATCATAATGTATTATGGACTTATTGCATGAACGTATCTCATTTTGGCCTAGCGAGTTCAAGAGTTCGCACAGGAATTTGATCGTTAAAGGAACTTTTCCAGCACGAGGTCTAAGGAACTTGAATCTGTGCTCTGATACCACTATGTCACGTCCCAATTCCGTAGAATCACTTGAGACGTCCCCCGAATCGTGACCGCCGTACGGGCCTGGAGTTGCGCCCGCACAAGGCTTTAATGATTTACATAGCAAGCACATATTCAGAGTACATAGATAAATTGAAACACAGATTTGAAACATAGAAAAGTTCTCTTTATTGATAATGAACATCTTTTACAAACTCTTGAACCAGTTAGCTAATATGCCGAATGGCTTACAAAAGAGATGACTCAAAATGAGATAGCAGTCCTGTACATTACATCCCTTTATAAACTCAAAACGATAAAGACCTCCAGGCTGGAGGACGACTTTGCCACGGAGCTGCATTTGTGTATGAAGAGTTGCAGCTTCTGGCTTCAAAATGCTTTGAGGGCGCGGTGTAGATGCGCCAACAGTTGGACTGGATCGGGTAGACGACTTCGGCTCCTCGCTCGGTTCGTCTTGGTGCGGAGAACCTGTTTCAACGAGGGTCAGCATATCGAAACATGCTGGTAAAGGCGAGCTAGCCTGACTATACCAATCAACACGTTGTTTTAATGAAGCATGCTGTTTGTGGGTTTCTATCTTGCCTTAGTTCATTTACAAGTAAGCAGCATATAGAATTTACTGAAATGAACGTGCCACCGTTCGGTGGATTTTACCTGACCGTCTGAATTACCTGCACAATACTTACCATGCCTTCCCTGAAACGAAGACACAAGTTAGTATGCAACAGGTTTAAATATACACAGGGATCACTGGCTTGATGCCACAAAGGGATGGTTTATAGTCTCGGGACAAGAATGTTATGCAACGCAGGTGGCGAGCCCCGCTACATAGCATCCTCCATGACAAACGACTATACGAACTCTTCCGCCCGGATCGGATCGGCCCCAGTGCCCTGGCGGCCGTCCGCGGAAGCCAAAATACCTTGTGCACAAGTTGTCCGTGATCGAGCACATTTAGTTCGAATTATTTCACACGAATTTACAAACGAATTTCGAACGAATAGGAGCAAGCTCCATAGCCAAACAGTTTTGCATAGTCTTACTAACAGTTTGTTTCATAACAAGCATATATTTCCATACTTAGCACGATTCATAGAACAGTTATAAACGAACTAGCATACAGGATGATAACCGTTCATAAGTTTAGTTGACAAGCAATATTTCAAGTCTATTCCCTTTTATCTTGATCTCTTTTATTATTACTTGGTATCGTTTGATCGGGGCGAAGGAGTGAGGCTTGGAAGCAAGGCTAGCTAATCGGGTTGGTAGCCACTCACTTAGATTTAGGAAGGGAGAAAGAAAGAGGCGCTTCACGACTCCGCTCGCAAGCCGCCTACTGCTCGTTCACCTGCACACGAACAGCTCGATTAATACTTCTTCCTCTCTTTCCAATCTCAGAATAGAAATGCAGTTCAATGAACGAAAACAATAAAAACCATCGAAACCGTTCAAGGAAAACAAGCAAATCCCAAAACCAACTCAAAGCACGAAAGCAACAAGCGACATCGAAAACCGAGGCAATAAAAGATAACAGCGGAGAGGTCCCTCCTGACTCTGCCGCTAAGCCGATCCTTGGAGCACAGTCCACTGAATATGGGAATCGATTCCGAAGTAACAAATCCATAACGAGGACGAGTTCTTAATTCAATCTATCCTGATCGAACGATACCGTCTTGTGTTTCTTAGCCGCGCTCCTCGAATAGGAGGAACGGGACGCTACATCTTACCCAACCAATTGGAAGTTTTGTCCCGAAACTTAGGAATAGAACCAACCGTTAGGGATTATTTTGTTGCTGGCGGCGATCCGGGAGCGGACAGTTTCGAATCAAGTGCCCGTTGCCGCCACCGTTGTAACAAGACCCATTTTTCAAGTAACAATTAACGATGGTGTGCCCTGGCCTGTGGCAGTGCTCACAACGCATTCCTGTATTTGTCTTGTTCCGACCACCGTTGTTTTTTCGCTTTGCAGCGTTGTTTCCTCTATCGTTGCCTTGGCGTTTGTGATTGTAGGTATGCACAGCGCCGGTAGAAACGTGAGGATACTGCGGTTCCAGAGATAGGGCATGATTCATGACTTCACGCATTGTCCCGTACTGATTATTGACCACGTGCGAATGGATGGCAGGGCGTAGTCCACCTTCAAACCTTCTGGCTCGACTTGCTGCATCAGGTAAATAGGCCCTAGCGAATTTGGAGAGTCGGTTGAATTCGGCGGAGTACTGCTTCACAGTCAAACTGCCCTGCCTCAGTTGCACGAAATCATTCTCCATTTGACGTTGTACTGAGGGGGTATAAACTCCTCTTCGAACGCGGCACGAAAGGTCGTCCACGAGATCGCCTCCTCTCCGTGATCAAATTGGAGAGATCGTCGATGCACGTCCCACCAATCGTGTGCGTTGAGGCGGAGCTGTAGTTGCGCGCAGGAGACGCGCTTCTCTTCGGGGACCTCTAGCAGAGCGAAGTGATCTTCTAGTTCTGCTAGCCAATCTAGAGCTACCACTGGGTCCTCAGTCCCGTTGAATGGGGGGTTGCAGACTTTCTTGAAGTGGCCCAAGTTGACGGCAGTCACGTCCCTCGTCCTTGGAATTCGTGGCGTCTCTACTTCAAGCACGGGCTGTTTCACCGGAGTCGTTGCTGTTGCGGCGGAATGGTTGGCAGCCAAAGTCTGAACGATTTATTGCAGGGCATCTACCTGCTTCTGTTGGACTGAGAATCGGGTCTCTAAATTGCTCTCAAGCTTGGCTTGGCGAGCATCGTCTCGTTGTCGTTGTGTTTCTGGCATTTGTAGCACCCGCTCAAGCGGGTCGACTTGAGACATGTCTCGTTGGCTTCGAGAGCTTCCCGAAGTACCCAAACTGCTTTCTTGTGTTTCGTTCGGTGGTTGCGCTGCAGATTGCGCTGGATCCATTCCTTCAAAAGAAGGTAAATTATATTAGGATCATAATGTATTATGGACTTATTGCATGAACGTATCTCATTTTGGCCTAGCGAGTTCAAGAGTTCGCACAGGAATTTGATCGTTAAAGGAACTTTTCCAGCACGAAGTCTAAGGAACTTGAATCTGTGCTCTGATACCACTATGTCACGTCCCAATTCCGTAGAATCAATTGAGGCGTCCTCCGAATCGTGACCGCCGTGCGGGCCTGGAGTTGCGCCCGCACAAGGCTTTAATGATTTACATAGCAAGCACATATTCAGAGTACGTAGATAAATTGAAACACAGATTTGAAACATAGAAAAGTTCTCTTTATTGATAATGAACATCTTTTATAAACTCTTGAACGAGTTTGCTAATATGCCGAATGGCTTACAAAAGAGATGACTCAAAATGAGATAGCAGTCCTGTACATTACATCCCTTTATAAACTCAAAACGATAAAGACCTCCAGGCTGGAGGACGGCTTTGCCACGGAGCTGCATTTGTGTATGAAGAGTTGCAGCTTCTGGCTTCAAAATGCTTCGAGGGCGCGGTGTAGATGCGCCAACAGTTGGACTGGATCGGGTAGACGACTTCGGCTCCTTGCTCGGTTCGCCTTGGTGCGGAGAACCTGTTTCAACGAGGGTCAGCATATCGAAACATGCTGGTAAAGGCGAGCTAGCCTGAATATACCAATCAATACGTTGTTTTAATGAAGCATGCTGTTTGTGGGTTTCTATCTTGCCTTAGTTCATTTACAAGTAAGCAGCATATAGAATTTACTGAAATGAACGTGCCACCGTTCGGTGGATTTTACCTGACCGTCTGAATTACCTGCACAATACTTACCATGCCTTCCCTGAAACGAAGACACAAGTTAGTATGCAACAGGTTTAAATATACACAGGGATCACTGGCTTGATGCCACAAAGGGACAGTTTATAGTCTAGGGACAAGAATGTTATGCAACGCAGGTGGCGAGCCCCGCTACATAGTATCCCGTCCATGACAAACGACTATACGAACTCTTCCGCCCGGATCGGATCGGCCCCAGTGCCCTGGCAGCCGTCCGCGGAAGCCAAAATACCTTGTGCACAAGTTGTCCGTGATCGAGCACATTTAGTTCGAATTATTTCACACGAATTTACAAACGAATTTTGAACGAATAGGAGCAAGATCCATAGCCAAACAGTTTTGCATAGTCTTACTAACAGTTTGTTTCATAACAAGCATATATTTCCATACTTAGCATAATTCATAGAATAGTTATAAACGAACTAGCATACAAGATGATAACCGTTCATAAGTTTAGTTGACAAGCAATATTTCAAGTCTATTCCCTTTTATCTTGATCTCTTTTATTATTACTTGGTATCGTTTGATCGAGGCGAAGGAGTGAGGCTTGGAAGCAAGGCTAGCTAATCGGGTTGGTAGCCACTCACTTAGATTTAGGAAGGGAGAAAGAAAGAGGCGCTTCACGACTCCGCTCGCAAGCCGCCTACTGCTCGTTCACCTGCACACGAACAGCTCGATTAATACTTCTTCCTCTCTTTCCAATCTCGGAATAGAAATACAGTTCAATGAACGAAAATAATGAAAACCATCGAAACCGTTCAAGGAAAACAAGCAAATCCCAAAACCAACTCAAAGCACGAAAGCAACAAGCGACATCGAAAACCGAGGCAATAAAAGATAACAGCGAAGAGGTCCCTCCTGACTCTGCCGCTAAGCCGATCCTTGGGGCGCAGTCCACTGAATATGGGAATCGATTCCGAAGAAACAAATCCAAAACGAGGACGAGTTCTTAATTCAATCTATCCCGATCGAACGATACCGTCTTGTGTTTCTTAGCCGCGCTCCTTGAATAGGAGGAACGGGGCGCTACATCCTACCCAACTAATTGGAAGTTTTGTCCCGAAACTTAGGAATAGAACCAACCGTTAGGGATTATTTTGTTGCTGGCGGCGATCCGGGAGCAGACAGTTTCGAATCAAGTGCCCGTTGCCGCCACAGTTGTAACAAGACCCATTTTTCAAGTAACAATTAACGATGGTGTGCCCCGGCCTATGGCAGTGCTCACAACGCATTCCTGCATTTGTCTTGTTCCGACCACCATTGTTTTGTTGCTTTGCAGCGTTGTTTCCTCTATCGTTGCCTTGGCGTTTGTGATTGTAGGTATGCACAGTGCCGGTGGAAACGTGAGGATACTGCGGTTCCAGAGATAGGGCGTGATTCATGACCTCACGCATTGTCCCGTACTGATTATTGACCACGTACGAATGGATGGCAGGGCGTAGTCCACCTTCAAATCTTCTGGCTCGACTCGCTGCATCAGGTAAATAGGCCCTAGCGAATTTGGAGAGTCGGTTGAATTCGGCGGAGTACTGCTTCACAGTCAAACTGCCCTGCCTCAGTTACACGAAATCATTCTCCATTTGACGTTGTACTGGAGGGGGTATAAACTCCTCTTCGAACGCGGCATGAAAGGTCGTCCACGAGATCGCCTCCTCTCCGTGATCAAATTGGAGAGATCGTCGATGCACGTCCCACCAATCGTGTGCATTGAGGCGGAGCTGTAGTTGCGCGCAGGAGACGCGCTTCTCTTCGGGGACCTCTAGCAGAGCGAAGTGATCTTCTAGTTCCGCTAGCCAATCTAGAGCTACCACTGGGTCCTCAGTCCCGTTGAATGGGGTGTTGTAGACTTTCTTAAAGTGGCCCAAGTTGAAGGCAGTCACGTCCCTCGTCCTTGGAATTCGTGGCGTCTCTACTTCAAGCACGGGCTGTTCCACCGGAGTCGTTGCTGTTGCGGCGGAATGGTTGGCAGCCAAAGTCTGAAAGATTTGTTGCAGGGCATCTACCTGCTTCTGTTGGACTGAGAATCGGGTCTCTAAATTGCTCTCGAGCTTGGCTTGGCGAGCATCGTCTCGTTGTCGTTGTGTTTCTAGCATTTGTAGCACCCGCTCAAGCGGGTCGACTTGAGACATGTCTCGTGGGCTTCGAGAGCTTCCCGAAGTACCCGAACTGCTTTCTTGTGTTTCGTTCGGTGGTTGCGCTACAGATTGCACTGGATCCATTCCTTCAAAAGAAGATAAATTATATTAGGATCATAATGTATTATGGACTTATTGCATGAACGTATCTCATTTTGGCCTAGCGAGTTCAAGAGTTCGTACAGGAATTTGATCGTTAAAGGAACTTTTCTAGCACGAAGTCTAAGGAACTTGAATCTGTGCTCTGATACCACTATGTCACGCCCCAATTCCGTAGAATCACTTGAGGCATCCCCCGAATCGTGACCGCCGTACGGGCCTGGAGTTGCGCCCGCACAAGGCTTTAATGATTTACATAGCAAGCACATATTCAGAGTACGTAGATAAATTGAAACACAGATTTGAAACATAGAAAAGTTCTCTTTATTGATAATGAACATCTTTTACAAACTCTTGAACGAGTTAGCTAATATGCCGAATGGCTTACAAAAGAGATGACTCAAAATGAGATAGCAGTCCTGTACATTACATCCCTTTATAATCTCAAAACGATAAAGACCTCCAGGCTGGAGGACGGCTTTGCCACGGAGCTACATTTGTGTATGAAGAGTTGCAGCTTCTGGCTTCAAAATGCTTCGAGGGCGCGGTGTAGATGCGCCAACAGTTGGACTGGATCGGGTAGACGACTTCGGCTCCTCGCTCGGTTCGCCTTGGTACGGAGAACCTGTTTCAACGAGGGTCAGCATATCGAAACATGCTGGTAAAGGCGAGCTAGCCTGACTATACCAATCAACACGTTGTTTTAATGAAGCATGCTATTTGTGGGTTTCTATCTTGCCTTAGTTCATTTATAAGTAAGCAGCATATAGAATTTACTGAAATGAACGTGCCACCGTTCGGTGGATTTTACCTGACCGTCTGAATTACCTGCACAATACTTACCATGCCTTCCCTGAAACGAAGACACAAGTTAGTATGCAACAGGTTTAAATATACACAGGGATCACTGGCTTGATGCCACAAAGGGACGGTTTATAGTCTCGGGACAAGAATGTTATGCAACGCAGGTGGCGAGCCCCGCTACATAGCATCCCGTCCATGACAAACGACTATACGAACTCTTCCGCCCGGATCGGATCGGCCCCAGTGCCCTGGCGGCCGTCCGCGGAAGCCAAAATACCTTGTGCACAAGTTGTCCGTGATCGAGCACATTTAGTTCGAATTATTTCACACGAATTTACAAACGAATTTCGAACGAATAGGAGCAAGCTCCATAGCCAAACAGTTTTGCATAGTCTTACTAACAGTTTGTTTCATAACAAGCATATATTTCCATACTTAGCATGATTCATAGAACAGTTATAAACGAACTAGCATACAGGATGATAACCGTTCATAAGTTTAGTTGACAAGCAATATTTCAAGTCTATTCCCTTTTATCTTGATCTCTTTTATTATTACTTGGTATCGTTTGATCGGGGCGAAGGAGTGAGGCTTGGAAGCAAGGCTAGCTAATCGGGTTGGTAGCCACTCACTTAGATTTAGGAAGGGAGAAAGAAAGAGGCGCTTCACGACTCCGCTCACAAGCCGCCTACTGCTCGTTCACCTGCACACGAACAGCTCGATTAATACTTCTTCCTCTCTTTCCAATCTCGGAATAGAAATGCAGTTCAATGAACGAAAATAATGAAAACCATCAAAACCGTTCAAGAAAAACAAGCAAATCAAAAAACCAACTCAAAGCACGAAAGCAACAAGCGACATCAAAAACCGAGGCAATAAAAGATAACAGCGGAGTGGTCCCTCCTGACTCTGCCGCTAAGCCGATCCTTGGGGCGCAGTCCACTGAATATGGGAATCGATTTCGAAGAAACAAATCCATAACGAGGACGAGTTCTTAATTCAATCTATCCCGATCGAACGATACCGTCTTGTGTTTCTTAGCCGCGCTCCTCGAATAGGAGGAACGGGGCGCTACACTTATCGCACCATCATTCAGGTCCATACTTTGGCCAACTCCATTGTAGATCTTCATTACCACCATGCTCATTATCCTACCATACCACGTCTAGTAGCTCGTAATCCCTCTCGCCTAGGCTACCGGACCGACGATCCTTTTGTCCAGTTGTACTTCGATCCCACTAGAGCTTATTTTGATGATTACCTGCCTGCTGATGACCCTGCTGCTGATGATGATCTGTGACTTCTTAGGAAATAACTACTTGTGTCTTAGTTTATAGTTTTAACTATGTGGACTTTTATTTTAGTGTACTAGAAACATCTATGATCTATGCTTAAATCTCTCTATGTTGTTTGTGACATTTATGACTCTTTGCTATTTGAGACTTTATCTTGTCTTGACATATGAACTTAGCATTACTAGTCTATCTACAATATTTTTGTATGCTTTATCTGTTTTGACATATTATGTTGTCTTGAGATATGTTGTCCTGTATGCTCTATGATGTCTTATGATATATTTACTCTCTTTCATCCTAGTCATTCATTTCGGGGGAGCTGTGACTTGCTCATATGATATTATGGTAAAGGGAAAGAAATGACCAAATACAAATATGAATAATAATCTGATAATATAACATCAGCATGATGCAACAATGAATAATTAGCATAATATTTTGACCGTGACACCACTAATGATAGTTGGACTATGATACTCATACTCAATATAAAGAAATAACAGGTTAAAGGTGTTTTGAACTCAATACCCATTCAAAGGAAAGTTCCTCTTACGGGGAGCTAAGGAAAGTTCTTCTTACTGGGGAGCTATTCTATTTCAAAAAGCTCGCATCAAATACTACATCAATTTGTATTTTGGCATACTTTTTCAATTATCATAATGGGAGAGATTATTGACACAAAGTTGTCACGGTCAACCTGATCCTGATAATCGACAAAATATCAGAACTAAATTCAAAGAAGCAGATACTAGATGCAAAGAAAAGCGACTGAGATGAAAATCCTCCCTGCTAAAGACAGACATATGTACTAGTTTCTGAATCTCTTGTGACTAATCTTATATATTTTTAGCAAATATAATATTTTATTTATTGATTCTAAGATCGATGTAAGTAGAGTCACACTGGCAATTTGAAGTACCTGTTCACCCACATATCTAAGGAAGATTACCTAGTCTACTCAAATAAACTATCAAACCTACCCATCAAACCAGTCCAAATTCATACTCAAACCTTACCTGAATAGGCAACAGAACTCGGGCCAAATTCGTGCCAAACTCGGACCTTACTCGGTCACCTATATAGTATAAAATCAACCTAGTTGTCACATCCCTGATTTCAGGGTCCAACGTTTAAAAATTTGAATTAAAACCTACCCGAGCTCTAGCCGAATTCTGTTTGCTCATACCCTATAAATAGGATTAAAATTTCCAGATTTTAATTTATCCAACAATTTAATCTTATCATACCCTATTGTGAGCAACAACCTGAGCCTAAACTTTCCTATCTACAAGATCAACTCCTCAGCTTTCTAAGTGCCAAAGTGCGATATCGGTTAGAAGTTTTTTTAGTTGTAATAGCTTGGCTCATCAAGCATCTTCTGTTTGAAGTCTATGTGCTTTCGTATCAAACGTACATGTGAGTAAAGTTCCGAGACTTAGGATCAAATATTGTGGCTGTAAGAAGTGGTAAGCCTTTAGATCAAAGCTTGTGATTCACTATTGGTGATTATAGTAGATAAAATTCCGAGCAAGAGTTCTCGGGCCTGTACTAGTCCTCTAGAGGAAAATCAGGATAAAATTTTGGTGTTTGCATTTGCTCTCTTCTAAAATCTACTGCATTTACTTACATGTCTTATAATCTACAACTGTTTTATATATCTTCTTAACTTATAATTAGTAGTTGATTACCATCTACACGGCACATAGTTTTTAACAGGTAATTTTATTCCACTGCATATAAAAACTCTATTCACCCCCTCTAGAGTTGCCATACACGGCCCTTCATATATAGCCCGGTATATTGTCTGGGTTGAAAGTTGCCTCGTAAGCCATTTTTGACCATTTGAACTCGATCGAATTGTCTTGATTTATTTCCCTTAAGTTATATAAGATAAAAAAAGAGAGAGAGAGAGGTAGAGAGAGAAAGAGAGAGAGAGTAATAGAAACTCTCTCTCTCTCTCTCTCTCTCTCTCTCTCTCTCTCTTTTCTCGAGGTTACCATAGGATATGATCGACCTGACTATTCTAGGAAGAGACGTGGTGACGAGTGCAAGATTTCGTTGGGACTGGCCTATAGGAGGATTCGAAGTCCAAATCTTAGCCGTATACACGTAGAGCGTAACCCAAAACAAGAAAATATATATATTCTTACACTATGGAAGTAGTACCTCACTCTATTTTCTGAACCATCGATATATGCTCAATCATAATATACTAGGTCTTTGTGCATGTAGCTTTATTTGTTTATATATGGAATTTATTGCATGCATGTCGTTTCCTTGGAAATAGACTTGATTTTATGGATTCCTTAGTGTCTTAGTCACTAGTGTTATGTTAGGACATTTCTCTATGAAGCACATCTAATCAGTGCCACTGAATCAAGCCTGACACATATTTTACTATTTTGACACTTGATATCTAATTTTTAGGATAAAATAATATAAACCTGGTGTAACTTATGAATTTGGTAAAACAAATATGCTCATTTTGTCAGGAATTTAATTTCACCCAATTTTGACATTTGAAACATAAAAACCAAAGTTAAAACAAAGATTTTATTTCCAAAACAAATTTTCAAAGAGCATGAATTTTGATTCTGTTTGTCTTGAAGTATAATGGATAGTATAAAAACTAGTATAACACCACGACTAATTAAGACCAAAATTAGGAATTTTTTAGTTGCTTTGAAGGGTCTTTTCCGTAGTTTTCTTTGTGCTTTTCCCTGGCTTTCAAACATATAGTATGTATTTCTAAATAAATTCCTTAGCTATTTGTTCTCATTTAATGTGTAATATATTAGACAAATTGACTAGAGAATCGTCGCGAGTATATCACGAGTATTTATCTAAGCTTGAATCATAGTGCATAAGCACTCATGCCTATTCATAGCTCATCTTAACTTTTTATATCATGCTCGTCGATTATTTTATCCAATATGGACTAGATAACTTGTTTGGTTGTTTGTAAAATCTCTTGCATCTATGGCCCTGAATAACTCTAATTGTTGCTATAACCCACCAACATGAGGACCTATTCAGCGTAATGCATATCTCGTGACACAAGAATATTCACTAGTGCTTGATTCTATTATTCTTGTTCGTAACACATGTCATTCTAGGTCGATTCTCCAATTTTCCATGGTTCAAGAATAAAAATAAAAATTGATAGGATAATTAATTAGTCTTATCATCTAGTGCATTGGGTAGGGGATGATTCTTGATTGCATTTAAACCCCACTTGCTAGGGTGGTGGGACATAGTGACCCTGAATCCCATTATCCTATACATTACAAGATATAAGATATAAGTTCTTTTACAAGTTTATGTGCAATCACAAGTATATATATATGTATATGTATATGTATATGTATATGTATATGTATATGTATATGTATATAAGTATTACAAGATAATAGCCCTGGCGGACTAGGTGTCTACAACAGACATAATAGTCGAATACTTAATTTGCATTTGTTAGTAATTTGGTCTGTGATATCCCTAGCTGTTCATGAATAGTAAGTCGTAGTTAATGCTTGGCCATGAAATATTGATGTGATCTTTAGTATATTCTTGTTATATACTTTTCGTTGGTAGGTAGCATCGACCTAAAATTATAGTCCTTGTTTGGTTAAGGGTAGTGGTCAAGCTCTAGTGTAGTTCACGTACACCTATGTCATTTTTTTATTCCTTTATGTTCCTTTCGCTCTCTATTTTATGCACTACCTTACTACGTATATCCAATCTTTTCTTTTTCGTGATGGTGCATTGGTACCACACTAGTCTCGCCCTTTATTTTGTTAGACTATTATGTTTACTATTATATGTGGTGGTTGTTTGTTAACCTTTCCTACCTTTTGTACTTATTTAGTATAGGGGTAGGAATCAACCCATCAACAATTCATGGGTCTTCGTCCTGGGGTTTGTTGAGTTTTGTTTTCTTTGAGCTCCCTTGTGGTACTTGCTATTTGGGGTTGACCTCGCTAGTTTTGCATATCAAGGTTCCATAGATGAGCCCGAGGATCTATCAACACTTTTACCGGATGGACCACAATTATAGGACTAAGACATGGGATAATAAGTAGGTTCTTACTTATCTCTAACTATATTTTGTTCTATTATTTTTTGGTGTTTGGCCAATAGAAAGTGTTAGCCCTTGTTTCCCGGATCTTGTTCCCTCTGTCCTTGGACTACATACTTTTATCTTCTAGAACTTCATCTAGTAGTACATTTACGTATATTTTGTACAATCAGTTTATGTATCATTTTGTTGTATTAGATTTCATGATCGTGTATGTACTTCTGTTTAGGATGTCTTACCCATCTCATATATGATTTACTCTTTACAAATTCTTGTATTAAATGGATTGAGATAGGAATTGTCTAACCTTAGGAATCATTAGTAGCATGCTAAAGTCCTCTCTCTCGTCTGTATACAATAGTCGTGATCGTCATACGGTAATCAGGAGTACATGGTACGATAGAGAAGGCCTACTTCATCTTCCCATATTTGGTACTGGCCAAGACAAAATAGGGACTAGAAAATGAACGAAATATGGCTTTTTTTTATAATGCGGGTGATAAAGTTTATATACTGCAAATATAAAAGCAAGAAATATGCTTTATATTGTTATTCTTATAATGTTTTTTTAGCTTCACAACAAAAA
The DNA here is from genome assembly GCA_036927795.1 of Iris macrosiphon. Taxonomy (NCBI): domain Eukaryota; kingdom Viridiplantae; phylum Streptophyta; class Magnoliopsida; order Asparagales; family Iridaceae; genus Iris; species Iris macrosiphon. The sequence continues at coordinate 18,674,088 of JAYESA010000017.1, forward strand.
ATTGTTATAATATTATTGGATGGTACTGAACTTTTTGATGGGTTGATATATAATGCATGGTAAGACCTACATAGCTAATCTACCACAGGAAATAACCAGATCATAGAATACTATGCTTTGACCTATATGGTTGACCTTCCAAAAACGTAAATGGTTGGAGTCATGTAAGATCTTCCCTAAGATTATAGAAGGTAATAATAAGATGTTAATTATTAATTTTTATTACCAAAAATCTACCAGAGAGAATTCATAATTACAAAAAAGGTAAATTATTAACACACATGGTAAAAGATGAGTTATCTTCCCGCCTATCGAAACTATCGAGCCCCTCACCCACCATTAGATTCCATCCCTACCTTTGTCTTATTTGTCTTACATCAATGAGGTACGATCATGTGCAATGCGTGATTTCCAATATATATTTGGTGGTGGGTCATGTTGCTCTACGTTAGACCACTTACCCTCCGCATAATTTAATTCTTACCAATTTCAGAATAACACCCAAGGTAATTATGATGCCTCTATACTTGGTCATTACATAGGATGTTACGTGACAAAAAAATGGATGTGTCCATTCGAGGACAAGTCATATTAGCCAGTGTAGTCGACTCCTTTATGTCACCCTTTAACCCTTTATCATTAACATTCTCAGTCGAGGTGAGTAAGTAACATCCTTCCTTATAAGGTCACTCCAAAACTTATTAACCTAACTTCCTGAACTACAACTATATTTTTGAACCCTAAATCCAAAATCTTTCTAGTTTTCTTAGACCATACTTCCTCTTTAGAAACTTGCCTACAGTATTGCGAGGAGATCTATAACATCTTTTCCTCGTTAATCAACTCTTTTTTTGGAAAGAATAAGAGATCATATTGTTAGAAATTTTATGTCTTGCATGACTGCGGTTCTTCTGGTCATCTCTTATATTATTTCTACATCAATCCCTTCCTAACCACTTGCACCCTTATTCTTTACCACCTTCCTTTGTACATCAACATCTTAAGCTTTTTCCTTCCCCAACCCCATTTATGGTGTTTTCGTAACTCCTTCTTACCTAGTTTATCACATTTATTCTTTAAACATCATGTTAAGAAAACACAAAAATTTAAACTACAATGCTTATGTCATGGTAGTTGATGTGAAACAACTCCAACCTTTTAATAATCTAGCTATCTTTAACCTAGGTGCTTGGCTATTTGATGTTAAGTACTAACTCTGCTAAAGGTATCATCATATTCTTTTAGAAATACTATTTAAATAGGGTTATCAAAGATCGTTCCATCCACTTTAGAGACTTTGAAAGGGACTCTTCCCTTGGAGTGAAGAATTTTAATGTTCCCTCGAGTAAAAAGAGGCCTTCTTGTCATGAATTGTCTCACTTTTATATACAAGTATGTGAGTATGCCTAGTATATATGTACTTGTAACTTGTAGCAAGATTACCTAGTATATACTATGCATGTCTGATTTTATTACCTAGTATATACTATGCATGTCTGATTTCCCAAAAGTTTACAAACTCATGGTAGCACTTAAGTTATTCATACTACTGTATGGGGGCCTACGAATAAAATTAAAAAAAAGGATTTAGAATAACTTTAGAGAAGTTAGATCAACCACAAATAGAATTTTCAACCCTATGAGTCTATTTTATCCTTTAGAGTGTAGAAGCATAAAAAGTGTGCCTCAGATATATGGCACAATTTTCTACGAATAAATCCAACAAGTAGAAGAACGACACAGTTTCTACTTGTTCCAGAAGAAAGACGCGTATTTTCTTACTTAGGTGCACTTTCCATTAATTTTCGAGGATGACAAACTATGCAGAGAGCATAAAAGTGGCATATTTTCTTAGTATTATGAAAGCTTGTGCACAAATAATTTTCCCTCTCTCAGCATTTAATGCAGCAGACTGACAGCTGACAGCTGACAGATAAAAATCGAATAGTCAGAAGTCATCATTACAGCAAAACTGCGGCACGCAGACCCAGGTTGTTGGTTAGGGACCCCGCAATTATGCCAACTCCTTCAAAAATGTGCCATAGTGCCAACTCTCTCAAAAGTGTGTCGTAGTGCCAACTCCGTTAAAAGTGCGTCGTAGTGCCAGCTCCCTCAAAAGTGCGCCGTAGTGCTAACTCCTTCAAAAGTGCGCCGTAGTGCCAACTCCCTCAAAAGTGCACCGTAGTGCTAACTCCTTCAAAAGTGCGCCGTAGTGCCAACTCCCTCAAAAGTGCACCGTAGTGCCAACTCCCTCAAAAGTGCGTCGTAGTGCCAACTCCTTCAAAAGTGTGCCATAGTGCCAACTCCCTCAAAAGTGCACCGTAGTGCCAACTCCCTCAAAAGTACGTCGTAGTGCCAACTCCTTCAAAAGTGGGCCATAGTGCCAACTCCCTCAAAAGTGCGCTGCTGTGCCAACTTTCCCAAAAATGTGCCGCAGTGCCAATCTTACAAAAAATGCGCCAATCACCAGACGATTTCTAAAGTGCATATATTATCCTAACCAACAATGAGCAGTTATGAGTGCGTGTCTTACATGCCATACTTCTCGCAAAAAAGTGTACAAATAACTGTCCCCATGACCTATGCTTTCCTCGTATAGGAAGCTACGTATCAAGCATGCAGCAAATTTTGCACCCACTCATGCAGAACGTGGGGTGTTAATCCACCAAAAGTGCGCGCACAATGGTAAAACAATGTTGACTGTCCAAAATGCACTCACACTCTCGTAACCTCTCCTAAACTCAATAAATATAGATTCTGTACAACCATTAAAATCGTGGCTACCTACAAACACATACAAAGAGAAGCATATACAGACAGATAGAGAGAAAGGGGCTAGAATTTTTAAGTCTTTGAAATTCAAGAACCGAGTGACAGAAATAGAAGCTTCTCTTGCCATTGTGCCAAAGCTTTTTTATTATTCAAATCTCCAAGTTGTTCACAACATTCCCTAAATTTTTTCGTCATCATGTGCAATTCTCCGTCATCGTGTGCATTTCTTCATCGTCGAGTATTCCAAAGAGTAAAGTGATCATCCGTAGATCAGATCTCTACAGCTATACTTCTCCAGAATCAATTGTACTTAGATTCCTGTTTAGGATCTTTTTGTACTTTTGTTTCTTTTCAACCGTTTGTAACACAAAAGTTTCGTATAAACTTTTCCTCGCAAACAAGATGGTGATGCTACTGGGGACTTCCTTCTCCTCTGACGAGAAGGTGATACCTCAACTCGATGCTGCTTCGGTCGGTTCGACGTGGAAGACCTTGGTCGTGAAGTTCGACCAACATGTATATGAAGAAATGCTCAATTCTGGGGGTTGTGACCACCCCTCATCCGCACTCAAGTCGAGAAAAACTCGCAAAGTGTGGGTGCCTAAGCCTCGTCAAGCATATCCCGAAGTTGCTGCCAATAAGAGAAATAATATTCTGATTGACGAGAGTTTTCCTGTCAATTCTGTTCAGATCAATGACTTTGTGGACAATTGCCTTGCGTTAAACAAGGAATATAATTCACGCAACTCGTGCAATTTTGAACAAAGGTTGATCTACACACAGGCTTCTGAGTCCCTTGTGTTAAAAAAGAGATGCAATTCGCATAATTTGCGCAATTTCAAGCAAAGGGTGGTCCACACCCAAGCTTAAGAGCCTACGCATATTCGTTATAATATGCGGGGCAAGTAAGGCATAGACACCGGTGTCCAAACCAATCAGCACAAAAATAAAGTATTCGTCAGGGAGAATCATTCTTCTAACATCTTGATTATGCGCACAGTGGATGAAAAATTATGTTCCACTCGTCAAAAGCCTACTATTAATGCGCCAGACCAATATCTTTGTCTGAGCCACATAAAGTACGCCAAGTGGGACCAATCTCTTCACAACATGTTGGTTGTGCGCATTAACACAAGAGGACTTCTATGGACAAATTTCTCTCCTCCCTGAAGGGTAAAAATTTGAGATATGACGAATCATATGCCAATTAAGCTAGCACATCACTCTATACACAAGGGACCAAAAATATGCATAGAAGATTTAATATATCTCATATAAATAGGTAGATTCTACCCTATTCCTCCTCTTATCTACCCTTTTTCAATTTATGTGAGCTTATTGTACAAAAACATAAAGAGAGGGACCCTTCTAACATTACAACTGTGTTTCCTAATGAACATCGATATAATTGTCAGAGTTATAATCGAATGTTGATATGCTTCAGCAAAATAGGCTATGTTCGACCGATTGACTTATACTATGTCTCCTAAGCCTCAATATAAAAAGCAAGTTGACATCTAGGAGCACGATGACGAACCGCTCTTTGCTTCAGCATATATGGCTTCGTATTTTCCCCATGGTAGGACACAATCAAGACGATGTTCTTCAAGAACACCCAACCAGAGATAATTTTACCAACTCGTTGATTCCTTAGAAGGAGTATACCAAAATACTCATTCTCGAAGATGGAATCTTGTTCGACACGAGAATCCCTATTCCTAAGAATCCAAAGCTAGGAGTAGCAATCCCCTCAATTCTAAAACTGACAGTGTAGATTCCAACTACAAGGTTTTTTCTACTAAATTGTCTGTCTTACACAAGGATGTTAGCATTTACGCCGTCGGTAATGACCAAGACGCTTCTCCATCAGAAGCCACCGAACAATGCCTCAACTCATTAGAGGTCGCTCTCAGGGACATGCCCACAATAATGCAAAATATGCATCAAATGATGACAACCCAATATTCTGCTACACCAGCACCTATCCAAGTGGCTTCATTCATACCTGCGCAGTCTACTCCTGGAACAATGTCTCTACATGATAACACAAATCCTGAGGCGGTCATAAACCAATAGTCAATAGCACCAACTCTTAATCCTTTCAATATTGGGGGTGGATCTCCACCGGTGATGATTTCTGTTCAACCAGGATCCTATCAGTCAGCCGTACCACTCCGACCAGAAGATCCTCTCGAAGCTATCAGAGAGTTGCGTGCACAAGTTGAATTTTTAAAGAATAAAGACAATCTCTGCAAGCTGGGGGTGAAATAACCTTACCCTCCGCATTGGAATAACGTTCTATTCTCTCCTAAATACAAACCCTAATCGATAGTCTTGTTTGAAGGCATGACATCACCGAGATAATATATGAATTACTTCAATATGATGATGGCTACCTATAAAACACACACAAAGAGGAGCATATACAGACAGATAGAGAGAAATGGGCTAGAATTTTCAAGTCTTTGAAATTCAAGAACATAGTGAGAAAAATAGAAGCTTTTCGTATTGTTGTGCCAAATCTTTTTTATTATTCAACTCTCCAAGTTGTTAACCACATTCCCTATATTTCTTTATTGTCTATGCAATTCTCCATCGTCGTGTATATTTCTTTATCATCGAGTGGTCCAAGGAGTAAAGTGATCATCCGTAGATCAGATCTCTATAGCTATACTTCTCCAGAATTAATTGTACTTAGATTCCTATTTTAGGATCTTTTTGTACTTTTCTTTCTTTTCAACAGTTTATAACACAAAAGTTTCATATAAACTTTTTCTCACAAACAAGATGGTGACTCTGTTGGGGATAAGCTGGTATATTGTGACCTAGCAAGAGAATAATTTTTGGAGCTTACACTATGTCTTGTTTGTGAGAAAAAGTTTATAAGAAACTTTTGTGTTACAAACTGTTGAAAATAAAGAAAAGTACAAGAAGATCCAAAACATGAATCTAAGTACAATTGATTCTGGTAAAGTATAGCTGTAGAGATCTGTTCTATGAAGGATCACTTTAATCCTTGGACCACTCGACGATGAAGAAATGCATACGATGACAGAGAATTACACACGACGACGAAAAAATATAGGGAATGATGTGAACAACTTGGAGAGTTGAACAATAAGAAAGCTTTCGCATAACGGCACGAGAAGCTAATATTTCTCTCACTCTGTTCTTGAATTTCAAAGACTTAAAAATTCTAGCCCCTTTCTCTATATCTGTCTATAAATGCTCCTCTCTGTGTGTGTTCTGTAGGTAGCCACGATTTTAATGGTTGTAAAGAATCAATTTTATAGAGTTTAGGAACGTTTACGAGAGTGTGCATATTTTTTGACAGTCAACACTGTTTTACCATTATACGCACACTTTTGGTGGATTAACACCCCTCATCGGCACTCAAGTCGAGGAAAACTCGTAAAGTGTGGGTGCCTAAGCCTCGTCATGCATATCCCAAAGTTGCTGTCAACAAGGAAAAGCGTATTTTGATTGATGAGAGTTCCCCTGTCAATTCTGTTTTATCAATGACTTGGTGGACAATTCCGTTGCGTTAAACAAATGCTATAATTCACGCAACTCGCTCAATTTCGAACAAAGGTTGGTCTACATCCAAGCTTATGAGCCTGTGCATATTCGTTGTAATATTTGGGGCAAGAAAGGCATGGACACCGCTGTCCAAACCAACCAGCGCCCAAATAAAATATTGGCCAGGAAAAATCATTCTTCTAACACCTTGATTACGCGCATAGTGGATGGAAAATTATGTACCAATCATCAAAATCCTACTATTACTGTGCCATGCCAAGATTTTTATGCAAAATAAAATACACGTAGAAAAACTGCACCAACTTTGTCTTCGCCATAGAAAGTGCGCCAAGTGGGACCAATCTCTTGACAACAGGCTAGTTGTGCTCGCGTACACAAGAAGACTACTAAGGACAACTTCTTATCCTCTCTGAAGGAAAAAAAACTCGAGATATGACGAATTACTTGCCAATCAAGCCAGCATATCACTCTATACACAAGGGACCAAAAATGTGCACAAAAGACTCAATATATCTCATGTAAAGAGGCGGATTCTCCCCTCTTCCTCCTCTTTCCTTTTTTCTTTCGATTTATGTGAGCTTTTTGTACAAAAAATTAAAGAGAGGGACCCTTCACATATTACAATAGTATTTTCTAATGAACATCGTTGCAATTGTCATAGAGTTGTAAACGAATGTGGCTATACATCAGCAAAATGATCTTTGTTTGACAGATTGACTTACACTATATCTCCTAAGTCTCAACATACAAACCAAGTTAAAAACCAGGAGCTCGATGATGAACCGCTCTTTGCTTCAGTATATATGGCTTTGTATTTTTCCCATGGTAGGAGACAATCAAGACGAAGTTCTTCAAGAACACCCAGCCAGCGGAGATTTGACCAATTCGTCGATTCCTTTGAAGGAGTAAACCAAAATACTAGTTCTCAAAGATGGGAGCTCTTCGAAACGATAATCCATATTCCTCAAAATTTAAAGCTGGGAGTAGCAATCCCCTCGATCATAAAACTGACAGTGTAGACTCCAACTACACAGTTCTTTCTACCAAACTCTCTGTCGTATACAGGGATATTAGCATTTATGCCGTCGATGATGAGCAAGACGCTTCTCCATCAGAAGCCACCGAATAATGCCTTAACTCATTAGAGGCCTCTCTCAGGGATATTGTAAACCCCCTCACCCAAAATTGGGCCTACTTGGCTTAGATAGTGAAACTAGGACTAGTTTGAACCCAATTAGAATTAGAACACATCATTTTATTTAATTATGCAATATTTATATCACTTAGTGAGCCTTACCGTTGCTTCGATAATTGGAACACTACACTAGCCACTGTCTACCTATAAATTTTACACTCTTGCCCTAGACATGAACGCCTTCTATTCTGACCTCGGTGTAACTTATAATTATGCTTTCTTATGCTACATTTTAGTCGCACAACATTTATCGCAGACGTTATTAATTAATTCTAAATAAATACGACTTTGTACCCTTGTGCGTTCCAATCAAAATTGGAGATACAATCTTGACCGTTTTGTGCAACCCAAAATTATGATAATATTCTATTCTGAGTCCTCTATGTCCATGACACTTGTGTCCTACCTAATTTTATTCTCATGTACTTCAAATTAATTCAAGAACACCATGCATATTAATTTTTGATTAATTTAATCCAGTTTTTATCTTTGTACAATTTTTTAATTGTTGGGCACTTTTATGCAAAAGTGCGTTGAGGTGTCCATACCATTGGATATAATACATGTAGAAACCTATTTTCCCTTCATAGGAATTTTTCTATAATTTTTGGAATATGCAACGTGCACATCGCCCCATCAATTAAACCTATCCTTGCATTTTAAACAATGTAAATTATAGCCCTCCAACATCCCCATGTGAGCCCAAGGCCCAACTCCAAGGAGGGTTGACCAAGCCCAAACTTTTAGGTCAAACACCTAAAAATCCTACATGTATAAATATCTCATTTTCTATTATTTTTCCCAAAACCTAAACCCAAACCAAAATTTAGTCGAAATACCCAACCATCCCTATTCATCATCTTCTTCTTCTCCTTCAACCCTTCGACCCAAGCCGAGACTCGTCGGAGTGGCACCCGCATCCGTCGTGCCCTCGCTTGAACCCTCCACGCCACGACTAACCAGCCGCCTGAACCCTCCTCCGCCTGCACAGCCGACCTCCTCTTCCCTTCTTCTTCGGTGATCATCCGTCCGAGCTTCCCCGTCGACGACCCATTTGCCTCTTCTTCGATGACACCAACCCGACCAGCACCACCGTCCTCCTCCCTTGTCACGACCCGCACCCGATGTAGGGATGCAAGTCAGAAACAATGCCCAGCCAACGTCACACCATCGGCGGTAGAACGCTGTCTTGGTCAACTATACTATCTAATTATCTCACAAAATGCATAATCCTCCCATAATATCTCAAATCCAAGAAGAGAGTAATCAACTTAATTCAATACAATACTCAATCATATTTCTATGGCACGAGAAGATATCACAAAAGTTTAACATAACTAAGCAGTTAAAAATATAACAACAACAAACAGAAATAATATCCAAACACAATAATATGCCGGACACAAATCCGGTACCAAAATGCTAAAGATAACTAACTATGCTAACTAGTGAACCCGGCTAAATCTCTCGACAGTCACTCCAGAACTAGTGTGTCCAAGTTTGTACCATCTATAGGCTGAGGTCAGTAGTATGTCGGACACCAATCTCCCGGATCCTTTAAAAAATATTTTCCAGTCAAGAATAAAGTGAAGTACAACCCAATAGCAGTTCCAATTAATTGACAAAAACTATAAAGCAGTAGAATAGAAGATGATATATACGATGAGGATATAACTAATAATCAAGAACAATGAGAGAATAGGCAATACTAACAACATAATATAATCAATGCGTACAAGAATAAAGGAATGAACTATAATGTCAGAATAGAACAAGATAATCAATGAACTGATTAATGGAATCTACAATAACTATGTGATTTGAGATACTAACTAAATATGTGATCGGCCTGGGAGATTCAATGATTACACTAAGGAGCTAACTCAACCATACGTGAATTGCAGGGTTAGTTATTAGCCAATGATTACACTACTAGCCGATAGTTTCTTGATCACATATTTAATTGGTATCTCCCCTGCCCCGACTGATATGATGGATTGAATTATGACACGTCACTAGCCAATGTATCCAATATTTAATCTACAATATTCAATGTTATCCAATACCAACAAGGACAGTATTCGATACCATCTCCATAATCAAGGTAATATCATATGACTGACGATCCAATAATAATACCAATCCGTATACTATCGTGTCAAGAATCATAAGTAACATTTTTAAATACTTGAATTATAGTGGTAATCAAATAATGAAAACTATCAGAGAATATACTCGCCTGTAGTCCAGAGCAAATGATGAGAAATAATGTCCGAACTGGTGTCACTGACCTATATATGAAATATTGCATTAATACAAGTTTTTGGGAAGAGAAATAAATTAAACTAGTCAACTTTCTAGGTTATAAAGTCATTTCTAAGTCAAAAGTCAAACTAGGTCAACTCTAAGTCAACTATGGTCAACTATACTGAAATTATGGCCAACTACCTATTTCTAGGTTGCATGAGTCTAACTCAAAGATATTGGGCTCACACACTATGAATCTAGGCCATACAAGCTACATCTTAGGATACTAAGATACCGTATCTCAGGATACGGAAATAAGGGATAAATATAACACATATGTACATATCAAACAATATTATATATATATATATATATATATATATATATATATATATATATATAATCCTAATTATAAATGCTAAATGGATACCTTGGTTTCGAACCAACTTGGTATCACAATACTAAACCTCTATTTTGATGTCCAAACCCAATACCTTGATTATACTCTAATACCTTGATACTTACCTTGGCATCTCAAGGTAAATTTAAAACCTTATTTATACTAACTACCCAACAATAATTATAAACTACTATACATTTAATATTTATATAATACTATATACCTTATTTTAGTCACCTTAATACCAAACCATAATTAGTTTACAAATATCCTATTACTTATGCCAATACCTACTACTCATACCTTGGTATATCTTGTTACTTACCTTGGTATCTCAAGGTAATTGCCAAAATCTCATATATATACTAACTACCCATTAATAATTACATATATCAATCCAATATAACTCTAGTATGTACTAATAGAATAATACTAACTACCAACTACACACAAACTATTAATACATATATACGTACATACATACCTACAAATATATAATATATAAAAGATACTCATAACAATTGATAACTAAAATATACAAACTATTCTAATAAATTTATATGCTGCAACTAAATATATACATATATAGTATACTATAATACAAATAGCAATTAGGAACATATATATATATATATAGTAATTACCATTTATATATACATATATCTATATATATATTAATATCTAATATATTAAAAACTGCCAAACTATCGCTAAATACCCTGTCCACTGTAGCAGAAAGCTGTTGTGTATATAGATACACTGAAGTTTTTGTGATAGTTTCCTGCACTGTCACTAAAAACTGTCGCTGAAGCTTCTGATACTCTGCTGATACACTATTGTTTCAGCGATAGTTTTCTGCAACTGTCGCTGAAAAGCTGCTGCTATTTGCATTTGTTGCTGCTGTTGTGACACTTCTGGCTCGCTGCTGGCGCTTAAAATATATGTATATATATATATACAATATATATATAAATACATATATATAACCCACCATATATATTTATACAATATATATTTAAATGCATATATATAACCAACAATATATATTTATACAATATATATTTAAATACATATATATAACCCACAATATATATTTATACAATATACATATAAAACTATACATATATTTATATATAGTAAATTGTATAAAATACCACATAGTAACATACACACACACATAGTAATATGTATATATAACTATACATATATGTATACATATATATAATCATACAATAATATAAATACATAATAATATATAATATAACTATATATATAACCACATATAAATATATCTACTATATTATATATACATATGCTACCACTTATAAATATATATCTATATGTAGAAAAATAGCTACATAATAAATATACACATATAATATATACATAGATATATAGATCTAAGGCACAATACTACTTAAATATATATACACAATATTATATATATATATATATATATATATATATATATATATATATATATATATATATATGGTAATTAATATATATATATATGTATATATATATATATATATATGGTAATTAATATATATATATTAAACCATTGGACTAGAAGCTTCCCTCCTCTTTGTGAAGATCCTTGCTCTTTTAGATATATGTATATATATATATATATGTATATATATCTGGTAAGGATTTGATGAAATTTGGTTGAGGGAAATTCTAGATCTAGATTTGGAATAAAAAATAAAGAGAGAGAAAGTTTTTATCCCCTTTATATAGGCCTCACTTGCCCCCTCCCTCAAGCTACTATGTAAAGTCTAAAATACCCCTTGGGGCCTCTCATGAAGAAATTAATTAAGGAGGGAAGCTTCTAGTCCAATGGTTTAATTAATTTAATCATCCTCCTAATTAATGGGCTTTCTAGTTGGGCTCAATTCTAATAATTAATACATGTTGGTCCATGAGTCTAAACTAAACTAGTTAGGTCCACTAACACAAGTCCAAAAAAAATCTAACATCTAATAATAAATAAATAATACAATAAATAAATATTTAACATGCACAATATTTAATTAATTCTGAAATGACCAAAATATCCTTTTCTAGAAAATACGGTAGTGACAAGCCTATCCCCCTTAGAATAATTTTGTCCTCAAAATTTAAGGGTGATCATACTCCTTCTAGGTCAAACCCCCAGCAATCATAGTCAAATAAGGTCTTCTCTCACCAAGAATAGTCCTATGCAAAGAATAACATGCATGGTCATGGTCTTCACCTGTCTTATTACTGTTGTCTCTGTCAGGGTATTCTATAGATATACTAACTATATAACACAAGCATCCAAAAGGTACTAAAGAATCAATCAATCAAAATAGATGAAAGGAACAGAAAGAAAGAACAGACTCTCTAACCCATCACCTGTAGTATCGGTCTCCTCGACCGTCATCACAAATGCTCCGCCCTGCCGAGGTGGCTCCCTCTGCGGGTGATAAGCAATCTGCGGTGCTACAAGTGGCCTAATTCTACCTCTCTGCCCTTGATCTGTATCTTGGCCTGGACGTTGAAGTGTCCAGAGACAATCCTTCACCATATGCTCCGTTGATCCACAATGCAAGCATTCTCCAAGTCTCTTCCGGCACATCTCCCAAGTGTGCCAAGTCTTCTTGCAATAGGTGCATTAAGAAGCCTGTTGCACCTGTCTTTGAGGCTGCTGTGGTATCTATTGTACTGGAGCAACAATAGGTTCTGGCATCTGATATTGCTACTGATAGGCTCCGAATTGTACTGGAAACTGCTGTTGCTAGAACCGCGGCCTCTTTGTCGGTCCCGTACTGTTACTGTCACCCCCAAACATATCACAGTCCCTCTTCGGCTTCAAGTTCCACTCCCGCTCGACCATGCGTGCCTCCGAAATTATCTCAGAATACATCTCGTAGAAAGACTGAATGAGAATTTTCACTTCCCAATTCAGACCCTCGCGGAAACGGATAGCCCAAACTTCTAGCTCTCTCACCAAGTACTCCGTAAATTGTCTCAGCCACCCAAACTCTGCGGCATACTCCTCTACGGACATGCTCCCTTGTGTAAGGCTCTCAAACTGCCTTCCTAATTCCAATATATCCATCCGAGCAAAGAACTTCTTCTTAAAGAGATTCTTGAATTCTCCCAAGACTGCCCCGTATTAGTAAAAATTGTCTCATTCCTGAACCAAGTGCGGGCAATGTCGAACAGTTGAAGTCCTACCGCCTCAACCTTCAGATCCTCCACAAGACGGGACACCTTCATGATTCCCTCGATATCTTCAAGCCAATCGTCAGCATAGACTATACCTTCTGTACCCTTAAAAATTCGAGGCTCAAGTTTCTTGAAATTTTGAATGTTGCCTGGCTTGATCTGAATACCTGTGGCTGTGGAGGAGCCTCTTTCTGAACTGTTGCTATAGCTATCTGATGGGCGTTTTCCATACTCTGCCGCATCATATCTGACTGCTTGTGCTGGGATTCTATCTGTGCCCTCTGTAATTCCATCATCTCTCTAAACAGTACAACCATCGGCACGGTATCTCCTAAAAATAGAGGTGGTGGAAGTTCCTCCGAAGCAATTGGAGTAGTCCTCGAAACAGGTGGAGGAGAAACCCCGAAGGCAGCCAAGACTCCTACATGAACTGATGTCGTAGGAGGTACAAACCCTACTGCCTGAGTGGAAGATTGAGAGGTGGTAGACCTCGCAGAAACTACTCCCGATCGATGGGATATAGTCTTCGGCGGCATCCTGAAGACAGATCGAAACAAAGGAGATCAATTCGACAAAAGATAAGATATTATCAAGGAAGGACAAAAGTATTCAGAAGGAATCAAAAGTAGCGATTCAATTCAGATTGGGATTCCTAGTAGTGATTGAGTATCCCTCTCTCATCCTAGTATCCTATGTCCTATCGCAGGCACGCTGTAGTACAACTAAGTCATTGTAATACCACGATATCGCATAACTTATGAAGCTTGACCTGTATGGGCCACCAATAAAAATATATCACGACCCACATCCGGTGTAGGGATGCAAGTCGAAAACAACATCCAGCCTACGCCGCAGCATCGGCGGTAGAACGCTGTCTTGGTCAAGTATACTATCTAATTATCTCACAAAATATATAATCCTCCAATAATATCTCAACTCCAAGAAGAGAGTAATCAACTTAATTCAACACAATACTCAATCATATTTCTATGGCACGAGAAGATATCATAGAAGTTTAACATAACTAAGCAGTTAAAAATATAACAACAACAAATAGAAATAATATCCAAACACAATAATATGCCGGACACAAATCTGGTACCAAAATGCTAAAGATAACTAACTATGCTAACTAGTAAACCCGGCTAAATCTCTCGACAGTCACTCCAGAACTAGTGTGTCCAAGTCTATACCATCTATTGGCTGAGGTCCGTAGTATGTCGGACACCAATCTCCCGGATCCTCTGAAAAATATTTTCCAGTCAGGAATGGAGCGAAGTACAACCCAATAGCAGTTCCAATTAATTGATAAAAACTAGAAAGCAGTAGAATAGAAGATGCTATCTACAATAAGGATATAACTGATCATCACGAACAGTGAGAGAATAGGCAATACTAACAACAGAATATAATCAATGCGTACAAGAATAAAGGAATGAACTATAATGTCAGAATAGAACAAGATAATCAATGAACTGAATAATGGAATCTATAATAACTATGTGATTTGAGATACTAACTAAATATGTGATCGGCCTGGGAGATTCAATGATTATACTAAGGAGCTAACTCAACCATACGTGAATTGCAGGGTTAGTTAGTAGCTAATGATTACACTACTAGCCAATAGTTTCTTGATCACATATTTAATTGGTATCTCCTCCGCCCCGACTGATATGATGGATCGAATCATGACACGTCACTAGCCAATGTTTCCAATGTTTAATCTATAATATTCAATGTTATCCAATACCAACAAGGACAGTATCCGATAACATCTCCATAATCAAGGTAATATCCCATGATTGACGATCCAATAACAATACCAATTTGTATACCATCGTGTCAAGAATCATAAGTAACATTTCCAAATACTTGAATTATAGTAGTAATCAAATAATAGAAACTATCAGAGAATGTACTCGCCTGTGGTCTAAAGCAAATGATAAAAAATAATATTCGAACTGGTGTCACTGACCTATATATAAAATATTGCATTAATACAAGTTTTTGGGAAGAGAAATAAATTAAACTAGTCAACTTTCTAGGTCATAAAGTCATTTCTAAGTCAAAAGTCAAACTAGGTCAACTCTAAGTCAACTATGGTCAACTATAGTCAAATTATGGTCAACTACCTATTTCTAGGTTGCATGAGTCTAACTCAAAGATATTGGGCTCACACACTATGAATCTAGGCCATACAAGCTACACCTTAGGATACTATGATACCGTATCTCAGGATACGATAATAAGGGATAAATATAACAAATATGTACATATCAAACAATATTATATATATATAATTCTAATTATAAATGCTAAATGGATACCTTGGTTTCGAACTAACTTGGTATCACAATACTAAACCACTATCTTGATATCCAAACCCAATACCTTGATTATCCTCCAATACCTTGATACTTACCTTGGCATCTCAAGGTAAATTCAAAATCTTATTTATACTAACTACCCAACAATAATTATAAACTACTATACATTTAATATTTATATAATA
This sequence comes from Iris macrosiphon, assembly GCA_036927795.1. Lineage (NCBI taxonomy): Eukaryota > Viridiplantae > Streptophyta > Magnoliopsida > Asparagales > Iridaceae > Iris > Iris macrosiphon. The sequence continues at coordinate 18,689,955 of JAYESA010000017.1, forward strand.
CTATATACCTTATTTTAGTCACCTTAATACCAACCCATAATTAGTTTACAACTATCCTATTACTTATGCCAATACCTACTACTCATACCTTGGTATATCTTGTTACTTACCTTGGTATCTCAAGGTAATTGCCAAAATCTCATATATATACTAACTACCCATTAATAATTACATATATCAATCCAATATAACTCTAGTATGTACTAATAGAATAATACTAACTACCAACTACACACAAACTATTAATACATATATACGTACATATATACCTACAAATATATAATATATAAAAGATACTCATAACAATTGATAACTAAAATATACTAACTATTCTAATAAATTTATATGCTACAACTAAATATATACATATATAGTATACTATAATACAAATAACAATTAGGAACATATATATATATATATATATATATATATATATATATATATATATATATATATATATATATATATATATTAATTACCATATATATATACATATATCTATATATATATTAATATCTAATATATATATTAATTACCATATATATATATATACATATATCTATATATATTAATTACCATATATATATACATATATCTATATATATATTAATTGACATAAAAAGCACCATAACTTTCTCAATAGGCCTCCTATGAACACAAAACCAAATTCTATGGGTAGCCTATGCATATGGGTTGATTTCTCATGGTTAAATCTCAGATTTAGAATCTAATTTAAGAGAAAAAACTACATTATACCTATTGGGAGATGGATTCCCAATAAAACCTCCAAAATTGGTGAAATTGGCCTCCAACTTGTAGATCCTTGCTCCTCTTTGTAGATCCTTGCTTCCTCCTTCTAGATCCTTGCTCTTCTAGTGTCCAATGGTGATTTGTAAAGGAAATGGATGGAAATTTGGTAGGGATTTGATGAAATTTGGTTGAGGAAAATTCTAGATCTAGATTTGGAATAAAAAATGAAGAGAGAGAAAGTTTTCATCCCCTTTATATAGGGCTCACTTGTCTCCTCCCTCAAGCTACTATGTAAAGTCTAAAATACCCCTTGGAGCCTCTCATGAAAAAATTAATTAAGGAGGGAAGCTTCTAGTCCAATAGTTTAATTAATTTAATAATTCTCCTAATTAATGGGCTTTCTAGTTGAGCTCAATCCTAACAATTAATACATGTTGGTCCATGAGTTTAAATTAAACTAGTTAGGTCCACTAACACAAGTCTAAAAATAAATCTAACATGCTTAAAATAAATAAATAATACAATAAATAAATATTTAACATACACAATATTTAATTAATTATGAAATGACCAAAATATTCTTTTCTAGAAAATACGGTAGTGACATCCCTGCTCTGTCCATCTCTACCACCACGACAACCCGCCTGATCCCCACTCGACGAGCCGCTGGGATGGACACCCGTGCACGACACCAATCCTCACCTGGAGCCGCTGTCCCGACCCCGGCCGCCTTCATCTTCCCCGAGCAGTCCCGCCGGAGAACCCCATCCCGACCTCGACTCTTCCTCCCGTTCTCCTTCCCTAACTCCTTCTCCTCCCCGGCCACCTCCCTCAGTCGTCACCACTACACCACCAGTAACACCACTGCCACCCGAGCCTTCTCCTTCTTCCACCACCTACCTCCCCGACCACAGCCTCCTCTCCTCCCTGTCATCATCACCTTCCTTGGCCGTACCTCCCCTCCCCCTGGCTGGAGCACCCCATCATCATCATCCACTTTCATCATCACCATCATTACCATCATCAACATCACCTTCACCATCATCTCCACCTTGATCATCACCATCTCATCATCATCATCACCAACACCTTAACCCTAATCGTCCACATCATCATCCTCGTCATCACTATCATCCATATCATTATCCTCATTACCACCATCCTCCGCATCATCATCCTCGTCATCACCATCCCCCTATCATCATCCACATCACCACTATTATCATCATTTCCATCATCATTACCATTGTTATCACCATTGTAATTACCTTAACCCTAATCAATATATATATCCTCACTGTTATCCTCATTATTATGGACCCGTCACCCTTGTCGAAGACAACCCATAACAGTCACCCTCGATTACTGTGCCTGTGAATGCTGACCCCAAAGAGCTATTGGTTCGTTCTGTGTGACTTCAGGAGCAGGTTATTGGCACTATGCAGCTTCTGGCCAGGCAAGTATACCTTGCCTTATTGTACTATTTAAATTCTGTTACTAGTTGTATGTTTATTAATTTAAAATTATATAACTGTGTGCATCTGAGAAGACTCGGGTGCAGTCAATGAAGGCATTGACGTTAGGATTTATGTCTGACCTAGTGTCTAGTAGACCCACCTAAAGTTGTGGAGTTATCGGTATGACTCTCCAGGCCTTGACATATTTTTTACACGTGTTGTGAGTCTCATATAGGGCACGGACTTGTGTATGCGGTTGGCCACCTATACGTGTAGGTCGTGCGACGGATAGGGTATAACTGCTAATAGTGATGCATGTTAGAAGACTTAGCAGTTATTAGTAGTCGGAGCATAGACTATTGTAGTACGAAGGTCCAATCCTTGTCCTTGTTTGGTTGTAAGGTTGGACTATTGATCTAACGATAGACTATCAGCCAGAGTTACGACACCGATACTTGCACTCTATCTCGATGCAGTAGCTACAGCGTGTTATGGATACAACATGCATAGATTATTAGGCAGAAAAGACAATTAGTAGGCTTATGGGACAGACATTTGGCTACCATAGTTTCAGAGTAAACTGTGGGGCTGTGAGCCTCAGTGTTACCCGGTTATGGGCCAGTGTTACCCGGTTATGGACGTATATGCTTGTCGATACATCCGGCAGAGGTTACTAGCTGCGCGCTATCATGATCGATGATGTATTCAGCATATACTCCTGGCATCTAGTTTACAGCTAATGCCAGGTACTTAGCCTCTGGCTCGACGCTATGCTTTATACCTTTCACCTACCCATATGTACCAAGGTTGTCTTCAAAGTACATTTCACTTAGCTGGTTAGTTCACCCTCAAGTTTTTACAATATTTAATTTATGGCATGCTTCTATGTATCTTGTTATGTCCCTTTGAGGACCTGGTCCCTTTCCAGGTGTAGATGTTCATGAGTATTGCAGGAGCGTAGATCTGGACTTGCTACATATATTTGAGGTATTCTCTTCGAGCCCGTGATTGTTAGTTGATATTCTTATATTGTGTTTGTTGTGTTGCACTTATATATTCTAGTTTGGTAGTGGATTTGTTTCCACCCGACTATTACCTTTAGATACTTTATATTGAGATCTAGTTTCATAGATATTGGTTATTCATTTTTATTTGATTTCTGTGGATGAGATTTATTTATGCCCTATGACTTGTGATAAATATATACTACTTATGAATTATTGTTCATGATACAGCGTACGCATGTGTTATGGTTTCCATATATTGGAGTTGCTATATACTTGCAGCTGGTATGCTTACGTGTCCTAGTTCTACGTATTTTGGGATTGGGGCATGACATATTTTTAGTGGTAGCCCATGCAGGTCAAGAATATATTATCTCAGTTACGTTACTGTACCGAGCAAGCCTGCAAATAGGATTAGAGTATAGGATCTCATCCACATTTGACTATGATTCACCTTCCTTCCAATCTGTTCTATTTGAATAGCTGTATCCTGCTTGATTCATGTGCTTTCCTAATAGTTCCTTGAGTATAGCCTTCCCCTAGAATATAGAAGTCCCTGTTGTTAGATAATAAGTAGGGTAAACTTCCTATTAAGAGTACAAATAGGATAATGACACATCACTGAGTTAGAATACTTAATGAACCCTAGCATTCCTTACTACCTAATGAACCCTAGCAACCCTTACCTGTAGAATGATTGACCATTATTCTTTGATAATCAGGGATGACTTGAGAGTAGTATAGACACAACTAGAGTGAGTTATAAATTTAACCATATTGTTTGACCTAGCATTGAGGGACCAATAGAAATCCAAGATTGAATATTAGGACCAAAACTTAACTTTTATAGTGAGATAGTATTATAGAACTATAAATTTAGGTTCTTGTCCTGATACTAGTAGACAGTACCTTAGGAAGCCAAGAGGAACGAATATAACATTTTCCTCGATCAAACCTCGAGCACAGATATTAGCATACCTCCTTTCCCTTAGGAAACCATGATATTATCTAGAGTCCCTCTATTTTTATTTTATATCTTATTCCTCTGCAACCTTAACGTTCGCCAATTGTGCGACGACTAAATTATGTTCTTCCTTTCTTTATTTCCAACTCGTGCCACATAACTCTTATGATTGTAGGCTAAGTGATTTTATTTTATGTTGGGATATATAGTTTGCTAGGATTATAGTTGTTACTCTTGAATTTTGAATTATGTGATTAGTATTTAGAACTTGATAGTTTAAGTTATTCTTGTAGATTATGACCTAATGATTATCCCTTAGTTTTAAATTGCGTAACTTGTACCACACCTCGATACGAGTTATATCTTCCTTTTTCCCTTTAAGGCCAGTAACTCTTCCATTCTTACTATTGATACTTGTTCTATAAGTACTATGACTAAGACTTAAGATGACCATGACCTATATAATAGGATACTCTAATAAGTACCAAGACCTCTTCTCGTAATCCTTAATAGGAGTTTCTACATTATCCTTAAGGCATTACTGTATTAATTTATTCTTTTAAGTTGGGTAGTGTGCCTCATAACCTAGTATCACATAGTTCTTTTGACACACTAATGAAGTGTAATTGAATGACCTTAACTATAGACTTGCATAAGATGATAATATTTATTCAAACTGTAGAACTTAGAAGCCCATACCCCTATTTAGTCGACTAGCGACTTAGACAAGGAGATAGTATGACAACTGTAGAGACTGTAAAGTTTTATCTTTTTATGAACTTGAATTATTTGGTAACTTCTCTCATCATAATCTAGCGTACTTATACTTTTTGTACTACCTTGACTTATGCTGCTATTATAGCCTAGTTTTGCAAGCTTATCCTTTTATCAAGCTTGTTCATGACATATGTATTATTGGGTCGACACATTAAGATAATTGTCTATTCAAAATCAGTGTATTACGGTCTGATCAACCTTAGTATATTTTGGTTCGCTCTTCACATGACTACTTTACGTGGATTGAGATATATAGTTGACTAGTAGACGAATATACTTGTCCACTAGATATGTTAGAGCATATCATATCAAGTACATAACTGTATTAATACGAGCTTGCGAATAAGAATTTACCAACTATGATTTCAATCCACAACTTCCTTGACACTTTCCATTTGAATTCTTTAAATGCCTTGATTCCCACACTTCTATTCTATTACCTACCCCTTGAACTCTTTATTATTGCTTTTCGTCTTCCCTTATTTCGGAAAGACGAAACCTCATGCTTGACATAAGTTTGATACACAGATAAGTACTAGATATACCCCATAGGCTAATCATATGACTTGGTGACTCCCTTTTATAGTTGATTAAGGGCATATCATAGATGATATGTTTGGTGTTAAAACATTGAGGATTAAATAACATGATTAAATAATTTGAGGAATAGCTTTCTTAGATGTATAGCCTTAGATGATAGATGGGTAAATTTTAAGTTGGGTAGAAACCGCAATGTTAAAAATTGAGGTAAATTCTTTTAGACTATGACCAAGTGAGATTAGATAGAGAGAAACCATGCCTTATTTTAATTTCGAGGACAAAATTAGTTTAAGTTGGGTTGATTGTAAATCTCCTCTCCCAAAATTGGGCCTACTTGGCTTAGATAGTGAAACTAGGGCTATTTTGAACCCAATTAGAATTAGGACACAGCATTTTATTTAATTATGCAATATTTATATCACTTAGCGCGCCTTACCGTTGCTTCGATAATTAGAGCACTACACTAGCCACTGTTTACCTACAAATTTCACACTCTTGCCCTAGACATGGCCGCCTTCTATTCTGACCTCGGTGTAACTTATAATTATGCTTTCTTGTGCTACATTTTAGTCGCACAATATTCGTCGTAGACGTTATTAATTAATTCTAAATAAATACGACTTTGTATCCTTGTACGTTCCAATCGAAATTGGAGACACAATCTTGACCGTTTTGTGCAACCCAAAATTATGATAATATTTTATTCTGAGTCCTCTATGTCCATGATACTTGTGTCCCACCTAATTTTATCCTCATGTACTTCTAATTAATTTAAGAACATCTTGCGCATTAATTTTTGATTAATTTAATCGAATTTTCATCTTTGTGCAATTTTCTAATTGTTGGGAACTTTTATGCAAAAGTGTATTGAGGTGTCCACACTGTTGGACACAATAGATGCAGAAACCTATTTTTCCTTCATAGGAATTTTTCTATAATTTTCGGAATGTGCAACGCGTACACCGCCCCCTCAATTAAACCTATCCTTGTATTTTAAATAATATAAATTATAGCCCTCCGACATCCCCATGTGAGCCCAAGGGCCAACTCCAAGGAAGGTTGACCAAGCCCAAACTTTTAGGTCAAACACCTAAAAATCCTACATGTATAAATATCTCATTTTTCTTTATTTTTCCTAAAACCTAAACCCAAACCAAAATTCATCCGAAATACCCAACCATCCCTATTCATCATCTTCTTCTTCTCCTTCAACCCGCCGACCCCAGCTGAGACTCACCGGAGTGGCACCCGCATCCGTCGTGCCCTCGCCTGACCCCTCCACGCGACGTCCAACCCGCCGCCGAAGCCCTTCTCCGCCTGCACAGCCGACCTCCTCTTTCCTTCTTCTTCAGTGATAACCCGCCCAAGCTTCCCCGTCGACGACCCCGCTGCCTTTTCCTCGACGACACCAACCCGACCAGCACCACCGTCCTCCTCCTGCTCTGTCCACCTCCACCACCACGATAACCCGCCGGATCCCCACTCGACGAGCCGCCGGGCTCGACACCCGTGCACGACCCCACTCCTCGCCTGGAGCCGCTGTCTCGACCCTGGCCGCCTTCATCTTCCCCGACTGCACAGCACCGAGTAGTCTCGTCGGAGAATCCCATCCCGACCTCAATTTTTCCTCCCGTTCTCCTTCTCTAACTCCTTCTCCTCCCCGGCCACCTCCCTCAGCCGTCACCACCATACCACCAGCAACACCACCAGCAACACCACCGCCACCCGAGCCTCCTCCTTCTTCCACCACTGACCTCCCCGACCACAGCCTCCTCTCCTCCCTGTCATTAATACCTCCCCTGGCCGGACCTCCCCTCCTTCTAGCCGGAGCACACCATCATCATCATCATCCACTCTCATCATCACCACCATTACCATCATCAACATCACCTTCACCATTATCTCTACCATGATCATCACAATCTTATCATCATCATCACCAACACCTTAACCCTAATCATCCACATCATCATCCTCGTCATCACCATCATCCATATCATCATCCTCGTCATCACCATCCTCTATATTATCATCCTCATCATCACCATTACCCCTATCATCATCCACATCACCATCATTATTATTATTTCCATCATCATTACCATCATCATCACTATTGTAATCACCTTAACCCTAATCAATATATATATCCTCACTGTTATCCTCATCATTATGTACCCGTCACCCTTGCCGAAGATAACCCGCAGCAGTTACCCCCGATTCCCGTGCCTGTGCACGCTGACCCCGAAGAGCTATTGGATCATTCCGCGTGACTTCAGAAGCAGGTTATTGGCACTACGCAGCTTCTGGCCAGGAAAGTATACCTTGCCTTGTTGTACTGTTTAAATTCTGTTATTAGTTGTATGTTTATTAATTTAATATTATATAACTGTGCACGTCCGAGAAGACTCGAGTGCAGTCAACGATGGCGTTGATGTTAGGATTTGTGTCTGACCTAGTGTCTAGTAGACCCACCTAAATTTGTGGAGTTATCGGTATGACTTCCCAAGCCTTGACATATTTCTTACACGTGTTGTGAGTCTCATGTAGGGTACGAACTTGCATATGTGGTTGGCCACCTATACGTGTAGGTTGTGCGATCGATAGGGTATAACTGCTAATGTGATGCATGTTAGAAGACTTAGCAGTTATTAGTAGTCGGAGCATAGACTATTATAGTACGAAGGTCCAATCCTTGTCCTTGTTTGGTTGTAAGGTTGGACTATTATTCTAACGATAGACTATGAGCCAGAGTTATGACACCGATACTTGCACTCCATCTCGGTATATTAGCTACAACATGTTATGGATACAACATGCATAGATCATTGGGCAGGAAAGACAATTAGTAGGCGTATGGGACAGATATTTTGCTGCCGTAGTTTCAGAGTAAACTGCGAGGCCGTGAGCCTCAGAGTTACCCGGTTATAGGCCAGTGTTACCCGGTTATGGGCCAGTGTTACCCCGTTATGGGCGTATATGCTTGTCGATACATCCGACAGAGGTTACTAGCTGTGCGCTATCATGATCGATGATGTAGTCAGCATATACTCGTGGCATCCAGTTTACAGCTAATGCCAGGTACTTAGCCTCTGGCTCGACGCTATGCTTTATACCTTTCACTTACCTATACGTACCAAGGTTGTCTTCAAAGTGCATTTCACTTAGCTGGTTAGTTCACCCTCGAGTTTTTATAATATTTAATTCATGGTATGCTTCTATGTATCTTGTTATGCCCCTCTGAGGACCTGGTCCCTTTCTAGGTGTAGATGTTCATGAGAATTCGCATGAGCGCAGATCCGAACTTGCTATGTATATTTCGAGGAGGTATTCTCTTCGAGCCCGTGATTGTTAGTTGATATTCTTATATTATGTTTGTTGTGTTGCACTTATATATTCTAGTTTGGTAGTAGATTTGTTTCCACCCGACTATCATATTTAGATACTTTATATTGAGATCTAGTTTATTAGATATTGGTTATTCATTTTTATTTGATTTCTGTGGATGAGATTTAGTTATGCCCTGTGACTTGTTATAAATATATACCACTTATGAATTATTGTTCATGATACAGCGTATGTATGTGTTATAGTTTTCATATATTGGAGTTGCCATATACTTGCGGCTGGCATGCTTACGTGTCCTAGTCCTACGTATTTTGTGATTGGGGCATGACAGATGTGCACACTATGATACAAAATATGGATCAAATGATGACAGTCCAACATTCTGCTACACTAGCACCTGTCCAAGTGGTTTCATTCATACCTGCACAACCTACTCCTGGAATAATTCCTCTGCAGGATAACACAAATCCAGAAGCGGTCATAATCCAAGTGTCAATAGCACCAACTCTTAATCCTCTAAATATGGGGGGTGGATCTCTGCTTGTGATGATTCTTGTTCAACCAGGATCCCATCAGTCAGGTGCACCACTTCGACCAGAAGATCCTCTCGAAGCTCTCTGAGAGTTGCGTTCACAGGTCAATGTTTTAAAGAACAAAGACCAACTCCACAAGCTGGGAGTAAAATAGCTTTATCCTCCGTATTGGAATAATGTTCCGTTCCCTCCTAAATACAAACCCCAATCGATAGTCTTATTTGAAGGCAATACATCACCAAGCCAATATATCAAATACTTCAATATGATTATGGCACAACTGCATAAATAAGATGCTCACTTTACTAGATTATTCTTGGGATGCTTGGCCTGCATAGCCTACGATTGGTATCACAGTTTACTAGATAACTACATATCCTTATTTGATGACATGAAGTATCTTTTTCTCTTACGATTCTATGAGGGAGGCATGAATATGATGATGTTTTCACTTATCGATATTAAACAGAAGGAGAAGGAATCCGCTCTTGAATTCGTTGAGCGGTTCTGCCAGACAACTCTGAAGTTATGCCCCGATATTCCAGACTCCGTATTCATTGATACATGCAAAAAGATCCTAATGCCTATAATAGGGCTCTGAACATATCAAACTCAATTTTAAGACTGGACGACGTTCATCATCGGGTTCGAAGTTGTTGAAGGCAAAGCGAAAATGGCACCCAATTTGAGGTTACAAATTACCAATGTGGAAGGGAAGCATCGCTCCAATAGTGCGAATAATCACAAAATCAAAGGAAATGAGATCTTGGCAATAAATTTGTCAAAGTGACCCACCTCTCCTCTAACACAAAATCCACCAGAGTCTTCCAGGCCTAAGAAAGAATATTCCTTTGAGGAGAGCGATAATCCCAGCATTTTCGAACGCTTGATAAAAAGCAAAAAGTTGTAGTTGCCAGATGTCAAGCAACCAAATGAGGCTGGTAAAACTAACGGCCCAAAGTACTACTTGTACCACCGATATATACTTCACCCTACCAAGGTTTGTTATTTCTTGAAAAGTAAGACACACCAGTTGATAGAAACTAAAGCTATCACCCTTCACAACGAAGAGAAGACAGTCACTGCCAATATGGTATCTCTTTAATTTGGTGACTTTTGCGCACAAGAAGTCCCGAATGGCATCGTTCCAATACCTCGAGTTATGATAGAAGTGGTAAATCTCTCACCGCCTAGAAGGCAAACAGAGGAATTAGTGCCTCTTACCACAGATTACGGCAAGATTATTTGGATTCATCCCGACCTGCTGTCAGATTGGGAACATGGAGCAGTATTTTTTAATTCAAATTTTAAGAAGGGTCAGAAGTATAAATAATGCAATATAATTTCTACAGATCATCATTCAGACAGAGATCAATATCAACATCAAGAAGATGTATCTTTCGAGATCATATTTCAAAATCTGAACATTATCCTACTAAGATCTACTAGTAAGCTTCGTTTGACGCACCGACAATGGTATATGATTGGCAGCGTTCTGCTATATTGGGTACAACAAATTTTCAGTACTTATGAAGGTGTTCTAACACAAATTCTTCCTCCTCTTTCTGCAACTATTATAGCATCGACCTCAACTCAGGTGCTTGAGGAGGATTATCCCTAATTTTATTGATACATACAGCAATCTGTATGCTTGATGCAAAATATGGGATATAATTTCCAGAAAGCTGAAGGTTTAAACTTTGGCACGGGACGACGTATTCCTCTATAACTCCAAGGATAGTATAACAAATCCTATAGTGAATTGGGCTACGATGAGACCAGCCTACAGACTCGTTCCAAGAAGGGGCATAATAAAAAGAAACTCAAGTCCTGTAACATGGTACTTCTTTCTCCAATGTCCGAAGAAGAAGCCATGACTGGTACCAGGTCCGGCAAAAATTATCATAAAACTTATGAATCTATCCTGGAATATGTTTCTAACACTCTTCCTACTTTGCCAACTCCTGATGCTCCAGTCACAACTGAACCTGGTCCTTCGAAGCCTACTACGGCAGAGAAATAAAAGCAAAAGGAAGTACGCTTCGACAAATCTCTGAAGAAGAATGTACCCCAAGGACTTGAAAAGCCCTATAATTTTGACATATTGGCACAATTAGCCAATACCCTATCCCGACTCTCCATATTAGAGTTACTTTATTTGTCGAAGGAAGCTCGTGAAGCTTTGAGTAGAGCTTTGATACATGCGGACCCATGCTTAGCTCAACTCAAGACTCCTGAGGAAGAGCCATTAGCATGTGCTCAATGCTGCACCATGATCGAGAATATTCCTAATATCACCTTCACGCAAGATGACATGCTACTCAATGATAATCATCATTACAGGCCTCTATATTATACCGATTACATCAGATCTATTAAGATGAACCGAATTCACATAGACCCTGGTTCTTCACTCAACATTATTCCTAAAAGTCTACTGAGAGGATTGAAGATACCAATGCACAATTTGTCTGCTAATAGTACTACCATTCTAGGCTTCAATGCTGGAAGGAGTAAACTGCTGTAAAAGATATGCCTAAAAATTCAAATAGGCGATCTACGTACTGAAGTCACATGCTATATGGTTGACTCTGACGTATCCTACAACATTTTGCTGGGATGGCCATGGATATACGAGCATAAAATTATACGTTCTACCCTACATCAATGCTTCAAATATGTGTACAGTAGAGGAGAGTTCAAAATAGAGGTAGCTGACCTTAACCGATTTAAAGGTATCGAAGCTATTTTGCTGACTCTATACTCTATACACCAGAGTATATAAAGGAAGAAGCATCAAGCTATTGATGAAGCTGAAAACACTCCAAAAGGAAAGCTAAAAATATACTACCAGCTGACTGGTCATGGTTTGGGATATTTTACACCACCAACAAGTCTTAAAAGTTCAGAATTAGAAGAAAAGACGCATTTTCATTCCTCTAACTCATCATTGTGGGATTCTGATGAAAGCATGAATGACGTATTCAAACAGGCTTACTCTGTAAATATGGTGTCAACTACCCCAGATGATAAAGAAGTTGAACTATTGGAACCATTCGAGAATGATCCAGGGGCACAACAAATGGATAATCAATGGGAGCTTCGGTTTGAGCAATGTGAACCACCTACAGATGATAAAATAATCCAAATTGATGTAGGAGAAGAATCTTCCCCAAGACCAATCTTCATTTACAAGAGTCTTCCTGAAGAAGATCAACATGCTTGACACCAACTGATAAATGAGTATATCGATATCTTCACCTGGAGTTAAGAGATATGCTTGGCCTAGATCCTAAAATAACCACACATAAGCTCAATATTCTTCTGGATGCTAAATCGGTAAAACAATAACAACAGAGGTTTTGTCTAAAAATGATGGATGCAATTGAAGCAGAAGTCAAGAAACTCATACCATGTGGCTTCATTCGAGAAGAGCAACATCTCGACTGCGTAGCCAATGTCGTTCCAATCATAAAGAAAAATAGAAAGGTCCAGGTCTGCGTAGATTATTGAGATCTAAACTTGGCCTGCCCAAAAGATAAATTTTCTCTTCCCATCACTCATGTCATGATCTATAATACATGTGGCTTTGAACGTATGTCCTTCATGGATGGATTCTTAGGGTACAATCAGATCAAGATGTCACCTGATGACAAAAAATATACCTCTTTTCATACAACCTCTTTTTATACACCATTAGAAGTTTATTGTTATACAGTCATGCCCTACGTCTTGAAGAATGTGGGTTCAACTTATCAACGAGCCATGAGTATAATTTTTAAGAAATATTTACGGAAAATAGTTGAATGCTATGTGGATGACTTCGCTGTCAAGAGTCACTCCAAAGATGATCAATTTTAAGATTTGAAAATGTGTTCGAATTGATGCGCCACCACCAGTCGATGATGAATCCAACTAAATCCTTTCTGGTAGTCTCCAGTGGCAAGTTATTTTGATATTTTATAACTTCCAAAGGTATTCACATTGACCCCGATAAAATAAAAGCTATCCTCGAAATACGGCCTCCACATAATCTCAAAGAACTTTGTAGTCTACAAGACCGTTTGACATATATTAGGAGTTTCATCTCCAATCGCTCAAGACGATGTCAACCTTTCACTCAGTTAATGAAGAAATGCGTATCCTTTTTCTGGAATGAAGTATGCCAACAAGCAATCAGCGACATCAAATGATATTTATCTAATCTGCCAGTTCTGGTATCTCCGATCGTAAGAAAACTATTTTTGATGTATGTTCGAGCAATGGATCACTCCCTAGGAAGGCTATGAATAGGCGATCTATTTTCTCAATCGCAGGATGGTCGATGCTGAACATCGATACGATCCGGTAAAAAAAGAATGCCTCGCCTTGACATTTTCTATTCAAAAGACACGATATTACGTGTCAGGTCAAACCATTCATGTTATATCCAGAGTAAATCCTCTCCGGGTATAATGACCAAGCCGAGCACACTCAATTATCGATTGGCTACATGGGCAATGCTGTTATCGCCTTATTACATGGTATATGTCCCGCAAAAAGCAGTACAGGGTCAAGCGCTAGCTGGTTTTTTGGCAGCTCACCATGTACCAGAAACTTTCAAACTATAATATAACATCCCAGATAAAGTCTTAGAATCTAATATGGCAATAGGAGATGACACCTAACAACTATTCTTTGATAGTGCATCAAGAATAGGACCCACATGCAACATAGTAGCTGGAGTTGGCATAGTCTTAATATCTTCTGACAAACTAATCATTCACTAAGCATATTCTCTCAGTGAACCATGTTCCAATAATATGGCAGAATATAATGCTCTACTCATCAGTCTCCAATTAGCTAAAGAATTAGACATAGAATATCCGGAAGCCTACGGAGATTCTAATCTAATAGTCAATCAGATCAGGAAAGAGAACGAGGTTCGACATGAAGACCTCATCCCTTATCATCAAGCGACAATCGAACTGACATTTACTTTCAAAAGATTCTTCATCGAGCATGTACCTCGTTTACAGAATATGGAAGAGATGCTTTGGCTGGCCTAGCAATATCATTGGCTGTTCCCCTAAAGAGACAACACTTAATTATGATAACAGGACGAGAGTTGTTTATGTACAAAAAATAACTTGCACAGTAAACATAGTTAAGCCATAACTTCAACTTCCATGTGTAAAGATTGGAGAAACCCTTTTATATGTCATGCCCCGGTCCCGCAGGGCCGTTCGTCCTTGCTTTGGTACCTACGGAACCGATCGTCCTTGCACGGGCGTGATGCCATGCAAGCCTAAAGTACGCTTGCACAAGGTGAAAGCTTTGATACAAGGGCAAGTAAGCTATTCAATACTGAAGCAGCGACATACATATATTGCAGAAAAGTGAAGAACACAATGGCATATGAAAACAGGCTCTTCTATTGATATTCATAAGTGTTACAAGCGGCGCATGGCCGAAGTTACAACTCGCTCAAGCACTTTATCTCTCGATTACAATGACATCGTTCCATAAATTATGTCCCTCTATACAAAAAAAACTTAAAGCAATCTCGATACGGCTCAAGGCATCGACTACAGATTTCTGGTTCCTTGGGATGAGGCACGACTATCGCTTCCTCGGACGAACAGGCACCTGAGAACAAGCAAACTGTTGGTGGGTCAGCACTTTTATAAGTACTGGTGAGTATAAACAACTGAATAAAAGCTACACCCCCTGAAACCCACACTAAGTAAACATGTGGCAAAATATTACATTACTAGTGATCTTGCTACTTTTACCTAAGTTCATTTCATGCAGCTCAGGATTATAGTCAGATTACCAGTTTTGCATATTCAAACTATAAGCATATGATCGGGACAGTGCTCTATCGTACAGTGTGCAGCATGTATTATGCATCATAATCTATCTCTTTGGGGCAAGGTAGCATATAGGGACTATCATTCAATCAAGCACACAAGTTGAACTATCAATTAGAGGTCGGTCCCCGAGAAACTCAGGATCGGTAGCTGTAATCCAGCTAACCAATGACTCACATTCTGATACTATTAGCATCTGTGACCAAGGTTCAGCTCTGCACTAATATTTATTGTCCGACCGATGCAATTGCATAAAACACTATCAGATAAACTCTATGATGCACATCTTAATGAACAACCAGGCTTATATGTAAACACTTGCATTTCTTACTCACGGCCGAACGGTTATCCCTACAGCAGACACACAAGTTAGCCACAATTTGCATATGTGCATAAACTTATGAATCAATCTTTTGGTGTCAACAATGATAGGTATGCAAGAAAGTAAACCTAGCATGCGCCCTATCTATATGACGGTCCATGAGTTGCCCCATTATTGGACAATAATACCCCCTAAGATCCCGTAGGACCGGACGTCAGGGTGCTCTCACAATCCCTTCCTGACCGACCGATTCCCAGTGCCCCAGGAATCGATCGAGAGACTATTACCTTGTGCACAAGTTATCCAAGACCAATACATGACAAACAATATTCACACAATATAATCAAATTCACATTCACAAACCTATAACAATCTAATAGCACACCAACCAAGATCCCGTAGGACTGGACGTCATGGCAGACTATTAGACTCTAACCCATCTTTTCAAAATCTAATAGCACACCCTCCAAGATCCCGAAGGACCGGACGTCATGGCAGACTATTAGACTCAAACATATATTTTCAAAATCAAATAGCATACCCCCCAAGATCCTGAAGGACCGGACGTCAAGGCGGACTATTAGACTCCGCTCATACGAACAAAGACTTATAGCAGTTCGATATAGCAAATAGACAAGCAAAACATATAAAGGCAAGCACGATTGATTTCATATCTAACATGCAAAACTATCTCTATCATAGCATATTACAAAGGGACATATTCAAGCGATTCATTTACTTATTTCTCTTAGCATAGCAAGGGTTCGTTTGAGCTGTGTCGGTGTAACGAAGCATGCAACATTTCTTATATCTCTTTAGCATAGCAATGGTTCTATCTTATTTCAGACAAGCATTTTCATTCTCTAGTTAGGCAGCAGATTTGTTTCAATGACAAGCTATATGTTTTCTCTTATTAGCATTCTGAGTCGGTTCTATCATTCTTCTTATGAAATAATCTTCTTAAGCAACAAGCATTCAAAAACTCAGATTCATTATTAAGTTATGCAAGAATTAGAGAATGTAGTTCTGCCCACTCACTTTGATCAATCGGTCGGGAACTCTCCGAGAAGACTTCCGTTCGATCAAGCAAGGCGATATCACTTGTACATAGCGCCTACACGGAGCAGGGCGCTACATTATAGACTACGCTGCTTATGAGATTCTTCTAGAAGATCCGAAAGAAGCCATTTCTATTAAAATATTCTCACTCAAATTCTACTATGATACCTCATCCAAAATATTATATCATCGTTCTTATGAGGGATTGCTGCTATATTGTCTTGCCAACCCTGAAGTGAGACAATTACTCCGTGAGGCTCATGATGGCATCTGTGGAGCATATCAGCCGGGTCCTAAATTATAAGACTGCCTCAGGAGATTTGGTTATTATTGGCCCACCATGGTGGTAGACGCCATAGATTACGCTCGTAAATGTAAGTCATGCCAAATTTATGATAATTTTATCCACCAACCAACAGAGTTCTTACACCCTACAACTGCCTCCTGGCCTTTTAAAGCTTGAGTAATGCATATGATTACCCCGATTATCCTATCTTCTTCTAGAGGACATCGATTTATACTTGTAATAACCGATTACTTCTCCAAATGGGCAGAAGCAGTCCCACTCATCAAAGTTATAATGTTCAACGTAATTAACTTCGTCAAACACCATGTTATCCATCGTTTTGGTGTTCCCTGGAGGATAATATATGACAACGGGCCATAATTTACCAGTCAAGCATTTTACCGATTCTATGACATAAATCGAATCCAAAATGTAGCATCTACGGCCAATAATCCAGCAGCCAACGACTTAGTATAAGCCTTTAACAAGACCATAATCAAACTCCTTAAAAAGTTTATCTCATCCAACAAACGTGATTGGAATGAGAAACTCGGAGAGTGTTTATGGGCTTATCGCACAATAGTTCAAACTCTAACTGGTTGTATACTATTCCCTCTGGTCTATGGATGTGAAGCAGTCATTCCACTCAAAATCCAGATACCTTCTCTCAGAATAGCTATTGCTAATGAGCTAAAGTAGTAAATAATGATCGATTATACCTATAAGAATTAGATGCATTGGACGAAAAGTGCCTGCACGTTCAATAATGCATTGAACTATACCAAGAACGTATTTTCAGAGCTTTTAATTGAATATTCCAGCTCGATGAATTGGTCCTTTCAGGGAGGAGACCTATGATCACAATCCATAAGAGCAAAGGAAAATTCCAAGCTAAATGAGAAGGTCCTTATGTGATAGAGAGAATATTCTCCAATAGAGCCTACATGCTTGCTAAGCCTAATAGAGATTTATTAATGATGCCTATCAATGGAAAATTCCTTAAGAAGTATGATATCAAAGCACGACATATTCTTCTCTATCTCCAACCGATTAAAATAAGATATACAGCAAAATATTTTTTTAATCTCCGGCAACTCGTAGCCTATACGGCCTCTCGAACTATTACCTATATTTATTTTTTTAATAAGACATGGGTAATGGGTCCTCAAATTTCTCCAGCGGGACAATACTCAGATCCAATAGAACATTCTCGTTGAGGTCATCTAAACGATTCTCTCCAACAAAAATGTTCCATTCTTAAAGCCCAGTTTTTTAAGGGTATCATATTCCTGATCCCTAGTTGGGTTGGGAATAATCTTACATATTTATTCACCGGTCTATAAGGGTAATGTGATTCATGTCCATATTACTCTGAATCATATTTTATTTATTATCCCCTAAAGAGAAGATAATAGTTCGCCCTTGAACTACTCGTTCTTCTCTTTCCCAGTGGAGTAAACTAGTGAACTATCCATTTTACCTTTGATAGTGTTGTATCCCGTAAAATTTATCATTTGTACTCAGCATGAGTATACCTTGAGTGATACATCTACCAAATCTCCCATAGAGTTATTCTTCCATGTCCATAATACCTTTGAGTAGATATATATTCAATGGGTCTCGATTTGAAAGTATCTCTAATATAAAAAAAATTCTTTATTGATTGAAAATAAGAAAAGGACAATATTGGTCCGAGGATTCCCATATGAGCGCATTTGTCCGATTAAATAAAAATATTGCATAGTGCGCATAGCCAGACAAGTTACAAAAATGTGTGCGACAAACTGCACATGCGCACAAAATCCAGTTTTATCTGAATGCATATTTATGCATATATATTAGTAGGATGACAAGGAAAAGGCAACATGTTCAGACTTTTCTGGTGCACGTTGACTAAAGTCTTCAGTCAGCAACACACATACAACACAATGAAGTCAAAGATGAAATTTAATTGAAGCTTAATCATGATTACATATGATGGAGATCTAGCACACCTATATTTTCATTCTAAAAATAATAATTATGCATATGGAAATCTATTAAACCATGATTTTTATATTATTTGGATATATCACAGAGCTATCCCCATCTCCGTATCCCGTCTGCTCCCGATGTGGATGAATATAGGCTTAGAAGAAATAGGCTCCTCAGTGCAAACTACAGTACAAGGAAAAAGAAATTAATGCTGTGGGCGAGGATGCTATATAAGACTGGGCCGATTTAAATTAGCAAGATCCCATTTCTATCGGACTCGATGGAGGACATGGCGAGACAAACAAAAGTTGTTTTTCTATCGCCATCCAACACTACCGCTAGAAGTCCAGGTTGGGATTCTAATCCCAATCCTGTAATCAGCACAGGGGCCATGTTAAGAGAGTGATTCCAGCAAGCTGGGTTAGAAGACAATATACTGGCTTTTGGGAAATTTGTTAGTTCAACATGAATGACAAAGCCTATGATATCTTTCTATGCTCCATCGCACAAAGAGCTCGGTAGCAACGATCTCCAGACGAGCCTCTCACCCATCGTTGAGAAGCGTCTCCTCTTGCGTCTTCTCGGTGGACAACAAAGCCGATGGAGCCATATTGCTACCGTCATCTTCGTAGGCTCACACTTAATAGTGACCATTCTCATGCCTCACAGTAAGAAAGAAATAAGTCTAAGAATGTTATTAAAGTTTTACTCCTAGTAATAGGAGAAGACGTGCCAAAGTGAGCATAGTTCTAAAAAATTACTCCTGAAAAGCTGCCTACGTCTCCATAAAGATCACATCAAAACCAAAAAGTAAGCCAAAGATAGCATGTCAACCACGACAGTAAATCTTTTAGAATTCTCCCCAGAGTGTGCGCATAAATATCTCAACAATATTTATGCTTCTAATTCAAAGTAATTTTGAATTTATTTGAACGAATTCAAAAACTTTGAAGGGGGTCTTGTAGAAGCATAAAAAGTCTGCCTTAGACAAATGGTGTAGTTTTCTACAAATAAGCCCAACAAGTAGAAGAATGGTGCACTCTCTAATTTTTTCAGAAGAAAGACGCGCATTTTCTTACTTTGGCGCACTTTCCATTAATTTTAGAGGATGGAGCACTATTCAAAGTGCAAAATAGTGGCACACTTTTTTGGTGTTATGAAAGCTGGTGCACAAATAATCTTTCCTCTTTCAGCATTTATGCAGGAAACTGACAGCTGACAGATGCAGAAACTGAATAGTCAGAAATCATCATTACAGCGGAACTGTGGTACGTAGAACTAGGTTGTCATTTAGCGACCCCGCCGCTATGCCAACTCCTTCAAAAATGCGCCGTAGTGCCAACTCCCTCAAAAGTATGTCGTATTGCCAACTCCCTCAAAAGTACGCCATAGTGCCAACTCCCTCAAAAGTGCGCTGTAGTGCCAACTCCCTCAAAAGTGCACCGCTGTGCCAACTTCCTAAAATATGCACCGCAGTGACAATCTTAATGTCACTACGACATCCTGAAAATAGATATATTTTTGAGTTTTTATATATTATTAATATTGTGGTACTTATTTTTAAATAATTGCATGATATGTGTATTTGAGATATGTATTTATATATATATATATATATATATATATATATATATACAGTGTCCTTAATGTTTGAGCTAGTAGACTTGACCTAGAAGCCCACTAGATGAACACCTGACCGAATTATAGGGTTATAAATTTAAATTATATAATTTAGGATTTAATTAATTGAGATTGTAGTAAATTACCGTGATTGTTACACCCTACCGTTGTTGCAATATTCGGGGCCCAGCCTTAGCCCATAATTTCCAATAAGTTATTGCATTCTAGACTTGACACGCCAACTTAGGCGCTGGACTTTTTCGTCACTCAAAATCATAATCCTTGGTGCTCTAATTTAATTGCACAATTTTCCGTATCCGAAATCTATTATTTAATCTTGTGTCGCGCACCTGTGTCGTTGCCATCAATTTTGAGACACCAACTCAACCCGTTTAGCCGGACCAATTAAAGGGTCCAAGACTGACACTAGGTCTACATCTTTTATGACCTTTGTGTAACTCATAATTATGCTCTCTTGTGCTTCATTTTAGTCGCACAATATTCTTTGCGGACGTTTATTTAATTTCTAAATAAAATCCAACTTTGTATCATTGTGTGTTCCAATCAAAATTGGACACACAATCTCAACCTATTTTTGTGCAACCCAAATTAGGGTAATATTCTGTTCTGAGTCTTCTTCACTAATGATACTTGTGTCCAAACCTAATTTTAGCCTCATGTACCTTGAATTAATTTTAGAACACCGCTTGCATTTATTTCTAATTAAATTGGAGATACCAACTTTGACTAATCCAATTTTAACATAATTTAATCCAAATACCCTATTAATTAAGCTCATACAAAACACACAACACCCCCTCACCCTACAAAATATACAACACCAATTCCTCCACCAATTTTTCATCATTTCATATGTCTGTACAAATACCCAAATTTAAGGGGCTTATTTATAAATGTTGCATTAGGTGTCAACACCCCATTGGTTCAAACCAAATGGAGAAGCCCTAATATTTGACTAGTCAACCCAACCCTCTCCTTGTATGAATGATTTTCCTCATGTCAAATCCTGGCCACCCATTCAAAATAGGGCTCATCATCACCACACTTTTCCATATCATATCCCCTATTTAATGTCTCTTCAATGCACCCTTCCCAAGCATGCCCTAATCCCCACACCTTGGGAAACCCCTATTTCTCTCTCCTTCCTCCTCACACAAACCGTAGCCCCCTCTTTCATTTTCCATTTCTTTCCTTCTTCTACTTCTTCTTCTTCTTCTTCTTCTTCTTCTTCTCCTCCTTTTTAAAAAGGGGGGGGGGGAATAAAACCAACTCCACCACCATCAGCCCGGCCAAGCTCCGGCCACCCAGTTCGGCCACCCTCCTCCAGCCCGGCCACCCATCTGACTCGACCCCGGCTGCTACTGCTTCAACCCCGGTGAGCTCCCTCGACCCCGACGGCCAAACTCCATACCTCCAATCTCCGGCTGCTACAACTTCTTCCCCGCTGCAAATCCCTCCACCACCCTGAACCACCCCGAGACCTCCCCCTCAGCCGAGCCTCCCCCGCCTGAAGCTCTCCCTGACCCCGCAGCACCATCCACCTCCGGCCAAACCTTCCTATGCCTCACCCGATCTTTTCCCGACTCCTCCCGAGCTCCCTCCTCCCTGCATCCCCTCCGGCCGACTAGTGACCCCCTGCCTCCTCCTTCTCGACCACCCTGTGCCACCAGCACCACCACCCCGTGCCACCAGCTCCACCACCTCCTGCCTCCTCCTTCACCGTACCACCTAAACCCGACACCAACCACTGAACCACCCAGCCTGAACTCGATCACCACCCCGCCTGAACTCGATCGCCACCCCGTTGTACACCACCACTCCACCAGTGCCACCCTACCACCACCAGTACCACCACCCTACCACCACCCGTACCACCGGCATCACCACCCCGGCACCACCAACCCCCTCCACCAGCACCACCTTCGTCGTCATCGTCGCCTTCATCGTTATCTTCGTCATCGTCAACTTCGTCTTCATCGTCGTCGTCGCCTTCGTCATCGTCATCGTGGACACCGGCGTCATCCCCGTCGTCGTCATGCATGCACACAGGTTTGGTTCTCCCCTCGCGTACACGTACGCGTGTACATATTTGTTGTATGGGTGTATGCATGTATATATGTAGTATATGTATTAGTATATGTATAATTCGTATGTATACACATATACATATATATAGTATATTTTTCAAATTACTATATACGTATTCAATAAAATATGTTAGTATGTATGTATTGATAAATATATACACATATATATACAGGTATATAGTATATGTATTAAATTGGTACATATATATATAAATATAGTATACATATATTTTTACTTGGTAAATATATATATATATATATATATATATATATATATATTAAGTATATGTATTCTTTTGTATACATATAAATATTGGTCGTTATATATATATAAATATGTGGTATGTATGTATATATAAACATATATATATATATATATAGTATATAATTCTATTTAGTGTATATACACTTATACATATTTTTGTATAAAATTATTGGTATACACATATATATGTATTATATTGAATTAATGATATATGCTAATTAATAATATATTTAATTATGAATGTATTAGGTGACCCGAGTGTAATTATGGATACCCTGTATTTATATTGACTTGTAACCCTGTAAATTGTTAGAAGATTGCCATATGTATACCGACGTACTGGCGAGATCCGTATCAACGACTGTCTGAATTCACAGCAATTACAGATATGACACCCGTGCAATTAGACGCACACTTGACCCTAGTTGACCAGTGTAATATCTAGCATAGCCCTGAGTTCATTGTGTTTTTTGTGTTAGTGTAACGTCTGATGCAAATATTATATTTTATGATATGTCTATAGGACTGTTGGATCATCCAGACGATACTCTGGAATAGGATATTGGTATTACCAGCTAAAGACCCAAGGCGAGTACATTCTCTGATAATTTCCAATTATTTGATAATTTTTATAATTCCAGTATCTAGAAATGTTACATCTGATTCTTGATACTGTGCTACACGAACTAGTATATAGATTGGATCTGCAGTCATGAGATGTTACATTGATTATCGTATTGACATTGTACACGATATTGATATTTAGACCTTGTACATGATATATTGGATATTGCTCGTGTATCGTGACATGTCATAGTTGGATCCACTGTACTAGTTGAGGGCGGGGAAGTAATTAGTGAGAAATGTGATAAAATCCATATTGTACAAGTATAGAATAATATTAGTGATAATCATACTCATCACGTATGATTAGCCAGGCCATATAGCTCTCGTACATATTCCCAAGCCGATCACATATCGAAGATACTATTTCAAATACTTAGAATAGTTACAGTTCTCTATTTTAGATCATATACTACATCACCCGTATATGATATTATACCTCGTTCTCTTTATTTTATATATGTACTGACTGTATCATATTGCCTATATTGCCTATCTCTTTATATTGTCTGTCTCTTTATTTTGCCATTGCATTTATTCATTGTCTTCTCTCAATATATAGCATCATCTGTTTATTGTTTTATAGTCCTTATCAATTAAATGGAACTGTTATTTGAGATGTACTTTGCTCCTTCCTGACTGGAAATATTTTTCCAGACTATGCCTTAAAGGACTGGTGTTCGACATTTTATGGACCACAGGGAGAGTAGCTGCAGACTTGGACTTGGTAGTTCAGTTGTGATTCCGGGAGGTCTAGCCGGAATCACTAGTTATCTAGTTAGTTTCTTAGCAGATTATTTGGTACCGAATTTATCTCCGGTATACTTTGTTGAGACTTGGATATTATTGTTGAGTTAGATTATTTCTATTTAGACTTGTATTGTATTTTATTTTATTTTCTTCGAGATCTTATCATGATGTAGTTATGTGATTGAGTATGTTGTTCATATTATATTGTGTTATCCGTGTCTCCTTATAGAGTTGGATGCTCGTGTGAGATTGTTTAGATAGTATCATGACCTAGACAGTATTCTACCGCTGATGCTGCGGCGTAGGCTGGACGTATCCATGTACTCGTGCCCCAATTCCGGGTGCGGGTCGTGACACTTAACAAAAATGTGCCAGTCTCCAGACGACTTCTAAAGTGTGCATAATATTCTAACCAACAGTGAGCAGTTATAATTGTGTGTCTTACATGTCTTACTTCTCATAAAAAGTGTATAAATAACTGTCTCCATGACCTATGATTTCCTCATATAGGAAGCTACATGTCAAGCAGGCAGCAAGTTGTGCACCCACTCATACATAACGTGGGATGTTAATCCTCCAAAAGTGCGCGCCTAATGGTAAAACCATGTTGACTGTCAAAATGTGCACACAATCTCATAACTGCCCCTAAAATCTATAAATATAGATTTTGTACAACCATTAAAACTGCGGCTACCTACAAACATACAGAAAGAGGAGCATATACAGATAAATAGAGAGAAAGGGGCAAGAATTTTTAAGTCTTTGAAATTCAAGAACAGAGTGAGAGAAATAGAAGCTTCTCGTGCCATTATGCCAAAGCTTTTTTATTGTTTAACTCTCCAAGTTGTTCACAATATTTCCTATATTTCTTCGTCGTCGTGTGCAATTCTTCGTCATCGTATGCATTTCTTCATCTACGAGTGGTCCAAGGAGTAAAGTAATCATCCACAGATCAAATCTCTACAGCTATACTTTTTCAGAATAAATTGTACTTAGATTCATGTTTAGGATCTTTTTGTACTTTTCTTTATTTTCAACAGTTTGTAACACAAAAGTTTTATATAAACTTTTCCTCGCAAACATGGAGTCTTTTGTATCTTATATTCTTCTTGATTGATTCCATATATAATGTTTTTGATATATTTGCATCAACCGTCCTATCTATATCCTTTCGTTCCTTTCAGTTAGCAATGGTTGAGACAAAGCATAGTAAAATCCATAAGGATAAGAGGGTACTTGTCTCTAGGAGGTTTAAACATTCATTGATTTAGCTTCCTGTTGGTTTTACTAACCATAATTACTCAATAAATCAACCTAGAAAGTATTGTTAGGTTGCCTATAGGAATTATTTATGTATGGTACTTATATATAAAACTATTTATGTTGTGTGATTTTTAACGGCAAAAATCTTTAAGTGGTTAGTTTGTAGCATTCACTTTCATAGAAAAATTAAAATCTTATAGAATTTTTTATTTTTATTAAGATTTGAATATGTTAGAATCATTTAAAGTGGAAATTTCTATTTCGGGATCACAGGGTGTCATACATAATCTTATACGTGAAACATGATAATACAAGACAATATATGGTCATTAGGGACCCCAAAAAACCCTAATTTTCTAATTATAATATTTTAGAATTCTTAAGAACTTTTAAATAATTAAAATCTAGAGAACCTAATTTTTGACGACTTTTCAGGAATTACTGCGGGGTAGCACTGGAATATTTTGGTTCCAAACTTTTTATTTAGACTTAGAATGCCTAAATATATTTTCTAGAATTTATTAGCTTTTTTCATATGTTGTAGAAAATAATCAAGTAGATTCACGTAGCTGCTAGTTATGTAGATATTAGTTATTAAATGAAGGACCAACAAATATAAATAAATAAGCTTATCGTGATATTATATAATATAGGATGGATTTCTTAAACTCCATGAGGCGACGACATAATAAGCTATTTTAGCAGGAGAGTGAAAGGGTGGTACTACCTCCCAGCCCCCTATTCCATCTAACGACGGGCTATAGAAGATCGCGGCTGGTAGTCGTCACATAGGTACATACTACTATACGGGATCATATGACACATATGTTATGACGTCGACCTCTAGAGCTCTCTCCTCTAATAGTGCACATTTGAGGGAAATGCAGCATTCAAAGGAGTTAGTACAAGTCCAAGAGGCCCTAGAGCGGTATATTGCATCTCTTCGCGATGACTTGATATGGAGGATGTCAAAGACGGTGCTTCACACCTAGCCCAGCTGGATGAGTCAGCCTTCATGTCAAATTTTGAGTCACTTGAGCGCAATATTGCAGAGCTCACCCAGTTATCCCAAACAATGTAGTATAATATTACATTACTAAATGGGTCAAATTATACTAAATAAGTTATTAGCACAGAGCAATGTTAGGCTAGTCTCCACCAAGATTCCTATAATTCTGGATTATTGCAGTTGGAGTAGAATGCCTTCCAATAATGTCGGCGTTGACATTGTCTCTACTGACGACACCCGTTTAGCTAACAACACTGCAGCTTACAAAGGATATCATTGACCCGATTGTCTCGTAACTTCATGTCGGTGCTCCTCCACCTTCCTGATAGCATTCCAAGATTGGACATATTTTTCTGAGTTTGTTTATCGGCCCAGGTTGGTTCTTTAATTTCATCAGTGTTGTATTAGAATTTCTATCAAACGTTGTTGTTCTATTTCTTATTTTAGTTTGGTGAATGTGTGATCCAGTTTGGTGATTCGTACTATATTAGTTAAGTTTGGTTTATGGGAATAAGTTTGGTGATTCATGTTATCTTATTTTAGTTTGGTGATTATGTGTATCAATTTATCTCCATATTTTTATTCTGGGATATTAAATTTCCTGTCAATTTTTGATGTATATAGTAGCGTTTAGCGTCGAACCAAAATATCTTTAAACATATCAAAACTAGCCTACACGTTGTTAAATATCAAAAGTTAGCAATGTTGTAAACCCCCTCCCCATAATTAATATTTTATATATTTGCATACGACATTTTAGACTTTTAGTACTATAAGTTACCTAAATACCATCTAGGATATTAGTAATTGAAGTAGGAAATAATTTAAGTGGGCTTAGGATTAATTATTTGGAGAAGAGGCTTTGTGGCCTTTCTTTCATCTCACCATTGTGGGCTATTGTATTCTTTAAAACAATCCCTCCCAAGCATGTCATGTATTTAGGCTTAAACCATTACCTTTGATTTTGTCCCCTTTTCCCTTACAATTTTTATTTAACCAATCCAATTGCGCCAATTGCATTTAGCTCCTCAACCAAGACATTTTGTATTTCGCTACCACAAGATTCCCATGTTCAACTCCTTCCGACCCATTCTATCTTGCACACACTTAAGAGCACCCAAACCCAAAATTTTTAAATTAGTTAGAGAGAAGCATCGTCTAGCTATTACTATGTGCATGGTACTATGATAAGTCGTGCAATAGCAGGCACGTGAGTACGGACATGCAAGCCAATCTCCATCTATCTACCGTTCCTTCTTTTCCTCTCTCTCTCTCTCTCTCTCTCTCTCTCTCTCTCTCTATATATATATATATATATATATATATATATATATATATATATATATATATATCACTTCTTATCTAAACTATCTAAACTCTAGCCGCCTATACCTGAGCAGGCTACTACCCAACCCCTTTGTCCTGATCGACGAGAGGCATCGACGTCAAAGTTTTGCCACCTCACGGTCGATTTAGGTCTTCCCTGCAGTGTTTTGGATCCCGTGTTCCTCTCCTTCCCATCCTCCTTATCGTTTCCACTCATGTCAGCTATATTGATTGCTCGCCAGACACAGTGGTGGTGATCCTGGCGAGCTAAGGGATTGATGTAGAGTGTTCATCGCCTCAACCAGAAGGCTGCGGGTGATGAACATCGTGAGCAATGATGCCCACTTTCCCAAGAGAAAGTGATCTAACTTCCCACTAGGTATTGATCTCCATCACCTCTTTTTAACTCTTGTATATTTGTGCTATGATCTAGCCTAGGTTTTCAAGTAGGTTATATGAACTGTGTGTTAGGTTTACTCTTAAAAGAATACAATATGTAGGGATGTGTTATATTTTTAGTTAATGTGGAGTACAATTAATGTGTCATCAAAGTATTAAAAACCTATGCTTTAGTTATAAATATGTGGAGGTGTGTTCTTCCCTAAAGAAAACACCAGGAACTAAATGGGAAATGGATCTAAACTATAAGTGTTTTGTGTGATTAACTAAAAAGGGATGAAAGAGGTGAGGGGAATATTTTACTGGCCTTTGAATTTTATTATTCTTTGATACATGGAAAAGAAAGGAAGCATGCCATAAGCATACATGTGTAGAGGAAGTATATGAGTGTGTGTGGGGGACTGGATGAGGGCCTGAGGGAGCAGTTATATGCTTAAATCTTGTTTGAACCTTGAGAAAATAATCTATGATAGAAGATATGGATTTGTTGTGTATGTAAGCTTTGTAATAAGTGATAGCATTGGCTGTATGGGTTTCTAAATACCAGTTTAAAGGAGTGGTATCTTAACATACTGGTAAGGGTTGAGCCTTAGTGTTATCCAAAGTAGAATAGTATAATGTTATAATGTGCTTGTTTCCTTTAGACACTGTGAATAATAAGTGCAAGCAATGATGAAGTATAGTTAGATGGATGAAAATTAGTGTAGTATACTATTGAGCGTTAGTTGAGAGAGGTATAGGATGCCCCAATGGGTTTTCGTTGAGTATTCATTCATGGGTGTGGTATTAACAGAAGGATGGATAAAAGGAAGAGAATACATTTGTGGTGTCCTCTGGAGGATGGGAAACAATATGGCAGGGGATCATTAGATAGATATTTAAATTATGCTTTTAATCCATGAACTATGCATATGTGGGTGTATGGATATAAGAAGGAGAGGTATAAAGTATTGTTCTGTCCATGGGTTGTATATATGAAGAAAGAACTGTGATGTTTGGATTCTGTGTTTATAGGAGGATGGATGTTCAAGATGATGCATGGGAGATGAAGTTGTGAGGTTCTTGTTATGGAAAAGGAAATAACTTTTTTGTGTTATATGAGAAGTATGGTTGTTTGTGGCTAGCAAAGAGGGGATAGTTTAAAGAGTTTATAATTGCTAGTAAACTTTTAAAATCAAGTATTTTTCCCCTGTTAATGAAGATATAACCCAACCACTCCTAACAATTTAACCAGACCTATATTAGGCTCCTTTTCAAACTATATTTTAAAGAAGGGTTAGTTTATTAGATAAATAATTAATTCAATCTTAATTCTTTACTGTCTAGGCTCTTTGGGTTCCTCAGACTTAGGTGTTGGACCAACTTCTCCTTCTCAGCATCAGAAATCAGGCAAGTGTACCTTGTCAATGTGTATTTTATTTCCTTATTTTATATGTATCTTGTGTGCAGAGTATTTTAGCCACTCTTGGATCGTTAGTCGATACTTCACGTCCGAGTCAGATTCGGGTGCCGATGTTCGTCAATGTCGTCTAGTATCGATAGTTGAGTTTGACATCACGATACCATTGCAGTATCTCTATTAGGTACGTTAGGCCTTAGGAAACTTTTACATGACACTTCCATATGACAGATTTCGTACTTGATGTCCTCATAGAGATCAGAATCTGTATTGGTACTAGGAATTGTGACTTGATACTCTACACTATTATTTATTATGACTCGATTTTACTAGCTAGAGGATCTGACCAAGTATATCATGGACATGATAAGTGCGGTCATATGGGAAGGGAGAACATTCACTGGGCGCTTGGGCTACTTTACCTCATAGTTTTCGTTGTCTCATTTCCAGAGGTACATGGATTTCATAGTTGCCATAGCCTTCCTAACGAGAACTATGGGGTCATTCATAGTTGTCAGAGTTCATACCAGATCTCGGGGGTATACCGTGACAGCCTGTGCATACGAGCGTTGTTCTCAAATTGCATATCACCGAGTCAGTTATTCTATATTTACCCCACATTGAGTAGATTTATTTATCTGTATATTACGGTACTGTTTTACTTTTGGCATGTTGTTTCTACCTTTTTCGTCCCTCTGAGGACATGGTTTCCTTTCAGGTTAGATGAGTTGGTCATAGAGATCTTTTGTTGGATTGTTGTTGAGTACCTATTTCATTACAGGTATTATTCTTGCGTAGTATATATGTTTTATCTCTATTAATTATATCTTTTTAATAGCCTACTATTTATAGACTCATGTTATTTTCTTTGAGTCTATTCGGGCAAATATGATTATTAGGCTGTAGGATACTAGTCATATTTTCTTTTATTTATATTCTAGTTATTTGGATTAAGAGATAAAGATTTATAGAGTTAGTTACACAATCTAGGACAACTTATACTTTTTTCAGTTAGGCTGGAGTTTACTTGGATACGTAGGTAGCAATTGCCACGGGGCCTGGTTCTACGTATTTTGGGACTAGGCATGACAAATGTTTAGCAAGAAATCCTATATCGTTAATTGCAAAAATTCTCATCGCTGAATGTACCAAAAATATTGCAAATATGATGACATTGCAGACTTTGCCATGTCACCATAAATATGGCTATATAAGAAATACGGCGACAATAAGTCGCTGATTTAGCAAAATTAATCATATTTTGTACGTCATTAAATTAACGATGTTCATTAATTAAATAACTAAACATTGATGATTTGAGACGTTTAGTAATGTTGTATAATTCATCGCTATAACGATGACCAATGCTAATTTTTTGTTTTACGACTAACATGTACGCCACTTGGTAAAAACATCGCTGAATAAATTGCCAATCCATATTAGCAACATTTGACATGTGTTTAGCAATATTTTTTGGAGTCACTAAAATCATGAATTTTGGAACTGGACACTATTACCCCCAAGGATGTCTCTAAATCGCCCATGATATTTTCAAACAATTGCCATTAGGAGAAAATGTCACCATTTAAACAAATATTTAAACCAAGCTATCATGACCTAGAGCTTAAGTGTAATATTTCTTTGTTTTTATTCTCTAAGAAAGATTGTAACTTAATATGTAATGACAAATGAAAGGTAAACTAGAAACTAAACAAAAGCAGTATCAAGAAAAAAAAATATTGTCAGTATACTTCAGTATATTGGGGGAGTACTTTTGTTTTCCATTATCTTTCTCAACCTTCAGCCAAAAACAATATCATGAAAATAGAATACTAACGATATATATTGTCAGTATACTGTAGGAATTTTTTTTTGTTCTAGTAGTTTTTGTTTTATTTTTGGCCACAGTCAAATTGCCAAGTACAATGTACTAACGGTATTCTTAGTCCTGACACTGATCAAAAGATGGATGAACAGAGGTCAGGAACAGAGGTTCATACAAAGTTCACAATCTACCCTATGTTTGATCCTGAAGTTGTAGTCGAGATTAGAGATTAAAGCAAACTAGTTTGCTCTATGGTGGCATCAATTCCAACGAAGAACTCATATATAAATATCTTTCGATTAAATTATGCAGAATAAATGATTACAATGAAATGAAAATAAAATTCATTCTTTCTTGCAAATGCAGTTGCAATGAGACAACGAATAACAAAAAAGAAAAATAATAATGATAAGAAGATGACAGAAAACTGTCGGCTTGTTAGGGTGATGACGATCACCGTTGCTCAAAACAATATTCTCCCTTACATGATATGCTCCCAGGAACCAGCAAGTTCACGAAGAACTTCTAGAACGCTAACTGTCACCTCTGTACCGACTCGCACGAACTTCTAGACTTCAATAACACAATACTTTCTTCGTCTCTCAATTTTGAAGTAAGTCCTTAATGGAGTCATAAAGAGAGTATTAATAGAATAGGGATGAAACCCTAACCCTAATCCTAGCCACCACCAGTTAAGGAAAGATGGGAATCAATTAAATTCAAATACTGAAATAATCAGATTTGAATAATTGACTTAATTTTTCCATAACTGTCCAAATCCCACAATCATCAGAATTATGTGCCAACAACGCTATCTATGCATATGCGCACAATAACACAGACACAGCTGCTCCTGCACGCATAGGCCAAAAATGCGACAACTAATTCGTGTATGCATATAGAATTACAATAGCGTAAGCGTGCATACGCATAAACGTGCATAACTGTGCATAGCCCCGCATACCTGTATATAACTGCGTATAGCCACTCAGCATACGCGCATACAACTAACGTATAAAATAAGCGCAACATATGCTCCTAAGCGCCTTGCGATGATATTGATGTATGAAATGCAAAGTGAACTATCAAAGCGCTACTACCGCTATGACAAGGCCCAAGGTCGAGGCTCCTACCTCATCGTTGTGTCATGCAACTGTAGCATGGGGGGTAATCCCTTTGTAGTACCGAGCCACCCGTACTTCCTATAAAGCACGTTGAATATTCAGAATGTCTGAGAACTCATTAAGGGCCATGACCATCCTTCTACATGACTTGTTCTGTATAAAAAATAAATAGTAGATAACAGTGGTTCTGGGTCCGTATTCCCTCAATGTTACAAAGGACTACCCACTGTTCCTGATATTCTCCCAGTCAATGATCATTCTTTGAAAAAAAATCTAGATG
The DNA here is from genome assembly GCA_036927795.1 of Iris macrosiphon. Lineage (NCBI taxonomy): Eukaryota > Viridiplantae > Streptophyta > Magnoliopsida > Asparagales > Iridaceae > Iris > Iris macrosiphon. The sequence continues at coordinate 18,722,813 of JAYESA010000017.1, forward strand.
CTTAGTAGATTTTTATTTGGACTAATAGCATAAAAATTTATGGTAGAATTATAAAAACACAATATAAGAATGCCTTCAAACCCAATTATCTTGTCGTGTCTTCGAACATCCGTCGCTTGAGGCCTTTGGTGAGTAGATCCGCTAGATTCTTCTGGCTCTGAATATCAATCACTGCAATGACTCCGTTTTGATGAGATCATTTAGTGCTCTATTCCTAAGCTGCGGAGTCCTCTTCTTACCATTGAAAAGAGCATTTGATGCCACCGCTACAGTCTTTTGGTTGTCGCAGTAGATCGGTACTGCTAGAATCTACACATCAACCAATGGATGATCATATATGAAATCTCAAAGCCATTCTACTTTATCTATTAGGCGCTAGTGGAAAGAACTCAGATTCCATAGAGGAACAAGAAAGCATTGTCTGCTTCTTCGACTTCCACGATATAGTAGCTCCACCCATGGATGTATTGCCCCATTCCGCGGAAAGACATTACGCTAGAATTATAGATGGATCAGATCGATGGAATATAAGTGGTAAAGAAAATTGAGATGCTTGGTGTGATGATCCTGTATTGCTTAACTTGGCCGGATGGGATACCTTATTCGATGTGGCATGGAAATAATATTTATATATGTGAGTGGATCTGTCCCTTCTCCTCTACTCCTTTATGCCATAATAAAATGAATGCTAGTTTTGCTTTGTTGTATGTCAAAACTATATGCTGCTCTAGTCCATAAAATAATAATGAGGCATTATATTCAATGTTGTTGTAATTAAGAAAACACATGAATAATGAACTGCTAGTACTATCGATACAAGAATGCTATAAAGCAAGTCTGCCATGAGAAAGAAGTAATATTATACAATCTACTTCACATGCTGGTTACACTGAGAATAGAATATTGAATATCTGTACAGGTATAAGTGCATCGGTATATAGTAACTATAAAGAAAATGCTTCATATACAAGTATAATTGTAGTTTGGTACCACCAGGCCACGAGAAGGTCTGTAAGTTGGGACCTATGGGTCACCAATCGATATAAGAATGAGCAAAAAAAGAAGGATCAATAATGCTAGGATTTACTTATATTTCTTTACCATATAATTTATGCTTAGATTTGATTTGCGTAGTCGTTGCATGGTCATGAATAACTTGTGCACAAGGTTTGGTAAGTTTCCTCAAACAGGATGCACCGGGGCACCAGGATCATTTGGACTAGGAGAAATCATAGTGCTTTGGTAGCACTAGGTATAAACGGAACATTCATTGGGGATCACAACCGCATGAATGGCGCTTCGTACGCTCTTTGAAGTCCTATATGGCATATACCTCATGGTACAAAAGAATATCACCAATGACCTCATGTAGTTAAGCTGACTAACGAGAATATTTATGCAGGATTAACATTATCTCTGTAAGAATGATTCGTATTAATTATGTTGTGGCTAATCCTTATTTTGTAGGGACACGATGAGTGGGCTATTGGTAAGAATCGATTTTAGGCGATATATACAGATTATATATATTAAATATATATTATTGTTTCCAAAGTATGTTTTATTATGATGCGGAATACTCCGATCATTGAAATGAACCGAGTTTCTAATAGAAAGATCACTAAGTTAATATGCATGCATTTCACATGAATACTTAGTGTCGGGTTAGGCGAGTGGGCTAGTTTCTGCACACCAGTACGCAATATGTACTGACCCACGTTTGTGGGCATCTCCAAGTACTCAGCATTAGGGAGTAGCTAGAACGATTCTGATGCATCAAAGCATTATTGTGGCACGCAGAAGCTCTTCTTCCATTGGAGGCATCTTCTGTTATAAAGGGCATAATGTATGGAACAATATAATTCAGTGTATCAGTGAGATTGTAAGCCAAGACGGTAAACATCAATATAAGCCAATTGGATAAAGTATCAGTTGTATTTGAAAGCTTTATAAAATCTTTTGTAAGCCATGTACTCAATTATCATTATCAATAAAGAGAAACTTTTTATTATATTCATTGTGACTTCAATTTGTCAACTTAATTTTGTTGCGATGTCGTTGTTTCTGAGATATATCATTCCTTGTCTATCATCTTTTCTTGTATAAGTGCAATCTAGGCTTGTACGATATCACGCCCATGGCTGCTTTTGGTTCTTCAGAATCAGGACGTGACAAATTGGTATCAGAGCACGGTTTATCCATCCTTGGACTCGGCAAATTCTAAATTAAAAGTTTCTTCCATGATTACTCAATGATGCCTCTGCAGATACTCAAAGTTGCGCTAGTGACTATTCAAAGTATCTTCCACGATTAGTCACATTCGCCTCAGTTCATATTCAAAGTTGTCTTTTGTGAGTATTCAAAGTCGCTTCTGCGATTATCGAATTTGCATCTGTGATTGTTCTGTATTTCTTCTACTATTATTTGAAAGTATTTTCGCAATCAGAAATATTTGACCTCTTGGCTACACTTACTGAATGTTCCATACAATGAGCCTAAATATTATGATGCCCTAGTTGTTGTGATTCTTGATTTGTAAATGATACCAAGAACCCAATAATGATTTGATGCCATAGATAACTAACTTATGATTAATATTTTGTATGTTAAAATAAAAGAAATTAATATGTGTGTTGTAAACAATAAGAATTATGCATGAGTAATTTCAATGGAGAAAATTAATAGTAAAGTTGAGTTTGTTCATGTGCGATGGCAGGATTGTATTTTATATCTGAGCATGAGAATAATGTTATAGAATTCAATGCTACTATGTGAAGGTAGTACGAGATGGATGTTGGATCAGTGTGATAGTCAGAAAATGGCTTCATTTTGAGTGGTATATGCTTCTACCCTCTTAGTGATGCATGTGCAGCGACTCTTCCATAAGGGATGGTATTGAGCCTACCAGTAATAATGGGGTAGTGCCAGGACTTAGTCGAGAATGATGCCTTATTATATGCAGTATGAGTGTCCCTTGGGTATTTCGGATTGTGTATCAATATCGAACCCTTGATAGTTGGATTTGAGTTGTCAACATTAAACCCTCGATAGCTTAATGTTACATGGGGTAGCAAGGAAGTGAGAATATATGAGATGGATGCCTTAGTTGGGAACAATAAGTTAGATTATATGGTTAGATGGTGGCTTAAATAAGCTGGTAAAAGTTTCAAATTTTTGCATTGATGATCAAATGTTACTATCGGTAAACAAGTTGGATACAGTAAGATTGGTTGGAACTGATTGGAAATCACAAACGGGAATTATGTTTGGTTACCTGAGTTTGAAAGTTCTTGGAAATCAATTAAAATTGGACCGAGTATGTGAAAAACTAATTACTTTGACCTTAGGTGTATGGCATTTACTATATGCCTAACTTAAAAAGGGTAGCAGCCGTGAAGTGGTAATACTTGAACCTAGCGATTGACGAATAATATTTAATCAGCATATGAACTTGTGAAATTGAAAGTAACTAATTGATGACCCTTATTATCTAGCAAAATATAAAAGTTCGTCAAGGGGCTTCGATGGATGGAATACAAATAAAGCTTGAGTTCTAGCTTGTTGGGATAAATACTATCGATGAAAAATTTTGTCGCAGTAATAATAGTTGATTGACAGCTATAATTGATCAAATTATTAATATGGGGTAATCCCTACCAATATACCGAGTACGTGAATAATTATCGAATGTGGTTAAGCGAGATAAAATTTTATTAGACATTGATGTGGTGATGCAATTAAGTTGATGGTTAATGCGAATGAAAGTTGACCCTATTAAAATAATGTTGGCAAAAGTATGTTCGACGAAATGAATCGAAAGAAAGATTTTATAAATATATTGGTTGGATGCTATTGTTGGTTATAAATTATTTGGGTTATACTGAACACACGAATACGTAATATGAATGGAAATAAATTAAGAGCAAGGATCATGAACAATATAATAGTAAAGGTGATCGATCAAAATTTGATTTTTTGGTTAGTTGCCTTGTCCCATAGATAAATCAGACGTACAAAAATTCAAGAATAATATGTTGGTATAACTATCAGATGACTATAAAATCAGAAATAAGATATTATTTTGGAGCAATTCAAATTTTGAATGTTGGTGATATACTTTATGGATATGGAATTTGAGCATGTAGTTCTAAATTGACCTTTTCGGGTTGGGATAAGTATAGAATAAACCTTTGTTTGGGGTAGACCCTTAAGAAATTGACCGTAAGTAGAAAACCTGACCTAGACTATTGGATATCCATTAATTGTGGGTAGGTCAATGGTAGTGCATTCATGGTTTGAGTTGGTAATAAGATTTGGGTAAAAGTCCCTTAGATTGGTCGAATTACGGTTGGCCTTAAGAATAGTGATGGGTATGGTCCCTATCAGCTGCCTAGCATGAGTATGAACACTAGATTTAGCTGTCGATATAGTTTCATGACCGAAAAGTTATATTGGTTGTCGGAGACCCACATGATGACCCTATTAATTTTTTATGGATAATGTAACATATTGTGAGACTCGAATAGTGTATATTATGAGTCAGCTTATGTTCAGTCGGTGTTTGGATAGTTTGTTACGGGATGTGGGCATTGGTATTTCAGGATAACAGGTCGTGTCAGAATGGTTAAACGGTTGGATGGATTATCTTGGAATGGTTTCTCTTGTAATCAAGTTGGAATAAAAAATATATGGTAATAAAAGATAGAAATATCGCTTGAGAATTTTGATAGAAATTTCATACGTTGGGAATAGAAACTTGATATGTGATGTAGCTAATGCGACTATTATACAGGATGAATTATGATCATTAAACTATAAAGAAATTTTATGCCTTGGACAATGACATGAACAAAGGGAACTATGGATTCATGAGAATTTTGATGCTACCAATGTTGGGAAAAAGATTGCAAGAAGTTTGAATGAAAGAAATTAAAATATTGAGGAAATGGTCAGAACGATTATAAATACACTTGGGTCATAAAAACGAGATGACGGGTGATATTCTTAAAATAATCAATCAAAGTTGGATGGATCAAAATAATGTGACAACAGGTAAAATTATTCATAAGAGGTGGGAGTGATAAAATTGACATTGAAAGAAGGAATATTACAATTCGGAATTAATAAAATTTTTGTTATGGTCGGTTTGTTCAAAATGTTTAAAGTATCATACTTGGGTTAATGGCCTAACCTGGGCAGTCCCTAAGGATTTTTATATTTTGATAGAATTGGAAGATAGTGATTGTGGCAAATGGTTATACGAAGGAATACTATGAACGAGATAAAATATTTGTACATATGTCAGACCGAATAAGTGCTGCAAGGAATTAGAATTATGGGAAATCGATGTCAAAAGTATTAAATGATTAGTAATAAGGAGTAGAATTACCTTTGTAGCCTTTTGATTTCTCTAACTATTAGCATTGGTTGATTGTATTATATTTTAGGGACGCCTGAAATGTATATACGATCCAGGCAAAGTGGTGAACAGATTTTAAATGGAGCTGTAAGAGAGTATTGATGAATGAAAGAACATGAATATATCATTTGGAAAGAAAAAAGATGGTTGGAATGCATAAGTATACAAGATTCATGAATGAACAATATTGATAAGAGACGAAAATATGGTATTTACCTATAGATGACAAAGAACATTTTTGTGGGATTACTTAAGTGATATGGTGAATTGAGTTATTTCATTAAGTTTCGAGAACAAATTTTTTTTAGTGGTATATTATGTAATGCCCCGTTCCGCGAAAAGGCATTACGCTAGAATTGTAGATGGATCAGAACGATAGAATACAAGTGGTACAGAAAATTGAGATGCTTGGTGTGATGATGTTTTATTGCTTAACTTGGTCGGATAGAATATTTTATTCGACGTGGCATGGAAACAATATTTATATAAGTCAGTGGATTTGTCCCTTCTTCTCTACTCCTTTATACCCTAATAAAATGAATGCTAGTATTGCTTTACTGTATGTCATAACTATATGCTTCTGTAGTCCACACAATGATAATGAGGCCTTATGTTCAATGCTATTGTAATTAATGAAATACATGAATAATGAACTGCTAGTACTATTGCTACAAGAATGCTATAAAGTTAGTCTGCCATGAGAAAGAAGTAATATTATGTAATCTACTTCACATGCTGGTAACACTGAGAATGGAACATTGAACATCTGTACAGGTATAAGTACATCAGTACACAGTAACTATGAAGGAAATGCTTCATCTGTGAGTATAATTGTGGTTTGGTACCACCGGACCACAAGAAGGTCTGTAAGTTGGGACCTACGGGTCACCAAACGATACGAGAATGAGCAAAAAAACAAGTATCAATAATGCGAGGATATACTTACATTTCTTTACCATGTAATTTATGCTTAGATTTTATTTGCATAGTCGTTCTATGGTCAGGGACAACTTGTGCACAAGGTTTGGTAAGTTTCCTCGAACGAGATGCACTGGGCACCGGGATCGTTCGGCCTAGGAGGAAACATAGCGCTTTGGTAGCACTTGGTATAAACGAGAAATTTATTAGGGATCGCAATCACATGAATGGCGCTTCATACGTTCTTTGAAGTCCTATATGGCATGTCCCTTGTGGTGCGAAAGCATATCACCAATGACCCTCAAGTATTTAGGTTGCATATTAACGAGAATATTTATGAAGACTTAATATTTTTTCTGTAAGAATGATTCGTATTAATTATGTTGTGGCTAATCCTTGTTTTCCAGGGATACGATGAGTGGGATATTAGTACGAATAGCTGTTGGGCGATATATACAGATTTTATATATATTAAATGTATGCTGCTATTTTTAAAGTATTTTTTATTAAGCTACTGAATACTCTGATCATTGAAATGCACTGAGTTCCTAATAAAAAATCACTAAGTTAATATACCTGCTTTTCACATGAATACTTAGTGTCAGGTTAGGCGAGTGGGCTAGTTTCTACTTACAAGTACGGGATATGTACTGACCCACGTTTGTGGGCATCCCCAAGTACTCAATATTATGGAGTGGCTGGAACGGTTCTGAGGTATCGAGGCATTGTTGGGGCACGCAGAAGCTCTTTTTCCATTGGAGTCATCTTCTGTTATAAAGGACATAATGTATGAAACAGTATAATATAGTGTATTAGTGAGATTGTAAGCCAAGACGAAAAATATTAATGTAAGCTAATTCGCCAAAGTATCAGTTTTATTTGAGAGCTTTGTAAAATCTTTTGTAAGCTATGTACTCAATTATCATTATCAATAAAGATAAACTTTTTATTATATTCATTGTGACTTCAATTTTTTTGCTTAATTTCACTGCGATATCGTTGTTTCTGAGATATATCATGCCTTGTCTATCTTCATGCCTTGTACAAGTTTAATCTAGGCTTGTACGATATCACGTCCGTGGCTACTTTTGGTTCTTCAGAATCTGGGCGTAACAATGGAGAAGGCGAATCCTCCTATGGACCTTTTGCTCTCTACTTTTGAGCACCAACTTACATCACTAAAGCCTTCCACTACTGTCGGATAAGCGTTGTAGTGCAGTGTATACTATTGAGTTCTCTTGAGATATCTCATCACTTTTTTCACATCTTTCTAATGCTCAATACCTGGATTGCTTGTGAACCGACTTAGCTTCTCCATGATGAAGTCCATGTCAGGCCTAGTTGCAGTTGTCACATACATCAAACTCCCGATGACGCTTGAGTACTTTAGCTGCCTGACACTTTCTTATGGATTAGTCTTCAGCTATTTGTCACACCTGTAAGAATTATCGATCCCTAAAAGATCCTAATAACCATAGCGTATGAGAATCTTCTAAATATAATAAGATTGTGACAGTGTCACTCCAGCTTCTGTCCTGATGTTCTCAATCCCTAGGATAACATCAGCATCCCCCAAGTCCTTTATACTGAACTTTGATAAGTGGAACATCTTTGTCTCTGTGACACATTCTAAATCCGTACCAAGGATTAACATGTCGTCCATATAAAAACATATTATTACTACACTTCCACCAATAAACTTTGTGTAAACATATTTATTTGTCTCGCTGACCCTGTAGTCATTTGATCTAATGAATTTATCAAACTTATCATGCAACATCTTGGGAGCTTTGTTCAAACCCTACAATGATTTTACCAACTTATAGACTTTGTCTTCAAGTCTGTAAAACCCCTAATTCTAAAAACTGTATTTACTTTTAATTAATTATTAATTTAATTATAGTAATTGTGAGCTAATTAGAAAAAATATAATTTTTGGGAATTTTTATTTTTTAGGTGTTTGTGCAATAGGGGATTTATGGAGCAATTATAAATTTTTCTTAATTTATTCCATGTAGAAGACCCTGTGGACGACTGACAGATTAATTGTATGCTCTAAAGAAATTTTTAAAATTATATATATATATATATATATATATATATATATATATATATATGTGTGTGTGTATATATGTAATGTTATTAAAGAAATAGAAAAGAAAAAAATTAGAAAAGAAAGGAATAAAGAAATAAAAGAAAGAGAAAGAAAGAAAGGAAAAAGAAAAAAAAACCTAATGGATCTAAACCTTAAACCCGACTCTAACCTAAACCTACCCACTACCCGTTAACACCTAAACCTACGGCCCGCGTTCCGCAGCAGCTGCTGCAAGGAAACCCCGCGCGCACAGTTTCATTCCCCCTGGCCGTATATATATATGTATATATATACCTTTGTAAACCCTAACCCTAAAATCTATCTCCCCATGTCAACCCCCTGACCGCACCTCCAGTCAGACCGCCGCCAGCCCCGAAGCAGACCAGAGCCGCCGGAGAATGCACGACCGCTACCCCCGCTCCCCGCGCGAACACCGTGCACCCACAACAGCAACAATTGAACAACAACTTACCTGTGTTCACGCCCCGATTCCTGCGTCCTCGCTCAACCAAACTCAACCTCGTCTTCACCGGTGTGTTCACGACCTATCCCCCTTCCATATTTGTGTATTAGTTTATCTCGACCAGCACGTAAACCTAGGCGAAAATAGCGATCAAGTTGGCAAAAAACGATAACTTTTGTGATCACAGAAAACTACGGTAACTACCTATGTTCACGGACTCGTATCTCCCACCACAGAGATCCGAATTCAGTTTTTCTTTTTGGTATACGAAGACCACCTAACCTAGTTTATTTTCTATCAAATACAATAATTTATTAGTTGTTGTGTGTAGAATTAAATCAGTTAGAAAATACTGAAAATATACTTTTTCCAACTTTCAGAATTAGCGATACGGAGTGCGCCCCGCCAAACAGGACCGCCCCGTCGTGTACCGAAAGGTGCGCACAGTATACTCAGACATGTGGACTTTCGCCGAAACTGATTCGGACGCGTGTCCGCGTCAGAATCAGCCCGTATTCGCAGAAAATTTCCTGTGTCGCAAGTTTTTGCAAAACTCTGCGCCATTTAGTATACGCTCGTCAGAATGAGACGAAACTTGCGTCACTGGACCCGTGGTATCGCTCTGGTCCTGTGACCTAATTTTTACGTAATTCTGAGATAGTTGACCAAGTCACCTATTGGCGGGCCCCACAGTTGACTTTTTGGGCAAAATTGTGTTCGGCTCACCGTAATCCATATTTGAATATACCATTGAGATCGTACTAACATTTAGAGTTTGTTTGACCTATAATTTATTTTATTGAGAGACCATTGCCCCTGGCACGCTTTTTTGGTGCAAAGTGGTCCACATGTGGAGCCCGCTTTGACCCAAAATTACCGCTTTGCCCCTGTATCCGAATTGGACGAAAGGGTAGTACTTTCTAGCTATCTCGCTGATTTTAGAAATGTTGGTGATGTTTATTTCAGCATTCGGACACGTTTATTCGGTGGCCATAGTTTCTAATTCTTGGTGTTTGACATCTGGACGTTACATTTTGCAGCTCTCTTGCCAAGCAAATATACCTTGCCATTGTACTATTATTTATATTCCATATGTTGCATGCATCTTTATTTTCTGTCTCTAGTTCATATATTTTAACTGCTATATAAAATGCGCGTCCAAGGAAACTTGGGTGCAACGATGGTGTCGTCGTGATTGTTTTTATTATGTATATGCATTGACCTTGTTTATGAGACCACCCCATTATCATGAAGCATTATTAGGTTTCATTAGTCGTAACACAGTTGTTACACGAGTTGTGAGTCTCATATAGATCACAGACTGCGTGATAGGTCTGGCCTCCTGTACATATGAGCCGTGCGTTAGGGATAACTACTGATAGAAACTTTGCATGCTAGAGGACTTAGCAGTTATTAGTAGTCTATGGACATAGCCTATTGTAGTATGGTGGTCCAATCCTTGTCCTTGTTTGGTTACAGGGTTGGGCTATTATACTAAAGATAGGCTATGAACCAAATTGTGTCATGGATGTGACATGCTTAGAGCATGGGATGGGGAGAAAAACAAGTACCGTATTTGGGCTCCTTTGCACTTTCTTTTTTATGTAACCCGTACGCTCCACCGGAGATACGCAGTCGTGATGACCCCTATACTACTTGTCGGCCACTGTCGTTCAAAAGATGACATGCTTTGTAGGCCCTTGATTCTCTGAGAGAATCATGCCAATTCCATTTTATGGCCAGATAGCCCACTTGTAATAAAGTTGTTCTCAAACTGCATTCACATAGACGGTTAGGCGTCCCATTGGATAGTTATTTCATTACTTTATTGGCATGCTTCTATGTATCTTGTTATGTCCCTCTGAGGACCTGGTCCCTTTCCAGGTGTAGATATTCATGAGTATTCGCAGGAGCGCAGATCCGGACTGGTTACTTATATTTGAGAGGAGGTCTTCTCTTCGAGCCCCATGATTGTCAGTTGATATTCTTATATTGTGTTTTTTATATTGCATTTATATATTCGAGTTGGTAGTGGATTTATTTCCATCAAACTATCATCTTTAGATACTTTGTATTGAGATCTAGTTTCATAGATATTGGTTAATTATTTATATTTGATTTTTTGTGGATGAGATTTAGATTATTCCCTGTGACTTGTGATAGTTATACCATTTGTGAATTATTATTCATTATACAGCGTGTGCGTGTGTTATGATTTCTATATATTGGAGTTGCCATATACATGAAGCTGACATGCTTACGTGTCCTAGTCCTACGTATTTTTGGGACTGGACGTGACATATTTTTAGTGGTGGCCTATGCAGGTCGAGAGCATATTGTTTCGGTTATGTTACTGTACCGAACAAGCCTGCACCTAGGAATAGAGTATAGGATCTCATCCATAATTGACTATGATTCGCCTTCCTTCCAAATATATTCTATTTGAATAATTGTATCATGCTTGATTCATGTGCTTCCTAATAGTACCTTGAGTATAGCCTCTCCTAGAATATATAAGTCCCTGTTGTTAGATAATAAGTATGGTAACCTTCCTATCAAGAGTAAAACTAGAGTGTTGACACATTACTAAGATCCGAATACCTAATGAACCCTAGCGTCCCTTATCTATAGATTGATTTACCATTATCCCTTGAGATGTTTATGAATGACTTGAGAGTAGTATAAACACTACTAGAGTTAGTTAGAGATTTTACCATAATATTTAACCCTAGTATTGAGAAACCAATAGAAAACCAAAATTTAACATTAGGACTAAACCTAACTTTTATAGTGAGATAGTATTTGAGAACTATAAACTTAGATCCTTGTCTTGATATTACCAGAATAGTACCTTAGGAAGCCAAGAGGAATAAATATAATATCTCCCTTGATCATACCTCGGATATAGTGATTAGCATACCCTATTTTCTCAAGAAACCATGATATTATCTAGAGTCCCTCTATTTTAAACTCATATCTTGTTCCTCTGAAAACTTAGCACTCGCGAAATATGCGATGACTAATTATGTTCTTCTATTCTTCATCTTTTAACTCGTGCCACTTGACACCTCTGATTATAGACCAAGTGATTTTATTCTATGTTTGGATATATAGCTTGCTAGGATTATATTTGTACTCTTGAATTTTAAAATTTTGTGCTTGGTAGTTGAGTATTCCTTTAGATTATAATTTTATGGTTATACCTTACTTTTAAATCGCGTAACTTGTACCATACCTCGATACAAATTATATCTCTTTTCCACTCAAGGCCAATAACATTTCCAATTTACTATGGACACTTGTTCTATAAATACTATGATTAAGACTTAAGATGACCACTACCTATATAATGCAATAGGAGACCTTAATGAGTACCAAGATCTTTTCCTCGTGTACCCCAATAAGAGTTTTTACTTTATTTGCAAGTGCAAGGTTATTTTGTAAAATTCCCTTTTAGACCGTTACAACATTAGTTTATACTTCTAAGTTGGATAGTATGTCGCACAACCTAGTATCACATAGTCCTCTTGACTCCTTAATAAAGTATAATTGAATGACATTAACTGTACGCTATCATAAGAAGATAATGTTTATTCAGACTATAAAACTTAAAGGTTATACCCCTATTTGGTCGACTAGTGACTTAGATAAGGAGTTAGTATGACAACTGTAGAGATTGTATAGTCTTATATTCTTTGTAAAATTGAATTATTTGTACCTTCTCTCATCATAATCCAGCATATTTATAATTTATGTACTACCTTGACTTATGCTGCTATTATAGCCTAGTTTTGCAAGCTTATTCTTTATTGAGCTTGTTTATGACATGTATTATTGGAGTACTACACTAATATATTTCAGAATCAGTGTATTATGGTCTGATCAACCATAGTGCGCTTGATTCGCCCTTCGCAATAATATTTTACGTGGATTGAGATATATAGTTGACTAGTAGACGCATGTACTTGCCCTCTAGATATGTCTAAGCGGATCGTATCAGTTACATAACTGTATTGATACGAGCATGTGAATAGGAATTACCAAAATAGGATTTTAATCCATAACTGCCTTGACTATTCCCTTTTTAATTCTCTAATCGCCTTGATCTCCATAATTCTATTCTAGTACCTTTCCCTTGAATTCTTTATCATTTCTTTTTGTCTTCCCTTATTTCGGAAAGATGAAACCTCGTGCTTGGTATAAGTTTGATACATTGATAGTACTAGATATACCCCATAGGCCAATCGCATTATTTGGTGACTATCTTTTATAATTGATTAAGGGCATATCATATATGATATAATTGGTGTTAAAGTTTTGAGGATTGAATAACATGAGTAAATAAATTGAGGAATAGTTTTCTTAGATGTATAGCCTTATGTGATAGATGGAAAAATTCTAGTTGGGTAAAAATTGCATTGTTAACTTGAGGTGAATTCTTTTAGATGGTGATCAAGTAAGGTTAAAATTGAGAGATTAAGTCATTTTAAATATTAAGAATTTTAGAAGAATGATTAAGATAACGAGGATTTAATAAAAAATTTATATCATGATATTGCGGACCAAATATTTATACTAGGGCACGTGATTTAAATTTTGAATATTGAAGGTTGAATCATCGATTTAAATCTTGAAAAAAATAAATGGAACTCTAAACATGAACATTGACGGATTGAATTCCAAATTTGATTATTTAAATAAAAAATTAAATTTTGGTTGTTGGATTAACTATTTGAAATATTGAGGATGTGAATTAAATTTGAAAAATTTGAAGAGTACGAAATTCTTAAGTGAAAAATAGGAATAATATTTGGTTAGAATTGTTTTCTAAAGGAGATTATGATAGTTGGAGATCGTGATGTAAAATTTGATATGGGTTATTTAAATCTTGAAGATGTCATATAGATTTAGCTTAAATTTGGATGTAATTATTTAAAAATCAAGAAGAGATTATAATATTTTGATTAAACAGAGGTTACCTTAATTTTGAAAGTGATTACGATGGATTTGAATAGATTTTAAATTTTGGAAGAGATTGTGATTGACTTGCCTTATATGCGAATGTGAAAGAATTAACAAATTATGCCTTATTTTAATTTCGAGGATAAAATTATTTTTAAGTTAGTAGATTGTAAACCCCCTCACCCAAAATTAGACCTACTTGGCTTAGATAGAGAGACTAAGGCTAGTTTGAATCCAATTAGAAATAGAACACGATATTTTTATTTAATTTTACTACATTGTATCACTTAGCGCACCTTACCGTTGCTTCGATAATTGAAGCACTACACTAGCCACTGCCTACCTACAAATTCTACACCCTTATCCTAGACATATCTGCCTTCTATTCTAACATTTGTGTAACTTATAATTAAGCTCCCTTGTGCTATATTTTAGTCGCACAACATTCGTCGCGAACGTTATTTTTTAATTCTAAATCAATTCTAACTTGTATCCTTGTGCGTTCCAAATCAAAATTGGAGACACAATCTTGACCCATTTTGTACAACCTATTCTATGAAAATATTCTACTCTGAGTCCTCTATGTTCATGATACTTGTGTCCTACCTAATTTTATCTCAATGTACTTTTAATTAATTCTAGGACACCCTACGCATTAATTTTAATTAATTTAACCCAATTTTCATCTTTTTGCAATTTTCCAATTATTGGGTGCTTTTATGAAAAGGTGCATTGGGGTGTCCACACCATTGGACATGATACATGAAGAAACCCATTTTTCATTTATATAAATTTTTCCCATAATTTTTTAGAATGTGCAACGCACAACATCGTCCCTCATTTAAACCGAGCCTTGCATTTTAAACAAGGCAAATTATAGCCCTCCAAACATCCCCATGACAATTAAAAAATTATGGAGGTTAGGATAGAGGAAGGTACAGAATAAGCTACAAATCCCTATCTTATACCATCCTTGACTTCTATCGTGGCTTAGTTTTAATTTTGAGGACGAAATTTTTATAAGTTGGGTAGATTATAAAACCCCTAATTCTAAAAACCGTATTTACCTTTTTAATTAATTAGTAATTTAATTATAGTAATTGTGAGCTAATTAGAAGAAATAGAATTTTTGGGATTTTTTATTTTTAGGTGTTTGTGCAATAGGGGATTTATGGAGCAATTATAAATTTTCTTTAATTTATTCCATGTAGGAGACCCTGGGGACGACTGACAGATTAATTGTATGCTCTAAATAAATCTCTAGAATTTTCTATATATATATATATATATATATATATATATATTTATGTATGTATATATGTAATGTTATTAAAGAAATAGAAAAGAAAAGAATTAGAAAAGAAAGGAATAAAGAAATAAAAGAAAGAGAAAGAAAGGAAAAAGAAAAAAAAACCTAATGGATCTAAACCTTAAACCCGACCCTAAGCTAAACCTACCCACTACCCGTTAACACCCAAACATACCGGCCCGCGTTTAGCAGCAGCTACTGCAAGGAAACCCCGCGCGCACAGTTTCATTCCCCCCGACCGTATATATGTGTATATATATACCTTTGTAAACCCTAACCCTAAAACCTATCTCCCCTTCTCAACCCCCTGACCGCACCTCCAGTCAGACCGCCACCAGCCCCGACGCCGACCAGAGCCGCCGGAGACTGCACGACCGCCACCCTCGCGCCCCGCGCGAATACCGCACACCCACAACAGCAACAATTGAACAACAACTTACCTGTGTTCACGCCCCGATTACGTACCCTCGCTCGACCAAACTCGACCCCGTCTTCATCGGTATGTTCACGACCTATCCCCTTCCAACTTTGTGCATTAGTTTATCTCGACCAGCGCGTAAACCTAGGCGAAAACAATGACCAAGTTGGCAAAAAATGAAAACTTTTAGGATCGCAGAAAATTACGGCAACTACCTATGTTCACGGACTCGTATCTCCCACCACAGAGATCAAAATTTAGTTTTTCCTTTTGGTATGCGAAGAAAACCTAACCTAGTTTATTTCCTGTAAAATACAAAAATTTATTATTTACTGTGTGTAGAATTAAATCAGTTAGAAAACCCCAAAAATATATTTTTTCTAACTTTCAGAATTTATGATACGGAGTGTGCCCCGCCAAACGGGACCGCCCCGTCGTGTACCAAGTGTACCAAAAGGTGCACATAGTATACCCAGACGTGTAGGCTTTCATGAAAACTGATTCGGACGCGTGTGCATGTCGGAATCAGCCCATATCCGCAGAAAATCTCCCGTATCGCAACCTTTGCAAAACTCTGCGCCATTTAGTGTACGCTCGTCAGAATGTGACAAAACTTGCGCCACTGGACTCGTGGTATCGCACTGGTCCTGTGACCCAATTTTCATATAATTCTGAGACAGTTGACCAAGTCGCCTATTGGCGGACCCCATAGTTGACTTTTTGGGCAAAATTGTGTTCGGCTCACCGAAATCCATATTTGGACATACCGTTGAGTTCGTACTGACATTTAGAGTTTATTTGACCTATAATTTATCTCATTTAGAGACCGTTACCCTTGGCACATATTTTGGGTACAAAGTGGCCTACATGTGGAGCCCGCTTTGACCTAAAATTATCGTTTTGTCCCTGTGTTCAAATTGGACGAAAGGGTAGTACTTTCTAGCAATCTCGCTGATTCCGAAAATATTGGTGATGTTTATTTCAGCATCCGGACACGTTCATTCGGAGGTCATAGTTTCTGACTCTTGGTGTTTGACATCTGGACGTTACATTTTGCATCTCTCTTGCCAGGCAAGTATACCTTGCCATTGTACTATTATTTATATTCCATATGTTGCATGCATCTTTATTTTCTGTCTCTAGTTCATATATTTTAACTTCTATATAAAATACGCATCGAAGGAAACTTGGGTGCAACGACGGTGTCATCGTAATTATTTTTATTATGTATATGCATTGACCTTGTTTATGAGACCACCCCATTATCATGAAGCATCATTAGGTTTCATTGGCCGTGACACAGTTGTTACACGAGTTGTAAGTCTCATATATATCAAGGACTATATGACAGGTCTGGCCTCATGTACGTATGAGCCGTGCGTTAGAGATAACTGTTGATAAAAACTTTACATGCTAGAGGACTTAGCAGTTATTAGTAGTCTATGGACATAGCCTATTGTAGTACGGTGGTCCAATCCTTGTCCTTGTTTGGTTGCAGGATTGGGATATTCTACTAAAGATAGACTATGAACCAAATTGTGTCATGGATGTGACATGCTTAGAGCATGGGATGGGGAGAACAAAAAATACCGCATTTGGGCTCCTTTGTACTTTTCTTTTTATGTAACCCGTACGCTCCGCCGGAGATACGCGGTCGTGATGACCCCTATACTACTTGGCGGCCACTGTCGTTCAAAAGATGACATGCTTTGTAGGCCCCTGATTCTCCAAGAGAATCATGCCAATCCCATTTTATGGCCAGATAGCCTACTTGTTATAAAGTCGTTCTCAAACTGCATTCACATAGACGGTTAGGCATTCCATTGGATATTTATTTCAGTACTTTATTGGCATACTTCTATGTATCTTGTTATGTCCCTCTGAGGACCTGGTCCCTTTCCAGGTGTAGATATTCATGAGTATTCGCAGGAGCGCAGATCCGGACTGGTTACTTATATTTGAGAGGAGGTCTTCTCTTCGAGCCCCATGATTGTTAGTTGATATTCTTATATTGTGTTTGTTATGTTGCACTTATATATTCGAGTTGGTAGTGAATTTGTTTTCATCCAACTATCATTTTTAAATACTTTATATTGAGATCTAGTTTCATAGATATTGGTTAATTATTTATATTTGATTTTCTGTGGATGAGATTTAGATTATTCCCTGTGACTTATGATAGTTATACCACTTGTGAATTATTGTTCATTATACAGCATACACATGTGTTATGGTTTCCATATATTGGAGTTGTCATATACATGCGGCTGGCATGCTTACGTGTCCTAGTCCTACGTATTTTTGGGACTGGGGCGGGACAAAGTCCCTTTATGACAAATCATTTTTGTTGTTATATGTAAATTTTTTTAGTCAACTCTCATTCAAGAATGTTGTTTTAACATCCATCTAATATATCACCAATTTGTGAATTATACTCAGATTAATCAATATCCTAATGGTTGTCATCCATATTACTTGAGAATGTGTCAAAGTAATCGATCTCCTATTTTTGAGAAAATCCAGCCTTGCCTTGAACTTATCAACATTTCCATAGCCTTTATCTTCTTCTTGAAGATCCATTTGTATCTTATTGGTTTTCCACCTTCATGTTGATCAACCAACACCCAAGTGTTGTTGGAGGTTATATATTCAAACTCATCGTTGACCGACTCCATCCAGAAGACAACATCCTTGGTTTTTATCACCTCATTATAGGTAAGCGGATCTACTTCCACATGCTAGGCAATAAAATTATATCCTTAGTCCTTCTGCCTCCTTATTCGCATAGTTGATGGCTCTGCAAGTTCTGGTTCAAATGTTGTCTCTTCAACGACAACTCTTCTTGGACTATATTTTTATTTGAACCAATAGCCTCCTCTGCACCCGTACCATTCTCCATAATATCTACGAGAACAATGTTCTTGTGCCTTACAAATTTATCTTCAAATAATTTTGTGTCACGAGATTCAATAATATAATTTGATTTAATATCAAGAAACCTCTGAGTTTTACTCTTTTCAGTATATCCTAAGAATATATAATTCGTAGTCTCATTACCAACTTATGAATCTTAAAATCTGGAAGCTTCATATATGCCAGACACTCCCATACTTAAATCACATTCAAGTTGTATCTGACCTTGAACCAGAGTTCATGAGGAGTAACGTCGAAAGTTGCGTACGACATTCTATTCAGAATGAAAGTGTCCATAATCGTTGCTTCTCCCTAAAAGCAGTTTGGAAGTCCCGCAATCAACAACATTGAGTTCATCATCTTTGTCAACGTCATGTCCTTTCTTTTAACAATTATATTAGATTGAGGAGAATACGGAGCAATAGTCTGAGTGACTATTCCATATTCTCTGTAAAATGAAGCAAATTCAATAAACTGATACTCTCCACCTCGATCACTTCTGAATCTCTTAAGTTGTTGTTCGACGATCGACTTCAGCCATAAATTTCTTGAACTTCCCAAATATTTCATCCTTCGACTTGAGAAGATAGACGAACGCGTACTTTAAGAAGTCATCGATGAATATAAAGAAAGGCTTTATCCCAGCCTTTGTGGAGAATTGCTTGAATTCACAGATATATGTGTGCACCAACTCCAGAAGATCTGTGCTTCAATTCAACCATTTGAAAAGTTTTATAGTGATCTTCGTCTACGTACAAACTTTACACTTTTCCACCTTCTTACCCCCACATTTGGAGATAAGTCCTAGACTAGACATTTTGTTTATTCTTTTACAATGAATAAGTCTTATTCTATTATGCCACATCTCAAGAGGATAACTAGAAGAAGTGACTGCATTGACTTTATTAGTCTAAGTTACAAGCTGAACTTTGAACATCCCTTCGGTACAAAAAGCTTTTTAAAAGTATGTTCCTTTATAAGACACCACCACCTGACCAGCGTTGATATCTATCCTCAAGCCTTTATTACACAATAGGCTTCCTGAGATCAGGTTCTTTGAAACTGGTACATGCTTCATATCTTGAAGCATCTACGACTTCCCCGAAGTCAGATTCAGTACCACCGTCCCGATCCCAAGTACTTCAGCTTAAGCGTTCTTTGCCATCGAAACCTTCTCATAAGTAGGCTTGTATATGGTGAACAACTCTTTTTTTGAGCAAACATGGCAGGAAGCACCAGTGTCTACCCACCAATCATTATCGATACCAGTTAAGTTAACCTGGGAAAGCATAGAACCTTGTTAGGCTCTCATCGTTTAGTCTATTTGGGCTTGGATCTACAGTCTTTCTTGTATTGGACTTTCTTGCCACAATTGAAGCAAGTTACGTCAGACTAGGGCCTTGGCTTGAAAGAAGTCGACTTCATGTTCAGATGGTTAAAGTCCATCTTCTTGTTGTGAGAAGCCTTCTACTTCCCCTTGGAGTCACCATCATGCACCATGTTAGCCTTAGCCAACTGCTTGGACAGAGTATCCACCTTGAGTTGAGCCCTAAACTTATCTTCAACATGGATCCAGTACAGTAGGTGATCTAGTTCGATCTCCATCTTGTTCAATATAGGTGGGATCTTGGAGATAATAACCACCTTAATAAATTTGTCTGTTAGGGGCATGCCATCGTCCTCATGTTTTTTATGTAACTTGAGAAATTCTTTGACTTGAGGTAACATAGTCGTGTCATCCTTATACTGTATCTTGTAGAACTTGTCTGTGATATGGATTTTTTTCTTCCTTCATCAGACTTGTAGTTCTACTCAATAGAATCACAAACATCCTTAGCATGGAAAGTCTTGCAATATAATTCATCCATGGAATCTTCCATGGAGTTGAGAATTAACAGCTTGTAGAGATTGTCGTCTCTCCTCCACTTTGTCTGCAACTCAGTAGCTTCCGCAATCCTCTGAGCATTATAAGTATCTGAAAGAGGTGGCTCAGGGTCTGTCAACATGCAATCAATATTTATGAGTTAAAGATTGAGGCTGACCTTCCCCTTCCAAATATTGAAATACACCCCGTCAAACTTCTCAAGTTTTTTAAAAATTATATCGAGAAGGTTTATAAGGTTGTTTTCCATCTTTTTGGATCTTGCTTTGAGATTGTAAGTCTTAAGGCTGATCAAAAGATTGATGAATTGAGGACAGGAATAGAGGTTTATGCAAACTTCACAGTCTACTATCTATTGGATTCAAAAGTTGTTGTCGAGATCAGAGATTCACGCAAACTAGTTTTCCCTCTGGTTGCCTCAATTCCACCGAAGAACTTATATATAAATATCTCCCAATTATAACTTGTAGAATAACTGATTAAAATAAAATGAAAATTAACTCCGTTCTTTCTTGCAAATATAGAAGCAATGAAACATAATGAATAACAACAAAGAAGAAGAAGAAGAAGAATATGATAAAAAAACTGTCGGGTTACTAAGGTGATGAAAATTACCGTTTCTTAAAGAAATAATCATCCTCACATGATCTACTCCCAGGAACCAGCAAGTTCGCAAAAAAATTCTAGAATACTCGTCGTCATCTTTGTACCAATTCGCACGAACTCTTGGACTCTAGCAAGACAATATTCTTTCCATCTCTCGATTTGGATGTAAGTCCTCAATAGGGGCACAAAGAGAGTATTTATAGAGTAGGGATGAAATCCTAACCCTAATTGTGGCCGCCAACCAATTAAGGAATGTTATGAATCAATTAAATTTGAATTCCAGAAAAATTAGATCTGAATAATTGACTTAATCTTTCCATAACTGTCCATATCCTACAATCAGCAAAATTATTTGTCATGCCTCGGTACCGCGAGATCGAACGTCCTCGTTTAGGCATCAAGTCACGCGAGCCCAAGTTGATCCCGCGCAAGGCAAGCACCTGAATTGGCCGATTAAATGCTAAACCACAGAGTCGCACAGATAGTTCCAATACAGCAGAATTTGAACAACACAAGTATATAGGAAAAATATAGTTCTCTTTACTGATATTGATAGGTATTACAAGCGGCGCTAGACCGAGATTAAATCTCTTAAGCTCACTCTCTCAAAACAGTAAAAGCATGCCAAGCGGCTTACAACTGGGGATGGAATGATAGGCAATGTTCCAATATATTACGTCCTATATATGTTCTTCATCTCCTGCCATAATGCTCCAAAGCTCAAGAGTTAGCTCCATGCCTTAACGCGCACGAGGGAAAACTTTGTACCGAACGAGGTTTTCCTGCACCCTACAGTAGAAGCATAAAAAATACGCTGGATAGCTATACGCAGCATGTTGATATGGGGCAGCGTAAAAAGATGACCTCAGAGCCATCAATGTGCAAAAGAGCTTTTTTCGCTGAGCACAGCATAAAATATAAACTCAAGGACCATCCACGTAATACAGTATGTCCAGGCTGCTTCTGCATAAAAAGGGTGCTACATCGCCTTTATGGCGTAAAACTCATCCGCTTTTAATGCAGCATTGAAGTGTAAGAGGAACGCTTCGTATTCTTCGAAATGAACCTGTCAGATCATGCAATAAACCTGACGACTGGACTTCTGACAAAGAGTATTGCACGACTACCCAGGCGACGGCTATAATGATGGCACGGCACTGCAACCCAGGCTGTCATTTACTGCCATTTCTTTGGCATAAATCGCTTTTACGCATACAAAGAAATACGCTGCCTAATTTTACACAGGCAGATGTGAGCTATTTACGCTCCACAGAAGACAAACAGCCTGCCACGTCAAAAGCTGCTCTTCGTACAGGGCTCGAGGCACCTCTCTGCATTTAATGCACAGAGTGATGACAGAACTCGAGGCACGTCTCTGCATTTAATGCACAAAAAGGGTGGCAGACCTTCAAAACACGCCTCTGCATCTAATGCACAGGATAATGGCGGATCTCTGCATTTAATGCAGGAGATTTGATTAAATGTCACCGAACCGTTGTTTAGTGACATCCTCTTTGCGTAAACTGCTTTTACGCATATAAGGGGATACGCTGTCTAGTTTTACACAGGCAGACGTGAGCTTCTTATGCTCCGCAGAAGACAAACAGACTGCCACATCAGCAGTTGCTCTTCGTACAGGATTCAAGGTGCGTATCTGCATTTAATACGCAGAATGATGGCAAATCTTCAAGACACGCCTCTACATTTAATACGCAGGATGGGAGCATATCTCTGCATTTAATGCAAGAGATTTAATCATATCTCCAAGAGCCATAATTTTGGCTAAGACGTCCACATCATCACTTTGGCATATTTTGTTAACTCAGGCCTCAGTCAGAAGAAGAGGATCAGCTATTTTCTATGCCTACTCGGCTTCTGCACCCACTCGATTTCTACGCCCACTCGACCTCTATGCCTACTCGGCTTCTACGCCTACTCGGCTTCTATTCCTACTTGGCTTCTACGCCATGGTGACAGTTATTGGCTTCTACGCCAACCTTTTCTACGCGAAGGATAACTACCTACGTGACTTTTATGCCGTGATCTTCGCAACAGTTATACGCGTTGTCTCTTAATTAGACACGCATCACACGCTCATTCAAAAGATCATTTATACGCGGGTAACGGTTATTATAACCATCGTGTAAAAGGGTGCTGTACTTTCCACTGTTCAACTTCTAGGCTGACTGGATGGTCACTGTCACTAAAACTCTATAAATAGAGACCTCTATTGACAGAGGTAAAAGGTCAAAAATTGGTCAAGAAATCCAGTATCAGATCTAAGGTCGAAAGACGGAAGATTGAAAGGTCAAGATTTGGTCGCAGATTTTAAGAGAGAAGAATCCAGAGCTCAGGCAAAGAGTAGTGATCGACGACTTTGGCATCGAGCATCCACTCTCTTTAGCAACCTTCGAAGCTGCTTTCTGTCTTCTACGGCACTTTTTCATCATCGTGTGGTCCAAGAGACAAAGTGATCGACTGCAGATCAGACTCCTATAGCAATATTTACCCAGATTAAAAAATTATACTCGACATCCTCGTATAGGATTAATTGTACTGCTTGTTTGTAAACATAAAGAGCGGGTTTTTGTATAAAGCCTTGTTTCTATATCTTTCATTTATTTTATCAGACAACAAGATGGCGACTCTGCTGGGGACATCTTTCTTTTCTGATGAGGAAGCAATTGCTCAACACGATGCGGTATCCGTGGGATCCGTGAAGAAGAAACTGGTCGTCCAGTTCGACCAGTCTGCCTACGAAGATATGCTTCGAACATGGGGTAGCTCTTCCTCTCTCTGTCCAAGACAACAGGAAGCTGCGTAAGGTCTGGATGCCCAAGACATCCTCTACCATTTCTGTCGACTCTTCAATCTCTTCAATCTCTTCGACCAACGAAGTTGCAGCATTGCTCCCTCCGGGCCTTGCGCGTAAAATTCAATCGCCTGTCGCTGACAGGGCAGACAAAACTTCTGGCAATGCCTCGGCGCTAACCCAGAAGTATACTCCGTGCCTTACGGGTAAAATTCAGTCACCTGTCGCTGACAGGGCAGACAAAACTTCTGACAATGCCTCAGCGCTAGTCCAGAAGTATATATCGCGCTCTGCGCGTAAAATTCTGTCTCCCGTCTGTGACGGAATAGACAAAATTTTTGATAATACCTCAGCACCAAATCAGGAATCCTAAATACGCTCCACGCATAAAAATGCATCTGCCTTTCGCAGAAAAGCAGATGATCCTTGCAATCTATGCAAGGGAAAGCAAGTAGCGGACTACTCAAATTCTCGACCTTTACGCCAGCAAGAGAATAATCTGCCCACCCTCCGGATTACGCGAGAAGCTGATGGCCGACTGAGGACCTCCTCGACTTTACGCCAACCTGAGCAAAGGTCCAAATTACGCCAGGCGAAGCCCCTCAGCGTAAAGAAGGCTCAGTTTGCGAAAAGACACCATCCTCGGGGATTATCTGCCACCCAGATGGCCAATATATTGTATACGGGTGGCACAGGGAAAACTATGGCTCCCAACATCCGCATGCCTATTGATGTGAATAGAAGGAACAAGCCATCATCTTCTTGTTCTGTAACTCCTCCTGACCTGTGCAAGTATCTGATCCAGAAACGCAAGAAGAGGGGATCTTCCAGCATGTCTATTACGCCTCCTAGCGAGCACTATTGTAATAGTTATAGGATTGTAATTAATTGTTGCTGTTCTGAAGCAAAATGGTCAGTTTTTGACCGGTTGAGCTACTCTCCGTCTTTCCAGAAAGAAGAGCCCACGCATGCATCAGTGAACATGGCTTCACACATACCTAGAGGAAGGTCGGGCTCAAGACGTCATCCCTCTAGAACTCCGAGTCGAAGGAGATTCAACATGCTCCTTAGGAACACCAAAGCTGGGGTGTTTCGAAATACTCGTTCGAGGTCACGACAATCGGCTTCGTACTCTTCTGATTCCGATGCTGGGGGTCGCCAGTCTCCCGAATCAGACGCCGAAAGTATAGAGTCAACTTCTACAGAGACCTATACTAATCTTTCAATGACACCCAGGGAGATGGGAGTTTATGCCATTGGAGATGAACGCGAGAAAGCTTCCCCGTCCAGGAGCGCTGAGCAACGCATCACTATACTGGAGACATCTCTGAAAGAGATATAATCCATGATGGAGAACATGCACCAGATGATGCTAACTCAATACACAGCTGCCATGGCTTAAGCATCGGCCCTCCAACTCAGATATATGTGGGAGTGGACTTACCACCATCCAACACGATACAAGAGCCTTCTCTAGATCAAGAGTCAGCAGTTCCTCCGTTTTCTCACTCTAAGGATGTATTACCTTCCGTTGGAGTCATAATACAACCGATTCTTCACCACTCCGTGGTCCCGCTACCGACTGAAAATCCGATACAGGCAGTACGAGAGCTGAAAGCCCAATTTGATGCCTTGAAGCACAAATATCAGCTCAAGAAATTGGAAATCAACCAGCCTTACCCGGCTATCTAGGAAGAGGACCCTTTCCCTCCTAAATACAAACCACAGATCATGGCTCTGTTCGAGGGAAAAACATCACTGAGTTAGTACATGAACTACTTCAGTATGATGACGGTGTTACTACAAGGGAATGACGCCCTCCTTACTCGGGTGTTCAAGGGCTGTCTCTCGGGAGTGGCTTACCAATGGTACCGCAGCCTGGCGGACAACTGCATTACTTCTTTTGATGACTTCAAAGCCTTATTCTTCGCAAGATTCTACGAGGGAGGGATGGACATGTCGATGTCCTCTCTCATCGAAGTGAAGCAGAAGGAAAAGGAGGACGTTCGTACCTTCATCGAACATTTTTGTCAAGCCACTTTACAAATCCCTCCCGGAGTTCCAGACTCGGTATTGGTGGACATTTGCAGTAAGAACCTTTTTTCCGTGATCTCGGTGTTCATAGGACCATATCAGTTCCATGATTGGCCCTCGTTCATCATCTCAGCGGTAGCCGCCGAGTACAATAGTCGGAAGGCGCGTGACAATGGCATCATGATCTCTGCCTCCGACAGAGGCAAGAGGTCATCTCCCAACAGCGACCATCCTCGCAGTTCCGAAGAAAAAGAAGCTTTGGCGATCAATACGTCCAGACAAAAGACTGCGGCAACC
The DNA here is from genome assembly GCA_036927795.1 of Iris macrosiphon. Taxonomy (NCBI): domain Eukaryota; kingdom Viridiplantae; phylum Streptophyta; class Magnoliopsida; order Asparagales; family Iridaceae; genus Iris; species Iris macrosiphon. The sequence continues at coordinate 18,748,941 of JAYESA010000017.1, forward strand.
ACGCAAACGAAACCTGGGACTTCCAGGCCCATTGAAGTGTACTCTTTCGACGACGATGATATTCCGAGCATATTCGAGTGTCTCGTCAAAAGTGGCAAGATTACCCTTCCGGAGGAGAAGCGAACCAATGAAGTCGACAGTACTAATAACCCCAAGTACTGCATCTTCCACAGATATGTACACCACCCTACAAAGGCGTATTATGTACTAAAAAGGAAGATCCAGGAGCTGATCGATGCTAAGGCGATCACTCTGCACAACAATGAGAAGACGGTCCATCCAACATAATCTCTCTATAATTTGGCAATCTGCCTTCCCAAGAAGTCCCAGACGGTGTGACACCTATTTCCTGGACAACGATGAACATCGTTAATCTTCCTCCGGCTTGGGGTCAAAATCATGACCTGCTACCCCTAACTACCCAGCGAGGCGAGATTATGTAGGTTCATCCAGACCTGGTGTCGGAGATCGAAAAAGAGACTTAAGCTGCTAAGGCTAATTCCAAAAAGAACTCAAAGCACAAACCGTGTCACATGATTATGGTACACTCGGCATCAGAAGATGAAGTCTTTGCTACTGGAACCCGTTCAGGGAAAGCTTACCTCCAGGACTATGGAGCCAGCCAGAAAGATGCATCGTCAAACGCTTCAGCTGCCAAGCCTTCAGAACCAAAATTCGCCGTACCAGAGGCCGGTCCTTCGAGACCAACTTCAGCGGACAGAGGGAAGCAAAAAGAAGTGCGCTTCGATAAACCTGTGAAAAACATTCAAAATAAAGGTTTAGAGAAGCCATACAACTTCGACATCCTGGCCCAACTGGCTAATACACTAGCCAGGTTGTCCATCTTCGAGCTATTCAGGCTCTCTCAAGACACTCATCAAGCCTTGAGTGAAGCATTAATGCAGGCGGATGCATACTTGATCCAGCTCAAGTCCCCTGACGAAGAACCCGTGGCGTGTCCTCAATGCCATAGTGTGATAGAGGTGGTCCCGAATATCACTTTCACTCAAGACGACATGCTGTTAAAACATAACAGGCATGACAGATCCCTCAATTACATCGGGTACATCGGTTCCATGGAGGTCGACCGGATTCACATAGATCCGGGATCATCAATCAGCATCATTCCTCATAGTCTGCTTAGACCGCTAAGGATTCCTACCAGCGAATTGGCTTACACCACCACTATAATCGTGGATTTCAACGCAAAGAAAAGTAAGTCATTGGGGAAAATTCGTCTGAGGATCCAGATTGGCAACCTCAGATCGGTGGCTACATGTTACGTCATTGATTCAGAGGTGTCCTGCAACATTCTGCTGGGTAGACCTTGGATCCACTACCACAAAATCGTTCCTTCAACTCTATATCAATGCTTTAAATATGTAGATGCCCAAGGAATAATATAAACGGAGTTTGCTGACCTGAACCCGTTTAGAGGAGTAGAATCCTACTACTCTGATGCTGTGTTGTACTCTCAAGACTATATGGAAGAGGTGTCAGGAGAAGCAGAGAAGGAATCCCACCGGGAGCCAGAAGAACCCTCTGCCGAACAACCTCTGTCAATCAAGGTGAAAGGGCGAACTGCTCGTCCAAAAGCCATAGAGCCTGTGGCTATCCACCTGAACAAAACCAGGTCAGGAAAAGGAGGTGATCCTCTAGTGATCACTTTGAACCAGAAGCCTCCACCTTTGGTCATCAACCTTCGGCGCAACATGAAGCCGATTGATGTAAATGCAACCGGGAACAAAGTTTCAGATGATAATAAATATCCTCTTTTCCAGTATATTGACGCTCAAATTCCAAATCAGGAATCCTCCCCCATGACGATATAGAACCTATAGCGCAAAAATTCTTGGAAGCTATAGATTCCTATCATCCGTATATATAGAAAGTTGCATCATCATCCAATGTCACCATGACATATGGACCGCATGAGGATTCTATCTTCATTGTCCCGCCTACTTGCAGCAGTCAGCATTCAATAGTCTTCGGCTGCATGTGCAATGAACCGACTGCCCAAGAAGATTCTTTCGATGATGATGCTGGAAAATATAGGTTCACAGATACAGCCCACAAGCTCTGAAGATTATGCAAAGTATGGTTTATGACTTGAAGCTGGAACCAGGTCTCAACTACGGGAAAGGCAGACGAATGCTGCTGTACGGCGAACCCTACTATCAACGAACTCATTTTGGGTTAGGGTATACCACCCCCTCGTAACTTCTGAGTCAAACGAGGATATCTTTTCCTCTTCTCAAAATGGCTCAGCGCCCTCCGACTCATCTCATGCTCTCGAACGAACATTATCAGTAAATATGGTAGTGACAGATTCCTTCGAAGTAGACGAAAAAGAATCTGAACTGTTTGAGAATGACGCTGGGGCTCAGCAAATGGATACACAATAGGAATTCTGCTTCGAGCTGAGAGAACCTCCCACTGAAGATAAAGTTATACAGATTGACGTTGGAGATAAACTTTCGCCAAAGCCGATATTTATCAGTAATAATCTTTCCGAAGCAGAAAGGGAAGAAGTTATCCAGCTGATAAAAGAATATATCGACGTCTTTGCGTAGAATTATAAGGATATACCAGGCCTTGATCCAAAGGTGGCTACTCATAAGCTCAAAATATTGCCCGATTCGAAGCCTGTGAAGCAGCACCAACGCCGGTTCCGCCCGGATATGATGGACGCCATTGAAGCTGAAATCAAGAAGTTGATAGCCTGCGGTTTCATCCGGAAAGAACAATATCCTGACTGGGTCGCCAATGTTGTCCTGATCATGAAGAAAAATAGAAAAGTACGTATCCGCATCGATTACCGAGATCTGAATGCAGCCTGTCCCAAGGATGAGTTTTCTCTTCCCATCACAGACGTCATGATTGACAATACATGTAGTTTTGAACGTGTGTCTTTCATGGACGGATTTTCAGGATACAACCAAATCAAGATGCATCCTGAAGACGAGAAGCATACTGCCTTCCGGACACCATTGGGGATATATTTCTATACGATCATGCCCTTCGGATTGAAGAATGTCGGGGCTACGTAGCAACGGGCTATGAGTAATATATTCTATGAGCATTTATGCAAGACAGTGGAGTGTTACGTGGACGATGTAGCTGTCAAAAGTTGCCTCAAGGATAATCACATCCAAGACTTGAAGACAGTATTTGAATTGATGCGCCAACATCAACTCAAAATGAATCCTATAAAGTCCTTTCTGGGGGTATCTAGTGGCAAATTTCTAGGATTTGTCATTACCGCCAAAGGCATTCAAGTGGACCCTGATAAAGTCAAGGCCATCTTAGAAATGCGACCGTCCCTCTGAGGGAACTCAGTGGATTTTAAGGTCGTCTGGCTTATATCCTGAGATTCATATCCAACCTCTCTGGGAGATGTCAGCCCTTTTCTCGTCTCATGAAGAAAGGTGAATCCTTCGTATGGGACGAAGCCTGTCAGCAAGCGTTTAACGATATTAAACGCTACCTCACTAGTCCGCCAGTTCTGGTGCCTCCCGTCATAGGAAGACCATTTGTGCTATATGTTCGAGCGATGGATCATTCTCTGGGAGCTCTTCTCGCACAAAAGAACGATATGGGTCACGAATAAGCTATCTACTACCTCAGCAGGATGATGGTCGGAGCCGAACACCGGTACAACCCAGTGGAGAAAGAATGCTTGGCTCTGATGTTCACTATCCAGAAAATGCGATACTATGTCACAGGCCAAACCATTCACATCATCTCCAGGATCAATCCTCTTCGGGTACTGATGAACAAGCCAAGTGTTCTTAATTCCCGACTCGCGACTTGGGCGATGTTATTAACACCGTACGACATAGTGTACGTCCCTCAGAAGTCCATCAAAGGCCAAGCATTGGCTGACTTTCTAGCTGCTCATCCGATCCCGGAGGCCTCCAAACTATACGAGGACATTCCCGACGAAGTTGCAGAATGTAATTCCACAATGGAAAGTGATGCATGGCAAATATTCTTCGATGGTGCCTCCAGGACTGGTCCCAGAGAAAACGTGGTTTCAGTAGTAGGAATTGTCCTGGTTACTCCTGATAAACTCGTCATCTATCGAGCATATTCTCTTAGCGAGCCCTATTTCAACAATGTAGCAGAGTATAACGCTCTACTAATCGGGCTCCAAGTTGCCAAAGAATTGGGCGTCGAATCTTTGGAAGCCTTCGGTGACTCTCTGCTGATCGTCAATCAAGTCAGAGGAATATATGAAGTCCGAAATTCAGACCTCATCCCCTATCACCGAGCAACGGTCGAGATAGCCATGACATTCAAAGGATTCTTCCTATAGCATGTACCTCGATCTCAGAATCTGGAAGCTGATGCCCTAGCCAGTCTAACTGCAGATTTAGCTACCCCTATAAGAAGGCAGAATTCGGTGATCCTTCTTAACAGAGACTTATTCTGTGTGAAAAATAACTTTCACATAAAACACAGCTACGCGGTGAACACAGATCTTCCAAAGAGAGACTGGAGAAGTCCCTTTATAGATTTTGCCCTTGCCGGAGGACCCTAAAGAAGCAGTATCCGTCAAAAGACGATCATTGCACTTCTATTTTGACGCATCTTCACAATGTCTATATCGCCGGTCTTATGACGGACAATTATTACGATGTCTCTCTGGTGATGAAGAACATCAGATTATCTATGAAGCTCACGACGGCGTATGCGGAGCGCATCAACCCGGTCCTAAGCTACAGGATCGCATCAGAAGAATGGGCTATTACTGGCCTACTATGATCACAGATGCAATAAAGTATGCAAGACAATGCAGAGCCTGTCAGGTCCATGCAGACTTTATCCATCAACCTCCTGAATATCTACATCCTACGATTTTGTCCTGGCCTTTCGAAGTATGGGGTATGGATATCGTTGGTCCTATTCACCCGTCTTCTTCCAGAGGTCACCGGTTCATACTGGCCATTACGAATTATTTCTCCAAATGGGCAGAGGCGATCCCTCTTGCTGAGGTGAAGGCATCTAATGTGATCAGCTTTATCAAGTATCACGTCATTTATCGCTTCGGGATACCCCAGAGGATAATTCATGACAATGGGCCTTAATTCATCAACCAAGCATTTCACCAATTTTATGATAAAAATCGGATACAAAATATGGCCTCTACGGCATATAATCCTGCTGCTAATGGTTTGGCGGAAGCTTTCAACAAAACCATTATCAAGCTCTTGAAAAAATTCGTCTCTTCGAACAAGAAGGATTAGAATGAGAAGCTGGGAGAATGTCTATGGGCATACCGCACAACGGTACGAGCACCGACAGGTTGTACCCCATTCTCATTAGTTTACGGAAGCGAAGCAGTTCTCCCTATCGAGATCCAAATTCTGTTACTCAGGATAGCCGTGGCTAATGAGTTGACACAAGAAAAGAATGACCTGTTAAGGCTTCAAGAGCTAGAAGGATTAGACGAGAAATGCCTCCAAGCTCAATAGTGTATCACGTTCTACCAAGTACGCATTTCCAGAGCTTTCAATCAAAAAGTAAAGGAAAGAGTGTTCAAAGTTGGCGAGCTAGTTTTAGTTGTGAGAAGGCCGATGATTCTTACTCATAGGAGTAAGGAAAAATTCCAGCCCAAATGGGAAGGCCCTTATATGATCGAGACAACGTTCTCAAACGACGCTTATAGGTTAGCCAAGCCTAATGGAGACCTGTTAATGGCTCCTATCAATGGCAAATTCCTGAAAAGGTACTATGCTTAACCTCCTCTGCTCAAGTGGAATATGGCTAAAACCTCATTCTGACAAAACTACTTCCAAAACGAAACTAGTTAGATCATATTCTATCATGTCCATATAACCTCTGAATAGATATGTTTAACTAATTTGGAACTTCAAGACCTATCACGTCCATATTACCTCTGATAGTATTTTGTGCACAAATTTTAGCTGAAGCATATTCTATCATGTCCATATAACCTCTGAATAGATATGTCCTACTAAAACTTACCGAGAGTATATCACGTCCATATTATCTCTGATATCACTTTCACCCAAACTTGTCATTTATATTCCAAAATGATGGATCCACAAAGTCAGATGAAAGCCTCTTTATTATTCCCAGAAAGAGCAAAATTATATTGAAAAGCAAAAGTATATCATTTAGGGGGAGCGGTTAGGTCGCGAATCTGCCGTGCCAGAGCAACCATCCTCTCATCCCGGGAGTTCAAGACGTCGGCACTTGCCCACTCCAACCTTGCTGTATCATTGTTCAAAGCAACTAGCTCAGACCGAGCCTACACAAAATCAGCATGGATAACACCCACATGTGTTAGGTTCTGCTGAATAGTCGCCCGTCGCTCTTTCAGCACATCTCGGGCTGCCGACAAAGAGAGAGCCTTCATCTCTGCTCGAGCAAGCTCATCTTTCAATATACGGACCCTCGCTGCCTCTTTCTCATATTCGGCTTCGCACTGGGTCAACTCGGGAACGACATACTCTAATTGGGCATGCTCATGATCCATCTCCTGCCGCTGAGCCTCGATGGACTTGTTCAGAGACTCCGTTTGCGCAGCAAGCTCTGCAATCAGGGAGTCGTACCTAGCTTGAACGAGACCGTCAATGCTGCCTCGAGCTAGCTGTAAGTATTCATTAATGGGTTTCTCCAAACCATTATCTATCTCCTCCAGCGTGTCAGCTACCCCAGTGTCGTTGAATTCTCGGATTGGCACTATCGCGGACCGGGAGGAGCCCCTCAGAGCCTCGAAGCTCAGATTCTTCGCCAACACCATTGATATTAACATTTTCAAGGTGGTATAGAAGATACTAGTGTACTGCTCGGTCAGCGCAGCTAGATCCGAATGAACGCTGGGAGTGGCCGCGATATTGGCGAATCCCCCTCCAGGAATGATCGCAGACGATGTGGCCACGGTCGTCGCCTCAACAAGTGGTGAGACAAAAGAAGAAGCGCCAACACCGGACGAAGTGACCGGCATACTCAAAGGAGGCATTATCGCAATGACAGGCTCGTCCTCCTATTGAGATATCGAAATCTCTTCGACGGGTGAGCCGGCACCCGAAAGTGTCTTCTCTTCAAAGTCAGGCACCTCCGTGTCGCCGCCAGGACCTGAAACAGTGCCAAAGGGTGCATCTATACTGCCCTCCCCGAAGAGGTCTTCCCCTAAAAAGAAGACAAAAGGAAGTTAATATCGAAATGATGTTAACTTTTCTAAAAAGAGATGTAAAGACGATATTTACCCATGGTCGATGGTGTATATGTCGCGTCTGCGGCCAGTACAGCTAAATCATTTCTTAATGATGCTAGGCAAGCTGTCATACCTAGAGAAGGTGGTGTGTCAACCGACACTGGCAAATATTCTTCCAGGCCCTCATCAAGTTCCAGCCGAGGTTCTTTAGGTAGAATCTCACTGGGTGCACTGACGGACACGGCAGGGGTTTTTTCGATGCTGATCCGGATAAAGATATCCTTATTCGACTCGGCCCCGAAGGCGATCTCGTACCACTACCTGAAGCGGTAGCAGTGATAGCAGCCTCAAGAAAGAATTCTCTAGCACCGCCAGCCGGAACTGCAGAGGCTCCCTCTCTAAAATGAGAGAAACCTCTAATCAAAAAATCATCCCCAATAGGGGGAGATGTAGGCTCACTTCTAGGAGCCTCATTATCGGGAATCCTGAGAGGACAAGTAACCGTCTTCTTCTTCCTCTTGCAAGGGGAAGTCTCCTTCGGAACAGGAGCCCTTCGCTTACCAGAGATTACCAGAGGCCCTGCAGGCGGAGGTATTTCACCCCTCGGTACCGCCAACAGAGGCTCATCTGGATTCACAGAATCTTCACCCTCGTCAGAAGAGACCGAGGGGACTTCATCTCTTCCTGCAGACTTGGAAGAGGGCACCCTAAAACTTTTATGCATATCAAAATTGCGATGGAAGGTGTTGGTTCCATATAGGACTGGGCATACGAGTGGTGGATGTGCAGCTCCGTGGAGAGTGAAATGACGGGCACGGTAAAAGTTGCTTCAGTGCAACCCATGATAAAGTATCGCCATTCTCTCGCTACATTAATGAGTCCACCCCTGGACCTGAAGCTGGTGACGGCATTGCCCACATACAATTGGTCGTACCCAAACTGCCTGGCAAACCGACTAGGCAGGTAGGGCTCCAAGAAGCAATGGTCTTCGCTTCTGTACAGCAAATGATAAGGTCTAATGCAGACCAACCAATTAAAAGCCTCGAGAGAATGAATGGTCTGCCTATCGCCTATATCCTGAAGTCTGATCCCTTGTTGATTGAGATATACAGGGGGGACAGTGCAGAAGAGCTTCCAGCTATGACTGAAATTCAGCGCCCGCCGACAATCTAAAACTGTAGTCACGTTCCAGAAAGATTTCTTGTAATTCAGCAAAAAACTACCCCCTGAACTACTGCCAGAGCCGGGAGACATCACCCTGGGGTTATGGAGAATTAACCATCCCATCAAATATAGGTATGATAATTCTACCCTGGAAAAGCTATCACGCCGAGTTTAAACGACGAGCAGCCCCTTAGTCATGGCCCTCAAGCCAGCTTGTATGCGGCACACCATGGCAGGGAGCAAGCCCAGTCTTGTCCTGAATACCAGACGCACTGCAGGCCATAGGGTGTTCCGGTAAATACGGTCCGCAGATGCGATGTCGGGCACTACTTCCCGACGCAGCCATATGGAGAGGAAGCCTGCCATTTGAGCTTCCTTGGACAGAGGCCTGCAGCAATGCCTCAAATAGCTGTAGGCCTTAGTGCCTGCAGGATATTTCTCTATCCCTTCATCGAGAATCAGATCCGGAGCCCCAGCGTCCTCCATATGATCGTCGACTACCTGAGCACTAAGCACACTCAGAAAATTAAAAGGCTGATCTTTCGTATCCAAGACCTTCTCTGGCTTAGCAGTCCTGGCCCGGTGAAAGAAGAGGTAGGACGCCCATTTATTGGTATGAGCCAAATTTGAAGGCTCGTCATAAAAGGCGGTGCACGCTAGGTAGTGACACATCAACTCCTGGTAAACTGCCACTACCCGAGGATCTGAATCCTCTAGCTCCCGGTTTATGGGAATATACTCTTCATAGGGAGTATCCCCCATTGGCAGTCTCGAAATCTCTGCCATCTCGTGGAGGGCCAATCCCAACTCCCCCAGTGGAGTGGCAAAAGTCCCGGTGAGAGGGATATATCGCTCCATCAGAGCCAGAAACAAGTTGGGGTTGAGAGGTAACCCAACACTGGTGGCATTCACAGCTGCGAACAGACCAATCCTCTCTAGCTCGGTCTAAAAATAATTCAGGGCCAAGTCAGCTAAGCGACCCCACCGAAGATTTATTGGGGTAATCCACCCACTGCACCGAGGATTAACCTTGGGGTATACTCCTCTGCGCCCCATAAAATCATTACAGAAAGTCGGTAATTGCACCGGCTGGAGCACCAAGTTATCTTCACTCGGGACACTGTCCGGGTATAATCCCCTGAACGGTATTACAGAGCCGAAAGGGCGGCTGACAAATGACCCTCGGTCAGATCCTTTCTGATAGAAGATCTTTCCCGGTCGGCCATGAAGATCGGGAGTCAGCGTCCACGACATCCTCCTGGGATGTGTAGTATGGAAGAATGCCGATATGGGATAATCTCTCGGTATCTTGGGCAGATGCAAGACCAAACCCCCGGCAGGGAAAATCCAGAGTTCTTTCTTGGGCTTCGTCTGGGACTGCTTGTCAATCATATTCTCGAAGAAAAAAGCCGACTTTATATACTGGTCCCCGTCTATGTACGTCAGGGGCTCTCCGTTAATCATGTTCAGCAGCGTTCGCTTGCCCTGAGCCGATATCAAAATTTTCCTTCCTTCAGGATACTGGGGCTCAGAGATAGGAAATGTCACGTGCGACAGATCCTCCAAATAGTTGGAGTGCAGTATCCCGGCGGCAGAACCCATCACATCGGCTAGCGGAGACGCATGCAAGTTAATTGCAAGAGTGCAAGAAAAATATATCAGTTCCTATAACTAGATATTACAGATCTTGCAGCATACGCCAAAAATCAACAGTCTGTGCTTTACGCCAAGACTGTAAAAACTTGATCATTACGCTGGAATCCATTTCCTAAGACGTAAAATTCAAGGCTGACAATATACGCAAAGTTTTGACAGTCTGTGTTTTATGCCAGACTGCCAATGTTTGAGTTATTATGCCGACAGCGTAACACTCAAATTTATAGTATACGCCAAGTTTCGACAGTCTGTGCTTTTATACCCGACTGCGAAAATATGGAGTTTTTACGCTGACACATTAGTAATGTGGGCGTAAAAGATGAAACGTCTATGTGCATCATCTTCCTCAAAGAGGCTATCAGCACAGAAGACGACCTAGCGCGTTCACGTACAACGTGTGCGAAGGATTTTCAGTCGTTCTTTTTCGTCCCAAAAGCTCTACCTCTAAGGCCGGGTGCACTGCTCGTCGGCGGAATACTTCGCTCAGAATAAAGTTCGCCTTGCCCGACCGAAGACGCTCTCGCTTAAGCAGAAAAATGAGAAGAAGAATCAAAATTCTTTCCCTTAGTGGAGGGGATTTGTTTCGGGGCCATTACTGAAAACTTTGAAGGCTCGGAGAGGAAACGAAGAAGAACTCGAACAGTCGAAGGCTTTCTTTCGCAGAAGACGGATGAAAAGTTTTTCTCACAAAAGCTTGGGATATATATAGAGTTCGGATGGACTCCTCGAATCCCGAACCAAATCTCATAATTAATATTCGGTTATGATTGGGTACTACATCAGCCTATTACTCAGAAAAGGCGGACAGTCAGCGAATTTGAAAAGTTTTTGTGCAAAGCAGATTCATGGTTTTTACGTTAAGGAGCTTTCTACGCTCGACAGCTATAGATCTACGGTTTTACGTTCACAGGCTATAAGTCTATGGTTTTATGCCCGGATGCTTTTATGCTCGGTAGCTTTTATGCTCGAGAGGCTACAAACCTATGACTTAACGCTCAGCAGCTACAAATCTATGATTTCACGCTCGGTGGCTTTTACGCTCAGAGGCAACAGATCCACAGTTTTATGCTCGAAAGATTTCTTTTCAGAAGCTACAAATCTACAGTTTCTACGCCCGAATGCTCTCATGCTCAGCAACTTTTACGCTCAAGAGGCTACGAACTTATGATTTTATGCTATAACTTTCCGCACATCTAAAAAAAATACGCAGGCCAGAGTACGCGTACATCTGAACGATTCTCAAGGCGGTCAATTGCAAGAGTTCACATAGAAGATACTCCTTCTTGACCTCAAAATATCCCAAGTACCCGACGCATACAGAGTTCAACATTAAAAATTACTCTTCTCCATGGGTCGATTGGAAGTTCATCCAGACTCCAGTCTGAATATTTCATCTACGAATTCAAGATGGTGACTCAGTTTTTGACAGCCATTTCTTACCCTGTTCCAAGGAATTTTTGAGAAACCATTCTTGAAAATGATGGTCTGAACAAGAATTCTGTTTATCAGAAGTGACAGTTCAGAATTCTATGCAACTCCCCATTCCTAACAGCAGGACAGTTCGAATGCTCGAATGCTAAGCGACTTTCTACGCACCCTTAGTTATGCGTAAAAGACAGGACGGGACCTAGCACTCTTTCTAACAGAGTTGGCATAAAGTTACCAGACGTGTCGAAGCTACACATATTCAGACTTCACAGCAAAGTATATGGCAAAATAATCATATGCACAGAAAAAGACGATTTTATTAAGATTAAAATCATGATTACATATGAGAAAAATCCAGTCTACAAAAGGGTTTTTCTTCATTTTCATGATTACATATGAGGAAAATCCCGTCTACAAAGAATTTCCTCGTCGTCGTCAGAAGGCCACCCCAAGAATCTGTTCTGCCAGGTTCTCGTATTGGTGGAGATGCTCTTCCGTCTTCTTCAGTAGTTCACGACTTCCATAGTCGATGAACAAGAAAGTGGTGAATGGCGGGAGGATACAAAAATGGGCCTAGACCCATCCTCCAATACAGGAAAGCAGGGTAAATCTGCTTTCCTGCATCCAGCGCCATGACAGATTTAGTTGAGGTATTTGACCCAACTTAATCTCGGACAGAGCTAGTGTGTCTGCTCTCGCCCACGAAGGTATCAGGAGAAGATACAGCTTGCAAGCTGTGTGGTCAAATACGACCCTTCCTCCCTCCAGAAGAACCGCCATACAAAGTTGCTGATTATCCCGAGCAAAGGAGGCTATGATATCCTTCCATGATCCATCGTTGCAGAGGACATTTGCTCGAAGACGTCGTCTTTTTTGGCTCCTTACATGCTGGAAGAACATGGTCTTCTTCTTGCTCAAGTTGACCCGATGAACTCCAGCGATCATCTCTGTGTGGTAAAAGCGATGTGGAAAGAACAGGTTAACTCCTCAGCCTTTTATAGGCAAGAGAGAGCCCTCCGAATCCCAATGGATCCCCAATAACTCTGCCATAAAGTCAGCCTTGAAGGACGTGTCAGACTTGACCGTTTTATACTTCATTCAAAGTATTTTAAATTATGAGGAATTTAAAAGCTTTAAAGGGAGTCTTATAGAAGCATAAAAAATACGCTGGATAGCTATACGCAGCATGTTGATGCGGGGCAGCATAAAAAGATGACCTCAGAGCCATCAACGTGCAAAAGAGCTTTTTTCGCTAAGCACGGCATAAAATATAAACTTAAGTACCATCCGCGTAATGCAGTATGTCCAGGCTGCTTCTACGTAAAAAGGGTGCTACATTGCCTTTATGGCGGAAAAGTCATCCGCTTTCAATGCAGCATTGAAGTGTACGAGGAACGCTTCGTATTCTTTAAAATGAACCTGTCAGATCATGCAATGAACCTGACGATTGGACTCCTGACAAAGTGTACTGCACGACTACCCAGGAGACGACTATAATGATGGCACGGCACTGCAACCCAGGCTATCATTTACTGCCATTTCCTTGGCGTAAACTGCTTTTACGCATACAAAGGAATACTCTGCCTAGTTTTACACAAGCAGATATGAGCTGTTTACGCTCCACAGAAGACAAACAGCCTGCCACGTCAAAAGCTGTTCTTCGTACAGGGCTCAAGGAACCTCTCTGCATTTAATGCGCAGAGTGATGACAGAACTTGAGGCATGTCTCTACATTTAATACGCAGAAAGGGTGGCAGACCTTCAAAACACGCCTTTGCATTTAATGCACAGGATAATGGCGGATCTCTACATTTAATGCAGGAGATTTGATTAAATGTTACCGAACCGTCGTTTAGTGACATCCTCTTTGCGTAAACTGCTTTTACGCATACAAGGGGATACGCTGCCTAGTTTTATACAGGCAGACGTAAACTTTTTACGCTCCGCAGAAGACAAACAAACTGCCACATCAGCAGTTGCTCTTCGTATAAGATTCGAGGCGCGTATCTGTATTTAATGTGCAGAATGATGGCAAATCTTCAAGATACGCCTCTGCATTTAATGCGCAGGATGGAGGCAGATCTCTGCATTTAATGCAAGAGATTTGATCATATCTCCAAGAGCCATAATTTTGGCTAAGACGTCCACATCATCACTATGGCATATTTTGCCAACTCAGGCCTTAGTCAGGAGAAGAGGATCAGCTATCTTCTACGCCTACTCGGCTTCTGCGCCCAATTGGCTTCTATGCCCACTCGGCCTCTATGCCTACTCGGCTTCTACACCTACTCGGTTTCTATGCCTACTTGGCTTCTATGCCATGGTGACAGTTATTGGCTTCTACGCCAACCTCTTCTACGCGAAGGATAACTACCTACGTGGCTTTTTTGCAGTGATCTTCGCAGTAGTTATATGCGTTGTCACTTAATTGGACACGCGTCATACGCTCATTCAAAAGATCATTTATACGCGGATAACGGTTATTATAACCATCGTGTAAAAGGGTGCTGTACTTTCTACTGTTCAGCTTCTAGGTTGACTGGATGGTCACTGTCACTAAAACTCTATAAATAGAGACCTCTATTGATAGAGGTAAAAGGTCAGAAATTGGTCAAGAAATCCAGTATCAGATCCAAGGTCGAAAGACGAAAGATTAAAATGTCGAGATTTGGTCACAGATTTTAAGAGAGAAGAATCCAGAGCTCAGGCAAAGAGTAGTGATCGAAGACTTTGGCATCGAGCATCCACTCTCTTTAATAAACTTCGAAGCTGCTTTCTGTCTTCTATGGCACTTCTTCATCATCGTGTGGTCCAAGGGACAAAGTGATCGACTGCAGATCAGACTCCTATAGCAATATTTACCCAGATTAAAAAATTGTACTCGACATCCTCGTATAGGATTAATTGTACTGCTTGTTTGTAAACATAAAGAGCGAGTTTTTATATAAAGCCTCATTTCTATATCTTTCGTTTATTTTATCAGACAACACCTACGAGCAATCTGATGGGTTATCAGTACATGAATGCACTGGTGGGGAGGATTTTTGCCCGCTTATCAAAACCAAACATGTTGAATTAGTTACGTGCACCATCTATTACGTTCTTTCTAGTCTTGCCTTAGGATCAATTTTATGACATAAGATATAAGGCCTACTCGTGTTGCATTGCACCCTACGATATAAGAGTAATACGGCGATACTTACCAACTTACCATTTTTCCTTCCCTGTCAAAGATAAATCAAGTTAAACTAGCAAACAATATGTGAAACAAAACAAAAGGGTGCTGGTATGAAACTTAGTGTTACGAACGTGTTCTTTGCACCACGGTGACACCGTATTAATTTATGGTACTAGAATCCTGCTGAGTCATGGCACTATAATGTTGCTGAGTCATGGCACTATAATTTTGTTGTATCCTAGCACTACAATGTCGCTTGGTTCATGGCACTTCAATGTCACTGTATTATGCCGCCGCTAGAACTATAATGTCATAAATGTGTTTTTGACTCATTATGAATTATACTTAGATTACTCAGATTATTTCAGATTACTTATTTCAACGCAATGGCTCACACGCAGAATGCCACAATAGAGCAGACATAATCTATATGAATGTGTTATTGGTCGTAGCAAATTATGACAATATCCTCGTTTAGACGGTAACCTATGTAGTCGCGAGTAGCTAAAATCGCTGCAGTCAGTCCCGAATCACTTAGTGATGGTACTGCTCGAACCCAGCACGGCTATGCTAGTTAGGTAAGATATCAATATATACGCTAGATAGCGAGCCAGTGCATGCCCCAAATCACCTAGACTAGATATTGATTTATCCAGGGCCGACACGATCCCAGCGCCCCAAAGATCGTTCGAGAACTCCCATGACCTGTGCATAGGTTGTCCGTGACCAAGTATGATTTCATTGATCATTCCTTTACTTTTTTTTTCTTATACTTTATTACGGGCTCTCCGAGCCATTCTTTCTTTGATTCTTTATTTATTTATGCAGCTCCCGGTACAAGAATTACCTTGGCGACCCAACAGTCCCGAAGCCATTCTATGTTTTCCATTACTCAGCTCAGAATAACTATTTTAATAGTCCTCCTACCTTATGTGAGTGAACTATATTAGGTGAAGTGCTAAAAGTCCGTAGCGTGATCTCTACGACTAGCATTGCAAAATAATTTTTAGCATAAGAAAAATCTATTGAACAGTTCTAAAATAATAAAGCAAGTATTGCATCTCGTTTAGCCTGTTTACTTCCATTTTCTACACAAACAGATAAAGAGTAGGATTATTCCCTTAGCTAGGTTGGTTCACTCATTATTAGCATGCATCAATAGATTGGTCTAGCAACTGGCATATATCGTCAATATTTTAAATGTGAAGGCCAAGCAAAGACAGGTTCACCGAAGCTACCAACCTTAGCGATGTTTCGCATCGGCCGAGTGAGACTCCGAGCGCGCCTTTGGAAAATCTAAGTCTGAACTTCTAAAGGGCCAAGTCTGAATGCCTTCGCATCAAATGAGATATCTTATCGAGCTAGACGGGTTGGATCATTGCACTTTTGCCATTTGAATTAGCTCTCTGGGATGAGCGAAGCGGGTCATTACATTATAAACCACTCAGAACAAGTCTCATCCTCGAGACTTCCTGAATGGAACTCATCTTACCTTTTCTTAATCTATGTCGTGCGTATGCCTTAGTCAATTCCATCGAACGACTCTATTAGTCGATAGCACCAAACTACACTTAATCGTTGCATTCTCTGACTCGATCTCTACTGTGCTTATGCGTAGAACCACACCACTAATGAATCTAACTCAAGTATATTTCTTCGTGTTATTAGACCATTCAAACAAAACTTCCTATTTATTTCCCACATTCTGTGTCGTATGCATGCTTAATCTGTTTCATTGAATGACTCTATCACTCAATGATCGTGTTCTCTGACTCAGTCTCTATTGTGCCTTAGAGTAGAACTACATCTCTCAACACGGGATATGTTCTAATCCTCCGCACACAAGATCTTAAGCTGAGGCTAACTTACCCAAGTCGTTATACTCATCCGTGCGAATATAAACATGTTCACTTGCAGCTACATTCGAGTTTAGCATAATGCTGAGTCTGGATTGTATATATATTTAAGACGTCCCCCAAATATATGTATTTAAACCAAGCTTAGCAATAGCAAAGTCGGACAAGCTACTCGTGAAAAGTCTTACTTTTAAATTATCGATTATTTTACTAACTCGACTAAATCGAACTCCAGTTTATTTTATTTTTATCTATATCAATCCTCGTGATGACACGATTCATTTCTCAAGTGTTATAGTCTTATGAAATCACTACTATATCTTGAGCAGACTCGACCAAACTCCAAGTTAATTCCAACCCAACTTAAATCCAAGCATTTCACTACTACCAAGTATGTCTTCAAAGCAATGATTCAATTCGTTATCCCAACTTTACTTGAACATCACCAATTCCTACATAAGCATTCCAAGTCCTATTGTTTATCCCGTTCGTGTCAAATATAACTTCACTTAGCGCACACTTCCAGTTCCAAGTCGTAACTCTAAGTCTTGCTACCCCATATAAATTATCTACCTTAACGATACTCTAAAGTTGGTCATACAGGTTCATCTCATAAAATAGGATCATCTTCCTAACCACTAGATCGGTTCACCAGGTCATAAGTATAGTCCAAGTTCACGATTCTCATTGTACAAATTTGTTGCACGATGCCCGCCCCAAGTCCTAAGGTCAAACCATTATTCGTTCGTACGGAATATTCTACCCTAGCTCGTTTCACTCAGATTTCTAAATATCGAGCATATATCACCCTATTCGCGTTAATAACATTATTTTTGCACGGTTCGAGTCTGTTTTAGCAAAGATATTCCTAAAGTACGTTCATCCAACTTAATTCTCAATAAAAGTCATCAACACAATCCTCCGAATGACGCTTGTAAACCTAGTCCTCAAGTCTATTCATTACCAAATCCATCTATTTTACGTTTTCAAGTCCCATCACCAAATCACAAATAAACTTTTCCTAAACCATTAATCTCATACCGTATTCTCTAAGTCATCCATCTCAAACACAACGTCTAAGTCGCCCGATATCTAATATATATTCACTCATAATCTTCTGCGAGTTCGATCATCCCCGTTGGACGTAAAATTACTATGCCAATGCTCTCGCAGGATAATCGTCCTCATTCGGCATGACACCGTCATCAAAATTTGGCTAGCCAAATCTTTCAAAACTTTAATGTTATCATTTGATCAATTCGTAGTCCATATCTAGCATTTCTCACAATAACAAAGTTACAAGATCAATTCTATAATCTACTCGTCATTCATCCAACTAGGAAATCCTTTAGCCAAAGTCTATTTACCTACATTACATTCTATTTCATCGAGTTTGCCTCCATAATTATCGAACAAGTCAAGCCCTGATCTCCTACGAGTTTGATCATTCCCGTTGGACGTGAGATTACTACGCCAACACTCCCGTGGGATAATCATTCTCATTCGGGCCTGATGTCGAGTGCTATATTTCAAACTAGATTCAAGATAGACTCATCCAATTCTAGATCAAATCCAATCTCATCTATATTTGTTCCCCGATTAACATGATTTATTCACTTGTATCATTTTTGAACTATCTACCAAGCATTGATTCCGTATCAGTTAATCAAATTCTACGATCGATCAACTGTACCTCAACTCAATTCTATCGAGCGATATTCTTTCTCAATCCTCTGAGTCATTTCCATATCTTCCAATTTCTAACTTTCACACGTGCTATCTTCCAATTGCGCTAACTGTCACGACCCGCACCCGGGGTAAGGGTACTAGTCGGAAACAATGCCCAGCCTACGCCGCAGAATCGGCGGTAGAACGCTGTCTAGAAAGTCTATCTAATATAATGAACCACCAAAAGATAGTGTACTCAATCACAGAACTAAGATAGAATAAACACGAATCAGATAAGAATAGAATAGTCATCAACTCATGAGTTTAAAATAATACATCAATGAGTCTGAAGAGTAACAAAAATAAGCTGGAGACAAATCCAGTATAAAAGAATACTATCATACTACAAGCTACACTCCAGGGTCAACTGTCTCAGTTGGGATAAGTCCCTCTTGAGCCAGGGTCTCCGAATCTAAACCCACAACATCCTGGGGTCCATAATAGGTAGGGTACTCCTCAGTGTCATCTGGAAAAATATATCCAGTCAGGAAAGGATCAGAGTACATCTCTAACAGCAGTTCTAATCCATGATAAAAACTATATAACAGTAAATAGCTGTGGATAAACAAGATGCACAAAATAGATACAAGAGATATATAGACAATAAGGAAATACTGGAAAAAAATACAATAATGAACAATATGCCAATGAAACAATAATACTAATGACTAAGTGTGTGAGTACTAGCTTAACATGTGATCGGCTTGGGCAAGATACAATGCGGCCTGGCTAATCATACGTGCGGTGCATGATCAACACTATTCGCTTACCAATACTTTATTCAATAGGGATTTGATCACATATCTATACTAATACTCCCCACCCCCAACTGGTATAATAGATCCAACCACGGTATGCTATGGCACTAGATTCCCCAAGAAGATAGCTAGTCTCTTCGAGAATCGGTGTCTGTACATGTACAAGATAACCAATGAAATAATACTTGCACCATATACACCATATACCAAGGAATAATATCTCATGACGAGATCCGGATATACCAATCCGTGTAACCATAGTGTCGAGAGAAACATGTAAATCTACACTAGATACAACGAACATAGAGGATATCATAAATGAGAAACTATCAGAGAATGTACTCGCCTGAAGTCCAATAAACAGTCTCACAGATGTCTGACTCGGTACCTCGAAGACCTAGATATGGAATACCACATTAATACAAGGTCCCGGAAAGAGAATAAGTTAAACTAGTCAACTCCTAGGTCAATAAATAAATTCTAAGTCAAAAGTCAACTATGGTCAACTCTAAAGTCAAACATGGTCAACCTCACAAGAAAACTATATAAAATAATATAGAAATAAAATACAACAATTTAGGAATCAAAATTAGATCCCAAAAGATACTCACACAAAGTATACTACTAATACAAATAATATATACCCTAAAATAATATATATACAAACCAATATGTATACAAATAACATAATATATTATTACAAATATTATACCTCACAAAACACATATATATACACATATATATATATATACAATAATAATATATAAAATATAATTTAAAACTGCCAAAGCGTCACTGAAAACAGTGAACAAAACAAGATAAAATAAAAACAGGTTTAATAGTGACAGTCTTGACTGTCACTGAAAATTCGTCGCAGAAACTCCATATACAAAACCGCTGCTGTCACAGTTTGCTGACAGTTTCAAACTGTCACAAAAAAAACGTCGTTAAAAGGTTGCCGCTCAAAACTGCCGCAGCATTAATGACAGATGTGTCATTAATGCTGACCACTGTACAGCGGCTGCTGTTCAGACCAAAAAATGACAGTTTCACTGTCATAGAAACCATTATCACCAAAACAAATAAAAATATAAATATATATATATATATATATATATATATATATATATATATATAAATATATATATGCAATAATAATCACAATACATATATATAAATAAATAATTATATACTTATATATATATGCACATATAAACTTATAATTAAATACCAATAGTTACAACACATGCACATATTAATGTTCATATTTTACATGGCTAGAAGCACACCTAAAATATATACATTAATATACAAATAATTACATAATAATTATAAATAATATAATTACACAATTAAACACATAAATATATTTTATAAAACATTTATGTATAATTTATGTTATTAACATAAGTACATATATAATTACATGCAAGAAAGCTACATATTATATTTGTACATCATATTAGTACACACAAAAATATATAGATCTATGCTACAATAATTACTATAATAAATACACAAAATAAAAATATAATATCTATATATATTTACTAATTATAATTGAAGAATTTAAACCATACATAATTAGATCTATTCAAAAATCCACACAATTGGAGAGTATCACACCGTATCCCACTAGATCTAGGATACGCATGTGACACGAGTCCAACACACAACCAATTGTACCCCGAAGGATACAAATAAATCACAAATAATATTTATGAATAAATTAAAGTGTCAAAAGTAGATCTATGTGTCCGTGTCAAAATACGACATGTTCAAAGTCCCGTGTCGGAGGGAAAACCCCCAAAATGACACGTATCACCAAATAGTTGGGATACGAACCACATGTACCAAATTGATTGTGTGTTGGATACGACACTAGCCCCAAACACATAAGCTCATGTCCAATTAATCTATAGGATCAATTGATACACACAACAAAATATAAATTCGGAATTCCAACAAAATTAACACAAAAAGCACCATAACTTTCTCCATGGGTCTCCTATGAACACAAAACAAAGTCCTATGGGTAGTACATACATATAGGTTGATTTTACATGATTAAATCTCAGATTTAAAAGCTATTTAAATGGGAAAATCTGAATTATACCTATTGGGAGATGGATTTCCAATGAAACCTCCAATTGAGAAGAACTTGCTTCCAAATTGTAGATCCTTGCTCTTCTTTGTAGATCCTTGCTTCCTTCTTCTAGATCCTTGCTTCCTCCTTCTCTAATGGTGAATTGGGAAGAATTTGGAATGAATTTGGTAGGGAATTGGAATGGAAATGGAGGGAATTTGGGAGTGGAAAATTCTAAATCTAGATTTGGAATGAGAATGAGAGGAGAGAGAAATTTCCCCCCTCTTTTAATAGGCCGGCCTTGCCCCTCTCCCAAGCAATTGTAAAATGTCCAATGTACCCCTTGGGGCCTCTCATGAAGAAATAATTAAGGAAGGAAGCTTCTAGTCTAATCACTTAATTAATTTAATCCATCTCCTTAACTATGGGCTTTCTAAATGGGCCAAATCTAACTATTTAATTCATGTTGGTCCATGGGTCCAAACTAAACTAGTTGGGTCTACTAAAATAAGTCCAAAATAATTAAATAACATCCAACAACAATTAAATAATATAACAAAAATTATTTACAATGCACAATATTTATTTAAATAGGAAATTACTAAAATACCCTTTTTCCTAAAATGTGGTAGTGACAAGTCTACCCTCCTTAAAATAATTTCGTTCTCGAAATTCAAAGACGAAAACTACCCCCAGAAAAACACAGAACAGAACTAAAGAATCACAACTAACTAATGAACAGAACATAACAAGAAAATAACATACCTCAAGGTACAAACAAATATGGATAACGCTCTCGCATGTCATCCTCTCTCTCCCAGGTAGACTCCCCCGGAGAGTGATGCCTCCATGCGACGCGCACCAAAGGAATAGTCTGGTTCCTCAGCACCTTCTCTCTCCGATCCAGAATCTCAACTGGCTGCTCTGGATAGCTAAGAGTAGGGCCCACCTCTATCTCCGAGTGATCTAATACATGACTAGGATCTGCCATGTATCGTCTCAACTGCGACACATGAAACACGTTGTGCACTCCCTCCAATGTAGGTGGCAAGTCTAGTCTATAAGCAACTGCACCGACCCTCTCTAGAATAGTGAAAGGTCCGATGAATCGCGGACTAAGCTTTCCGCCTCCACCGAAGCGAATCGTGTCTCGTGTCGGAGAAATCCTCAGAAATACCAAACCACCCACCTAGAACAAAATACTATCTTAAGAACTTAATCTATAACAAACAAGAACAAGCATAAACAAAATCTAAACTATACCTCAAACTCCAAAGGTCTCCGATGGCTATCGGCCCAATGCCGCTGTCTGTCCTGCGCCACTCGAAGTCTGTCTCTGATCAAATGAACCTTCTCCGCTGCATCCACAACCATCTCTGGCCCAAGCAAAATTCTCTCTCCAACATCGTCCCAAGACAAAGGAGTACGACACCTCCGACCATATAGAGCTTCAAAAGGTGATATCTCTATACTGGCCTGGTAACTGTTGTTGTAAGCAAACTCTACCAAATAGAGATGGTCCTCCCAAGAACCCCCGAAATCTAGTACACAAGTGCGCAATATATCCTCGAGAGTCTGGATAGTCCTCTCTGACTGCCCATCTGTCTGGGGATGATATGCAGTACTGAACTTGAGCTGAGTGCCCAAACTCTCCTGTAAACTCCTCCAGAAATGAGAAGTGAAACGACTATCTCGATCTGAGACTATGCTGACGGAAACTCCATGTATCCTAACGATCTGCCTCACATACATCTCTGCCAGCTTCTCCGTAGACAAACCCACCTTAAAAGGCAAAAAGTGGGCCGACTTGGTCAATCTATCAACAATGACCCAAATCGCGTCTTTCTCTCCTGGAGATCGTGGAAGTCCGGACACAAAATCCATAGTAATGTGTTCCCACTTCCACTCTGGAATGGGTAATGGCTGAAGTAAACCTCCTGGCCTCTGCCTCTCGGCTTTCACCTGCTGGCACACTAAGCATCTGGATACAAACTGTGCCACTTCCCTCTTCATGCCATACCACCACACACTCTCTCGCATATCCCGATACATCTTGTTAGCACCTGGATGTATGGAATACTGAGAGCGATGCGCTTCCTGCAACACCTCCTCGTGTAACTCCCCACTAGGCACACACAATCTAACTCCATGCCTCAAGGATCCATCCTCTGCAATAGTGAAATCATCCTCCAATCCTGCTCTCACCTGAGCTCTGATACTCCTCAAAGATACATCATCATACTGTGCTGCCTTGATCCTGTCCATCAAATCTGAGTGTATCTGCAATCCCCACATCTGCATAGCACACCCAGGAACAATCACCTCAATGCCCAAGCTCTCCAAGTCCTCCAACAAATATCGATCCTACGTCAAGAACATAGCTACCGGATACCTGCTCAAAGCATCGGCAACTACATTGGCTTTCCCAGGATGATATTGCAAAAAGATATCAAAATCCTTCATCAATTCCAACCACCGACGCTGCCTCATGTTCAACTCCTTCTGCGTGAAAACGTACTTCAAGCTTTTGTGGTCTGTGAAGATCTCCACACGCTCTCCGTACAAATAATATTTTCACAACTTCAGGGCGAATATGACAGCTGCCAACTCCAAATCATGGGTAGGATAGTTCTTTTCATGAGGACGCAATTGCCTGGATGCATAGGCAATCATTTTCCCATGCTGCTGAAGAACACAACCTAAACCCTTCCCCGATGTATCACTATAAATAGTGAAACCTCCGGACCCTGATGGCAACGTCAAAATAGGAGCAGACGTCAACCTCTTCTTCAACTCCTCAAAAGCACCCTGGCAATCCTCCGTCCAAACAAACTCCACATCCTTCCTTGTAAGTCTGGTCATCGGCTCGGCAATCCTCAAAAAATCTTGCACAAACTTCCTGTAATAGCCTGCCAATCCCAAGAAACTCCTGATCTCTGCTACTGAACTCAGAGTCTTCCAAGATTCCACTGCTGAAATCTTCTTCGGATCCACTGAAATACCATCACCAGTCACAACATGCCCCAAGAATTCTACTTTGTCCAAGAAAAACTCACATTTGGACAACTTCCCATACAACTTCTCTTTCCTCAGCACATCCAACATAATCCTCAAATGCTCCTCATGCTCCTCCGATGTCCTCGAGTATATGAGTATGTCGTCGATGAATACCACCACGAACTTGTCAAGGTACTGGTGGAACACCTTGTTCATCAAGTTCATAAATACCGCCGGTGCATTAGTCAAACCAAACGGCATCACCATAAACTCGTACTGACCATACCGAGTTCTAAAAGTAGTCTTCGGTATGTCCTCCGGCTTCACCTTCACTTGATGGTAGCCTGATCTCAAATCTATCTATGAAAACACCTTCGCACCACTCAACTGATCAAACAGATCATCAATCCGTGGCAAATAATACTTATTCTTAATAGTGAGATTATTCAAAGCCCTGTAATCAATGCACATACGCACCGATCCATCCTTCTTCGGTACAAATAATACCGGGGCTCCCCATGGTGAAGAACTCGATCTGATAAACCCCTTATCCTACAATTCGTCCACCTGCTTCTTCAACTCGACCAGCTCGCTGTTGTTTACTCTATAGACATGTTGCGAAATTGGTTCTGCACCTGGCACCAAGTCTATAGAAAATTTAACATCTCGATCTGGTGGCAATCCTGGCAATTCCTCAGGAAACACATCCAAGAATTCTGCTATCAACGGATGTGGCAACTCCTTGTCTTCTACCATAGCTCCACAAATAATGCCTTCTTCCTGCTCCGCAGCTCCTCTAGCAAACTCGAACTCTGGCTCTCCTGGCGAACCAAACAAAACTCTACCTCCTCTACAGTCTATGCTAGCACGGTGCCTACTCAACCAATCCATCCCAAGTACAATGTCATAGCTTGGAAGTGGCATTACAAGTAGACACGCACTCAACTCCCGGCCTCCCAGAGTAACTCTCCGATCCTTGCAAATATCATTAACCAGGATAATGCCTCCCCCGGTCATGATCTTGCAAGTCCTAAGCAAAGACTCAGCTACCAAACCATGCTTCAGAGCAAAAGAAACAGATGCAAAACTATGGGAAGCACCACTATCAAACAAAGCTAAAGCTGGAATGGAATCAAGAAGAATAGAACCTGCGATGACATCTCCTGTGGGTTCCTCCTCTTCGACGGTCATAGCAAACGCTCGTCCTGCCGAGCACCTCCCTGATGTTGATGCTGGACAAAATGCTGCTGCTGTGTCGGAAGCGGTCCCCTTGGCTGTGCTGCAGGTGGTCTCGTCTGTGTCCTCAAAGCTGGAGCTGCTCCTTGAACTGCACGACGAGGACACTCCTTCGATTGATGCCCTTCAGTACCACAATACAAACAAACTCCTAGCCTCCTCCTGCAAACTTTCCAGATGTGGCCGATCTTCTTGCAGAAGTTGCATGGGGCCTGCTGTAACTGCCTCTGCTGCTGAGGTGCCTGGTGAAAAGGCGCTCTAGCTGGAGTCTGGTTCTGCTGTGGCTGCTGCAAAGGTCTGGACTGGAAATAAGGACGTTTGGCAGATACTGCACTGCCGTTGGCCCCCAAAAAAGAATCACGGTCTCTCTTGGTCTTCAAATCCAGATCCCGCTCAACCTTGCGTGCCTCCGCAAATATCTCCGAGTATGTCTCATAAAAAGATGGAATGAGAATCTTCACCTCCCAGTTTAGACCCTCTCGGAAATGAATAGCTCGAACCTCCGGCTCCCTCACCAAGTACTCTGCAAATCGGCTCAACCTACCGAACTCCGCAGCATATTCCTCCACAGACATGCTTCCCTGAATGAGACTCTCAAATTGTCTCCCCAAGTCAAGCCTGTCCATCCGAGCGAAAAACTTCTTCTTGAAAAGGTCCTTGAATACCTCCCAAGATTGTCCTGCATCAACTAGAACCGGCTCATTCCTGAACCAAGTGCGAGCGACGTCGAACAGTTGAAGTCCTACCACCTCAACCTTCAGATCTTCAGAAAGACGGGACACCCTCATAAAACGCTCAATGTCCTCGAGCCAATCATCAGCATAGACGATGCCCTCCGTCCCTTTGAAAACCCTAGGATCCAGTTTCTTGAAGTCCTGAATGTTGCCTGGCCGAAGCTGAGCAACTTGAGGAACAACCTGCTGCTGGATCGGAACTCCTCTCTCAACTACAGCACGAGCAAGCTGATGAGCACTCTCGATGCCCTGCCGTAGAACGTCGGTCTGCCTCTGATGTGCCTCTGACTGAGCCCTCTGTGCCTCGAGCATCTCACGAAACAGTGTAAACATCTGTGACGTCTCTGCTGGCACAGGAGGTGGAGGTGGAAGCCCCTCAGATACAGCTGGCACAGTCCTCTGAGTAGGTGGTGGACCTCCGAAAGCAGCTGACACTCCAATCACCGGAGAAGTGACTGGTGCAGGCCCTCGGGATATCGCAGACCTCTCAGAAGCTGCTCTCCCCTGCTGTGATCTAGTCTTAGGTGACATCCTGAGACAAAGCGAAAGAAAGAATCAATATGGCACAAGATGTAAGACATCAAGGAAAGGACAGTTTAAGAGATCAAGTATCAATATCAAAGGAGAATAGTTGAATCAAAAGAATTTTTCTAGATGTGATTGAGTATCTCAGCCTATATCCTATATCCTATTGCAGGCTCGCAGTAGTACAACTAAGTTGTCGCACTACCATGACATCACATACTTGTGAAGCTAGACCTACATGGGCCACCACCAAAAATGTGTCACGACCCGCACCCGGGGTAAGGGTACTAGTCGGAAACAACGACCAGCCTACGCCGCAGAATCGGCGGTAGAACGCTGTCTAGAAAGTCTATCTAATATAAAGAACCACCAAAAGATAGTGTACTCAATCAAAGAACTAAGATAGAATGAACACGAATTAGATAAGAATAGAATAGTCATCAACTCATGAGTTTAAAATAATACATCAATGAGTCTGAAGAGTAACAAAAATAAGCTGGAGACAAATCCAGTATAAAAGAATACTATCATACTACAAGCTACACTCCAGGGTCAACTGTCTCAGTTGGGATAAGTCCCTCTTGAGCCAGGGTCTCCGAATCTAAACCCATAACATCCTGGGGTCCATAATAGGTAGGGTACTCCTCAGTGTCATCTGGAAAAATATATCCAGTCAGGAAAGGAGCAGAGTACATCTCTAACAGCAGTTCTAATCCATGATAAAAACTATGTAACAGTAAATAGCTGTGGATAAACAAGATGCACAAAATAGATACAAAAGATATATAGACAATAAGGAAATACTGGAAAGAAATACAATAATGAACAATATGCCAATAAAATAATAATACTAATGACTAAGTGTGTGAGTACTAGCTTAACATGTGATCGGCTTGGGCAAGATACAATGCGGCCTGGCTAATCATACGTGCGGTGCATGATCAACACTATTCGCTTACCAATACTTTATTCAATAGGGATTTGATCACATATCTATACTAATACTTCCCACCCCCAACTGGTATAATAGATCCAACCACGGTATGCTATGGCACTAGATTCCCCAAGAAGATAGCTAGTCTCCCCGAGAATCGGTGTCTGTACATGTACAAGATAACCAATGAAACAATACTTGCACCATATATACCATATACCAAGGAATAACATCTCATGACGAGATCCGGATATACCAATCCGTGTAACCATAGTGTCGAGAGAAACATGTAAATCTACACTAGATACAACGAACATAGAGGATATCATAAATGAGAAACTATCAGAGAATGTACTCGCCTGAAGTCCAATGAACAGTCTCACAGATGTCTGACTCGGTACCTCGAAGACCTAGATATGGAATACCATATTAATACAAGGTCCCGGAAAGAGAACAAGTTAAACTAGTCAACTCCTAGGTCAATAAATAAATTCTAAGTCAAAAGTCAACTATGGTCAACTCTAAAGTCAAACATGGTCAACCTCACAAGAAAACTATATAAAATAATATAGAAATAAAATACAATAATTTAGGAATCAAAATTAGATCCCAAAAGATACTCACACAAAGTATAATACTAATACAAATAATATATACCCTAAAATAATATATATACAAACCAATATGTATACAAATAACATAATATATTATTACAAATATTATACCTCACAAAACACATATATATACACATATATATACAATAATAATATATAAAATATAATTTAAAACTGCCAAAGCATCACTGAAAACAGTGAACAAAACAAGATAAAATAAAAACAGGTTTAATAGTAACAGTCTTGACTGTCACTGAAAATTTGTCGCAGAAACTCCATATACAAAACCGCTGCTGTCACAGTTTGCTGACAGTTTCAAACTGTCACAAAAAAAAACGTCGTTGAAAGGTTGTCGCTCAAAACTGCCACAGCATTAATGACAGATCTGTCATTAATGCTGACCACTGTACAGCGGCTGTTGTTCAGACCAAATATTGACAGTTTTACTGTCATAGAAACCATTGTCACCAAAACAAATATAAATATAAATATATATATATATATATATATAAATATATATATGCAATAATAATCATAATACATATATATAAATAAATAATTATATACTTATATATATATGCACATATAAACTTATAATTAAATACCAATAGTTACAACACATGCACATATTAATGTTCATATTTTACATGGCTAGAAGCACACCTAAAATATATACATTAATATACAAATAATTACATAATAATTATAAATAATATAATTACACAATTAAACACATAAATATATTTTATAAAACATTTATGTATAATTTATGTTATTAACATAAGTACATATATAATTACATGCAAGAAAGCTACATATTATATTTGTACATCATATTAGCACACACAAAAATATATAGATCTATGCTACAATAATTACTATAATAAATACACAAAATAAATATATAATATCTATATATATTTACTAATTATAATTGAAGAATTTAAACCATACATAATTAGATCTATTCAAAAATCTACACAATTGGAGAGTATCACACCGTATCCCACTAGATCTAGGATACGCATGTGACACGAGTCCAACACACAACCAATTGCACCCCGAATGATACAAACAAATCACAAATAATATTTATGAATAAATCAAAGTGTCAAAAGTAGATCTATGTGTCCGTGTCAAAATACGACATGTTCAAAGCCCCGTGTCGGAGGGAAAACCCCCAAAATGACACGTATCACCAAATAGTTGGGATACGAACCACATGTACCAAATTATGGACACGACACTAGCCCCAAACACATAAGCTCATGTCCAATTGATCTATAGGATCAATTGATACACACAACAAAATGTAAATTCGGAATTCCAACAAAATTAACACAAAAATCACCATAACTTTCTCCATGGGTCTCCTATGAACACAAAACAAAGTCCTATGGGTAGTACATACATATTGGTTGATTTTACATGATTAAATATCAGATTTAGAAGCTATTTAAATGGGAAAATCTAAATTATACCTATTGGGAGATGGATTCCTAATGAAACCTCCAATTGAGAAGAACTTACTTCCAAATTGTAGATCCTTGCTCCTCTTTGTAGATCCTTGCTTCCTTCTTCTAGATCCTTGCTTCCTCCTTCTCTAATGGTGAATTGGAAAGAATTTGGAATGAATTTGGTAGGGAATTGGAATGGGAATGGAGGGAATTTGGGAGTGGGAAATTCTAGATCTAGATTTGGAATGAGAATGAGAGGAGAGAGAAATTTCCCCCCTCTTTTAATAGGCCGGCCTTGCCCCTCTCCCAAGCAATTGTAAAATGTCCAATGTACCCCTTGGGGCCTCTCATGAAGAAATAATTAAGGAAGGAAGCTTCTAGTCTAATCACTTAATTAATTTAATCCATCTCCTTAACTATGGGCTTTCTAAATGGGCCAAATCTAACTATTTAATTCATGTTGGTCCATGGGTCCAAACTAAACTAGTTGGGTCCACTAAAATAAGTCCAAAATAATTAAATAACATCCAACAACAATTAAATAATACAACAAAAATTATTTACCATGCACAATATTTATTTAAATAGGAAATTACTAAAATACCCTTTTTCCTAAAATGTGGTAGTGACACTAACTTTCGTTCGTATCCTCGAGTCTCCAATATAAAACTTATGTTTCGATCCATTCAACTCAATCCAAAATTGCACATACAATCTATTAAATTTCTTCAACCAAGATATCTATTCATTTCACCATTATAACTCCTTGTTTGATAAAATTTTTGATTCGCATAACTCATCCATAATTTGTCCGAATAAACTTTATACGAAACATTAAATATCATGACTAACTAAATAATACACATTCTAAGGCTTTGTTCTGATCACATTGCTTGCTGATAGACTCGTTGATACCCCATAATCCTTGATTCGCTCAAACATTTTCCAAGATGATCCATACACCACTCAGGGTTCAAGCTACTCTACAAATCCTCAAAACTCACTCTATCTTCAAATTCATTATTCATCCCCGAGGCTATTGCATACATCACTCAGGGATCAAGTCACCCAAATAAATCCTTAATCACATTCACATCGTTCGTTTGCATATCTGTATAATTCGTTCCCTAAAACTCTTGTACGATCCTTTTACGTCATCTCGATAATCTTATTCTCGTATATACCTCTATCGATATTCATCCCCATAACCATATTTTGATTTATACTTATCAACACAGATATTCGACCGAACCATTCCTCAAAATCTAAGCACGATTCTCTGCATTCCCTTTAGTGATATACTGTTAATGCCTCAATTGATTGCCATTCTAAGTCCGACTTACACTCTTCTGAACGATATTCGAATCACGCTCGCAAACTCACGCGTACCAAAGGGTCTAGGTGCACAATACTCAATACGACTTAGCCAAAAGGCTAGGTGCATAGCTATCATGTTCGAACAATATTATAGTCTCCCACACTAACCCGCTTAGTATTAGCATAAGGATATTCTGGTTTACACGTAACTTTCTAACTCTAGCACGAGTTTACTCATATAAGGTCCGATAAACTCGGCACAATGGTCTTTGCATAACTATCTCGTTCAACCCTTCATCTGTATGCACTTTTAAAAATATTTAGACTTATTGTATGGAATATCCTATGGGACAAAGAGAGAAAGAGCGTTTGTATATAACCCATGGACGAAGTTCAAAGCTAAGAAAATTGATACAAAATCCAAGGATATAAAGCTGTTCTCTGATACCAAAATGTCATGCCACTCTTGCATAGCAAAAATCCAAAATTCATCAGCAAAAGCTTCAACAGTATTTTTAGGTTCTATTTAAGAAATAAAAGCAACATTTGCAATGGTATATCTATTTGAGGAACGTGTACTTACACCTTTCGATACATCACCTATTACCAAGCCCTCAGGATGATCTGTGGAGAACTTTAGTCTCCTTGACAGACTTTTCGGATTACTTGCACTGTTTGTATCTTCAGATGTCTTGTTGGTTACAGGTTGACTACCTTCATCGTCGCTATTGTTTAGTACTTGAGTGTTGTGTTAATCAAATATGACATTGATTGATTCTTCAACAGTCAATGAGTTCTTGTTGAATACCCTGAATCCTTTAATTTTGGCGGCATAACCTAAAAAAATACCTTCATCGGCCTTGGGATCAAACTTTCCTAGGTTATCTTTGGTATTGAGAATAAAACATTTGCAGCCAAAAACTTTAAAGTAACTAATTGTGAGGATTCTACCAAACCAAAGTTCATTGGGGATTTTCTTCGATATAGGTCGAATAAGCACCCTATTTAAAATATGGCATAAAGTACTTACAGCTTCACCCCAAAAGTATTTCGGAAGGTTATACTGATTTAACATAACTCTAGCCATATCGCCAAGAGTTTTATTCTTTCGCTCCACAATACCATTTTGTTGAGGAGTTCTAGGATAAGTGAATTCATGAGAAAAATTATTTTTATTGCAAATCTTTTGAAATCACTATTTTCGAATTTGCCTCTATGATCACTTCGTATATGAGTAATCATGAAACCTTTTTTGTTTTGAACGCTTTTCAAAAAGTGACAAATTCAGAGAATGCTTCATTTTTATTTGCAAGAAAATAAATCCATGTGTATCTAGAAAAACCATCAACAATAACATAAGCATAAAGCTTACCGCCAAGGCTGGCGACTCTACGGGGTCCAAACAAGTCCATATGCAAGAGTTCTAAAGTTCTAGAGATACCTACAGAGTTGATTGATTTAAAGGAAGATTTAGTAGCTTTATTCTTTTCACAGTCAGCACATACCATATCTTTCTTAAAATTAATCTCTGGTAAGCCTCTTATGAGCTTCTTTGTGGATAGGCTTACAATAGTGTCCATGTTTGCGTGCTCTAGACGCATATGCCATAGTCAACTGTCATCTTTGTTGGCGTATAGACATTTGCCTGCATTGCTAATGTATTTTGAAAGATAGAAAAAATATATATTATCTTCCCTGATCCCTTTAAAGATAACCTTACATGTGGATCTTTTATAAATAGAGCATTTATTTTTAATGGAGTTAATACCATAACCATGGTCAGCTAGATGACTGATGCTGAGTAGGTTATACTTTAATTGCGTTACTAGACAAACGTCTTTAATGACAGGATATGGAGGAATACCTATATTACCATTACCAATAATATATCCTCTGAGGTTATTGCCGAAGGAGCCATAAACTTCTTTCTTCATCATTAGCGTTGTAAATAGGTTAGCAACACCAATCATATGTCATGAGCAACTTCTATCGAGAATCTACTTGCTTCTAGTATGAGAGGATTGGTCCACCTACAAAACGAGATATAGATGGGACCCTTGTTACCGATTTCTTTTAGGGTCCTACTGTGTTAGTTTTTGGTACCCATGTATAAACATTCATATCTACTAACTTTCTCGTTTTACAGAATCTAGATATATGTCCTTTCTTACCACAGTAGTGACATATAGCTACGTGGTTGGTGCTTGGTGCAGCATGATAGATATGATTGTGTGGAGCAATTTTTTGTGGTCTATGTGGATAGAATGCATGATTGTGTGGGACATTTCTTTATGGTCTTCTTGGATATCTATAATAGAATGCATAATTTTGTTTGGTTCTATGTGTATGATTTGTTCTGAACATATGATTGCATGAACTATTATGCATGTAGGTATGAGCATAGTTTTGAGTGTTCTTTTTTCTTGCTACGCATCTCGTGTTAGGTTGGATGAAGGTTTGGTAGCTTATACTTCATCATATTTAGCAGTGAGAGCATCTATTCTACGTGCAGCAATGAAATACTTCTTCTTTTCAGATTCAAGTTCTTCCATAAGTTTAGTATTCTCTTGAGAGATATTATCAAGACTGGCAAGTGCCTTATTGAGGTTAAGCTTAAGTATAGAATTCTCGTCAGAATTGTTAGAGGTATCCTTTACTTCACTTAGTAGAGATGTTAGTCTTTCTATTTCAGTCTAACGTTCTTGAACTTCTTTCTTAGCATGCTTGTACTTATTTCTAAGTTTTCTAAAATCATCAAGCAGATTACTAAAAGTATTACCTAGTTCTTCAAAAGTAAAATCATCATAAGAGTTTTTATCCGTTACCTGATCAGCTAACGCCATGAAGCATAGCTTTGCTGTTTCTCGAGGATTCTCTTCTTCAGATTTACTAGCTTCACTTTCGTGACAGATACTACTGTTTACATATTTTTGTGATGATGTTCTTCTAGATGTGTGATTGTAGCAATTTTCTTTTCTTAGGGTTGGATAATCTTTTTTTATATGCCCTATCTTTTTACAGTTTTATCATATAGGCTCTTCATCACTGTTGTCAGTAGGCTCCTTCTTCTTTGATCTCTCAAACTTTAAAAATTTCCTAAAGTTTCTTGTGATCAGGGCAAATTCCTCATCTTGAGACTCATATTCATCGGAGTTATAGTTGGTGACCTTTTTGTGATGTGCCTTAAGAGAAATCATCTTTTCCTTGGGAGTGGATTCTTTAAATTCCTTGAGATCCAGCTCGTAAGTCATCAACTTGCCCATGAGTGTCTCGAGGGTCATCGTAGTAAGATTATTCCCTTCTATGATTGCATTAGCCTTGGGATTCTAATTCTTGGTGAGTCCCATGAGTACCTTGTAAATCTTCTCGTGATTGATGTACTCCTTGCCAAGTGATAATAGAGGTTTAACGATGTCGAGGAATCTCGTGAATATTTGAGCGATCGTCTCATTTTACTTCTTATTGAATGCTTCATACTCTTGTGTTGGACGACTTATTTTTTATTCCTTCACTTGAGAGGTTCCTTCATGAGTGACCTCAAGAAGTTTTCATACTTTGTGCGAAGTTCTATAAGTGGAGATCCTGTTAAATTTAATTCTGTCTACAGCACAAAATAGAGCGTTAATAGCTTTAGAATCAAGACTCGCTTATTTATTTTCGGTGTCTATGTACTTATCATGAGGTTTCTGTACAAGGTTGCCATCTATGACTATTCTATGTAGCTTCTTGTATCCTTCTACTACTACTGCCCAAAGGATAAAATCAAGTGACTTTAGGTAAAAGCTCATACGTGTCTTCCAGTATATGCTGTTAGTACCATCAAATAGGGGTGGCCTATTTGTGGATTGGCCTTCACCATTTTTGGTGTGGATAGATCTAACAGTTTTTATAAGTCTCTTAGGATGCTAAATCAAATATCAAGAGAACTTGCTCTGATACGAATTATAGGAGCAATTGGTATGAGCAATAATTCCTATATAAAGAGTACCAGCTCTGATACCAATTGAAGGACCGTAAAGTAACTCTAGAGGGATTAATAGAGTGCAATGGAATAATCTACCCAATTTAAGATTATCAGAATGAATGCAATTGCTAACTAACAGTATATATAAAAATAGTAAAGTAAAGCAGTAAAGTAGAGAAAGAAAGCAAACACAAACACCAAGATGTATACTTGTTTTCCTTTGAGAGGACTAGTCCAGTCCCGAGAACTCAAGCTTGGAGTTTTATCCACTATAATCACCAATAGAGAATCACAAGCTTTGATCCGAAGGCTTGCCACTTCTTTACACCACGAGGTTTGATCCGAAGTCACGTAACTTCGCAGCTAGAGAGTGAGAGAAAATGATGGAGCCAAGCTCTTTACAACTCTGTAGACTTCTAAACCGAGATCGCACTTGGCACTAAGATGGCTGGGGAGTTTCCCTTGGAGATGGGAATGTTAAGGCTCAGATGTTTGATCATAATATGATAGAAGGATTAAGAATGGTAGAGTAAGTAGAAATGTATAAATCTAATACTATTTATAGTGTGTTGACAAACAGAATTCGGCCAGAATTCGAATGGGATTCAAATCAAATTTTTGAATATTGGACCAGGAAATCAGGGATATTACTACTGTGCTAATTTCATAACAAAGGGGTAACCAAGTTCGGTCCAAGTTCGGCATAAATTCAGCCCGAGTTTGGTTTCTAAGTATGGTAGACTTTGTTAATGAATATGGCATGATTTGGTGGATTAGTTCATTATTTTATTTGAGTGGACTAGGTATCTGGGTATAGATACTTTGATTTTTCAGTACGACTCAGCTAACATCAATCCTAAACTTAAATAAATAAAATATTACATTTGAATAGACACAATATAGACGATATGTAATAGCAGTATTGAGGCTTCAGATTATGGCATATTATTGCATGGTTTAGGTAACTATCAAAATCAAGTTGACTGAGACAAGATGGGCCAACACCCCGGTCCCGCAGGACAAAATGTCCTCACTTTGGCGTGATGTCACATAAGCCTAAATTGTGGCCATGCATAGCAAGCACCTAAAATGGCCAATAAATTGCTAAGCCACACGGTCGCACAAATAGTCCCAATGCAACATAATTTGAACAACATGAAGGATCTAAGGAAACTATAGGAATGTAGAAGCATAAAAAATACGCTGGGGTATTATATGCATAAAACCCCCAACATGCAGGAGACCTACGTAAAATAGAGTTCCAGCACCGTATGGCGTAAAAACATGACTTCAGAGCTATTGGCGTACAACAGAGCTTCAACGCTATATAGCGTAAAACAGAGCTCTAAAACAACCCGCGTAAAACAGTACTTCCAGACTGCTTTGGCGTAAAAATGTTGCTACATCGCCACTTTGGCGTAAAATATGTCTGCTTTTAATGCAGCATAAAGTTGTACGAAGAACTCTTCGTATTCCTCGAATGAACCTGTCAGACAAAACAGTGAACCTGACTCCTGACAAAGAGTACTGTACGACGATCGTGAGGAAGGCTGTAATGATGATTCTGTATAGAGACCCAGACTGTCGTTTAGTAACATAATTCTTGATAAGATATTGTTTACACATTCAAAAAATATGTTGCCTATTCTACACAGGCAAACATGAGCTTTTACGCTCAAGATGAGACAAAATCAGATGCCACGTCAAAAGCTGTTCTTCGTACAGAACTTGAGGCATGTCTCTGCAGTTAATGCGCGAGATGGAGGCAGATCTCTGCATTTAATGTACGATATTTGGTTCTACTTTTAATGACTGGGAGAGCTAAAATTAGGGCTAATACTTCCACATCACCATCCCTGGCATTTTATGCCAATCCGGCTATTTTCAACTATAGAAGCACGCCGTACGCTATCTCCTCGAAATACACCAACTCTGGCTATTTTCAACTATAGGAGCACGCCGTACGCTATCTCCTCAAAATATGCCAACTCTGGCTATTTACAACTATAGGAGTACGCCGTATGCTATCTCCTCAAAATACGCCAACCCAGGTTATATCTGCAAAGGTGCGTGATAAGGCTATTTGGCCCTGAATACGCTCAAGACCTCAGTCAAGAAAGGATAATTGGTTATCTTTACGTTGATTACCTATTAAACAGCTATTTGACTTTTATACCAATCAGACAACTATTTGGCTTTTACGCCATCAAAATGGCTACTCGGCTTTTACGCCATCAAGACAGCTACTCGGCTTTTATGCCAACAGGACAGCTATTTGGCTTTTACGCCAACAAGATAACTATTTGGCTGTTACGCCAACGAGACAGTTACTTGGCTTTTATGTCAACCATCTCTACACGAGGGGCAGTTACCTACATGGCTTGCATGCCGTGATCTTCGAAGCAGTTATATGCGTTACCTCGTAATGGGATACGCATCACACGCAGATTCAGGAGATCATTCAGACGTAGGTAGCAGTTATCATAACTGTCGTATAAAGAACGTTGCTCTCTCTACTGTTCGGCTTCTACGTCGACTGGATAGTTACTGTGACTGAGCTCTATAAATAGAGACCCCTAGTCACAGAAGATCAGGCGGTCGGGCAATCATCAGGATCAAAGAGATCAGAGAGATCAGAAAGAGAGCTCATACAGAGAGTGTTGATTGACAACTTTGGCAACGAGAGTTCAATCCCTCATGCAGTCTTTGAAGCTTCTTCTTCTTCTTCTTCTTCTTCTTCTACAGCACTTCTTCGTCATTGTGTGGTCCAATGGACAAAGTGATTTACCGCAGATCAGACTCCTATAGCAATATTTTTGCAGAATTATTTTTTGTACTTAACATCCTCGTATAGGATTAATTGTACTTCTTTTTCTTGTTTGTAAACAAAGAAAGGATTTCGTATAAACCTAGTTTCATTTCTTTCGTTTATCATCAAACAAGGGGGGGTGAATATAGTTTGTGTCACTAATTTCCAAATAAAAGTAAAAATGTGACCAAGTTAATTATCAACTACTAATTATGCAAGCAATAAAATATGTATGCGAAAAAATTAATAAAGCTTACGAGTATGTAGAGAAAATAAGATCAACCAGATGACACCAAGAATTTTATACTAGATTTTCTCTGAGAGGACTAGTCCAGTCCCACGAACTCTTGCTCGGAGTTGAATCCACTATAAAGTAAAAAACAAGCTTTGATATGAATACTTGCAACTTCTTACAACTCGTGCTTTGATCCGAAGAGCACGCTGAGTTCACACTTCTTGAAAGAAAGGCGATCTTGGAATTTTTTAAGCTTTGTACAACTCGCACAACTTCTAACCGACTCGAACTTGGCATATAGAAAAATCAGAAGTTGTTGCTTTTGAGAAGAAGAAGATGATTGCTCAGATAGAGATGAAAGTGAATGAATTAATTAATAAAAATAGAGAAAAGTGGAGCTTTATTTATAGGGTGCTGGGAAAATCGAGTTCGGGCAGAGTTCGTTCCCCAACGTTCATAAATTTGAACATTAAGATCCTGTTCAGATAGAAGACCATATTTTTAGAATGACCAAATTAGGCTACCCGGGTTCGGTCCTAGATCGAGTTCGGCCCGAATTCGGTTTGGCCTTATCCAGAATATTATGGTAAATTTGTAGGTTATTTGGATTTTGGTCATATGAGTATGGATTTGGGTTTTGGGCTATTTAAAGTGGACTGAGTTATGTGAAAATGGTTGAGTCTCTATTTGTCAAGTGCGACTCAATGTCCATAATTTCCTTGATTCAATAAAATAAAAATACAGACTCAAAATAACTTTCTTGAATCCAAGTAGTTGTTTGACTTCAGCAATGTAACAGTGATGTAGCGATCTTCAGTTTATGTGCCGTATTGAGTCATACCAGATCATTATTTAGTCGATTATTAAAATCAGGTTGGATGTGACCAATTTGGGCTAAAAATCTCTTCTATTTTGATAATTGACAAATGATAATCAATACGCCAATATTCATACATTGGAATAGTTGAAATTTAGATGAAGGCTCCCCACGACACGATCGCAACATGATATTGTGTAGTATTCTTTGTATCATCATTTCTCTCCCTTTATTATTTGCTTAAAATAACAAGCTCCCCCGTAAAAGTAGAGGGTAGTATCATTGATACAAGGGTGAAGATATTCAATAGCACAAGAAAATAAAATATTGTAATGTAAAAATAAAAATATAGAACCATAAAGTTTAGGTCATCTTAAGCTTAAACAAATAAAAGTTAACTACATAACCATAAACTAAATAATGCATCACAAAGTCATAACCTACGCATCATAAAGTGCATATTAAAATAAATAAGCTAGAACTTCAACCCAAAACAAATTAAACTAAAACTAATCTGAGCTAGGATCATCTCGAGAAGAGGAGTCATCAGTTGAATAAGAAGGATCATAGTAGGCTTCTGCAGGGTCGAAGTAATGCTGAATAGCAACATCGTCAACACTATATCCAGCATGATCAGAATGACGAACCATGGGTACATGACCACCACCAGAAGGAGCGAGTCCCATACTCCACTGAATGTTAGATAGTGTGTTCCCAATAGCATGGGCATGCAGGGTGGTATGATAGTCAATCTCCCTAAAGCGAGCATCCTTCATACGCTGATGATCATCATTTATATGAAAATTATCTCGAAGCTTGGTCTGAATAGAGTCTAAAGTGGTCGGTAGATCAGCAGGAGGCTGCGGATCATCTGCTGGAACAAGTGGTGGAGGTGGAGGTACAGTCCGACGTGTCACTACCACGTTCCGGAAACAGGGGTATTTTTGACTTTTTATAATATTTAATATTATTGTAGTTACAATTAAATAATTGCATGATAGTATATTTAATTTAAATAATTATGTGATGTGTAATTAAATATAGTATTATATGCAGTGTTTATTTATTTTTAAGCTAGTAGACTTGACCTAGAAGCCTAGTAGATGAACACCTGTCAAAATTATAGAATTTTTGTATTTAATTATTTAGTTAGAATTTAATTCTTGGAGTTTGTAATTAATTACCGTATTTTATTTAATATTTTTGCGCATTGCCTTTGCTTCGATATTTGGAGCATTACCCTAATTTTTGCCTCCCAACAAATTTCACCCTCTTGCCCTAGCCATGCCCGCCTTCCATTCTGCTATTTTTGCAACTCATGATTATGCTCTTTGTGCATTATTTCTAGCCGCACAAAAATCGTCGCGGACGTTATTTAATAAATTCCTATTTTTGTATCGTTGTGCGTTCCAATCGAAATTGGGGACAAACTTGACCTATTTTTCGTACGGCCCAAATTAGGGTAATATCTTGTCTGAGTCTACTTCATTATTGGTATTGATGACCTGACCTAATTTTGGCCCCATGTACTCCTAATTAATTTTAGAACACAACTTGTATTTATTTCTAATTAAATTGAGGATACTATTTTAACCAATTCTGAAAATCCCAATTTAATTCCAGCACCCTGCTATTTGAGCCCGTACCAAACTTACAGCGCCCCCTGACCCTACAAAACACCGGACACCGAATCGCCCGCCAAATTTTTGTCATTTCATGCGTCTGTACAAATACCCAAATTTAAGGGGGCTAATTTGCAAATTTGCATTTTTGGTGTCAACACCCATTTGTTAAAAACCAATGAGGAATCCTTAATATTTTTAATCATCACCCTCATCCCCACATGAAAATTCCTTCATGACCAATCTAGACCACCCATTTAAAGGGCCAATCCCAACCCTTGATTTCACACCCTCTCTCCCTTATTTAATATCATGTCCCATCAAACCCTAATCCCTAGAAAACCTAGGTAGCCCACATCCCCAAACAAGCCCCCACCTCTCTCTCTCCTCCATCCTCAACTCCAACGTAGGAGTTTCTCCAAATTCTTCTTCCCTTCTTCTTCTCTTCCTTCTCCTTCTTCCTTTCTCCTTCTTCTTTATTTTTCATTTGAATTCAAAGGAAGAAGGGGGGGAACACTGTTCACCCACCCCTTCACTCCCTGTGTCCGGCGGCTCTCTGCACCCGGCCGAGCCCTATCCCGGCTGTGCTCCTCCCTTCTCCGGCGGCCAAGCATCCCCGCTGCTCCGCCAGGCCGACCCGCCGGCTGCTGCTGCTCGGCTGACTCCCTCCGGCGGCCGAGTCCTCCGCAGCCCCTACTGCACCCGGCCGACTGAGCCCGCGCCCGGCGGCGCTGCCAACTCCGGTTCTCCCCGCTCTTCCCACTCCAGACCTCCCTCCGGCCTCCCTGCCGAGCTGCACTGCCCCGCAGCCCGATCCCGTACTCCGGCGTGGTCAGCCATCCTTCGGCCGACCTGCACTCCGGCG
This sequence comes from Iris macrosiphon, assembly GCA_036927795.1. Classification (NCBI taxonomy): domain Eukaryota; kingdom Viridiplantae; phylum Streptophyta; class Magnoliopsida; order Asparagales; family Iridaceae; genus Iris; species Iris macrosiphon. Next base: position 18,790,107 of record JAYESA010000017.1, read on the forward strand.
TCGGCGCTCCACTTCTCCTCCCTGCTGTGCTCTCCCCCTCTCGCTCCCAAACACTACCACCACCTTCATCTAACACCTCTCCACCACCTTGCTCGACTCCCCCCGACCATTCCCTGCTGTGCACCGACGGGCCTCTACACCTCCGGCGACGGCCTGCATCCTCCACTCCAGCCCTCCCTCCGGTGAGACTCCGGCGAGACTCCGGCCAGCCGACCCATTCCCAGTAAGTAATTCATTCTCCTCTCTTTCTTCCTGTGTATATATATATATGTATATATATATACTTATATACGTATGGGTATGTATATACTGATATATGTATATGTATAATAGTTATCTAATTAATGTTTTAAATACATGAATATGTATAGCATTTATTTAATTAATATTTAAACACATAATGTATAGTATATATATATAATGTATTAGTATGTTAATGAATTAATGCATTAGTATGTTAATGTAATTAATGTATTAATATGGTTAATGTAATATATTGATAAATTAATGTAATTAATGTGTATAATTAATGATGATATGTATATATATATATATATATGTACATGTATATATTTAATATGATTTATATATATATATATATATATACGTATTCTAGTATGTATGATTAAATTGATATATATATATATATTGTATATATATATATATTGGTTATTTTATATATATGAGATATCTAGTTAATAAAAAGCATATACTAGTACAAACTAAATTCATATATTAGTATTATATATTCCTTATATATGGTAGTATTGTATTTTATTGGTATATCTGTATATATATTATGTATATATATATAGTATAAATTCAATTTGGTATATACATATTTGTATTTCAATTATATATATATGGTAGGTATTAATGATTAAAAATAGGTAATGTGTCTTATATATCTATCTGCTAGGTGATCCTAGGTGACCAGTATCATACCTAGAGAAGTCCTGAACTCAGCATTTTTGGACTGTGTTAGTGTAGCATCTGATACAAATGTGGTTTTGTTATTATATGTCTTTAGGACTGTTGCTTCACCCAGGGGATACTCTGGAACAGGACATCCATAAATACCAGCTAAGGACCCAAGGCAAGTACATTCTCTGATAATTTCCATCTGTTGATAATTTCTATAAATTCAATAATCTAGAAATGTTACATCAGAATCCTTGACACTGTGCTACACGGACTAGTATAGCTTAGATCTGCAGTCATGAGATGTTACATTAATTATCGTATTGACATTGTACACGACATGTATATTAGACATCGTACATGATAGATTAGACTTGCTCGTGTATCGTGATGTGTCATGGTTGGATCCACAGTACTAGTTGGAGGTGGGGAAGTAGTTAGTAAGAAATGTGATCATAACCTCTTATTGTAGTATAGAACAATGTAAGTGTTAATCATGCTTTTCACCCATGATTAGCCAGGCCCTATAGCTATCGTACATGTTCCCAAGCCGATCACATTTTTGAAACTACTATTTCAAACACTTAGAATAGATTACAGTTCCCTATTTAAATCATATACTACATCACCCGTATATAATATTGTTCCTGGTTCCTTTCATTTTCATACATGCATTGACTGTATCATATTGCCTATTTGCCTGTCTCTTTACATTGTCTGTCTCTTTATTTTTCCATTGCATTTATTCACTGTCTTCTCAGTATCTAGCATCATCTGTTTATTGCTTTATAGTCCTTATCAATTATATGAAACTGTTATTTGAGATTTGTACTTTGCTCCTTCCTGACTGGAAATATTTTTCCAGACTATGCCTTAGAGGATCGGTAGCCAACACTTTATGGACCATATGGTGAGTAGCTGCAATTTGGACTTGGTAGTTTAGTTGTGATTCCGGGAGGTCTAGCCGGAATCACCAATCTTCTAGTTAGTTCTTTCAGTAGACTATTTGGTACCAGATTTGTCTCCGGCATTTTTATTGAGACTTGGATATTGTTGAGTTTGATTATTACTTTAGACTTGTGTTGTATTTAATTTTGTTTCACTATCTTATCGTGCTGTAATCCTGTGATTGAGTATGTGTTCATTTTATTTGTATCATCCGTGCCTCCTTATGGAGATTGGATGCTTGTGTGAGATTGCTAGATAGTATCAAGACCTTGACAGCGTTCTACCGCCGATGCTGCGGCGTAGGCTGGACGTTCTCGCGTACTCGTGCCCCAATTTCGGGTGTGGCTCGTGACACATTTTTAGTGGTGGCCCATGCAGGTCTGACTTTGCGAGTTGTGCGATGTCGTAGTAGTGTGACATATTTATTACACTTCTGCGTGCCTGCGATAGGATCTAGGACATAGGATACTAGGACGAGGGCGAATACTCAATTACAATTCCTTGAGAGATTCCTGGGATGACCCATGAGAATCTTGTTAAAATTTCCAATTTAAATCATTCCCTTGTTCCGTCCATTCTCACTTATTGATGTTGAATTTGATTGTTGTTAATTAGGTATTAAATTAGGATTTTGGTTTCATGGTAAGTTTGATTTCATATTAAGATGATTTTGCAGACTGATTTATGGTATTATCTGATGATACACGTCGATGAGGACAGTGAGAAAGATAACACTAGGGCTACTGGACTACAAGATATGGATTTAAATTATGATTTGAAGATTGAAAATGAATTGCATTTTTGAATTTTGAGAAGTTGAGATATTATGTTATTAAAATTTTATTTTGAGGAATTCAGATTCAATTTAATAAACATAGACAAAATTTGTAAGAATTTTTGGAGGTGATTAAGTTTTCATTTCAGTATTAAAATAATTAACCTTTGAGGAAGGTATATGCATTATACTTTAAATTATTCGAGGAGTAAATTTCGAGGACTTTATTTGGAGGATGAAATCTTATAGTGAGAGAGATATATTAGTATATAATAGATGAGGTGCATGTGTAAGGATATGTTGGCATTGAGCATGATTGAGATTTCACTGCCAACTGGCTTAGGTGTTCATCTAGGATTGTATTGGAGAGAGAACAGTACTTAGTATGGTGTGTTGCATTTGATATGCACTTGAGTGATAAGGATAACTAGTATCAGCGATTATAGTAGGTAAGAAAGCTAGCAGTGCGTATGCTTATAGTAGAACTGTGGTACCTAGGGGATAGAGGTATCAACCTTGGATGTATCTTTGACCTGTGCAATCATAACTAGGAATGTTATTCCAATCTATTTATCTTGAATGTTGCTTCTTTAGAACTGTACTGTCCTTCCTTGATGATATCGCATTTTTGCCTAAATTGATTCTTTGGGATCTGTCTTCAGGATGTCGCCGCAGACACGGTCTATGAGAGCGGGAACATCAGCTTTAGAGGGGTCTGTCACCTCTCCACCTGATGGACAGACAGCCGTAGTTCCTCCTACATCTCCGATGCATGTAGGAGTGTCTGCACTTTTCGGGGATCCTCCTCCCCCACCTGTTCAGAACATTGCCACAGCTATGACGGACAACCTCCCACCTCCACCGATCCGATTCCCGGAGGTTCGCCCATTGACGGAACGCAGATGTTTACCTTGATCCAGGGCATGGTAGATGCCCAAAGAGTGACGGCAGATGCTCAGCGAGTTCAAGCTGAGGCTCAGAGGGTGCAAGTAGAAGCGTACCAGGCACAAACTGAGCTGAGGAGAGAGTAGCACAGTACCAGCAGTTTCCTGGCCAGCAGCAGCAGAGATCAGGCACTATAGTGGATTTCAAGAGGATGATGCCTCGAGAGTTTAAAGGCACCGAAGGGATACTCTACGCTGACGACTGGCTAGAGGATATAGAGAGGAGCCTGCGATTGACCCAGATTCTGGAGAACTTGCAGATAGAAGCCGCTGGCAGTCAGATGTTCGATATCGCACTCACGTGGTATCGCACGGAGCCGAGAATTACTGCGCAAGGACTTACTTGGGAGACCTTCAAGGAACTCTTCAAGGAGAAGTTCTTTCCCGACGTGGCATTGGGAACCTTGGAAAGTCAGTTTCATGACTTGGTTCAAGAAAACATGTCGGTCGATGAGTACGCTGCAGAATTCTGTAGATTGAGCCGTTTTGCATCGTCCATGATTCGAGACCCAGGAGATCGAGCCCGAAAATTCAGAAAGGGACTGACAAGAGAGATTAGGTCACGCACTTCTGGTCGTCGTACCACTACCTTTGATGGTATCTTGATGGATGCCCAGATTGCAGAAGAGGATCTTGACCTCAGGCCTAAGAGGAGTCACAATACTTTTGGAGATATGAATGGTAACGCAGGCGGTGCCAAGCGTCCCCGTATTCAGCACCAACAGCAGTACCAAGTTCTATTTTATATTCAGTAACAACCATGGACATTTCAGCATCCACCGCAGTACCTAGCACCAGTTCCTATCCAGCAATATCCATGGGCGTATCAGTATCAACAACAGTACCAGGCACCAGCCCGTGTTCAGCAGAATCAGCAACAGCCTCCGAGAGAGACACAGCAGACTTGTCATTTCTGTAAGAAGCCAGGTCACCTTTGGGAGAGCTGTAGAACGAGACTAGGACTTTGTTTGCACTGCGGCGCTGCGGGACATCGAGTAAAGGATTGTCTTCTAGCCCCTTATCTTCCCGGCCAGCGCGCAGCTTCAGATTATAGAGATCCAGTTAGGCTACCTGTGGAACCGTATAATGCTCAGCACCCGCGAAGGGAACCACCCCAGTAGGGCGGGGCATTTGCGATGACGGTCGAGGAGACCGATACTGCAGGTAATGTGTTAGCAGGTTCTGTTCTTTCCTTCCCTCTGTCCCTCTCTATTTGATTGATTGATTGATTCCTTAGTATAATAGTTGTGTGCATGATTTCCTTGTTATAATATAGTTAGTTGTACACCCTGATACAGAGACTGTAATACCATAACAAAAGACACCATGACCGTACATATTCTCCTTGGGTTGCATGTTGTATGATTATAGGAAAGATTTTTAGACCAGGATTATTGGGGTTTAGCCATGACGAAGATTCATGAAGGAGTTATGACTTGACAAGAGAGACAAGATAATTAAAATTTGAGGATAACCATTGATTTAAATAGAGGGTTAAGAAATTAACATGGCATAATTGGTGGTTTATTAATTCCAGGAAGATTATGATGTGATTAAATTGGTTATTAAAATTTAGAAATTTTGGGAGACTATCATTATATTTATTTGGTTGCAAGTTATGAATTTTAGAATTTTATATTTGGATGTTGCATTTGGAGAATCCTTAAGTATCGTATTGTTGAGTATTTTGAGGAAGAGGAAATCGAGAAATAAAATTTTGATGGATAAATATTTAAATTCAAACTTGTGGGACGAGATTACATTTTATATTGTGCAATGATAAAAATCAAGTTAGAGGAGTGGATATTAAATTCCGAGTATTGAATTATTAACTAAAAATTTTTGGAGAAATTTTTGATAAAAATGGACTTTGATTTTATTTCGAGGATTTTTCAGGAATGCAATAATTTCAGAATTTTTGAAAATTATGAAAAGACATCGTAGATTATTACCTGATTTCGTGATTTATGAATTTAAACTTTGAGGGAAAATAGTAATGTGTATGAATAAACGCTACTTTGAGGATTTTGAATTTCGAGGACGAAATTCTTTTAAGGAGGGTAGACTTGTCACTACCACGTTCCGGAAAAAGGGGTATTTTTGACTTTTTATAATATTTAATATTATTATAGTTACAATTAAATAATTGCATGATAGTATATTTAATTTAAATAATTATGTGATATGTAATTAAATATAGTATTATATGCAGTGTTTATTTATTTTTAAGCTAGTAGACTTGACCTAGAAGCCTAGTAGATGAACACCTGTCGGAATTATGGAATTTTTGTATTTAATTATTTAGTTAGAATTTAATTCTTGGAGTTTGTAATTAATTACCGTATTTTATTTAATATTTTTGTGCATTGCCTTTGCTTCGATATTTGGAGCACTACCCTAGCTTTTGCCTCCCAACAAATTTCACCATCTTGCCCTAGCCATGCCCGCCTTCCATTCTGCTATTTTTGCAACTCATGATTATGCTCTTTGTGAGTTATTTCTAGTCGCACAAAAATTGTCGCGGACGTTATTTAATAAATTCCTATTTTTGTATCGTTATGCGTTCAAATCGAAATTGGGGACAAACTTGACCTATTTTTCGTGCGGCCCAAATTAGGGTAATATCCTGTTCTGAGTCTACTTCATTATTGGTATTGATGACCTAACCTGATTTTGGCCCCATGTACTCCTAATTAATTTTAGAACACAACTTGCATTTATTTCTAATTAAATTGAGGATACTATTTTAACCAATTCTAAAAATCCCAATTTAATTCCAGCACCCTGCTATTTGAGCCCGTACCAAACTTACAGCGCCCCCTGACCCTACAAAACATCGGACACCGAATAGCCCGCCAAATTTTCGTCATTTCATGCGTCTGTGCAAATACCCAAATTTAAGGGGGCTAATTTGCAAATTTGCATTTTTGGTGTAACACCCATTTGTTAAAAACCAATGAGGAATCCTTAATATTTTTAATCATCACCCTCATCCCCACATCAAAATTCCTTCATGACCAATCTAGACCACACATTTAAAGGGCCAATCCCAACCCTTGATTTCACACCCTCTCTCCCTTATTTAATATCATGTCCCATCAAACCCTAATCCCTAGAAAACCTAGGTAGCCCACATCCCCAAACAAGCCCCCACCTCTCTCTCTCCTCTATCCTCAACTCCAACGTAGGAGTTTCTCCAAATTCTTCTTCCCTTCTTCTTCTCTTCCTTCTCCTTCTTCCTTTCTCCTTCTTCTTTATTTTTTATTTGAATTCAAAGGAAGAAGGGGGGGAACACTGTTCACCCACCCCTTCACTCCCTGTGTCCGGCGGCTCTCTGCACCCGGTCGAGCCCTATCCCGGCTGTGCTCCTCCCTTCTCCGGCGGCCAAGCATCCTCGCTGCTCCGCCAGGCCGACCCGCCGGCTGCTGCTGCTCGGCTGACTCCCTCCGGCGGCCGAGTCCCCCGCAGCCCCTACTGTACCCGGCCGACTGAGCCCGCGCCCGGCGGCGCTGCCAACTCCGGTTCTTCCCGCTTTTCCCACTCCAGACCTCCCTCCGGCCTCCCTGCCGAGCTGCACTGCCCCGCAGCCCGATCCCGTACTCCGGCGTGGTCAGCCATCCTCCGGCCGACCTGCACTCCGGCGTCGGCGCTCCACTTCTCCTCCCTGCTGTGCTCTCCCCCTCTCGCTCCCAAACACCACCACCACCATCATCTATAACCTCTCCACCACCTTGCTCGACTCCCCCCGACCATTCCCTGCTGTGCACCGGCGGGCCTCTACACCTCCGGCGACGGCCTGCATCCTCCACTCTAGCCCTCCCTCCGGTGAGACTCCGGGGAGACTCCGGCCAGCCGACCCATTCCCAGTAAGTAATTCATTCTCCTCTCTTTCTTCATGTGTATATATATATATGTATATATATATATATACTTATATACGTATGGGTATGTATATACTGATATATGTATATGTATAATAGTTATCTAATTAATGTTTTAAATACATGAATATATATAGCATTTATATAATTAATATTTAAACACATAATGTATAGTATATATATATAATGTATTAGTATGTTAATGAATTAATGCATTAGTATGTTAATGTAATTAATGTATTAGTATGGTTAATGTAATGTATTGATAAATTAATGTAATTAATGTGTATAATTAATGATGATATGTATATATATATGTACATGTATATATATATATATATATATATATATATATATATATATATATATATATATATATATATATATTGGTTATTTTATATATATGAGATATCTAGTTAATAAAAAGCATATACTAGTACAAACTAAATTCATATATTAGTATTATGTATTCCTCATATATGGTAGTATTGTATTTTATTGGTATATCTGTATATATATTATGTATATATATATAGTATAAATTCAATTTGGTATATACATATTTGTATTTCAATTATATATATATGGAAGGTATTAATTATTAAAAATAGGTAATGTGTCTTATATATCTATCTGCTAGGTGATCCTAGGTGACCAGTATCATACCTAGAGAAGTCCCGAACTCAGCATTTTTAGACTGTGTTAGTGTAGCATCTGATGCAAATGTGGTTTTGTAATTATATGTCTTTAGGACTGTTGCTTCACCCAGGGGATACTCTGGAATAGGACATCCATAAATACCAGCTAAGGACCCAAGGCAAGTACATTCTCTGATAATTTCCAATTGTTGATAATTTCTATAAATTCAATAATCTAGAAATGTTACATCTGAATCCTTGACACTGTGCTACACGGACTAGTATAGCTTGGATCTGCAGTCATGAGATGTTACATTGATTATCGTATTGATATTGTACACGACATATATATTAGACATCGTACATGATAGATTGGACTTGCTCGTGTATCGTGACGTGTCATGGTTGGATCCACAGTACTAGTTGGGGGCGGGGAAGTAGTTAGTAAGAAATGTGATCATAACCTCTTATTGTAGTATAGAACAATGTAAGTATTAATCATGCTTTTTACCCATGATTAGCCAGGCCCTATAGCTATCGTACATGTTTCCAAGCCGATCACATTTTTGAAACTACTATTTCAAACACTTAGAATAGATTACAGTTCCCTATTTAAATCATATACTACATCACCCGTATATGATATTGTTCCTGGTTCCTTTTATTTTTATACATGCATTGACTGTATCATATTGCCTATTTGCCTGTCTCTTTACATTGTCTGTCTCTTTATTTTTCCATTGCATTTATTCACTGTCTTCTCAGTATCTAGCATCATCTGTTTATTGCTTTATAGTCCTTATCAATTATATGGAACTGTTATTTGAGATTTGTACTTTGCTCCTTCCTGACTGGAAATATTTTTCCAGACTATGCCTTAGAGGATCGGTAGCCAACACTTTATGGACCATGTGGTGAGTAGCTGCAACTTGGACTTGGTAGTTTAGTTGTGATTCTGGGAGGTCTAGCCGGAATCACCAATCTTCTAGTTAGTTCTTTCAGTAGACTATTTGGTACCGGATTTATCTCCGGCATTTTTATTGAGACTTGGATATTGTTGAGTTTGATGATTACTTTAGACTTGTGTTGTATTTAATTTTGTTTCGCTATCTTATCGTGCTGTAATCCTGTGATTAAGTATGTGTTCATTTTATTTGTGTCATCCGTGCCTCCTTATGGAGATTGGATGCTTGTGTGAGATTGCTAGATAGTATCAAGACCTTGACAGCGTTCTACCGTCGATGCTGCGGCGTAGGCTGGACGTTCTCGCGTACTCGTGCCCCAATTCCGGGTGCGGGTCGTGACACGACGGGCTTTGGATAGGAAATGAGTGGCATCTATGAAGTGACAAACTACTAGAGGAATGCTGAAGGCAGTAAAAATCAAAGGCAACTACATTGGATACACTAGATTACGTCCTTTTTTCTTTGGATGATTTATGACGTCCATCATCGCACGTGGAAAATTGAACGAAATAATGTAATAAACCTGATCGAGAGCATTGATTTCCATGTATGTAATTTCATCAGAAGAGCCTATCTTTGGCAGAATAGTAGAGAAAATAAGGCGGTACAGTTCATAGAATTTTTAGTTCAGGTGTCTTGTCACGACCCGTACCCAGATTTTGGGGCCCGAGTACGTGGGTAAGTCCAGCCTACGCCGCAGCATCGACGGTAGAACAATGTCTAGGTCATGATACTATCTAAATAGTCTCACACGAGCATCCAACTCCATAAGGAGACACGGATAACATAATATAATATGAACAACATACTCAATCACATAACTACAGCACGATAAGATATCGAAGAAATAAATAAAATGCAACACAAGTCTAAATAGAAATAATCTAACTCATCAATAATATCCAAGTCTCAACAAAGTATGCCGGAGACAAATCCGGTACCAATAAACTGCTAAAAGAAACTAACTAAGATAACTAGTAATTTCGGCTAGACCTTCCGGAATCACAACTGAACTACAAGATCCAAGTCTGCAGCTACTCTCCCTGTGGTCCATAAAATATCGGACACTGGTCCTCTAAGGCACAGTCTGGAAAAATATTTCCAGTTAGGATGGAGCAAAGTACATCTCTAACAACAGTTATACATCAATGATATAAACTATGTAGCAGTAAATAGATAGAAATATACAATATGCATTTACATGTACGAGAGATATACAATAAAGGAAATACTTGAAATACTGTAAATAAATGCAGAAAGGAACAATATGTCAATAAACAAGAATGCTATGACTAAGTGTGTGAGTACTAGCTTTAACATGTGATGGGCTTGGGACTTGTATGAGAATAATAGCATGGCTAGTCATACGTATGGTGTATGACCAAAACTTACGAGAAAACAAGACTTTTACAAGAAGGGTATGATCACATATCTATACTAAAATACTCCCCACCCCCGACTGGTATAGTAGATCCAACCATGGTACGCTATGGCACAGGATTCCCTAGGAAGGTAACAAGTCTCCCCGGAAATCAGTATCTGTACATGCACAAGATAAACAATAAAAAAAGACTTGTACATGATACACCATATACAAGGAATAACATCTCATGATGAGATCCGGATATACCAATCCGCATAACCATCGTGTCAAAAATATGGATATTTATACTAGATACAATGAACATAGGGGATATCATAAATAAGAAACTATCAGAGAATGTACTCGCCTGGGGTCCTTAGCTGTCAATACCAATGTCCTGCTCCTGAAGTCTCGCAGAATAATCCAATAGTCCTATACACATATAATATAATACAATATTGCATCAGATATTACACTAACACACACGATCAAAATATAATAAACTCAGGGCTATGCTAGGTATGACACTGGTCAACTAGGGTCAAGTGTGCGTCTGATTTCACGGGTGTCGCATCTGTAATTACTGTGCAAAATAGACAGTCAAAATGATACAGGGCTTGCCAGTACGTCAGTGTACATGTGGCAGTCAACTAACATTTACATGGTCACAGGTCAATGTAACTACGGGGTATCTGTGGTTACACTTGGGTCATCTAGTACATAGACATATTATACATATCATTAACTAACATATACATTAATATCCATTTGTTACGAATATAATATATATATATATACTTTAAATAGAATTAATACTTTGTATATATATATAAACATATATTAGGGAGATATATATAATACGTATATATATATATATATATATATATATATATATATATATATATATATATATATATATATATATATATATATATACTAATTGAGAGATATACTAGATATATACCAAAATACGTTTAAACCTATACTAATACATATGTACCATACATTCTAATATATACTATGTATGTATATATATACTAATTGAGAATATACTATATATGTATATATATACCAATGGGTTCATATGCTATATATATATAAACACTTACTAAATACATATACTCATACGTGCACACATACACCCAATCAAAATATGTATACGCGTACGTGTACGCAAGGGGAAGAACTCAAACCTGTGCGTGTGCACGAAATCGGCAATGATGACGGTGTCCACGAGGTTGAGGATGACGATGACGACGACGAAGGTGACGATAATGATGACGAAGATTATGAAGAGTGGTGGTCCTGGTGGAGGGGGCTGGTGGTACAGGGTGGTGATGATGGTGGTACGGGGTGGTGATGTTGGTGGTACGTGGTGGTCGAGAAGGAGGAGGCAAGGGGTGGTACTGGTGGTACGGGGGGTGGTACTGGTGGTATTAATATGAAGCTGTGGTCGGGGAGAAGTGGAGGTTGGCCGGAGTTAATTGTGGTGGTGATGCTGGTGAAGGAGGCTGGTCGAGGTGGTGGTGATTAAGGTGCAGTAGTCGGAGGGAAAGAGGAGGAGGGGTCTGGTAGTTGGACGGAGTCATGATAGTGGTGGTGGTGGTTGCAGCGGGAGGGCTCAGCGTATTTGAGGATATGTAGGGAGCTCCGGGCTGTGGGGGAAGATGATACAGGGAGGAGTAGAACGGCGAGGAGAAGGGAACGGTGGTGCTCGTCGAGGAAGGAAGAAGGTGGTCGGAGGCTGTTGTCTCGTCGGGGAAGACGATGGGCTGAGGAAGGACAGGTCAAGATATGGCCGGTAGAGAGGGTGCAGCTTGAAGTGGTGGTGGTGTGCAGACGGGATCGATGTCGGGGCAGATGGCCGAGGAAAGAGGTTGTGATAGCCGTGGAGGCACAGTTGGTTCAGGTGGTGGTTGCCGGATTAGGGGGAAGCAGTTGGAGGAGGTTTGCGGTCGAGGGATACTAAGGGTGGATCCGGTAGTAGCAGCTGAAGAAGAAGTTGTGGGCTTGTCGGGGTTGAAGGAGTGGCCAGTGTACAGCGGGTGGCCGGAGGAGGAGCTCGCGTATAGAAGCAGCAGTAGCAGCCGTGGGAGGGAGCTCGGCCGGGGTGGACACTGCAGTAGCTCGCCGAAGCTACAGGGTCGGCTAGCCGGAGTTGGGGGCCGGTTCAGTTATTTTTTAACCAAAAAATGAAAAGAGGTGAAGAGAAAGAAGAAGAAGAAGAAGAAGAAGGAAGAAGGAAGGAAGAAATAGAAAGAAAAGCTTCGATTTTTGTGAGGAGGGAGGAGAGGGAAGGTGGGGGGTTTATCCAAGGTGTGGGGATTAGGGACTGCTTGGGAAAGGGTGCATGAAGAGACATTAAATAGGGGAGGGTGATGTAGAGTGTGTGGTGATGATGAGTCCCATTTTGAATGGATGGCCAGGATTCGACATGAGAAAATTATTCATACATGGAGAGGGGTTGGGTTGACTAGTCAAAGAATTAGGGCTTCTCCATTTGGCTTGAACCAATGGGGTGTTGACACCTAATACAACATTTGCAAATAAGGACCTTAAATTTGGATATTTGCACAAACACATGAAATGATAAAAAAAATGGTGGGCGATTTGGTGTTTGGTGTTTTGTAGGGTGAGGGGGTGCTGTGTGTTTTGCATGGGCATAAATAATGGGGTATTTGGATTAAATTGGGTTAAAATAGGATTAGTCAAAGTTGGTATCCCCAATTTAATTAAAGAATAAATGCAAGCGGTGTTCTAAAATTAATTCAAGGTACATGGGGCTAAAATTAGGTGGGACAGAAGTATCATAAATAAAGAAGACTCGGAACAGAATATTACCCTAATTTGGGTTGCACGAAAATGGGTCGAGATTGTGTCTCCAATTTCGATTGGAACGCACAACGATACAAAGTTGGATTTAATTTTGAATTAAAATAAACGTCCACGGCGAATATTGTGCGGCTAAAATAAAGCACAAAAGAGCATAATTATGAGTTATACAAAGGTCAGAAAGAAAGGCGGGCACGTCTAGGGCAAGGTTGTGAAATTTGTTGGAAGGCAAAAGCTATGGTAGCGCTCCAAATATCGAAGCAACGGTAAGGCGCAACAATTAAATAAAATTATGGTAATTAATTACAACCTCAAATAATTAAATTTTAAATAATAAAAATTAAATTCATAACCCTATAATTCGGTCAGGTATTCATCTAGTGAGCTTCTAGGTCAAGTCTACTAGCTCAAACATTAAGAACACTGTATATAATATATATGTAAATACACATCTCATACAATTATTTAAATTAAATATACACAATATTAATAATATATAAAAAGTCAAAAATACCCCTATTTTTATAATGTGGTAGTGACAAGTCTACCCTCCTTAAAAGAATTTCGTCCTCGAAATTTAAAATCCTTAATAGTAGTATTTAATAATATACATTATTATTTTCCATCAAAATTTAAATTCATCAACCCACAAAATCATGATGTAATCCACATTGTCATTTCATAATTTTTCAAAATTCTGTAATTATCGTATTCCTGAAAATCCTCAAAATAAAAATTAAATTCCCTTTTTATCACAATTTCCTCCAAAACTTTAAGTTAATAATTAAATACTCAAAAAGTTAATATACAATCCTCTTATTTAATTCCAATCGATGCACATTTATAAAATTAAGAAATCTCTTCTAAAAACACTAATCTATTAATTATCTTACTCCTCTAATTTAAATCCAATCAATGCATATTTATAAAATATAAATCCTATAAAATCTTCAAATGCAACATTCATAATATAAATTTTTAAATTCATATCTTGCAATTAAATAATGATAATCTCCTTAAATTTCTCAAATTTTAATGATAATTTCAATCATATCTCAATCTTCATAAAATCAATGATTCATTAATTCTGTCATATTAAATTCTTAACTCTTTATTTAAATTAATGTTTATCCTTGAATTTTAAGCATCTTGTCTCTCTTGTCAAGTCATAACCTCTTCATAAATCTTTACTATGGTCAAACCCCAATGATCATGGTCTAAGAAAATTTTACCTATAGTCATACAATATGCAATCAAGAGAAAACACATATAGTTATGGTCACTTTTATCATGGTATTGCAGTCTCTGTCAGGGTATAATACCAACTATATTCTAACAAGAAAATCATGAATACAAGCTATGGTACTAAGGAATCAATCAATCAAATAGAAAAGAACAGGAGGAAAGAAAAGAATAAAACCTGCTAACACGTCACCTGCAGTATCGGCCTCCTCGACCGTCATCGCAAATGCTCTGCTCTGCTGGGGTGGCTCCCTTCGCGGGTGCTGAGAAATCTGCGGTTCCACAGGTGGCCTAACTGGATCTCTATGATTTGGAGCTGCTCGCTGGCCGGGAAGATAAGGAGCTATAAGACAATTCCTCACTCGATGTCCCACAGCGCCACAGTTCAAACAAAGTCCTAGCCTCGCTCTACAGCTCTTCCTAAGATGACCTGGATTCTTACAGTAATGACAAGTCTGTTGATCCTGCTGAACATGAACCGATGCCTGGTACTGCTGGTGGTTATACTGAAACATCCTCGACTGCTGCTGGCCAGGATACTACTGGTGGTTATACTGAAACGTCCTCGGCTGATGCTGGCAAGGATACTGCTGGGCAACTCTCTCAACTGCCTGTAGTGCCATCTGGTGAGCGTTCTCCATGCTCTCTCTCATTAGTTCAGTCTGCGCTTGGTGTGCCTCTGCCTGCACTCTCAGTGCCTCTGTTTGAACTTACTGAGCATCTGTCGTCACTCTCTGGGCATCTACCATGCCCTAGATCAAAGTAAACATCTGTGCCCCGTCAATGGGTATACTTGCGAAAAGCGGAGTCGGTGAAGGAGGATGGTTGTCTGTCATAGCTGGGGCAACACTCGAAATAGGTAGGAGAGGAGAAACTCCAGATATCTGTCTGTCAGGTGGAGAGGTGGCAGACCCCTCTAAAGCTGATGCTCCCACTCTCATAGATCTTGTCTTCGACGGCATCCTGAAGACAGACCAAAAAAAATCAATCAAGGTAATAGATGTGATATCATTAAGGGAGGACAGTAAAATTCTAAGGAAGCAACATTCAGAAGGAAAAAATAAGGACAACAAGATAATAGATTAGAAATATTTCTAGTTGTGATTGAGTATTCGCTCTCATCCTAGTATGCTATATCCTAGATCATATCGCAGGCACTCAGTAGTACAACTAAGATATCACACTACCACGATATCGCTCTAATTGCGAAGTCTGACCTGTATGGGCCACCACTAAAAATACTATAGCACTAACCCGCACCCAAATTTTGGGACACGAGTATGTGGGTACATCCAGCCTCCGCCGCAGCATCGGCGGTAGAACATTGTCTATGTCATGATACTATCTAAACAATCTCACACGAGCATCAAACTCCATAAGGAGACACGGATAACACAATATAATATGAACAACATACTCAATCACATAACTATAGCACGATAAAATATCGAAAAAATAAATAAAATGCAACACAAGTCTAAATAGAAATAATCTAAGTCATCAATAATATCCAAGTCTCAACAAAGTATGCCGGAGACAAATCCGGTACCAATAAACTGCCAAAAGAAACTGACTAAGATAACTAGTGATTCCGGCTAGACCTCCCAGAATTACAACTGAACTACAAGATCCAAGTCTGCAGGTACTCTCCCTCTGGTCCATAAAATATCGGACACCGGTCCTCTAAGGCGCAGTCTAAAAAAATATTTTCTGTCAGGATGGAGCAAAGTACATCTCTAACAGCAGTTCTACATCAATGATATAAATTATGTAGCAGTAAATAGATGGAAATATACAAGATGCATTTACATGTACGAGAGATATACAATAAAGAAAATACTGGAAATATTGTAAATAAATGCAGAAAGGAACAATATGTCAATGAACAAGAATGCTATGACTAAGTGCGTGAGTACTAGCTTTAACATGGGATCGGCTTAGGACTTGTACGAGAATAATGGCCTGGCTAGTCATACTTGCGGTGTATGACCAACACTTACGAGAAAACAAGACTTGTACATGATGGGTATGATCACATATCTACACTAAAATACTCTCCACCCCCGACTGGTATAGTAGATCCAACCATAGTATGCTATGGCACGAAATTTCCTAGGAAGGTAGCAAGTCTCCCCGAAAATCAGTGTCTGTACATGCATAAGATAAACAATGAAACAAGACTTGTACAAGATACACCTGTAAACTCCCTCACCCAAAATAAGTATTTTGTGTATATTTTATATTATTATATTTATTATAGATGTTAAATTTATTTAGAGTATTCTCTTAGTTAATTAGAAAATAATATTTTTTAGTATATTTACTTATATAAATATTTATTTAGAATTATTTTTAGGCAATTTTAGATTATTGGGATGTTTCCATAATTTTTAGTTAATTAAAAACTAGTAACACTAATTTTCTAGGATTTGAAGAATTTATTTTATGTTCAAACTTAATTAAAAATATTCCAAAATTTTATTTTAGGTTCTAAATAGTCAAATATATTTTTTAGAATTTTTTGGGAATTTTCTGAATACTTTTACTATTTATTGGGAGTTATTTAGACTAATAACTAATTTTTAGGAGTTATAGAATTTATTGTGCAAGCCCAGGAATATAGAATGGACCCACATTATTTTCTAGAGTTTATAATACTATTATATATTTTCTGAAATTATTTCAGAATTTTTGGAATAATGTTAGTATTTATTTTTAGTTAAATGGATAAAACTAATGTTTAGAGCTTCTCCTAATTATAGTAGTAAACTTATGAATATAAAATTATCCCAAATATTTTTTTAGGGTTTGTAGGTTCAAAATATATTTTCTGTAATTTTTCCAGATTTTTATGATTAATTTTAATATTTATTTTGAGTTATTTAGATTTAAAATGACTTAAATAATATTTTGATAAAGGCAAATCAAAAAGAAATAATATAACAAAAACCATCCAATCAGATTCTGACATGTGTCAGCCTATAAATATCCTTTCAGCCGTAGGTACATCCCTATATATATATATATATATATATATATATATATATATATATATATATATATATTATTATAACCCTAATTATCCCATTATTTTAGAGAGAGATTTTGGAGAATTGCCATTTAGGGTTCCTTCATCTTCCACAAGCCATTACGCATAGCTCCGGACTCCAAACGAGGCCTAGTTTCTTGCGTTAGAAAGATATTGAGGTTAGATTTTTGATCATATAATTTTTTTTACGAAATTATGAGTATTAAATTCTAGAAAATTCGTAGAGCACAGCATGTCCGAAAATAGACGTGTTTTAATGTTTTCGCGATTCCGGGAGAACCAAGAATCAGAATCATGAACCATTTAAAGTTTCGTAAAGCTAATGTCTAGAAAATTGACATATGTTTTTCCAGAATTTAATTCAAAGTATTTATATACTGTTAATTCTGTAGAACTTCTAGGTTAGAATTTAACCATCGGTGCACAATACAAAATTTGTATATGCCATAATTCCCAAACGAATTTGAATTCGGACGAGCCATAAATTCTAGCATATTTTTGACGCTAAAATCTACAGGAAATCATGCATGAAATTTGAGTTTGTATCGGTTGACTTTTTGGTCAACAGATCGCCTCGATTTGCGTGCCATGAGTCTCGAGTTGATAAAATTTAGTTTCTTTGGACAAAATTTAGGAATTAACATAAAAATCAGAATAATAAGATTAAAATAGGATTTTAGAGTAATTATTCAGGATTAAATAAATTAAAATAAATTATCTTTGACGTGATAAATTTATAATACATAGGCTATTTGGACTGTGACTTGGACTCTGATTCATACCAGCAGCAGGACCCCAGGCAAGATACCTTGCCAAATTGCTTACAGTATTTTGCATGCTTAGTATATTTCTGTATATTTATTGCATTTCTGTTTATTCTTGCATATGTAGTTTTCTTTTCAGTCATTGTTATGTATTAGATATGTTGACACACACATGGCACTTAGTATCATAGAGGACAATCATTAGGCGTATGGGCTTTTAACCACTCTGGTAACACCGTAGTCACTAGCACGCACTATGGTGGGTCATGTCCGATGGTCGCTACCCCCGCGGTATGTCGGCTGATGATGTCTACTGACGAACATGAGGTTGTGAGGATTAGATCAAGTAGCCTACCCTTGCCCAAACGTTGAAAAGTTGTCCTCATTTGCATTCATATAGATTGTCTTGTACAGCATACTTATTTATTTTCAAATATGATGCATGTTTACTGTATTCAAATTCGCTCATATTTTCTGTATCTTGTTACGTCCCTCTGAGGACCTGCTCCTCTGTCAGGTGTATCTGTTCTTGAGTAATTATAGGAGCGCAGATTTGGATGATTACTTGTGTTACGAGGATGTCTTCTCTTCGAGCCCATGGTCATTACCTGGTATTCCTATATTGTATTTGTTGTGTTTTACTTTTCCATTCGAGTTGGTAGTGGATTTGTTTCCATCCAACTATCATCCTTAGATATTTATGTTGAGATCTAGTTATATAGATGCTGGTTATTATTTATATCTGATTTTCACGGATGAGATTTAGATTATACCCTGTGACTTGTGATATATTTTATACCACTTGTGAACTTGATATTCATATTACAGCGTACGTGTGGATTTAGTTTCCATATATTGGAGTTGCCATTTCTATGCGGCTGGCATGCTTACGTGTCCTTGTCCTACGTATTTTTGGGACTGGGGTGTGACATATTTTTGTGGTGGCCCATGCAGGTCAAGAGCATATTGTCTCGGTTACGTTACTGTACCGAACAAGCCTGCACCTAGGACTAGAGTATAGGATCTCATCCACATTTGACTATGACTCATCTTTCTTCTAATCTGTTCTATTTCGAACAATTGTATCCTGCTTGATTCCTGTACTTCCCTAATAGTTCTTTGATTATAACCTTCTGCTAGAATATAGGAACCCCTGTTATTAGGATGATAATTGAGTGGCACACATATTAAGAATACAACGAGAATATAGACACACCACTAAGTTTAGAATATCTAGTGAACCCTAGAATTCTTTAACTTTAGATCGGTATACCATTACCCCTTGATGTATTACGAAGACTTAAGAGTAGTATAGACACTACTAGTGTTAGTTAGAAGTTTACCATAATGTTTGACCCTAGTATTGAGGAACCAATAGAAAACCAAAATTGAATATTAGGACTGAACCTAATCTTCGCAGTTAGATAAGTATTGGGGAACTATAAATTTAGATTCTTGTCTTGAGATAGGCAGACAGTACCTTAGAAAGCCAACAGCAATGCCTAGAATATTTTCTTAATCATACCTCAAACATAGCAACTAACACCCCACTCCCCTTTTACGCGTAACTGAAGACGCGTAGAAAGCTTCTTAGCATTTAAACCGAAATATCTAAACTGTCATGCTATTTTGAATGAGGAATCGTGTAGAATTTCTGAACTGTCACTTCTCTGATGTGAAAAATTCTTGTTCAGACCATCTTCTTCAAGAATGATTTCCCAAAAATCCCTTAAAATAGGGCGAGAAATGGTCGTCAAAATAGGCCGTTCTTGAAGTTTTGAGAAAGGATTCTGACTGGACTTTGGGTGAACTTCCAATCGACTAGAAGAAGAGTCATCTTCAATGCTAAACTATGTATGTTTTGGGCACTTGGAATATTTTGTAGCCAAGAATAAGCATTTCTACGTAGATCTTTGTAGTTGACCTTCTTGAAAAATTGTTCAGACATACGCGTACTCTGACCTGCATATTTTAAGATATACGGAAAGTCATAGATCCGTAGCTTCTATATCTCCTGAGCGTAGAATCGTAGATTTATAGCCTCTAAGCGTAAAAAAGCTTCTAAGCGTGAAATCATAGATTTGTAGACTCTGAGCGTAAAATCGTAGGTTTGTAGCCTCTCGAGCGTAAAAGCTGTTGAGCGTAAAAGCATCCGGGCATAAAAGCATCCAGGCGTAAAACCATAGACTTATAGTCTCTGAGCGTAAAATCGTAGACTTGTAGTCTCTCGAGCGTGAGAAAGTTCCTGAGCGTAAAATCGTAGATTTGCTCTGCACAAAAATTCTGGATCTACCGACTGTCCGTCTTCTAATGATATGCTGACGTGGCCCCAAATCATAACCGAATATTAAATATTGGATTTGGTTAGGGATTCGAAGAGTTATCCGAACTCTATAAATAGTCCAAGGGCTGGAGAGAGAAAACTTTTATCTGCCTTCACAAAACCCTTGCTTTCCAAGAACCTTTCTTTTTCGTTTCTTCTTTGAGAATTCAGAATCGCCATGGCCCCTAAACAAGCTTCCACTGCTAAGGGAAAGAAGGTTTCTTCCTCTTCTCGATCCTCTGCTCAAGCACGAGCAACTCCCATTAGACTGAATGACCTCAATCGGGATGCAGTGCTCCGCCATCGAGTTCTGCTCCGGATATTATAGGTAGAGATTTCGGGAGAGAACAAAAATCCTTCGCATACGTTGTACGTGTACGCACAAGGTCATCTTTTGTAATTAGAGCCTCTTCGAGGAAGATGATGTACGGAGATATTTTATGATTACGCGCACATTTCTAATGTGTCGGCATAAAAACTTCAAATTTTTGCAGTCTAGCGTAAAAACTCAGACTGTCAAAATTTGGCTATACTACAAACTTTGAGTCTTACACGCTGGATAAAAATCCTAGTGTACAAACTCAAATTTTGGTAGTCTGGCATAAAAGCACAGACTATTATGTTTTGACGTATACTGCCAACCTTGAATTTTACACCTCAAAAATAGGTTCCGGCGTAAAAGCTCAAGTTTTTATAGTCTTGGCGTAAAAGCACAGACTGATAATCTTTGGAGCAAACTGCAAGAGTGTAATATCTAGTGTAGAAACTTACTTGTTCTCTTGCGTTTTGTAGTGGACTTGCAGATCTCTCCATTGGCTGAAGTTATGGGCTCTGCTGCCGGGATGTTGAGCTCAAACTAACTGGAGGACTTGTCCCATGTGATATTCCCCATATCTGGAGCCAACTATCCTGAAGGAAGGAGAATCCTGATCTCGTCCCAAGGAAAATGCATGCTGCTGAATATGATCAGTGGGGAGCCCATGACATATATCGATGGGGCAGAATTTAAGAAACCGGGTTTCTTATTCGGGGATGCTATCGACAAGCAATCCCAGACCAAGCCCAAGAGGGAGGATTGGGTGTTCACTACTGAGGGCACGGTAATGTATCTGCCGAAGATGCCCAGGGATTACCCTATCTCGGCCTTCTTCTATGCCACTCATCCTAGGAAGATGATGTGGGTGCTGACTCCCGATCTTCACGGTCGACCGGAAAAGATTTTGTACAATAAGGGAGGCGATCGGGGGGCCTATATGAGCCGTCCTTCGGGTCCTGTTATGCCCTTTAGGGGATTACTGCCGGGTAGCATCCCGAGTGAGGATAGTTCGCTGATCTAGCCGGTCCAGATATCGACCTTCTGCAATGACTTCATGAGGCAGGGAGGAATGTACCCCAGAGTCAACCCTCGGACCAGTGGATGGCTTAACCCGGGTAATCTCCAATGGGCCGGTTTAACTGTCTGGGCCCTGAAGTACTTCCAGACGGAGCTGGAACATATTGGCTTGTTCGCGGCTGCGAGCGCTACAAGTGTTGGGCTGCCTACTAACCCCAACTTATTCTTAGCCTTGATGGAGCGATACAATTCGCTCACCGGGACTTTTGCCACTCCGCTGGGGAAGTTGGGCTTAGCCCTTCACGAGATGGCAGAGATTTCGAAGCTGCCAATGGGGGACTCTCCTTATGAAGAGTATGTCCCTACAAACAGGGTATTAAGGGATTCAAACCCTCGGGTAGTGGCGGTGTATCAGGAGCTGATAAGCCATTACTTTGCTTGCACCACGTTCTACAAGGAGCCTTTTGATTTGGCTCACATCAACAAGTGGACAACATATCTCTTTTTCCACCAGGCCAGAAATGCTAAGCCGGACAAGGTGGTAGATAGCCACTACAGGCCCTTGAAACCCCTGAGCATGCTCAATGCTGATACGGTCGATGACCTCATCGAAGATGCAGGGGTTCCGGATTATGTTCTCGATGAAGAGATTAGGGGTTATCCTGCAGGCACAAAATCCTTTAGCTATATGAGGCATTGTCGTAAGCCTCTGTCAAAGGAAGCTCAATTGGCTGGCTTTCTCTCCATCTGGCTATGCCGCTGGGTAGTGTCGGGTATCGCGTCTGCAGATCGCATCCATCGTAACACCTTATGGCCCACAGTGCGTTTAGTATTCGGAGCAAACTGGGCCTGCTTCCTGCTTGGTATGTAGAATACAAGCAGGTTTGAGGGCCCTTACTGATGGACTGCTCGCTGATGAGACGCAGCGTGAAAGCTTTCCCAGGGTGGAATTACCATTCCTATACTTGATGGGATGGTTAATTCTTCACAACACCAGGGTGATGTCTCCCGGTCCTACCAGCGGTTCGGGAAATAACTTCTTGTTGAATAACAAGAATTTCTCTTGGAACGTGGCGACCGTCATAGATTGCCGACGGGCGTTAAACGTAGCCCACAGCTGAAAGATCTTATGTATCGTTCCCACTGTATATATTAATCAACAGGGGACGAAACTTCAGGATTCAGGTCACGGGAAGACCGATCTTTCTCCCGAAGCTTTTTATTGGTTGGTCTGCATTAGACCTTCCCATTTATTATACAGAAGTGAGGACCATTGCTTATTGGAGCCTTATCTGCCCAGTCGGTTCGCCAGGCAGTTTGGGTATGACCAATTGCATATGGGGAATATTATTACCAGCTTCAAGTTCAGAGGGGGACTTATCGACGGAGCGAGAGGATGGCGGTACTTCATAATGGTTTGTACTGGAGCAACCTTTACTGTGCCCGCGACTTCTCTCTCCATGGAGTTGCGTATTCTCCATTCATACGCACAATTTTATGTTGCCATCAATACCTTCCATCGTGATATTGATATACGTAGAAGTTTTATAATGCCTTCTCATAGGTCCGATGGAAGGGAAGATGTTCCGTCTGTTTCCTCGGATGAGAATGAAGACACCACCGGGGCAGACGAATTTTTGACGATAATATCGAGAGGTGTACTAGCTCCGACTGTAGAGCCTCTCGTTATCCCCCATAAAAGAAAGGCTTCTGCTCCGAAAGAACCTTCTTCCTGCAAGAAGAAGCTTGCCAGAGGTCCGAAAAGGGCTTCTACCAGGGAGGCTCTTAGAAATGAGCCTATCGTTTCCCCTGCTGGGGATGATTCTTTGATTAGAGGTCCTTTGCCTATTATAGAGGGAACCTCCTTAGTTTTGACCGACAGTGCCGGAGATTCCTTGCTCGAGACTGTTGTCGCTACTACCGCTACTGGTAGTGCAGTGAGGTCACCTTCGAGGCCGAGCATATTAAGGATATCTTTATCCAGACCAATAATGGGTCCAGCCCCTTCTTCATCTGTAAGTATCTCCAACGAGATTCCACCCGATGAACCTCGAGTAGATCTGGGTGAAGACTTGGATGACTACCCTCAGACGTCGTTTGGTGCACCCTTTTCTCCAGGTATGACAGCTCGCTTAGCATCATTAAGAAATGATTTAGCTGTACTGGCTGCAGACACGACATATACCATCAGCCATGGGTAAATATTATCTTTACGCCTCTTTTAGAAAAATTAACATCAGGTTGATATTAACTTTCTCTTGTCTTCTTTTTAGGGGAAGACACCTTAGAGAAAGGCGGAGTCGACGCAACTTTTGACTTTGTTACGGATACTGCGGACGAAACAGCGACGCTCGATTTTGAAGGGGCATGCTTTGAAGCTGTCGATCCTTCTTCCGTAATATTTTTAGGTGTAGCCTCGCCAACAGCAGTCCAGATATCATTAGAGGAGGATGAGCCTATCATCGCGGCTGCACTTCCTTCGTCTAGCATGCCAGCAACTTCAACTATGCGACTCTTCTTTTGTCGTGCCGTCTGCTGAAGCGACAATTGTGGCCACATCTTCTGCCAACGTTCCACAAAAGGGGTTTACTGATATCGCGGCCACTCCCAGCATCCATTCGCATTTTAACATGCTAGTTGAACAATTTACTAGCATATTCTATGTAATTTTAAAATCGTTGATATCCATGGTGCTGGAGAAGAATCTGGGCTTTGATGCTCTGAAGATGTCCTCCAATCTCACCATAGCACAGATTAGAAATTTTGATGACATTAGACGAGCTGATGCTCTGGAGCAAATAGTTAATGGTTTGGAATAACCTATTAACAATTATTTGCAATTGTCTTGAGACAATATCGATGATATAATTCAAGCTGAGTACGACTCCTTGACTGAGGCTTACTGGGGAGATGGAAACTCTGAGCAAATCCATCGAGGCACAGCAGCAAAAGATGAATGAAGAGCATGCCATATTGGGGTATGTCATTCCCCAGCTGGCAAAGTACGAGGTTGAATATGAGGAAAATGAAGCGAGGGTCCGCAAATTGAAAGATGAACTCGCTCAGGCAAAGGAGAGGGCTCTCGCTTTATCGGCAGCTCGAGATGTGTTGAAGGACCGAATGAAAGCGGCTCAGCAGAACCTGGCACATGCGGGTGTCATCCACGCAGGTTTTGTACATGCTCGGTCTGAACTATCCCTCCTGAGCGATGATGAGGCACGAATGGAGCGGGCTCGCGCTAACATTTTAGACTCCAGAAATGAAAGGTTGGCTGCTTTGGCACAACAGATTCACGATTTGACTGCTCCTCCCCAATGATGTACTGTTTTGCTTTTATATGTAACTTGCTCTTTCTGGAGATAATAAAGAGACTTTATCTGACTTTGTGGACCCATCATTTTTGAATATAAATGATAGGCTAGGGTGAAAGTGATATCAGAGGTATCATTAACATGACATACTTTCGGTAAGGTTTAGGTGAATGTAAATCTATTCAGAGTTAACACGAACCTGATAGAATATAATCCAACTAAATTTGTATACTAAATACTATCAGAGATAATATAAACATAATAGGTTTACAAATTAGTTAAGGATATATATTCAGAGGTCACATGAACCTGATAGAATATGATCCGGCTAACCTTTGTATGTGGTATTGTCAGAATAAGATCTTCACCATACTCCATTTAAACAAGGGAGATTAAGCATAGTACTTCTTCAAAAATTTGTCATTGATAGGAGCCATTACCAATTTCCATTAGGCTTGGCTAAGATGAAAGCACCATTTGCAATCATATAAAGGCCCTCCATTTCTTTATGATTATTTATGCGAACTTTGGTTTGTTGAGGACATCCCACTGGGGGATCTTTGGTGGACCTATTACTTCTTGTGCACGAGAGTGCAAGTAATAAGTTTAGGATAAGCCCTGCCAGAGGTAATATGGACGTGGTAGTTTTTATGGACTTAACACCACTGGCGTACTTAAAGTTAGGTACGGGTGTTAAGTTGAGATGATAACCGATATCAGAGGTAATATGAACATGATAATCGATAGCCGGACAAGGAAGGTTTGTTCAGAGGTAATATGGACATGACAAACTTTTGTGGTGATAGATTTACTCTTTTTAAGAAAGTGGCGAGACGTAGTTCAGAGGTAATATGGACGTGAACTGATCTATAGCCACAAACTGGAAGGTTTGCTCAGAGGTTACTTGGACATGGCAAATTCAGCTGGGGAAACAAAGAAATGTTTGGACAATAGTTCAGAGGTAATATGGACGTGAACTCATGTCCGAAAAATTTACTGTGGAGTGATTTTTCTGAGTGGGGATAGACCTAAAGACTCCGCTGGGGAGACTTTAGGGACTCATCATCCGATATTTTCTTGAGGGAGCAAATTGTTACGTTAGAGTGAAATCAATTTGCAGTGATTGTCCCCTCGTTTATAAATGCAAAGTGACGACTTTGGCGTCGATCAACTCCTGGATTCTTCTTTTCAGTACATAGCAAGCCCTTGTAGGGTGATGAATGTACCGATGGAAGAGACAATAATCTGGGTCATCGACTTTGCTAGACCTCTCAGGGTATTTGATGTTGGGTAGCTGAAGTTTGTGTTCCTTTATCAATATATTGAAGTTCTCAATGATGTCATCTTTATTGAAGGAGAAAGTCTCTTTTAGCCTTTGGGCTCCCGATGCCTGAGTTTTACGGTCTTTAGGGAAGATGGTCATCGTTGCATCATCTTCGGACTCAGAGGGAATTCTACCCCCAGTTTTGGATGCTGCCCTATTTTGTCGAGGTAGACTACCTTCAGACATATCGTGGCGTTTGTCCACAGAAGTTGATTTAGAAGGACCTGCCTCTGGTATTATAAGATCAAACTCTGGAGATTTGGAGTTTGCAAGAGATGCAGTATACCCCAACCCAAAACAAATTTATTGACAGTAAGGATTACCATGCAACGATGTTCGTCTGCCTTTTTCATAGTTGAGGCCTTGTTTCAACTTCAAATTGTAACCCATGTTTTGCATAATCCTCAAAGCCTGTGGGATATATCTGTGGATTTACATTTTTCCACCATCGGATTTGTGAGAGTCTTTTTGTATAATCGGTCTGTTCCGCATTCGACCAAAGATTATTTGATATTGATCGTCGCGAGTAGGTAGAACAATAAAAATAGACTCTTCATGTGGCCCATATGTCATAACGATATTAGATGTTGACTCATCTTCCCACATGATCTTCCCACGCTTGGCAGCTAGGGGTGCCAAATCTTGATTTTGACCCCTGTCTTTGCGTTTCTGGATCAAGAGTTTACGCAAGTCAATAGAAGAAGAAGAAGGTTTATTCTGCCTTTTTACATCAGTTGGAATGCGGATATTGGGAATCATAAGTCTCTCCCTGCCATGCATATACATTAGTTCAGCCATATGAGTAGCACATGATCCATGAGGAGCGTATCTATCCACGAACTGGGCCTTCTTTACGCTGAGGGGTTTGTCCTGGCATAATTTGAAACTTTGCTCAGACTGGTGTAAAACTGCGGAAGTCCTCAATCGGCCATCAGCATCTCGCATAATCCGAAGAGCGGGCAGATTCTTCTCTTGATGACGTAAAGGCCGAGAGGTTGGGAAGTCTGCCACTTATTTTACCTTGCGGAGATTGCAGGGACCATCTGCCTTCTTGTAGGCAGGAAATATCTTTTTACGCACGAAGCACGGAGTAGACTTCTGAATTAGCACTGATGCATTGCCAGAAGCTTTGTCTGCCACGTCACAGATGGAAGACAGAGTTTTACGTACAGTGCACGGAGTAGACTTCTGGATTAGAACTGAGGCATTGACAGAAGCTTTGTCTGCCATATAATAGATGGGAGACAGATTTTTACACACAGTGCACGGAGTGGACTTCTGGATTAGCACTGAGGCATTGCCAGAAGCTTTGTCTGCCACATCACAGACGGGAGATAGTTTTACGCACAATGCGCGGAGTGGACTTCTGGATTAGCATTGAGGTATTGCCAGAAGCTTTGTCTGCCACGTCACAGACGGAAGACAGAGTTTTACGCGCAGTGCGCTGAGTGGACTTCTGGATTAGCACTGAGGAATTGCCAGAAGCTTTATCTGCCACGTCACAGACGGGAGACAGAGTTTTATACGCAGTGCGCGGAGTGGACTTCTGGATTAACACTGAGGCATTGCCAGAAGCTTTGTCTGCCACGTCACAGACGGAAGATAAATTTTTATGCGCGGAGCGCACAGGCGTGATGTCACAAGCTTGTCAATCGGAGAGAGAGAGAGTCCGCAGGATTGGTAGAGGATGTCCGGGGCATCCATATTTTACGCAATTTCCTGCTGTCTTGGACAGAGAGAGACTAAGAGCTACCCCCAGCTTGAAGCATCTCTTCGTAAGCCGATTTGTCGAACTGGATGACCAAGGTCTTCTTCGTCGATCCTACGGATACAGCATCGTGTTAAGCAATAGTTTTCTCGTCGGATGAGAAAGTAGTCCCCAGCAGAGTCGCCATCTTGTGTTTGATAATAAACAAAAGAAATGAAACTAGGTTTATACGAAACCCTTTCTTTGGTTTACAAACAAGAAAAAGAAGTACAATTAATCCTATACGAGAATGTTAAGTACAAAAGTTTGATTCTGGAGAAATATTGCTATAGGAGTCTGATCTACGGTCGATCACTTTGTCCCTTGGACCATACGATGACGAAGAAGTGCTGTAGAAGAAGGAAAAGCTTCAAAGATCGCAGGAGGGATTGGATGCTCGATGCAAAAGTCGTCAATCACTACTCTTTATCTATACTCTGGACTCTTCTCTCTCAAAAATCGATTTTTGACCCAATTTTTCGATCTCTCCAAAAAATCTTCGGCCTTTCGACCTTTGACCTCCATGGCCGGAGGTCTCAATTTGTAGGGTTTAGTGACAGTAACGTCCAGTCGGCGTAGAAGCCGAACAATGGAGAGTGTGGCACTTTTTACGCGACGGTTATAATAACTGCCACCCACGTTTAAATGATCTTCTGAATCCGCGTGTGACGCGTATCCAATTATGAGGTAACGCGTATAACTGCTGCGAAGATCACGGCATGCAAGCCACGTAGGTAACAGTCCCTTGCGTAGAAAAGGTTGGCGTAGAAGCCAATGACTGTCACCATGGCGTAGAAGCCAAATAGTTATCTTGTTGGCGTAGAAGCCAAGTAGGCGTAGAAGCCGAATAGTTATCAAGTTGGCGTAGAAGCCAAGTAGGCGTAGAAGCCAAATAGTTGTCAAGTTGGCGTAGAAGCCAAGTAGCACGTAAAACTTGATGTTGACTGGGGTCTTGAGCGTATTCTGGACCAGATAGTTTTATCACGGACCTCTACAAATATAGCCTGATTCAGCATATTTCGAGGAGATAGCATACGGCATACTCCTATAGTTGAAAATAGCCAAGTCGGCGTATTTCAAGGAGATAGCGTACAGCGTGCTCCTATGGCTGAAAATAGCATGATGGCGTAATGTGCAGGGATGGTGATGTGGATATATTAGCCCTTATTATAGCTCACCCAGTCATTGGAAATAGAACAAAATCTCGTACATTAAATGCAGAGATCTGCCCCTATCTCGCGCATTAACTGTAGACA
Organism: Iris macrosiphon; assembly: GCA_036927795.1. NCBI lineage: Eukaryota > Viridiplantae > Streptophyta > Magnoliopsida > Asparagales > Iridaceae > Iris > Iris macrosiphon. The sequence continues at coordinate 18,819,723 of JAYESA010000017.1, forward strand.
CGTGCCTCGAGTTCTGTACGAAGAGCAGCTTTTGACGTGGCGGTCAACTTTGTCTCATCCTGAGCGTAAAAGCTCTTGTCTGCCTGTATAAAACTAGGCAGCGTATTCCTTGACTGCGTAAACGATGACTTGAATCAAGGCTTTGTCACTAAATGACAGTCTAGGGCCTTGTATAGAATCATCATTACAGCCGTCCTTTCGATCGTCATGCAGTACTCTTTGTAGGAGTCAGGTTCACTGCATGATCTGACAGGTTCATTCGAGGAATACAAAGGGTTCCTCGTACAACTCTATGCTGCATTAAAAGCAGACGAGTAGTAATCTTTGTACCCTGAAGCGGTCTGGAAATGCTGCATTACGCAGGCTGTTCTGGAGCTATATTGTACGCTGAATAGCGTTGAAGCTCTGTTGTAAGCCCATGGCTCTGAAGTCGGTGCTGGAGCTCTGTTTTACGCGGTTGCCTGCATGTTTCAGGGTTTTACGCGTAGAGATTTCCCAGTGTATTTTTCATGCTTCTACATTTGCAACTATCCCGAGGCAACATCGATGACTTGGTTCAAGATGAGTATGACTCTCTAACTGCTGAACTTGCTCAGAGGACAGAAACTTTAAACAAATCCATCCAGGAACAACAACAAGAGAAGGAGAAAGAGCAGGCAGTATTGGTGGAGAGTATCCCTCAGCTAACTCAGTACCAGGCCGAATGTGAGGGAAATGAAGCGAGGGTTCAAGAATTGGAAGCTGAACTCGCTCAGGCAAGGGAGAGGCTTCTCAAGACATCGGTAATTCGTAATGTATTTCAGGGCCAAGTGAGGACAGCTCAAAAGAACTTGACACATGAGGGTGTCATCCACGCAAGTTTAGTTGATTCTTTGTCCGAACTATCTTTCTTGAAAAATGATGAAGCAAGGCTGGAACAGACTCGCACTAATATTTTGAACTCCAGGAATGAGAGGATGGCTGCTTTGGCGTGACAGATTCGCGATTTAACTGCTCCTCCCCAATGATGTATCTTTTTGCTTCTTCTGTAATTTGCTATTCCCAAAGATAATAAAGATACTTCTTTTGACTTTATGGACCCATCATTTTAGGATATAAATGATAGGCTAGGATGAAAGTGATATCAGAGGTAATATAGACGTGATATACTTTCGGTAAGTTTTAGCTGGATATATCTATTCAGAGGTTATATGGACATGATAGAATATGATCCAACTAAATTTGTATACAAAATACTATCAGAGGTAATATGGATGTGATAGTTTTTGAAGTTCCAAATTAGTTAAACATATCTATTCAGAGGTCATAAGAACGTGATAGAATATGATCCAACCAGTCTTTGTACATAGTATCATCAGAATGAGATCTTCATCATACTCCGTTTAAGCAAGGGAGATTAAGCATAGTACTTCTTCAGGAATTTTTCGTTGATAGGAGCAACTATCAAATCGCCATTAGGCTTGGCTAATCTGTAAGCACCATATGAAAATATCGTTTCAATCACATAGGGGCCCTCCCATTTGGGTTGGAATTTGCCCTCACTTTTGTGCGTAATGATCATTGGCCTCTTCACAGCTAAAACTAGCTCACCAACTTTGAACACTCTTTCCTTCACTTTTTGGTTAAAAGCTCTGGAAATGCGTGCCTGGTAGAACAAAATGCGCTGTTGAGCTTGAAGGCATTTCTCGTCTAATCATTCTAGCTCTTGAAGCCTTAATTGATCATTATTTTCCTGAGTCAACTCATTAGCCATTGCTATTCTGGGTGATAGAATTTGGACTTCAATGGGGAGAACTGCTTTACACCCATAAACTAATAAAAATAGGGTACAACTCGTTGGTGTTCATACCGTTTTATGGTATGCCCAGAGACATTCCCCCAGTCTCTCGTTCCAATCTCTTTTGTTCGAAGAGACGAACTTCTTCAAGAGTTTGATGATGGTTTTGTTAAAGGCTTCCGCCAAACCATTAGCAGCAGGATTATATGCCATTGAGGCCATATTTTGTATCCGATTCTTATCGCAAAATTGGTGAAATGCTTGGTTGATAAATTGAGGCACATTGTCATGAATTATCCTTCGGGGTATCCCAAAGCGATAAATTACATGGTGCTTGATAAAGCTGATCATGTTGGATGTCTTTACCTCAGCAAGAGGGATCGCCTCCTCCCATTTGGAGAAATAATCGGTGATAGCCAATATGAACCGATGTCCTCTAGAAGACGACGGATGAATCGGACCAATGATATCCATATCCCATGCTTCAAAGGGCCATGATGCCATAGTAGGATATAAATACTCAGAAGGCTGATGTATAAAATCTGCATAAACCTGACAGGCTTTGTATTGTCTTGCATATTTTACGGCATCTGCAATCATAGTAGGCCAGTAATAGCCCATCCTCCTGATACAATCCTGTAACTTAGGGCCGGGTTGATATGCTCCACATACTCCGTCATGGGCTTCTCGGATAACCCGCTTTGCATCATCATCAGAGAGATATCGTAATAATAGTCCATCATATGTTCGGCTATATAGACTTTATGAAGAAGAATCAAAATAGAAATGTAGTGATCATCTTTTGATAGATACTGCTTCTTTAGGATCCTCTGGTAAGATTTCGTATGACACGAAGTCTATAAAGGGGCTTCTCCAGTCTCTTTTAGGAGGAACCGTATTTATAGCGTAGCTGCGTTCTATGTAAATACAGAATAAATCTCTGTTAAGAAGGATTACCGAATTCTGCCTTCTAATAGGAATAGCTAGATCTGCAGCTAGACTGGCCAGAGCATCAGCTTCCAAATTTTGAGATTGAGGCACATGCTCTAAAAAGAATCCTTTAAAAGACACGGCTATCTCGATCGTTGTCTGGTAATAAGGAATGAGGTCTGGGTTGTTGACTTCATATATTCCTCTGACCTGATTGACGATCAGCTGAGAATCACCAAAGGCTTTCAGGTATTCAACATCTAATTCTTTAGCGACCTGAAGCCCGATTAATAGAGCATTATACTCTGCCATATTATTAGAGCATGGTTCGCTAAGAGAATATGCTCGATAGATGACGAGTTTATCAGGAGTCACCAGAATAATTTCTACTCCTGAAACCATGTTTTCCTTGGGACCAGTCCTGGAGGCACCATCGAAGAATAGCTGCCATGTATCACCTTCCATTGTAGAATCACATTCTGCAACTTCGTCGGGAATGTCCTCGTATAGTTTGGAGGTTTCCGGAATTGGATGAGCAGCTAAGAAATCAGCCAAGGCTTGACCTTTCATGGACTTCTGAGGGACGTACACCATATCATACGGTGTTAATAACATCGCCCAAGTCGCGAGTCGAAAATTAAGAACACTCGGCTTATTCATCAATACCTGTAGAGGATTAATTCTGGAGATGATATGAATAGTTTGGCCCGTCACGTAATGTCGCATCTTCTAAATGGCAAACATTAGGGCCAAGCATTCTTTTTCTACTGGATTTTACCGGTGTTCAGCTCCGACCATCATCCTGCTTAGATAGTAGATAGCTTGTTCATGACCCTCATTGTTCTTCTGTGCGAGGAGAGCCCCTAAAGAATGATCCATTGCTCGAACATACAACAAAAATAGTCTACCTATGACGGAAGGTACCAGAACTGGAGGATTAGTAAGATAGCATTTGATGTCATTAAACGCTTGCTGACAGGCTTCGTCCTATACGAATGACACACCTTTCTTCATCAGGCGAGAAAAAGTTTAACATCTCCCAGAGAGGTTGGATATGAATCTCCTGATATAAGCTAGATGACCCTGAAATCCCCTGAGTTCTTTGAGATTACGGGGCGGTCGCATTTCCAGGATAGCTTTTACTTTATCAGGGTCAACTTGAATGCCTTTAGCGGTAATGACAAATCCCAAGAATTTGCCACTAGATACCCCGAGAAAGGACTTTGTAGGGTTCATTTTGAGTTGATGTTGGCGCATCAACTCGAACACTGTCTTCAAGTCTTGGATGTGATTATCCATGAGGCAGCTTTTGACAGCGATATCGTCTACGTAACATTCCACCATTTTGCGTAGATGCCCATGGAATATGTTACTCATAGCTCGCTGATATGTAGCCTCGGCATTCTTCAATCCAAAAGGCATAATTGTATAGCAATATACCCCCAGTGGTGTACGGAAGGCAGTATGCTTCTCATCATCAGGATTCATCTTAATTTGATTATATCCTAAAAATCCGTCCATGAAAGACATGCGGTCAAAACCACACGTATTATCGATCATGACATTTGTGATGGGAAGAGGGAACTCATCCTTAGGGCAGGCTATATTTAGATCTTGGAAGTCAATGCAAATACGAATTTTCTCGCTTTTCTTCATGATCGGGACAACATTGGCGACCCAATCAGGATATTGTTCTTCCCGGATGAACCCGCAGGCTACCAATTTATTGATTTTAGCTTCAATGGCATCCATCATATCCGGACGGAACAGGCGTTGGTGTTGCTTTACAGGCTTTGAATTGGGCAATATGTTGAGTTTATGGGTAGCCACTTTAGGATCAAGACCTGGCATATCCTCATAATTCTATGCAAAGACATCGATATATTCTTTTATCAGCTGGATCATTTCTTTCCTTTCTTCTTTGGAAAGATTGTTATTGATAAATATCGGCTTTGGTAAAAATTCATCCCCAACATTGACTTGGATAAATTTATCTTCAGTGGGTGGTTCTCTTTGCTCGAACCGGAGTTCCCATTGTGTATCCATTTGCTGTGCCCAGGATTCATTTTTAAACGGTTCAAATTCTTGTTCCACTGCTTCGAGAGAATCTGTCAATACCGTATTTACTGACAATACTCGTTCGAGTTCATCATATGAATCGGAGGACGACAAACCATCCTGAGAAGAGAAAGTGGTCTCCCCACTTGACTCAGAGTTGTTCGAAGTTGCAAGAGACGTGGTATACCCTAACCCGAAATGAGTTCGTTGACAGTAGGGATCACCATGCAACGGCATTTGTCTGCCTTTTCCATAGTTGAGGCCTGGCTCCAACTTTAAGTCATAACCCATGCTTTGCATAATCTTCAAAGCATGTGGGCTTTATCTGTAAACTTGCATTTTCCCAGCATAAGACTCCTGAGAATCTTCTTGTACAATCGGTCTATTCCGCATACGACCGAAGACTATTGGATGCTGATCTTTGTGAGTAGGTAGAATAATAAAGATAGAATCTTCATGTGGCCCATATATCATGATGACATTGGATATTGACGCTACTTCCCATACATACAGATGATAGGAGTCTATAGCTTCCAAGAATTTGTGTACTATAGGCTCTATATCGTTATGGGGGGAGGATTCCTGATTAGGAAATTGAGCGTCAGTATACTGGAAAAAAGAATCTTTATTATCATCAGAAACTACGTTCCTGGTTGTATTTACATCAGTCGGCTGCTTATTGCGCCTAAGGTTGATTACCAAAGGTGGAGGCTTCTGGTTCAGAGTGATCACTAGGGGATCACTTCCTCCTCCGAATTTGGTTTTGCCCAAGTGGATAGCCATGGGTTCCATGATTTTCGGACGGGTAGTCCACCCATTCACCTGGATTGACAAAGGTTGCTCAGCAGATGGTCCTCCTAGCTCCCGGTGGGATACTTCCTCCGTCCTGCCTGTCACCTCCTTCATGTAGTCTTGGGTGTATAACATGGCATCAGAATAGTAGGACTCAACTCCTTTGAACAGGTTAAGATCAGCAAACTGTCTTCACTGTCCCTTGGGCGTCTACATATTTGAAGTATTGATGTAGAGTGGAAGGAACAATATTGTGATCGTGGATCCATGGTCTGCCCAACAGAATGTTGTAAGACACCTCCGAATCAATGACGTAGCATGTAGCCACTGATCTAAGGTCACCAATCTGGATCCTCAGACGAATCTTCCCCAACGGCCTGCTTTTCCTGGCATTGAAGCCCACGATTGTAGTGGTAGTGTAAGCCAGTTCGCTTGTAGGAATTCTCAACGGTCTTAGCAGACTATAAGGGATAATACTGATTGACGATCCCGGATCTATGTGAATCCGGTCTACCTCCATGGAGCCGACGTATCCGGTGTAATAAAGAGGCCTGTCATGCTTGTTATGTTTCAACAACATGTCCTCTTGAGTGAAAGTGATGTTAGGGACCACTTCCATCATACTATGGCATTGAGGACATGCCACAGGCTCGTTATCAGGGGACTTGAGCTGAGTCAAGCATACATATGCCTGCATTAACGCTCCACTCAAGGCTTGATGAGTGTCTTTGGATAGCCTAAGTAGCTCGAAAATGGACAATTGGGCTAGAGTATTAGCCAACTGAGCCAAGATGTCGAAGTTATATGGTTTCTCTAAACCTTTATTTTGAATATTCTTCAAAGGTTTATCAAAACGAACTTCTTTTTGCTTGCCTTTGTCCGCCGAAGTTGGTATAGAAGGACCTGCCTCTAGAATAATAGGTTCAGGATCTGGAAGTTTGGCAGCTGAAGTGTCGGCCTTTGCTTCTTCCTGATTTTCTCTATAGTCCTTGAGGTAGGCTTTCCCTGACCAGGTTCCGGTTGCCAAAGCCTCTTCTTCTGATATCGGGAATATTGCAACCATATGGCATAGTTTGCATCTTGAGTTCTTTTTAGACTTAGCTTTAGCAGCTTGAGTCTCTTCCTCAATTTCTGACACCAGATCATGATGAACCCACATGATCTCACTACGCTTGGTAGTTAGGGGTACCAGGTCATAATTTTGACCCCTGGTCGGAGGAAGATTAATAATGTTCATCATCGTCCGTGGAATAGGTACTACACCATCCGGGGCTTCCTGAGGGGACAAATTGCCAAATTGGAGAGAGATCATGTTGGCAGTGACCGTCTTCTTGCTATTACGCAGAATGATGGCCTTGGCGTCGATCAACTCCTGGATTTTCCTTTTTAGTACATAACATGCCTTTGTGGGGTGATATATGTATCTATGGAAAATATAGTACTTAGGGTTATTGGTACTGCCGACTTCATTTGGCCTCTTTACCTCGGGGAGAGTAAGCTTGCCACTTTTGACTAGACAATCGAATATGCTCGAAATATCATCATCGTCAAAAGAATATTCTTCTTTAGGCCTGGAAGTCGTCCCAGGATTCGTCTGCGTAGTCACTGGAGTATGTTGCCTGGACGTGTTGGTCGCCAGAGCTTCCTTTCCCTTGGAATCACGAGTATGGTCGCTATTGGAGGATGACTGTTTCCCTCTATTAGAGGTAGAGATCATGATTCCATTGTCATGCACCTTCCGACTGTTATCTTCAGCGGCTGCCGCTGAGATGATAAACGAGGGCCAATCATAGAACTGATATGGTCCCGTGAACACTGAGATCAGTGGAAGAAAGTTCTTCCTACAAATGTCCACCAAGGCTAAATCCGGAACTCCGGGAGGCATCTACAAAGTAGCTTGATGAAAATGTTCAATAAAAGTATGAACGTTCTCTTTCTCCTTCTGCTTAACTTCGATGAGCGATGACATAGACATGTCCATCCCTCCTTCATATAATCGAGCGAAGAACAGAGTCTTGAAATCTTTAAAAGAAGTAATGCAGTTGTCCGCAAGACTACGGTACCATTGGTAGGCTACCCCAGACAGACAGCCCTTAAACACTCGAGTGAGAAGGGCGTCATTCCCTTGCAACAACACCGCCATCATGCTGAAGTAGTTCATGTACTGGCTTGGTGACGTCTTTCCCTCAAAAAAAACATAGCCTATGGTTTATATTTTGGTAGAAAAGGGATCTCGTCCCAGATAGCTGGGTATGGCTGGTTGATTCCCAACTTCTTGAGCTGATCCTTATGCTTCAAGGCATCAAATTGGGCCTTTAATTTCCGAACTGCTTGTATCGGATCTTTAGTTGGGAAAGGGACCGCAGAGAGGTGAGAGGTCGGTTGTATTGTAACTCCAACAGGAGGTAATACATTCTCCGGGTTGAGAGGTTGAGGAGCAGCTAATTCTTGATTTTGAACAGGCTCCTGACTTGATGGTATATCAACCCCCACCCGTAGTTAAGTCGGAGGAACAGGTGCAGCTGTGTGTTGAGTCACCAATATTTGGTGCATACTCTCCATCATGGTATACATCTCTTTAAGCGATGCTTCCAATACAGCGATGCGTTATTCCGTACTTCCTGATGGGGAAGCCTCTTCATGTTCATCTCCAATGGCATAAACTCCCATTTCTCTGGATGCCACTGAGGGACTGGTATAGATCTCTGTAGAGATCGAGTCTATGCTGTCAGTATCAAACTCAGAAAACTGGCGACCCCCAGTATCGGAATTAGAAGAATGTGAAGCTGATTATCGTGACCTCGAGCGGGTGTTTTGAAAGACACCTGCTTCAATATTCTCAAGGAGTCTGTCAAATCTTCTTTGGCTTGGAGTTCTAGAGGGATAACGTCTTGAACTTGACCTTCCTCTAGGAATATGTGAAGCCATGTTTACTGATGCAAATGTCGGCTCTTCTTCCTGTAAGGGCAAAGAGTAGTTCAACCGGTCAAAAACTGACCATTTTGCCTTAGAACAGCAGTAGTTAACTACAACTTTATGACTATTACAATAATGCTCCGTAGGGGGTATAATAGACATATTAGAAGATCCCCTGTCTTTGCGCTTCTGGATCAAGAAATCATGCAAATCAGGGAGATTGACAGAAGAAGAAGAAGAAGGCTTATTCTGCCTTTTTACATCAGTAGGGGCGTGGAGATTGGGAACCATAACTCTCTCCCTACCATAAGAATACAGCAGTTCAGCCATGTGAGTGGCATACGATCCATCATCCGTTTGAGGAGCGTATTTTCCCATGAAGCGGGTCTTCTTTACGCGGACAAACTTATCCTGGCGTAATTTGGAGCTTTGTATAGGTTCGCGTAAAACAGGGGAAGTCCTCAAATGGCCTCCAGTATCACGCATAATCTGAAGAGCGGGCAACTTCTTTTCTTAGTGGCGTACAAGCCTATAGGTCGGGAGATTCGCCACTCGTTTTCCCTTGATGTGATCCCAGGGTCCATCTGCCTCCTTATAGATGGGAGATGCATTTTTACGCGCAGGGCACGTTTGAAATTTCTGAATTGGCGCTGAGGCCTTGTCAGAATTTTTGTCTGCCGCGTCACAGATGGGAGACGAAGTTTTACGCGCAGGGCACGTTTGAAATTTCTGAATTGGCACTGAGACCTTGTCAGAAATTTTGTCTGCCAGGTCACAGACGGGAGACGAAGTTTTACACGTAGGGCACATTCTAAACTTCTGGATTGGAACTGGGGCATTGCCAGAAGCTTTGTCTGCCACGTTACAGACATGAGACATAGTTTTATATGCAGAGCGTGTAGGCTGTGTTGTCACAACCTTGTTGATCGGAGAGAGAGAGCCTGCAGGAAGGGTAGAGGATGTCTGGGGCATCAAAACTTTATGCAGCTTCCTGTTGTCCTGGACAAAGAGGGAATGAGAGCTACCCCCTGCGTGAAGCATGTCTTCATAAGTAGATTGGTTAAATTTGATGACCAAAGTCTTCTTCGTTGATCCGACGGATACAGCATCGTGTTGAGCAATAGCTTTCTTTCGTTTATCCCTTGGACCACATGATGACGAAGAAGTGTTGTAGAAGAAGAAGAAGAAGCTTCAAATATTGTAGGAGGGATTGGATTCTCGTTGCCAAAGTCGTCAATCGACGCTCTCTGTCTGTGCTCTCTGCTCTTTCTTTTTTCTTTCCCCCCTTGCCTCCTGTGACCGGAGGTCTCTATTTATATAGCTCAGCCACAGTAACTGTCCAGTCGGCGTAGAAGCCAAACTGTGAAGAGAGGTGCACTCTTTACGCGGCGGTTATAATAACTACTACCCACGTCTGAATGATCTCCTGAATCCGTGTGTAATGCGTGTCCCATTATGAGGTAACGCGTATAACTGTTCATCGAAGATCACGGCATGCAAGCTACGTAGGTAACTGCCCCTCGCGTAAGGATTATTGGCATAAAAGCCAAATAACTGTCTTGTTGGCGTAAAAGCCAAATAGCTATCTTGTTGGAGTAAAAGCCAAATAGCTGTCTTGTTGGCATAAAAACCAAATTCTACATAAAACTTGATGTTGCATGAATAATAGATAACCAGCATAAAACTAGCCAATTATCCTTCCCGACTGAGGTCTTGAGCGTATTCTGGGCCAAATAGCCTTATCACGTACCTTTGCAAATATAGCCTGAGTTGGCATATTTCGAGGAGATAGCATACGGCGTACTCCTATAGCTGAAAATAGCCTAGTTGGCATATTTTGAGGAGATAGAATACGGCGTACTCCTATAGCTGAAAATAGCCTAGTTGGCATATTGCGAGGAGATAGCATACGGCGTACTCCTATAGCTGAAAATAGCCTGGTTTGCGTAAAATGCCAGGATGGTGATGTGAGCATATTAGCTCTAGTTTTAGCTCTCCTAGTCATTAAAGATAGGACAAAATCTCGTGCATTAAATACAGAGATCTGCCCCAATCTCGCGCATTAACTGTAGAGATATACCTCAAGTTCTGTACGAAGAACAGCTTTTGATGTGGCATCTGATTTCGTCTCATCTTGAGCATAAAAACTTATCTCTACCTGTGTAAAATAGGCAGCGTATTCCTTGAATGCGTAAAAACGACTCGTATCAAGGATATGCCACTAAACGACAGTCTGGGTCTCTATGCAGAATCATCATTACAGCCGTCCTCTTGATCGACGTGCAGTACTTTTTGTCAGGAGTCAGGTTCACTATTTTGTCTGACAGGTTCATTCGAGGAATATGAAAAGTTTCTCGTATGACTTTATGTTGCATTAAAGACAAATGTATTTTACGCCGTATGGAGGTGTAGCCACCTTTTACGCCAAAAATTGCCTTTTAGTGCTGCTTTACGCGGGCTGTTCTGAAGCCATATTTTATGCCATATAGCGCTGAAGCTCTGTTTTACGCGTATAGCTCTGAAGTCATATTTTTATGCCATATAGCGCTGAAGCTCTATTTTATGCGGGCTTCATGCATGTTCGGAGTTTTACGTGTATAATTCCCCAGCGTATTTTTATGCTTCTACAACTGTGTTATAGTTTTTATTAATATATGTGGAACTGCTGTTAGTGCTTGTACTTCGTTCCAATTCTGACTGAATATTTTTTTCAGAGGATCTTGAGGATTTCTGTACTACACACTATGGACCGGGTATAGATGCAGACTGCACAGCAGAGATTTTAGAGGAGACTATTCCTTTAGAGGAGACATTACTTGCAGTTATCTAGACAGTATTTATCTTATGCACTGATACTTATTTGAGGTTATTGAGTTTATGTTTAGACTTATTCTTAGTTTATGTTGAGACTTGTGGAGACTTTATGTTGGACAGCTAGACTGTGGTTTATCCTTATTTTTGAGACATGGTGTTGACTATGTCATTCTTCTTATCTTCATCGTGCCTTATATTCTTATAGTTGTTGTGATTGAGCTTACATTATGAGATATTGTGAGATGTATATTGTCCTCCTTATGGAGATTGACATCATTGACAGGTTGTGAGTTATATTAGTATTTATTGTGACCTAGACAGCGTTCTACCATTGATACTGTTGCGTAGGCTGGATGTACCCACGTACTCGTGCCCAAATTCTGGGTGCGGGTCGTGACAGCCATATCAAGCAAAACTATTTCGCTTGGAAGAGAGAGAAGAATGATGACAAGGGAAAAATAAGAACACTACAGCGGCAGCCTCGAAACATTTAGGTGACATAATCATTGTAGGTGATGAGGTAGTTATGAACCTCGTCTGCGATGATAACTCTTGGCTGGTGGACTCAGGTTCTTCAGTGCACGTATATCATAATAGGGCACTATTTGCTACATACACAACAGGCGACTATGGAGTGTTAAAGATGGGCAATGAAGATATGTCGAAGGCGGTTGCCATTGAAGATGTGCATTTGAGGACAAAGACAGGTGCATTTCTTGTTCTCAAAGATGTCTGTCATGTCCCTGATATTTGTTTTAACTTGGTATCGGTTGAAAGGTTGGATGACGAGGGTTTCTTCAGTCTCTTCAAAAATAATCAATGAAAGCTTTTCAGAGGTTCGATGGTGATTGCCAGAGAAAGCAAGAGGTTCGAACACTACTATATGGATGGGAGTGCACAGGGGGTACAGGAGGTTAATGCATCTACTGATGCGTCTACTGAGTTGTGGCACAGGCGGCTCAGCCATATCAGCAAGAACGGGATGAGCTACATGGTGAAAAGGAAGGTGATTATAGAGCTAAAGTCTATAAAGTTGGAGAAGTGCATGAACTGTTTGGTGGGGAAGCAAAATAGGATGTCTTTCCAAAGTCACCCAAGTTCAAGGAAAATGACGTTGCTCGAGTTGATTCACTCGGATATCTGCGATCCTATGAAGGTAAAATCCATTGGTGGTGCTTCTTATTTTGTAACATTTATTGATGACTGTTCCAGGAAGGTTTAGGTCTATACCTTAAAGACCAAGGATCAGGTGATGCCTACTTTCAAGGAGTTTTAGGCTTTTGTTAAAAGGGAGACGGGCAAGAAGCTGCTTTATGTTCAGTAGAACAATAGCGGCGAGTATATTGGTCCCTTTGATGCTTATTACAGAGAGCAAGGAATACGACACCAGAAGACTCCACCAAAGACACCGTAGCTCAACGATGTAGCAGAGCGGATGAACAGGACGCTAATGGAGAGGGTACGATATTTGTTGTCAGAAGCAAACTTGCCAGACAGCTATTGGGGTGAGGCACTTTACACAGTTGTTTATGTTATTAATTTATCTCCTATTGCTCCTTTACAAGGTGATGTGCCTGACAATGTATGGTACGGTAAAGAGCCATCATATAATTACCTGCAAGTTTTTTGGTATAAGGCCTTCGTGTATGTACCGAAGGACGAGAGATCCAAACTTAAGCCAAAGATGAGACCGTGCGTCTTTGTCGGTTATGGTCGGGATGAGTTTGGCTATAGACTCTACGATCCAATAGAAAGAAAACTCTACAGAAGCAAGAACATAATATTCATCGAGGATCAGACCGTGACCAACACTCAGGATTCCGAGATGCCTTCTAAGGCTGAAGAATTGCCTGAGTTAGAGTCATTTTGCTTCGAGCAGTTTCCAGAGGACATCGCAGAGGATCCAGTTATGGGGCAACCAGTACATGGAGTTGCTCCCAACCTTGATTATCAGCCTGCTAATGGTGGTCAGGGTGACCCTCAGGAGGATGAGCATACCGAGGAGGCAGTTTCTAGAGGGTAGGAGGCTGTAGATATACAGCCAGCACTAGTGGATCCATTGAGGAGGAGCGATAGAGAGCGTCGACCATCTACAAGATACTCACCGGGTGAGTATGTACTACTAACTGACGGGGAGAACTCAAAAATTTCATAGAGTCTATGGAAGACAAACACAGACAGGAGTGGATGGAGGCCATGTAGGAGGAGATGAGTTCCTTAGAGGCCAACTCTACTTATGATATGGTATGGTTGTCAAAGGGCAAAAAGGCTTTGAAGAATCGATGGGTTTTCAGAGTGAAGTAGACAGATGATGCTACTCGCCCTCGATATAAAGCGAGGATGGTAGTTAAAGGCTACGATCAGCGAAAAGGCGTAGATTATGATGAGATTATTTTGCCAGTCGTCAAGCAGTCGTCTATACGGGTGGTGCTAGTATTGGCAGCCAGTTTTGACTTAGAGGTCGAGCAAATGGACATGAAGACGGCATTCCTCTATGGTGATCTTGAGGAGGAGTTGTACATGGAGCAGCCAGAGGGATTCTGTGAAAAGGGCAAGTCATATTTGGTCATTCGGTTGAGGAAGAGCTTGTATGGTCTGAAACAAGCTCCGAGGCAGTGGTACAGGAAGTTTGAGTCGTTTATAGGAAAGCATGGCTATGCACGTACGATGTTGGATCATTGTGTTTTTGTAAGGTACTTCACTGAGGATGATTTTATTATTTTGTTGCTTTATGTTGATGACATGTTGTTGGTGGGTCGGAATGCCACCAGGATAGCAGAGTTGAAGCACCAACTGGGTGCGGCCTTCTCTATGAAGATTTGGGCACAGCGAAGACTATTCTTGGGATGGAGATCAGCCGAGAGAGAGAGAGATAGTCCAAGCTGCTACACTTATCCCAAAAGAAGTACATTCATCGGGTACTTCAGTATTTTGGGATGGACGGGTCAAAGAAAGCGAGTAACCCCATTGCGGCTCACTTTATGTTCACTGGGGAGCAGTGTCCATCTACCGAGGATGAGAAGGAAGATATGGAGCGAGTTACATATGACTCAGCCATGGGGAGTCTTATGTATGCTATGGTATGTATTAATGCAGTCGGCACAGTTAGCATGTACACTTCCAATCCTGGAAGGGTACATTAGAGTGGGATAAAGTGGATTCTACGATATCTTTAGGGTACTGCCGATTAGAGACTTTTATTTTATGGTGACAAGACAAAGTTGGATATATCGAAGCTGATATGCCTGGAGATGTAGAGATGACGCGATCGACTTTGGGCTATGTGATGATGTTTGCTGGTGGAACAATATCGTGGCAGTCGTGTTTACAGAAGTGTGTTGCCTTGTAGACGACCGAGGCAGAATATATTACGGTGACGGAGGCTTGCAAGGAGTTATTGTGGATGAAGAAGCTGCTGCAGAAAATTAGGCTAAAGCAGGAGCAATATCCTTTGCTTTGCAATAGTTAGAGTGTTATTCATCTTATAAAAAACTAGGCAATTCATAGCCGGTCCAAGCATATTGATACCTGGTATCATTGGATACGGGATATGGTTGAAAAGAAGGAAGCGACGCTTGAGAAGGTTCATACAGATGACAACGGAGCAGATATGTTCACAAAGGTTCTATCTAGGGGAAAGTTTGAGTACTGCAGGCGGATCGTCGGAATGACGACCCCCTCCATATAGTTGTGAAGAGGGAGATTTGTTGGAGTGGGTGGGGTTCCCAACCTATGTGAAAAATATCCCAGAGTGGGATTAAGTATTTCTACATATAATAGGAATACCTCAATTTATTTGGATTAGATATTCCTAAATATAATAGGAATATCTCAATAGATCTGGATTGGATATTCCTAAATTTAATAGGAATATCTCAATAGATTTGGATTGGATATTCCTATCTATAATAGGAATGCTAGTTGTGGGTTTGAGGCTATATATAGGTGTCTTTTGGCCCTAAAATATAAATCTCTCTCTCTAAAAAAACATAGCAACTAGGAGAGATAAAGGAGGCAAGAGTGTCATTGCAACTTTAAGAAGAAGAAAGAAGGATTAGAAGCCGTTTCGGAGGAGGAGATCAACTTTGGATAATTTTTTATTGTCTTCTATCTTCGTGGTATGATATATTTTCTATTCCTAAGTGTTGTGGTGATCCGTGTTGGATCGGGAGAAGTTTGTAAGGAGTCGGTGTATTTTTTTATTCCATTAGTGGAGGCTTTTTAGAGTTGGACACTAATCGTCCTGTAGTTTTTTTCGCAAGGATTTTCTATCTCTAAAATCTCTGTGTCTACGATTTATGTTTGGCTTTTTTTGTTTATACATTTTTCTCGGTTCTCTCGCAGGTACTCTCTGATTTGGAGAACGGTTTACGCACTTTCGTTCTCAACACTTCCTAACAATATACTCCCTTCTTCTTCATCATCTTCTTTTGTACCTTAACATCTGAATCTTCTTCCTTCCTCCTACTCAATTTCAGTGCTTCCCTGACTCCTGACTCCTTGTTCCTGCCTACTTTCCTTCTTTGGATATCACTTCAAGATAACTTTGAAATTTGAAGTACTACACCTATGACAAGGTACATAGTTGATGGGTAAACAACCACAGACCACATTGCAAGAAAGCTCTCCTTAACCTATGTGTTTGTCTACTATCTTTATATTACATATACTAATTCCGCTATATTTCTCATTAAATTCCCTAATAAGCACACTTTAGATACGACTATCAAATATGTCACCATTCACTTTAGTGACTTCTAAAGGCACTGCTTAACATGGAATGATGATTTTGAATGTTAAACTAAAATTTTCCTACTTAGTCCATTTTGAAACATTTACTTTGAGTCTGGAATGATCGTGAGCATCTTGCCTAATTTATATTCCAAACCTAATCTAATAATTTTTTGGTCCGTCTTAAAGTAAAAAAAAAGTAGTAGTTCAGAGTCTACAACATCAGTCTGGACCCTATCTCCCCCTCATTCAAAACTTCTCGTATCTCCCACTAATTCACAACTTCTTATACACCTTTCGTCATTCTTGGAGAGTCCCCGTTATTCTCTCTTTATTTTTCTTCGCACATGTTATCTTTCTCTCTTCATTTACATCCAATCACCTCCCCCCACCCCCATTTCCATTGTTTTTATTCGATTTACTACTTCCTCTCCTATTTTCACTAATATTAATCTTCTTATATTGTGAGCACTTCTTCAGAACCTTTCAATATATATTAGCCTAGTGATTAGTAGAGCTAAGGGCAAAGATTCCATTATGGCAACTTACCCTATCTCCTCCTTCCTAATTGTTCCTCTCACCTTAGGTTATCCTTGGTATACCATCCCCACCTCTAACATTCTTACCTCTCAGCCTGACTCTCAACTCCTTTAGCTTCAACTTTGACCGACTGGTTGTTGAGGAGAGTCAGATATCCCCGTCTTCCCCTTGTTTCAAAAAGCCTATGATCGCTTCAGCGTATATAGAGTGCATTCCATGTCCCTTAAATCTAATAATCTCAATAAATTACTCCTCACTACTCCCTCTCCCCAAGGATCCACTAATTGGCCCTCCTGTACATCCAATTTCAACTCCCTTTTTCCACCTCTCCTGCCTTTGGATCTTCTCCTAATATCCTCTCTTTAATGAATCAATCACATAAATTGCTCTTATTGTTTAAGCATCGACTACTGCAAACAATTTGGAGGATATTAAACATCTTTATTCCTCATGTACATTTACTATTAGTAGTTCTAATAGTGTCACATCCATTACCAGATTTCATATTTATGAATTTTTGGTATTTAAAAAGTTGTATTTTGATTTGAGTTTTTGTTATTGGGATATGGATTTTGTATTTGGTCGACATTCTAGATTTGATTTCCAGTCTAGGGTTAGTTTCATAGAAGTTTCCTCAGTTTTCGTGCATTGTATCGCAAGAGTGGGATACTAGAGCAATACTCGATTTTCTAAATTAAAATGATGGCATTTGCAATCTAAATTGTATTTCATTGAGTTTGTGGAAACAAGTTAATGTATAGACCATATTATACTTTTAGAAAATCGTAGCTAGCAAACCATAAACCTCGGACTAGGATTGGACTAGAATGGATACCTAAAAGCCTAGCTTTTATGGAAAAATTCCAAGTTAGTAGTATAACACCCTGTATAATTTATTGTTGGAACTTGCCTAGTAAACCATTTTGATACAGTTTGATCTTGATCGGACGGTCATGATTTATTTTCCTTGAGTTATATAAGAGAGAGAGAGAGAGAGATCTCTTTTAACTCTCGTTGTTTTATCTCTCTCTTAACCCTTTCTCTCCGTAGACTTCTCTCTAGACCCACTGTCTATGACACCTTTGATCTCTATCTTTCACCCCCCTCACTCTCTATATCTTATCTCGAGGTTACCATGGGAGCTCATCCCAGATCCGACAAGCCTAAGGAGAGACGTGGCGAATAGTGCGAGGCTTGTGTCCGTCAAAACCGGCTAAGAGGAGGACTCGAAGACCAAATCTTAGCAGTAGACACGCGAGAGCATAACCCAAGACAAGTACATCTTGCTCACAGTCTCGGGGCAATGCCTCACTCTATTTTATGTAAAATTTCTGAGCTACCAACACACGCTCACTCATGAGACACTAGGTCATTGTGTATGTAGCTTATTTGCGTGTGTGAATGGAATTTATTACATGTATGTCATTTCCTTCGAATTGGACATGGTTTTATGCTTTTCTTAGTATCTTAGGTCACTAGTATCATGCTAGAATACTTCTTCCAAGAGCTCGACACCTATTTTTATCGTTTTGACACACGGTATCCTATTTTTAAGATAAAATGTTAGAAATTTAACTTTATCCAATTTTAACCTTTGCAACATCGATTTCAAAGTTAAAACAAAGATTATATAGCCAAAATGAATTTCCAAATTGCAGGTCAGTCTGGCAGTATACTAGGTTGTATTTTTCCTAATATACAACCAAGATTAATTTAGCCCAAAAATGGTGATTTTTTTAGTTGTTTTGATGGGTCTTTTTCGTAGTTTTTGTTATGATTTTTGTGGACTTTCAAACTTATAAGTATAAATTTGTAAATGAATTCCTTAGATATTTTTCTTATTTAATGTGTAATATATTAGGATAATTGACTAGAGAATCCTCACAAAGATATCATGAGTCTTTACCTGATTTTGAACTGAAGTGTTCATAGCTCGTCTTAATTTTTATATTATATTCGTCGATTCATAAATTAGCCAAACTGGACTAGATAACTTGTTTTCTTTTTTGTAAAGTATCTTGCATCTTTGGCCCGAAATAATTCTAAGTGTCGGCACAACCCAACATAAGGACCTATTTAGTGTAGCACGTGTTTTGGGAGACAAGAATATTCGCTAGTACAATATATGACTATTTTACTCCTAGCACATGCTATTCTAGGTTGATTCTCTAATTTTCTACTACTTGAGAATTGAAATAAAACATGATAGGATAATTAATTAGTCTTATCATATTGTAAATTGGGTGGGAGAGGATTATGTGTTACATGTAGCCCCACTTGCTAGTGGGACGTAGCGATCTCGATTGACGAATGCCCATAATTCTATATACTACAAGATATAAGTTCTAAGTTCATTTACAAGTTTATGTGCAATCACAAGTAAATGTATATGTATATAAATATCACAACATAAGAGTCATGGCGAACTATGTGTCTGTAGCGAGCGTAACAATCGAATACTCAATTTGCATTTGTTAGTAATTAGGTCTGTGATAAACCAAGATAGTTAATGAATAACAAATCTTAGTTGATGCTTTGACATAAAATATGTATGTGATTTTTAGTCCAATTTTGTTATATAATTTTCGTTGGTAGGAGGTATATAGTGTGTATTCCTGCCCGGGTGTCGGCCTGCAACCCTAGTCCTTGTTTTGTTTAAGGGTTGTGGTCCTTCTCTATAGTACTTCACACATATGTCATTTTTTGACTACTTTATGTTCCTTTTTCTATCTCTTACAAGTATCGTCTTACTACTTATATTCATTCTTTTTATTTTTGAGATAGTACATTGCTACCATACTACTCTCAACCTTTATTTTATTAGACTATTGTATTTACTATTATCTATGGTTGTTGTTTGTTATCTTACCTTTTGAACTTATTTAGTGTAGGGGCAGAACTCTGCCCCATCGACTATTTATGGGTTCTTATCATGTGGTTATGTTTTGTTTTGTTTTGTTTGAGCTTCTTTGTGGTACTTGCTATTTGGGGTTAACCCAAATAGCTGAGATTGAGGATCTACCGAATCTTTCATCGGATGGATGTGTTTGGAGGACTATGACATGGGATAATGAGTGTGTTCTTCTTTATCTCCCACTTTATTATGTACATAAATTTTCTAGTATTTAGCCAATGGAAAGTGTTAGCACTTGTTTTTTAGGATCTTGTTCCCTCTATCCTTAGACAACATACATAATTATTTATTTTAGACCACATCTAGTAGTATTTTACATATATTTTGTATATTCACCTGATATATCGTTTGTTATGTTAGCTTACATGATCGCGTATGTACTTTTGCTTGGGATGCCTTACCCATTGCATAAATAATTTACTCTTACTGCTTCTTATATCGGATGGATTGAGATAAGAATTGTCTGACCTTAGGAATCATCATTGGCATGCTAGAGTCCTCCCACTCGTTTGGATTATACAGTCATGATCGACGTACAACGTTTATGAGTACTTTATTGGTATAGTTGGCCTTCGTCTCCCCCTATTTTGGGACTGGGGTGTAATAAATAAGGATATAAAAATAAGGAAATATGGGTTTTGTTTGCAATCTCTAGTGGTAAAGTTTATATATTATAAAGACAAAAGTATGAAATTTACTTGATACCATTATTCCAATAATATTTTTTAGCTTTGCAACAAAAAATTCCTTATAATATTATTAGACTAAATTTTTTGATGTAGTTTTTATGTAATGCATGGTAAGACCTACATAGTTGAGCTAAACCATAGGAAATAACCAGATCAGAGAATAGCATGATATAAACTACATCATTGACCTTCCAGAATGTAAATGGTTGGAGTTAGGTAATAGAATCCTTGAGATTGCAGAAGCTATTAGTGGAGGTTAATTATTAATTTCTATTTACCAAAACTCTACCAATTTAGAGAACACGTAATTATAAAAAAAGGTAAATCATTAAAGCATATAGTAAAAGATGATTCGTCTTCCCGCCTCTCGAAACTATTGGGACCCTTGCCCAAGAAATGCTAACATAGATTCCAACCTCCATCCTTGTCTCATCTGTCATACATCAATGAGCTTAAATCATATGCAATGTGTGGTTTCCAACATATATTTCCTGGTGGGTCTCGTCGCTCTACGTCCAATCACTTACTCTTTGTAAGATTTAATTCTCACAAATTTCAGTACGTTGCCCAAGGTAATCATGACTTCGCCTCCATCCTTGGTCATTACCCAAGAAGTTACATTATGGGAAATTGATGTTTTATTCAGGGACGAGTCACATTGGCGTGTGCAGTCAACTTCTTCGCATCCCCCTCCAACCCTTTATCACCAATATTCTGAGTCGAGTTGAGTTAGTAACATCCATTCTTACAAGGTGACTCCCAAAATTTTCTGAACCCTAACCCCAACTCCCTAAATTTTCTAGTTTCTTATATACTACTTCCTCATTAGGAAGTTGCCACCACTGTTGCGAGGAGATATGTAAAATCCTTTCCTTGTCGATCTCCTCCTATTTTTTGGAAAGGATAAGAGATCATATTGTTAGAAATTTTATGTCTTAGATGATTATGGTTCTTTTGGTCATATCTCATATTATTGTCCACATCGATCCCTTAATCCTAATTAACCACTTGCATCGTTCTTCTTCACCATCTTCTTTTTTACATAAACATCCTAAGCTTCTTCCTTCCCCAACTCCATTCATGGTGCTTTCCTAACTCCTCCTTCTTGCCTAGTTTACCATATTTTTTTCTTTAGATATTATATATGTAGAAGCATAGAAAAATATGTATATAATACACGCATGGCCGAGGCACATTCAAAGAATACATGCATACAAAATGGCGAAACCCAGGGAGTTGGCCCATTTGCACGCCTAAGAAAAGTGCACGCATCTCTTCTACGCTCCTAGAAATCAACAACATGCAGTTAAAGGATACGAGAAGAAATAGGCACATTTAATGCAGTATCCCTGAGAGGGTCGTGGTAATTAATGTGGTTCACATAAAAAGATAATTGACATTATGACGAAAGTCTATTCAGCATGGATGAAGTCTACCATGTACGAGGATACGTACGTACAAAATGGCCAAACCTAGGGGAGTTGTCCCATTTTGCATGCATTAAGGAAGTGCACGCATCCCCTTCTCAAGCAAAAGATGGTTGAGAGAATGAGGACAAAACCTACACAATCAATGCAGTATCCTATAGAGGATTGTGGCATTTAATGCAGTTTTTATGAAAATATCGTTACCATCATGACGAAAAACTCAGTTAGCATGGCACACATGGCACAAATATTTAACGCTCCTCCATCAAAAGCCAAAGCCTCGTCAGCATAAAGAAACTCTTCTCGCTCGGGCAAGCACATACCATAAAGTCTAGTCAACATGAGCCAAAGTTTGCCTCGTTCAGGCACGTACGCACAAAATGACAAACACAATGACCATTTTGCACGCATCTAGGAGCCTCTTCAGTAGGACAACTTCATTTAATGCTCGGCCATTATGGTCAAAGTCTCATCAGTAGGACACGCACATTTAATCCTCTGCCACCAGGGCCAAAGTCTTATCAGCATGGCACGCCCATTTATTGCTCGACCATCCTGACTAAAGTCTTGTCAGCATGGCACGTCCATTTAATGCTCGGCCATCATGGTCAAAGTCTTGTTAGTATTTTTGAAGTCTGTCTTGTCTAGGCACGCGTACGCAAGATAAAAAATGCAGTTGTGAATGGCTGGTTTTCAAGATACAGACCTACCAAAAATGACTATATATACGAGGGTATCCCCCGAGTTTAAAAGGATTAGTTTTTAGGCTCTCTAAAAATGTGTCTTATAATCTAAGAAGCAAAGTGATCTACCAGAGATCAGACCTCTAGAACTGTCCCTCCCCAAAATTTATCTATGTACTAAAAAATTGTCCAATTCTTGTCCCTATACAACGTTTCTTCTCAAATAAAAGAACGGTTAAAGAAAGAGGCAGTCCATTTGGGACACGTTACAAAAAACATCTCTCTTCTCAAAACCTTTATCACGCTCGCTTTTTTCGAGAAAGAAAAATGATAAAAGGAAGAGGCGGTCCATTCGTGACATGTTAGAAAAAACTTATCTCTTCTCAAATCCTATATCACGCTCATTTTTTCGAGAACAAAAAAGATGACAACTCTGCTGGGGATGTCCTTGTCCTCCTATGAGAAGGTGGTGGCTCAATTCGATACTGCGTTGATGGACACATCCCATAGAACGTTGGTTATCCAGTTTGACCAACGAGCTTATGAAAAGATGCTCTCTTAAAGAGGCTCTAATCCTGAATCGATGGTTCGACCAAAGAAAGTCAGTAAAGATTGGAGACCCATGTCTCGCATCTCTGACCCTGATGTCTCTAATAACAAATGAAAGAATATGATGAGCTCTTCTAACAAAGGACAATTCGCTGATTCTGCTCTAGCACTTCCTGTCTATAATCTAGACATAATCCTTAGCCATGCCATTACACCTGCTAAATGAGGGAAATCGAGAAAACTCAGCAAGGGAGAGTGTGGCCAACACCTCCAACGAAGGACAATTCATTGATGTTGCCTCGGTACTTCCTGTTTATGTCATAAACACAATCCTTAGACGCGCGACTATGCCGCTAAGGGGAAGTTACCAATAGGCTCTCGTTACAACTTGCTAGGTTTGAACCAACTTCCCTTTGCGGAAAGAAGGCAGCTAGATGACTAAACCGTTCCGTGGACTGTGCAAAGCCCGACACGATTAAAGCTCGAGCACGCAAGCACACGGTAGCCCCCACGATCCACGTATGGATTGGGCTCCCTGTGAGAAACCTAAAAGACAATATGTCACCACTATACTCAGCTCTCCCTCCTAAAATATGCCCTCGCGCGTATAGGTGAAGTAGACGAGTCAGAATCCGCTAACCCGAGACAACTTTCAGCATGGGATCACGCGCGCTAGGGAAGGTACATTGTGCACTTATACACACACCAGCGATGCCCCAAGGCGGCACTTGAAAAATACACACATACAATAAAAGTATGTGATGTAGTACGTTTCTCTCTCTCTCTTGTTCGCTCCTAGCACTAGATCTATGCGACGCAATAAATCAAAAGTGTATGGGGAAGGAAATCTCTGTTGTGACGGTAGCATTCCAGAAGTGACACCATTTCATGATTAACTACTGCAGTCTAAATGCTGTCAAGTTTTCTATAAGATAGTCAGTGTTCGACCAGTTGCGGCCCACTCCTTCATCAAAATAGGGACATAAGAGACATGATCGAGAGCCTCTCATTGCCTTTGTCTATATGACACATGAACATCCCCGTGACCAAGTAGGTTCAAGATGAGGCACATCTTCAAGACGAAGAGGTCAACAAGAATCTAACTCCCAAGTTGGATCCCTCGGAGGGGTAAATCGAAATATACATTCTCGAATCAGGGCCACCCCCAAACAAAGAATCACTAACGATTTCCTCCTCGAATTTTGGAGCAGATTCATTCGGGGTTAGTATCCTTTATGAATCTAATAGCATGGATTCTGACTACACAATCTTGTGTACTAACCCCTTAATTTACAATCAAGAAGTCGGTACATATGCAACCGGTGACGAACCAGATGAGCATATATCAACCATCTTCGACTACCGTCTCAACACTCTCAAGGTTGCTATCAACGACGTCCGCATAATAATACAGGACGTATAATAGATACTAATGGGACAAAACGCTACTACCCTACCATGTCGTACCCTATCCAAGAAAGAGAGGGTAATTTAAATATGGCAATAAGTGTTGGCAGTAGCCAGATAGCAACCGCGTCTCAACCAATATTTATGCTACCAACATTGACCCTATATCCGATTTTTAAGCCATATTTGCACTCACTACCCTCTTTGAATCCATGAACAACCGTGATAAGTTTTTCATACTCGGGATAAGACAACCCTACCCTCCTGAATAGAATGATGATGTATTTTCGTCCAAGTACAAGCCTCAGTCGATGATCCCTTTCGACAGAAAGAAATTGCCTCTTCAGTTTATGAATTACTTTGAATCCATAATAGGACATCTACCACGAGATTACGCCTTACTCACTAAGATATTTCTCGGGGCCTTAACTGACGTGACTTACGAATGGTTCTGTAGTTTTCCGAACAACTTTCATTGATACACATCAAAAGGATAAGGAGCCTACGCGGCACTTCATATAATATTTCAGACAATTATCTCTGAAGCTACCTAATGGCATCCCAGAGTTCGTACTTATGGACACATGCATGTACAACTGTTCACCAAAGTAAAGTTTTGTATGGGGACAACAAAATTTGATCAGTGGTTCACGTTCATTCTAAACATGGACCTGGTAGAAAAGAACATGGACAACATCCTGCTACTTGGGCTCAAGTTATCGGGCATTGATGACTGGGGAAAACGTCCCCAAAATGGCAGTATCAACAACCCCAATCGCGGTGGTAAAGGGATAGTGTCTCTCATGGTAGGCCTTTCAAAGAATGCCTTTCCAACTAGACAAAAAGCTCCGAACAATCAGAGACTGAGGGAAGAATATTCTTTCAATGACGACGACGTAGTCAATATCTTTAATTTGTTGATGTAGGGCAACAAATTGAAACAACCTGATGTCAAAATCCTAGAAGAAGTCTTTCACACCAATGACCCATGGTATTGTTTATTCCATCAATATGTGCATCATCCAACCAGGGACTGCTATGTACAAAAGAGAAGAATACAGCAACTGGTGGATTCTCAAGCCAACACGCTCCACGCCAATGAAAAGATGGTCACTACAAATATGGTATCTTTGCAGTTCAACGATTTCCAAGATCAAGAAGTCCCATGCAGTGTTATCCCAATACCAAAGGCAGCAATGGAGATCATCAACCTTCCACCCAGTCCCAATGAGGGGTTGATCCCTCTCACCACTCTGTAAGGTAAAATCATGTGGGTCCACCCCAACATTTAGAGAGATTGGGAACAAGAAGGTGTTCCCCTTGCTTTAAAATCTTCGAAGTCAAAGAAGAAGAGCAGGCCATGTCACATGGTCCTTGCCCCTTATGCAGACGAAGCTATGTCTGGAGAAACTAGGTCCGGTACGATCTATTTACGAATTTATGAGCCAGCCTAACAAGACGTTACTCCAACGCCTTTCACGCTCACTACACTAGTAACTCATAAAACAGGTCTGTCAGAACCCACAAAGGTAGACAAAAAAAACAAAAAGAAGTTCAGTTCGACAAGCCCTTAAAGAAGAAGAATACTCAAGGACTTGACAAGCCATATAACATTGACATACTGGCCCAACTCACCAATACACCGGCATGGCTCTCCGTTTTCGAACTCCTTGGCCTCTCAAAGGAAACTTGTGATGTCTTGAATGAGGCATATTGAACGCTGACTCATATCTGATGCAGATCAAAGAGCCAGAAGATAACCCCATGGAATATCCCTCTTGCCACAACATCATGAGTGATCCCCAATATTACCTTCTCCCAAGAAGATATGTTATTAAAAGACAACACCCATGACCGACCATTATATAACATATGCTACATTGGTTTGATCAGGATAGATCGTATACATATCGATCTAGGTTCGTCTCTCAGTATCATTCTCAGAAGCCTTCTAAAAGCCTTGAGAATCCCGATGCATGATCTATCGGCAACAAACACGATGTTATGCGAATTCAACACCGGGAGGAGCCAAACCCTGGGTAAGATATGCCTCGGGTTTCAGATAGGCGACATCCGAATCGAAGTCATGTGCTATGTGATCAAATCCGAAGTATCTTACAACATCTTTCTTGGACGACCATGGATACCTGAAAGCTTGATAGTACCCTCTACTCAACACCAATGCTTCAAATATGTAGACATCCTGGGGGCAGTCAAGATTGAGGTTGCTGACCTTAATCCCTTCAGATGCATCAAGGCCTAGTACTCTGAATCAATACTTGATGCACCGGAATACCTCAATATGAAGCACAATAAAGTCAATGAGGAGACTGCATCCATCTCAACCCTTGACGGTCCACTTGTCATTCGCATCAAAAGTCAAATTTCCAACGTCCAGGAGCCTCTCATAATTGACCTCCGCAAGTCAACTCATGGGGGAGAACCAAGAACCCACTAGCAGTAGGGGCCAACAAAGCTGTTCAGAAGGTAGAGCCTCTAGTTATTGATCTCTGCCGTAAAAAGCATTCTGTCTACAATATCAAGCCTCTGGTCATAAACTTGACCGAAGCTACGACTAAAACAAAGGCCAATGCCAACCCTATCGAAGAGGAAGAGATTATGTACTACATTAATAAATAATGCATGCCTTTGCACTATTACGATATCAGTTTCTTTACTGAGGAGTTCTTGTAGGATCTCGATGCCAATAAACCCCTTTTTATACCATCGCGGTACACTCCAGGGCAATCGCGTCTTTTCATTCATGCAAAGGGGCCTGCTTTACAATCCCGGCAAGAAATATCAGAGACAAGCCAATAATCTTCGGTTAGACTCAAAAAGAACAGACTTATATTCTGACGACTCCAAAAGCGACCTAGGGACAATATAACTCCATCATTATTGTCAAACAACCAAGAATATCATTTGTATGATGGGATATGATTGGAAAGCCAATAAAGGCCTCAACTACGGCAAAGGCCAATACCTTCGCTATGCCACTTGGTCCCAAAAGGTAAACCAGAGAACTATTACCAATAAACGCGTAGTGGTTTAGGGTATGTCACTCCTCCGACATCTCCTGAAAGCTCAGAAGCCGAGGAAAGTGTGACGTCTCATTCTTCTGACTCTTCATTTTAGGATTCTGAAGGAAGCATTAGCGACGTCTTCAAATAATCAATGACCATTAACATGATTTCAATAGACAAAGTCGAGGACAACAGCCAATCACTAGAGCCCCTCGAAGATGATACGTGGGTACAACAGATGGAATCATAGTGGGAATCAATGTCCGAGCAACGCGAACCACCCACCGAAGACAAAATTATCTAAGCCAATTTAGGGGATAACTCATCCCCAAACCTATCTCCATCAGCCAAAGTCTTTCTGATAAAAATAAAAAAGGTCTTATACGACAGATAAGAGATTACCTTGATGTTTTCGACTGGAGCTACGAGGATATTTCTGTTCTAGACCCATGCATAGCCACACACATCCTAAATATTTTTCCAAACGCAAAACCGATAAAACAACATCAGCGACGGTTTTAGTCCGATGCAATGGTTACTATTGAAGCCGAAGTAAAAAAGTTAATATCATGCGGCTTCATTCGTGAAGAAAATTTCTCCGATTGGGTGGTGAACATTATTCCAGATATGAAGAAGACCAAAAAATCTGAATCTACATAGATTACCGAGACCTCGAAGGATGAATTTTATCTTCCAATTATATACATCATGATCGTCCACACATGCAACTTCGAGCGCATGTCTTTCATGGATGAATTCCTGGGTTATAATCAAATAAAGATGTCCCATGATGATGAAAAGCACACATCGTTCATAACACCGCTGGGGGTATACTGCTACACAGTAATGCCTTTCGGTATAAAAAATGCAAGTGTTATATACCAACGAGCCATGAGTATAATCTTTCGTCAACATCTGTGCAAAATGGTGGAATGCTACATGGAGGACATTATGGTCAAAAGTCACTGCAAAGACTATCACCTCCAGGATCTGAGAACGTTGTTTGAATTAATGCGCAAACACCAGCTCAAAATGAATAATGTTAAGTCTTTTCTAGGATTTTCCAGCGGTAAGTTCCTTGGGTTTGTAATAACCTCAAAAGATATACGGTTTGACCCTGATAAGTCAAAGCCATCCTTGAGATGAGTCACCCGCGTAACCTTAGGGAGCTGGAAGGATTCCGTGGTCGTTTAGCATAAATCAGAAGGTTTATATCAAACCTCTCAGGTCGATGTTAACCGTTCACACAACTCACGAGGAAAGGAGTAACATTCTTTTGGGATGAGGCATACCAGCAGGCATTCAACCATATGAAATGATATCACACAAAACCCCCAGTCCTAGTAGCCTCGGTCATGGAAAAGCCCTTCTTATTGCATGTACGGACAATGGACTACTCTTTGAGGCCCCTACTCGCACAAAAGAGCAGCGAGGGTCACGAACATACCATATACTATCTCAGCCGCATGATCATCGTGCTGAGCACAATTACAACCTGGTGGAGAAGGAATGCCTCGCCCTGGTATTTTCTATTCAAAAAATACTCCATTACGTGACTAGATAGACGATCCATGTCATATCAAGGGTTAATCCACTTCGACTACTAATAATGAAGCCCAGAACACTTAATTTCTGCCTGGCTACGTGGATGATGCTATTATCTCAATATGATTTGGTATATTTCCTACAAAAGGCAGTCAAGGGCCAAGCGTTGGCTGATATCCTGGCCGCTCACCCAGTGTTCGAAACTTCCAACCTATACCAGGACATTCTGGACGAAGTATTAGAATCCAACACAACAACAACAGAAAAAAACTTGGAAAGTATTCTTTAATGGCACACTAAGAATAGGACCCAAGGGCCATATCATCGCAGGAGTAGGAGTGGTCCTCATCTCTTCCGACAAACTGGTGATACATCATGCATATTCTCTTACAAAGCCATACTCCAATAACGTAGCAAAATACAACGCTCTACTCATGTCCCTCAAGTTAGCAAAACAGCTAGGGGTAGAATACCTCAAAGCCTATAGAGACTCTCAGTTGATAGTCCTACAAGTCAGAGAAGAATACGAAGTCCACCATAAAGACCTTATTCCCTACCAGCTGGCCATAACCGAGTTGGATTCTACTTTCTTTGAGTTTTTCATCGACCATGTACCCCGATTACGGAACACGAAAGCTGATGCTCTAGCCGGATTGGCAGCTTTCCTAGAGCTTCCCTAGCAATCCCAATCAGAAAATAATATCCAATCACAATGATGAGTCGAGAGTTAGCCTACGTTAGGAATAACCTACAGGTTCAGCATAGTTATGCCGCAGGAATGGACGTTGATTCCAAGGACTGGATATCCCTATTTTTAAACTACGATGTCTACAGAATCCTCCCAGAAGACCCAAAGGAGGCTACCTCTATAAAGAGATGCTCCCTCCAGTTCTGTTTTGATACCTCAATAGAAATGTTATACTTCCACTCATATGATGGATTGTTGCTCTGATGTTTATCTGAGGCAGAAGCCAAACAAGCACTGCGTGAAGCTCACGATAAACTTGTGCACACACCAACCTGGCACCAAGTTACTGGATCTCCTCAGGCGTGCGTTTACTATTGGTTTACCATGGTAGAAGATACTATATATTATTCTTGAAGATGCAGAGCATACGAAATACACAAATATTTTATCCACCAGCCTTCTGAGTTCTTACATCCAACGGTCGCTTCTTGGCCATTCGAAGCCTGGGGCATGGGCATAATCGGTCCTATTAACCCTTCCTCGTCTAGAGGCTATCGGTTCATCTTAGCCTTAACTGACTACTTCTCCAAATGGACAGAAGAGGCATCACTCGTCAAAGTAAAGACAACAAACATGATTAGCTATGACAAAAATCACGTCATTCATTGCTTCAGCCTCCCTCGAAGGATCATTCACGACAATGGATTATAATTCATAAGCCAGGAATTTTATCGATTCTACTATAAGAACATGATCCAGAATATTGCTTATATGACATACAACCCCGCAGCGAATGGGTTGGCATAAGTGTTCAACAAAATGATAATCAAACTGCTCAAAAAGTTTGTCTCAACTAACGAATGTGACTGGGATGAAAAGATAGGGGAGTGTCTATAGGCCTACCGAACGATGGTACAGACCTCGACTGGCAGCATAACGTACTCTATGACTTACAGATATGAGGCGGTCTTGCCCTTCAAAATCCAGATTCCTTCACCCATGATAGCCCTGGCAAATAGGTTGACTGTAGAGAACAATGACCGCCTACGGTTGTAAGAGCTAGAACCGTTGGATAATAATCGCTTGTAGGCGCAATAACAAATCGAGCTATACCAAGAACACATGTTTAAATACTTTACCAAAAAGGTGAAAGAGAGAGTATTCCAAGCGGGTGACCTCGTCTTAACATTAAGAAGACCGTTGGTTATAACGTACAGGAGCAAAGGAAAATTCCAAACCAAATAGAAAGGACCTTTCGTGATGGAAATAGTATATTCCAACGGAGCTTATAGGATCACAAAGCCTAACGGAGACTTGCTCATGATGCCCATTAATCGCAAGTTCCTCAAAATAATACCACGCCTAACTACTGGACCGACAAGCACGTATTGTGCCAGCTGGGAGTACAGCAGAGGATTTTTTACCCTCCCTGACCCTTTATTATAGGCTCAGGTGGGGGGCTCAGGATAGGTGGAGTCAACCACACGACGCTTGGATTCTCAAAAATTTTAACGTCAAAAGTGAAGGATAAATTTTGTATTTATGAGGATGAACCTACAATTCAAAAATTATAACAAACAAAACGCAGTTATGAAGCAAACTGATGCTTCGAGAACCGTAACGCCCACTCAGGAATCAAGATCGTCCTCATCAATAAAGATTTGACAGCCTAGCAAACTTTTCCATACGGCCAGCAGCCTATACGACAAGCACACATATGTGGCATCTTCCATCCATGCTTCTTTTTTAAAGTATTTCAAAAATTGTTCAAGTTTTAAAAACTTTGAAGGGGGTCTTGTAGAAGCATACCTATATAATACACGCATGGCTGATGTCTTCCATGTACAAAAAATACGTGCATACAAAATAGCGAAACCCAAGGAGTTGGCCCATTTGCACGCCTCAGAAAAGTGCATGCGTCTCTTCTGTGCTCATAGAAATCAACAGCATGCGGTTGAAGAATACGAGAAAAAATAGGCATATTTAATTCAGTATCCCTAAGAGGGTCGTGGCAATTAGTGTGGTTCTCATAAAAAAACAGTTGCCATCATGATGAAAGTTTATTCAGCATGGCAGAAGTCTGCACGTACGAGGATACGTGTGTACAAAATGGAAAAACCTAGGGAAGTTCTCCCATTTTGTATGAATCAAGGAAGTGCACGCATCCCCTTCTCAAGCAACAGGCAGTTGAGAGAATGAGGACAAAACTTGCACAATCAGCAGTATCCCTTAGTCGATCGTGGTATTTAATACAATTTTTATGAAAAGACCATTACCATCATGACTTACAACCTAGTCATTATGGCACATGTGGCACGAATATTTAACATCTTCCATTAAAAGCCAAAGTCTTATCATCATGACAAAACTCGCCTCGCCCGGGCACGCACGCATCACAAAGTCTAGTCAGCATGAGACAAAGTTTGCCTCAATTAGGCATGCGTGCACAAAATGACAGATGCAGTGACCATTTTGCACGCATCCAGGAGCCTTGTCAGAAAGACACGCTCATTTAATGCTCGTCCATCATAGTTGAAGTCTCGTCAACAGGATATGCACATTTAATGCTCTGCCATCAGGGGCAAAGTCTTATCAGTATGGCACGCCCATCTAATGCTTGGCCATCATGACGAAAGTCTTGTCAGCATGGCATGCCCATTTAATGTTCGGCTATTATGGTCAAAGTCTTGTCAAAATGCAAAAGTCTACCTCGTCTTGGCACGCATGCGCAAGGCAAAAAAATTACAATTGTGAATGGTAGTTTTCAAGGTACAGACCTTCCGAAAATGCTATATATACGAGGGTATTCTCCAGTGTAAAAGGACTAATTTTTAAGCTCTGTAAAAAATGTGTCCAGTAGTTCAAGAAGAAAAGTAATCGACTACTAATTAGACCTCTATAGCTGCCCCTCCCCAGACTTTATTTGTGTACTGAGAAATTGTCTAATTCCTTTGTACCTATACAACGTTTCTTTTCAAATAAAAGAACGGTAAATGAAAGAGGCGGTCCATTCCTGACACGTTCCAAAAAAATCTATCTTCTCAAATCCTTTATCACGCTCTTTTTCCGAGAACAAAACAAAGTCAAAAGAACACAAAAATTTAAACTATCGTTCTTATGGCAAGGTAGTTGATGGGAAAACAACCCCATACCATTTTCTAATCATGATACATGTAAACTAGGTTCATGGGTATTTTATGTTAAGTATACTAACCTCGCTATATGTCTCATCATATTCCCTTGCAAACACCCTTTAGAGAGGGATATCAAATATTTTCCCATCCACTTTGATGACTTTGAAGGAACTTATTCCCGTGGAATGAAGACTGTTTGTTCCCTCAAGCCTAAAGAGGTCGCCGTGTCACAAATTATTCTCACTTTTGGATACGAGTACGTTAGTACGCCTAGTATATATGTACTAGGTAACTTTTAGAAAGAATACCAAGAACATATATTATGTTGTATAAAACCTCAAGTATCATATCCATTAAGAATATTATATAAAATCAACAATATAACATCACGCATCCAAAAAACTACAATCATGAAACAATAAGAAAAATAAGATAGCGAATAGTCACAAATAAATACATCATGTAAGATATATATATATATATATATATATATATATATATATATATATATATATATATATATATATATTACGAACACCGCTCTCACCGTAGATCAAGCAAAGAATCGCCTAAAGATTGCATGTTATACTTATCCATTCTGGATTTGACCAAGTCTAAATTACCAAACAAGGATAGCATCACAAATATGTAAGGTAAACTATCATGATCAATATATATTTATCATTAGATAATAACATAAAAAATAAAATGAATGGTAAAAATATAATGTATCATGAGCATTGTATGTATATATATATGATAACATGAAACCGAATATAAAATTAGGTTATAAAAAAGAAGGAAAGACTAACTAAGTGCTTATTACGTATGTTTTAGGAAACAAGGTTTGATACATGGATGACTAAGATGATTGTTGATCGTGAAGAGAAATAAGTGGATTCATGAGAGCGTGAATCCATTTGGGCTTTGTCCACGTGCCTAATATTATTTTTTTGTATACCTCACTTAACAGTATATCACGAGAAATACGATAATCGATATAAGAATATGGTAAATGTATCAATATTGGAATACTCTCGCTAATGTGTATGCAACATGTATCAAGTAGACAGTAACGACATATATATATGGTAAAACAAGATTGTTTAGAATCATATGGCAAAATATATTAAAAAAATTGTAACTGAAGTTGTTTAAGTATTGTACTTGCCTGATTGATCGAGACCTAAAAAGAAGCAAGTCAAACTTTGAGCTATGAGTAATCCAACGCTAGCGACAAAATAGCAAGCCATGATTAGCAAGAAATCCCACAAGTTTTTCTGAAGTATTAAGAATCACACAAAACTTTAATGATTACTATAGGTTACTTACTAAGCAAGCTACGTGTTAGGTAGATTATCAAATTCTAAGTTATCATAATCAAATAGTATTTTGAATTATTAAGTTAAAATATCCAAATTAGGTTCATATCTCTAATTTTTCACTTAAAACCCTGTCACATTAATATTGAAACAAGCAATTTTGGCCAAAAGTTAATCATTCCAAATACATTATTAATTATGGCATTTCAAGGATACGAGTTCGTTGGAATCAACGGATCATATTTTTGTTTCATGGATATTAAGATACAAAATTAATTAGATTCTAAAAAAGGTATATAAGGTATCGATCTATCTAATGAACTAAACTTTTATGGAAAAATTACTCGATGATGGCAAAAGGTATGATCAAACTAATGTCAAAATAGGTTTTGGTTTCCAACGGCTAGATTTTTATCAATCATAATTATTTTATGAAAATTATTTTATCTTTAGACATAACATCTTAAAGGTATATAAGGATTACTTTATATATATACTATTATATCAAGATATTAATAATAAATTATATTCTTCTTTTTACACACTTCCTCTACCACCTCTAAATATATGTATCATTGTTAACAAAGTGGTATTAGAGCGAAGAAGGTTCGACTAGAAGATGGAAGATATAATCAAATTTTTAGCATCTCGACTTTCCAAAAAAATTATGAAAGTTGGAGCATCGAAAGACACTATTGATTTATCAAGGTGCATGGGATATTATGAAGAAAGGCTATGAGAAGCCAAATGATTGATAGACTATCCTCAATAATAATGGAATTAACGAGAATCGACAATTGAACTCTTCTATTCATTTTTCATAAAATTGATGAAGGCAATTTGAGATTATTCCAAGTGCTCACAGGTTAAAGGAAGCTTGGAAGCATCTTGGAAGGATATACAAATTAACAAGAAGAGAATATTTCAAATTTCCAACTAGAAGAAATAGATGAAGTGTATATATTCCTTTAAAAATTGAGGACCCTTTGGGTACTGTCATAGCCCAAGTAAAGAGTTTTAGTAAGAGACGAGATGCTAACAAGATTTGCACTAACGTAGGTGTACTAGCCAGTTGTTGCTAGTTTATCCATCTTAATCACACATAACTAGCATCTGTATAGAACTAGATATTATGATGTATACATAGATGGAACTAGAAGGTATTTTCTAGAGATATTTATATATCTCAAATTTTATAATGATTGTATGAACAACATCATTTAGGTTTTACCATAAATAAATTTACTACATAAAAAAATGAAATATATGGCCTAATAATGTCTAGGTAAATCAACATTGCAACAAGTCCTTTGTGTCAGGAATAGACACGAAAATAGTGAAATAATGTCGTTCCCCAAACCGAAAGAAACCTTCTAGAACCAAAGAAAATGCACAACCTACTCACCATAGCAGAATTCAAATGCAGACGTGCACAACACAAATAGTAATCACTTTACATATGGAAACTCTAATGGAAAAAAAATCATAGGAAGATCAGTATCCAACCCACAAAAGCCTATAGTAAGGGTCAAAGGAAGTAGCATTGACTCTTTTACACACTTCTCTATTGATACAACACGAATCACCACAACCCTTCAAATCTCAATAGAAATTGATTACAAGAATAAGTAAGGGATTATCAAAGACGAGAACAAGGAAGAACCGATGCTGAATTCCTTGAAGCGATATCTCTTCAAATATATCCCAAACCCTCCAAATCTCTTACTCTTGGTTGAAGAATTGTACCCTACATAAAAATATTTCTTTTTAAATGATCTTATGAGATTAGGGATAAAAAAAATCCTATCTGTCATTCCAGCAATAACCTAGATCGATGATCATAATCCAATGGTGTTGATAAAATACCATAATAGGACTTTCAACCTCGACAATAGTATGAAGCTTATATACCGATATTGTACCACCAAGTCACTCTAAAATGGCAATCGCAGTAAACGAAATAAAAATTTTGTGAAATAATTTCATGTTGGCGGTATATCATTGGTATACCGCTCTTTCTGATACTGCTATACATAGAAATTTGATACCGGCTCGGAATAAGCCTCCTTTGTCGCCATTGATTCCCTGAGCTCCTTTGACACACAGATGTCACTCATTTCTCTCCTAGATGTACTTATCCACAAATTTGGGAACCCCACCCAATACCAAAAAATCTTCCTCTTCCTAACTAGGTAGAGAAGATCGTCATTCTGACGACCCTGCTGCAAAAGTAAAATTTCTACCTTAATAGACCTTTCAAAGCATAATTCCTCTATTCTATATGGACCTTCTATCCTTCACCTCTAGTTTATCTCATATCCAGTGATATCGAGTTATAATATTCTTGCATATGAATCACTACTTCTAAATCGTTCGTGGATGTACTACCATTGTCTTGAGGACATGTGCATCATGAGGAAGAATTTATGCAACGGGTAGATGTATTCCTTCAGTTCATTATGGTACTCCCTTAATAAATGGATGACACCAAAATCAAGTGTGCGTGTGTGAGATGTCACACCAAATTTTATAAAGAATATATTATGACATTTTATCAGTACTCAAAATAATTCTTGTCGAATTAATAGCATTGGACCTCACACGGAGAACTGTCGTCATTAGCATCAAAGCTGGAGCCTTATATAGAGACATATATTGATATCTACTGTTATTTCGATTACGATGATGGGACTCTGAATATGAAGTTTTATGCTATGGGTCGTAGATTCAATCCGAGCATTCATGGAACAAAGGATGCACCAGATGCCGAAGTTGCGGCCTTCTCGGTTAGAAGTATGTTCGAGTTATAAAGCTTGAAAATCCAAGTTTCTCTTCTATTTCATTATTGAAGTCGATATTCCCTTTAGATCAAAGCACGTGCTTGTAAGAAGTCGATGCTCCCTTCAGATCAAAGAACATATTGTAAGCTATTTGTTGAAATATTGGATTAATACTGGACAAGCATTTCTGGGGCTGGACTGACCTCCACGAAGTATACTAGTATACATTGCGGTGTTTGCGTTTGTGACTTCTTATTCTTTACATTTTCCTATACTTGCTTGTTAAAAGTTTTAGTTGGTAATTTTCTTGTTTTTATTGGATATTATTGTTACACTCTATTCACCCCCGCCTTCTAGTGTTTCCTTCAATTGGTATCAGAGCCCAGGGCTCTTGAATCAGACTCGCATCCTAAGTATAGATCTTATGGCAATTATTAAATCTATTTACACCAATAATAGTGAAGGGTAATCTACAAATAGGCCACCCCTATTTGATGGTACCAACTATACGTATTAAAAAATACGTAAAATTTTTTATCTCAAGTCACTAGATTTTGATCCATGATCTAATGTAGTTGATGTCTACAAAAGCCTGCAAGGATTATTGTAGATGGTAATCTTGTTGAAAAGCCTAATGATAGATACACTGAGCTTGAAAAGAAACAACCGAGTCTTGATGCTAAAGCTATTAATGTATTATTTTGTTTTATAGATAGGACTGAGTTTAATAGAGTATATACATGTACTACTTCTCATGATATTTGGAAATTTTTTGAGGTAACTCATGAAAAAACTTTACAAGTGAAGGAATCCAAAATAAGTAGGCTAACAAAAGAATATAAGGCATTCAAAATGAAGCCTAATGAGACCATTACTCAAATGTTTGAATATTTTCTTGATATTGTTAACCCTCTATCTTCTCATGGAAAGGAATATAACAATCATGAAAAGATTCACAAAGTGCTTCGGGGACTCACCAAGACCTGGAACCCTAAAGCAACAGTGATCATAGAAGGGTATCGCCATTACTCTTGAGATGTTCACAGACTAGTTAATGACACATGAGTTGGATCTGGAAGAGAAATAAGAATATACGCTCTAGCAGAAAATTATTCCATTCAAGGCACATCACAAGAAAGTCTCCAAAGACGAAACTGAAGACGATGATTCAGATGAAGAGGAGTTGGCCCTAATTTTTAAAAAATTTAAAAAATTCTTGAATTTTGAAAAATCAAACCAAAGAAGAAAGACATCAACGAGGGAGAACATGTGTGCTATAATTGCAATAAAGCTGGCCATATAAAGAAGGAATGTCTTATAGGAAAAAGGGGAATCACTACGAACGCTCAAGAAAAAGAGGATCTTCATAACGCAAATATGCAAACACAAGCATATGGCGCAAGAGTGAAGCAAGAAACTCCGAAGAAGAAGAAAGTCCTCGCAATGCTGCAAATTTATCACTAATGGCATTAACAATTTAAGTAAAGATAAATCCCCTTTATGAAGATTTCTACTTTGATGATGCTTTTAATAATCTTTTTTAAGGCAGCAAGAAGCTTAGAAAGAAATACAAGAATGCTAGAAAAGAGATACAAATGCATAAGCTTGAGAATGAAAGTCTTTTCTCTTTATTAAATAAAATACGAGAGACACCCTCTTCTAGTGACATGGATGAAATATCTTCATTAAATTTGAGTTTGCATGACGTCCATGAATGTATTAAAAAGAATACACAAGAATATGCAAAACCTAATTAAAACGATAAAAAGGAGAAAAAGATGTATAGTATTGTTGCACAAAGAATAGATGCACTTACTTCCAAATATAATAATTTAAATGCTAGCTCTATTATATTGTAAAAATAGGTAATGAAACCTACGAATCAATCTAACACAAGTCATGTGACTAATCACAAAGTCACCCATGACAGATCGTTTGCAAAAGAAGCAAGCAAAGTAAAATCTTCACACAATCACACATTCTATTACAAATATCCATGCAAGACAGGACACGCCACTTTATAAACTCATGTCTATCCTGCAACACCTAACAATAATACTTATGCAACTTGTCACTATTATGGTAAAAAAGGACACATTTTACGTCATTGCAAGGTTAGAAAATTAGTAAATATGAATATATATGTATGGGTTCCAAAGACTAACAATGAAGGACTCTCAAATAATGTGTACCAAAGGTTACATCTTTAACTTGTATTATAGGTGGACTGACCCTCTCATGATAGAAGCAAGTGGATCCTCGATAGCAGTTGCCCACGACATATGACCGGTGATGCTTCCTTATTTGTAACGCTATCGATGAATAAAGAAGGATACGTCTCCTTCGATAATTATCTTAAAGTTTATAT
This sequence comes from Iris macrosiphon, assembly GCA_036927795.1. Lineage (NCBI taxonomy): Eukaryota > Viridiplantae > Streptophyta > Magnoliopsida > Asparagales > Iridaceae > Iris > Iris macrosiphon. The sequence goes on from JAYESA010000017.1 coordinate 18,858,813, forward strand.
TATAGGTAATGGTAAGATTGGTATTCCTTATTTTTTTTGTAATAAAAGATGTGTGTATAGTAACATAATTAAAACATAACCTGCTAAGCATTAGTTACCTGGCTGATAATGGTTATGACATTAATTTTGTGAAAAATAAATATACTATCTACGATAGATAAATATGTAAGGTTTCTTATGAAGGTGTTAGATAGGATAATATATATGTTTTCTATTTTATCGAAAGACACTAACAATGCAGGTAAATGTATTTATGCCAACAAAGACGAAAGTTGGCTAGGGCATATGGGTCTAGAACATGGGAACACGAACAAAATTGTAAGACTGTCATCAAAGAAATTGGTAAGAGGCTTGCCAAAAATTACTTTTAAAAATGATATGGTCTATGTTGATTGTGAAAAGAACAAAGAAACCAGAATTTATCAATGTTGTAAGTACATCTAGACCTCTTCAACTTTTACATATAGATTTATTTGAACTAATCGCTAGTCTTGGCTGTAAGCTATATGTTTTTGTGATTCAAATATTTTTTTACATAAATTTTCTTATCCTAGAACTCCTAAAAAAAATTGTGTTATGGAGCGAAAGCATAGAACACTTGGCGATATAACTAAAGTCATGCTAAATTAGTTTAATCTTCCGAAATATTTTTGGACAGAGGCTGTAGTTCCTTGCTCCTAGCGGTTCACTATATAAGGCTTGTGGCTCGATTGACTCAGTCGGGATTAAGTGTGAGGAAACTTTACACTAGAATTGATTATAGACAGTAAAATAAATATTTCCAATTAATGGATCGATTTCAGTTGGAATGAGTCCAATAGTTTTTGTTGAATTTTTGGTTGACTTTCTTGAATTTTTGATGCTTGGTTTTGATGAATGTGTTTTCATGTTTAGTTTTCAATGATTGATTTTTTAGCCCAATTTCATCGATTGCATGCATTCAATCTAGAGAACTCTAAAACCAAGGAAGATAGTGGTCTAACCAAATATTGGTGCCAATGCAGATAGACGCGTGACCAGAGCCTAAGCGAGCAAGCATCATTTTTCTTTCGACATTATCTATTTGGTGAGCGGTTTTATCTCTTCTTCTCTACTCCTTCATGCCAATAATTAATAAGTTCTCTTATAACCTTGCTAGGTCTAATTATCGATAAATTCACTAATGCCACAAGTTTAATACCACTATTGTAAATTAATAAATTGCATTGATAAGAGGGAAGTTTATTTACATAACACAGAAAAGGATACAAACGTCATGTCGTAGCTTGGTGCCATGAGATAGAGGTAAATTGGAGTCTACGAACTACCAATCGAGAAACTGAATAAGTATGTTGAAACGAGAATGAATGATTGTACATGTTACTCTAAATACTTCAACACCATACACTGCTATTTATGCTTATCATATAGTTGTAGATGCATTGTATGGTCATGGACAACTTGTGCACAAGGTAGTAAATTCTCTCGAACGAAACCTGTAGAACTGGGGACTATTCGGCCTAGGGGAAATAGTAGCGCTTTGGTAGCGTCGTGTATAAGCGAGACATTCATTGAGGCTTGCTACCTGCTTTGAATGGTGCATCACACATCCATCGAAGTCCTATACGGCCTGTCAATCGTGGTGCTACACCACAAATGATCCAGTAGGAATAAATTCATGAAAATGATGTCTTATACAGGGATGGTAAGAAAAATCATGTAAATAATACAAGAACGGCCATTGGCCGGGGTAAGATTCATATGTTGCAAAAGATTATACGTTTCACTACTTAATTGTTGCCTATTTTAACCAGCATGCCTCCCTAATCGGATTAGCTTGGCTACCCTGTTCTAGTAAGACTTGTCAGACTTCTTACCACGGAGGCCACTTAGATACCTAAAAAAGTCAGAAACAGTCGATATATAGTACTTTCATTAAGATCTCCCTAATGGTCCTCTCACTTTGTTCTCTTTGCCTTGATAAAAACCAACGCTAAAAAATTACCTTGATCTCTCATGACTTTCGTCCAAAGCGTGGGGTCCACTCTTTCGAATTCAAAGGCCTGGGGCTTCCTTCCGGCGCCTCCTGTCGCCTGACTCCCCGGTCCTATTGCCTATTAAAATATTGCATATATAATATTGCCTATTAAACTGTTGCTTTAATTGAGAAGGGTTAGTTTAGGTCAGTGGGCCAGTTTTGCTCACCAGTACAAGTTAATTATTGAACCACGTCTCTATGGGAAACCCAGTTGACCAAGGTACCGCAGGGGTTCAAGGGAGATAAATTTATCGTTACAGTATTTTCAAGCTTCTTCCTATTTCAAAGTATTCCAAGATTCTAGTTGCGGCTTTCAAGTTTCAAGAATGTAATAAAGGGGCATAATGTATGGGATAAGAAAACTATTTAATGTCAGCCTAACTATCTTTTCTTTTATGCAAAAGCTATGTAAGTCGTTCAGGCATTTCCATTTCAGTACTGAGAAAATTATACTCCGTTGCAATGAATCAATAAAAGAATTATTTTTCTTCCGATACAAATGTGTGTTTCATAATCAGCTGTTGTATGGTGTAACTGTTTATAAAAGATTTTGACACGTGCACGTTCTTGCCTTGTACAAGTGCAACCCCGGACTTGTACGACATCATACTCTAGCAAGGATGATCGGTTCTGCGAAACCGAATGCGAGGACGAATTGGTTCTGCGAAACTGGGTTGTGACAAATTGGTATCAGTGCACGGTTTAAAGTTCCTCAGATTTCAAATTTTGTTTTCAAGTGGAAATTTCAAACAATAACGATTTTTTCAGATGATTTGCTTTTCGATAGCGCTGCATGAAATAATGTTCCATACAATAAGCCCATAAATATTTTATGAGTGCTAATGGAAGTTATTTCCTTTACAGATGAATAAGGGTGATAACTCTAAGGCGACATCGTCGTCCGATCCAATGGAGAAAGTAATAAAAAATTTATAGGCGCAAAAGAAGCAGAGCGATGCTCATCACAAGAAGATAGAGGCACAACATCGTGAGCTTCAAGCGCAGCTAACGACTCAATTCCAGGCGCAATTTGATGCACAATAGCAGCAAATCTATAACTTGACTCAACTAATTATTTCTATAACTGACAACCATGAGGTGACCGTTGTAGCTGCTGCTAAAGAAATAGTGGTAGTCGAAGCAGAGAAAACTGAACAGCCTCCTAGAAGGCGACCGACGTTCAAGTTTTTTGAATTCAAAAGCTGTAATCTGCATGAGTTCAGCCTCCTAGAAGGCGACCGACGTTCAAGTTTTCTGAATTCAAAAGATGCAATCCGCCTGAGTTCAATGGCAGAGAAGAAATAGAGAAAGTAATGGGCTTCCTAAAGACGTTGGAGGAAATCCTTTATATGTTGGATGTCCAAGGCACAAAGAGAGTGGACTGTGCAGATGTGCAGCTCTGTCTCAAAGCAAATGACTGGTGGGAGTCCAAGAGACAAGCGCTTTGTGGTGCCAACGAAGAAACCAATGTCTCTTGGGAGACATTTAAACAGTCGTTTATTGCACAGTTCATCCCACCAACTATCGAGCACAAGAAGAAAAATGAGTTTGTAGGGCTCGAGCAGGGTAATATGTCTGTCGACGACTACGAGGCATAGTTCCTAAAGAGATCCAAGTTTGGTAGATACATGATACCGAACGATGAGGCAAAATGGTTGTGGCTCATTGAGGGTCTGAATAAAGGCTTGCAGCATGACGTTCTCAACCGAAAGTGTGTGATGTACAGTGAAGCCTATGAAGCAGCTCTCGAGATGGAAAATTTTTATCCTCGAGGGGTGACACAGAGAAGTTGTGGGAACAACTACAAACGACCCATGGAAGCAAGCAGATCTGATCCATCCAAGTGTCAGAACCCCAACGATGACAGAGGACCCTATCAGCGACCATACTATAACAAGTGCAAGCGAGTTGGACATCGTCAAGATGAGTGTCGCATATGAAGATATTAAACTTTTGGATTTGAAAACGGGCAGGAAGAGGAGGATCGGGTAGGGAAAATGGGGTTCAAACCCGCGACTTCTGGCATGACATCTGCTATATGTCCCAACCCGGCTCATGAAGGCCCATCTTTGGTCCCCGATTCACATCCAACTAATCCAAATTCCACAGAATCTGCACTTGACTTCAAGTGGGCGGGATGCTTTAAGTGTGGAAGTCTTGATCACAAAGATACGTGGTGCAATAGTGGGGAAGGAAATCAGAATCGCAATCAACAACATCATAATCATAATCGTGACCAGCAATACAATCAGAATCCTGGTCAAGTGCCACGAGCTCCTCAGGTAGCGGTTGTGAATGCTCAAAACCTGCGACCAAGAGGACAGGATAGAGTGTTTGCACTGACTCAAGAAGAAGTTATTGCCTTAAACACTGTCATCAAAGGTATAATGCTTTACAGAGAAATACCTGGTCACGTACTATTTAATTCTGGTGCTACACAAAGCTTCATATTTTCTTTTGCTAATGAACATAAATTTTGTAACACACCATTAGATATGAATCTTAGTTTTAGCACTCCGTCAATAGTAGATTTGCCTGCTAGTTCAATTTGCAGGGATGGTTATATTTGTATTGGAGAAAATTATGTGTCCTTGGATACAATAGTCCTGGACATCTCAAATTATGACATCATCCTGGGCATGGATTGGCTCGGGGCTTGCAAAACGATAATTGACTGTGCGAAGAAGAGAGTTGTGTTTCGCATTCTTGGCGAGACAAATTTCTTTTATTCTTCTGGTCTGGCGGCTAAGACAGTGATGGTGGTATCGGCAGTGATGGCAAGGCGTATGCTATATTCGGGATATGAAGGGTACCTTGTGTCTATATGGGACACTCAGATAAATGGCGCAGACTCAGATAAAATTGAAGTCATGGCAAAATTTCCCGACGTGTTTCTGGACGAGATACCTAGAATGCCTCCGGATCGAGAAATTGAGTTCAGTATTGATACCTTTTTGGACACTCGCCCGATATTAAAATTACCGTATCGGATGGCACTTGCAGAATTTAAAGAACTGAAGTCGCAACTACAAGAGTTACTAGACCGTAGCTGCATTCGCCCCGATATTTCACTTTGGAGGGCTCTAGTTCTGTTTGTTCAGAAGAAAGATGGCACAATGCATCTTTGCATAGATTATCAAGAATTGAACAAAGTGAAAGTCCGGAACAAGTTCCCGCTACCAAGAATCGATGATCTGTTTGACCAACTTTAGGGTGCAACAGTATTTTCGAAGATTGATCTTCGTTTAAGTTATCACCAATTGAAGATAAAATCAGAGGATGTTTCAAAGTCGGCATTTCATACGAGATATGGATACTACGAGTTCTTGGTTATGCTTTTTGGTTCGACCAATGCTCCAGCGACTTTCATGGATATGATGAACCGAGTATTCCGACTCTTCTTGGACACGTTCATCATCGTATACATTGATGATATATTGATCTACTCAAGAGAAAGAGAAACTCATGTTGAACACTTCGTGAATATCAGTTATATGCGAAGTTAAGCAAGTACGAGTTCTAGATAAGCTGTATGTCTTTCCTTGGGCATATTATTTTAGCAGAAGGTGTATCAGTTGACACAAAGAAAATAGAGGCTGTGGTAGACTGGAAATAGCCCACATCGGCTAGTAAAATCATAGGTTTCCTTAGCTTGGCTGGCTACTATCAGAGATATGTAAAGAACTTCACGAAGATTGCGTCGCCTCTGACTCGCCTCACCCAAAATGGAGTAGTATTCATGTGGACAGACGATTGTGGGAGCCGTTTTCAAGAACTGAAGTAGCGGCTCATCTCGGCTCCAATTCTTACTCTTCCTAATGGACCTGAGGGATTCCAGATATACAACGATGCATCTCGGCTCGGATTGGAATATTTTTTTATGCAGCATGGAAAAGTAATTGTGTATGCCTCAAGACAGCTAAAGTAGCATAAAAATAATTACCAGACGCATGATTTGGAACTTGCGACAATTTTGTTCGCGTTAAAATTATGGTGACACTATCTCTATGAAGTGTCCTGCAAGATCTTCAATGATCACAAAAGCCTTAAGTACATGTTCATGCAAAAGGAATTAAACTTGAGGCGACGGCGATGGCTGGAAGTGATAAAGGATTATGACTTAAAAATTGCTTATACACCCGAAAAAGCAAACATTGTGGCTAATGCGTTGAGTCAAAAATTTGTCGGAACGTTATCTATGTCAAGCAGGTTACTTCGAGAGTTTGAAGAAATGGGCATCGAATACAGAGTCTGTACACAGGGGGCGCAGCTAGCTCAACTGCAGTTAGAGCCGAGCTTGCATGAAAAGATAAAGTACGCATAAAAGGATGACTTATTCCTGCAGAAGATACGTGAGTTGACTTCAGCAGGGAAGAAAACTGATTTTGTGGAATACGAGGATGGAACGTTGTGGCTTAAAGGAAGATTGTGTATACCCAAGGATAATGAACCCAGACAGGAAATACTGACTGAGGCTCATTATGCTAAGTACACCTTGCATCCTGGAAGAACCAAAATATACAAGGATATACGTACAATATTTTAGTAGCATGGCATTAAAAGAGATGTGGTATTGTTCGTTTCACGGTGTTTGGATTGTCAACATGTTAAAGCAGAATACCAGCGACCCGACAAAGAGTTGCATAACCTCGTCTTCTGGAATGGAAGTGAGAGAACATCTCAATAGATTTCATAGTGGGCTTACCAAAGACGTAACGGGAAAATAATGCGATTTGGATCGTCATGAATAGACTGACCAAGTTAGCTTATTTTATAGCAATCAAATTACATAGAGCGTTGACCATTTGGCTCAAATTTACTTAGATCAGATTATTCGGTTACATGGAGTGCCAGTATCAGTTATGCCGGATAGGGATGGACGGTTATTGTCTTATTTCTGGAATAGCCTTCAGGAGACAATGGGAACCAAGTTGTATTTTAGCTCCTTATACCATCTATAAACTGATGGACAGACCGAGAGAGTGAACCAAATCCTTAAAGACATGTTGTGACTGTGCATGCTAGATTTGAAGGCAAATTGGGATACTTACTTATCGCTAGAATAGTTTGATTATAACAACAGTTAGGAAGCGAGTATTGAGATGGCCCCGTATGAAGCACTATATAGACGCAAGTGTTGATCGCCGATATATTGGGAGGAAGTCGAAGAACGACAAGTTCTCAGAACTGAACTTATTGAACATGTCGTCGAGAATGTTCGTATAGTTCGAGAGAATCTTCGAGTCGCTCAAAGTAGTCAAAAATTTTACGCAGATGTACCTCGGCAACCCTTGGAATTTATGGAGGGTGATCATGTGTTGTCACACCCCAATCCCAAAATACGTAGGACTAGAAATACGTAAGCATGACAATTGAATACAGTAAAACATGCATAATAGACAAAAAATATATAAGTACGATGTACAAGACAATCTATATGAATGCATAATGAGGACAATTTTTTGACGTATGGGCATGGGTAGGCTACTCTATCTAATCTCACAACTCACACATACGTCAGGAACATCAGAAATTGACATACCGCGAGGGTAGCGACCAGCGCGACACAACTACCATAGTGCGTGCTAGTTACTACGGTTTACCAGAGTAGATATAGCCCATATGCCTACTGATTGTCCTCTCCTCCTATGATACTTTGTGTCAAGTGTGTGTCAATATATATAATATATAATTATGACTGAAAGAAAACACATATATAATGAATATATAAAAATATGATAAGATGCAAAGTACTGTAAGCAATTTGGTAAGGTATCTTGCCTGGTCTGAAAAGGGATAAAGTCGTAACTCAAAGCGTCGTCCGATCTACCCGTCCCATAAATTAAACAAGTTAAGTTACAAAGGTAGGTAAATAGGTTCCTCCATTTTAATCTATTTTAATTATGAATAAAATAACCTAAAATATTATTTTAATCTTTTATAATCTAATTTTATTGTTAAACTCTAATTTTGGTCCAAAGAAAGTCAACTTTATGGATTTGTGATCCGTGGCACGCAAATCGAGGCAATCCGTTGACCAAAAAGTCAACCGACTCAAATTTTTGATTTGTTTCTAGAATTCTATAGATTTTAGTGCTACATGAACACCAGAATCGACATACCAGAATTAACGGTTTCATAAAATCATAAATCGGTAAAGAGTTATGTCCACAAGGGCGCACAAATGATAATTTTTGGTGGTTTCCTATTTACCTCTACGTTGCACGAATTTTACAGTAAATTAAACTTAAATGTTAAATTATGGAATATTATTTTATTTAATTTCATTATGTAAACTTTTTGAAACTTCAAACGGTTCATAATTCCGAATTCGGGATCTCCCAAAATCTCGAAAATACGAAAACGCGTCTGATTTCGGACAGCTGGCACTTTTAGAATTTTTTGGAAAAATAGGTTCATAAATTATTAAAATATTTTATATATTCATAAAACTAACCTTAATAGAGTTCTAACAAAAAAACTGGACCGCGTTTGGAGTCCGGAGCTAGGAGATATCGTCTTTTTAAGTCGTCATAACTACTAGAAAATGAGGCTGAATTTATGACGAATTTTGACTGTTTTTGGACGAAAAAGAGAGGAGTTTGGGGAAGAAATTTATGAAAGATAGTTTATTCTATAAGTCTAATAGGTATTTATAATTGTGGAGACTACTTAATTGAATACGACTAGAATTTGCTAATTTGGATATGATTAGGATGAGTTTAAAGAAGGATAGGATATGTATGAAGTTGCTTTCCTAGTAGACTCAGGATTTGAATTAATTTAAAATAGAGTTTGAGTTTATCTCAATAATTTATAATCTTAAATAGAATTAAATATAATACAAATAATTTATATATAATCTTATTAATATCTATTAACAATAAATTAGCATCTATCTAATATTAAGACTATATATAACCAAATAAATCCTAAATAATTTCAAAAATCCAAATAAATTTCTTAAAATTCTAAATAAATTACAGAAAAATATAATTAAATATTTTAACCTAAAATAAATATTTGGTAGGAACAACATGCATGTATGGTCTCATAGTAAATCATGGAAGTTCTAAAAATTTACGTTTTCTATGTTTTAATTACCCAAAAAATTCTAAAAAAATCTCCAAAAATCTAAAATAGCCTAAAATGATTCTAAATAAATATTTATATAAGTAAATATATCAAGAAATTTATTTTCTAATTAAATAAAAGAATACTCTAAAAAAATTTAATATTTAAATAATCTATAATAATTATAATAATATAAAATACACACAAAATATATATTTTTGTTGAGGGGGTTTACATGTGTTCCTAAAGGTGACACCTATGCGAGACGTGATACAGTTCAGCGTCATGGGGAAGTTGAGTCTGCGATTTGTTGGACCCTTCGAGATTCTAGAGATGGTGGTTCCAGTGGCTTATTGACTTGCACTACCTCCGACTTTCGCGAAAGTGCACGATGTCTTTAATGTTTCCCAACTAAGGAGATACGTGCATGACCCGAGTCACATAGTAAACTTTGATCAGCTTGAGCTAAGTGCCGACCTATCTTACTCAGAAGAACCTGTTCAGATCTTGGACATGAAAGAGAAGACCTTGCGGAATCGATCAATGGCTTTCATCATGTATTATGGCAGAATCATGAAGTCGAAGAATCAACGTGGGAACTTGAGGATGAGATACGGAAGCAGTACCCTTCCTTATTCGATAACCAAGTGGTAGAACCCTTGTTTCAAGTTTCAAGGACGAAACTTTTTCTTAGTGGTATATTATGTAGTGTCCCACTCCTAGTTGTTCTTTATATAAGTCTTGTGGCTCGATTGACTCAATCAGAATTGAGTTTGGAGAAACTTTACCACAGAATCGATCACGGACAATGCAATAAATATTTCTAATTGATGGATCAGCTTATGTTGGAATGAGTCCAATAGTTTTCTTTAGATTTTTGGTTGGCTTTCTTGAATTTTTGTTGCTTGGTTTTGATGAATGTGTTTTCATGTTTAGTTTTCGATAATTGATTGTTTAGCCTATTATCATCGATTGCATCCATTTATTCTAGAGAAATCTAAGAGAAAGGAAGATGTTGGTCTAACCAAATATTGGAGCCAATGTAGATAGATGCGTGATTAGAGCCTGAGCGAGCAAGCGTCCTTTTCTTTCAAAATTCTCTATTTAGTGAGTGGTTCTGTCCCTTCTTCCCTACTCTTTTATGCCAACAATCAAAAAGTTCTCTTGTAACCTTGCTAAGTCCAATGATCGATAAAGCCACTAATGCCACAAGTTTAATACCACTATTGTAAATCAATGATTTACATTGATAAGAGGAAAGTTTATTTACATAACTAAGGGAAAGATACAAATATCATGTCGTGGCTTGGGGCCACGGGATAGAGGTAAATTGGAGTCTACGGACTACCAACCGAGAAACTGAATAAGTATGTTGAAAGAATGAACGATTGTACATCTTGCTCTAAATACTTTAACACCTTACACTGCTATTTATGCTTATCATATAGTCGTAGATGCATTGTATGGTCATGGACAACTTGTGCACAAGGTAGTAAACCTGGGGCATTCGGGACAGTTCAGCCCGGGGGAAATAGTAGAGCTTTAGTAGCGCCGGGTATAAGCGAGACATCCATTGTGGCTTGCTACCTGCTTTGAATGATGCATCGCACATACATAAAAGTCCTATACGACATGTCCATCATGGTGCTATACCACGCTACACCATAAATGACCTAGTAGAAATGAATTCATGCTAATGATGTCTTATGCAAGGGCGGTAAGAAAAATCATGTAAATGATACAGAACGACCATTGGCCGGGGTAAGATTCATATGTTGTAAAAGATTATATATTTCACTGCTTAACTGCTGTCTTGCCTATTAAAATATTGCATATATAATATTGCCTATTAAACTGCTTCTTTAATTCATAAGTGTTGGTTTAGGTGAGTGGGCTAGTTCTGCTCACCAGTACAAGTTAAGTACTGACCCACGTCTCTGTGGACAATCCAGGTGACCTTGGTACCATGGGCGCTCAAGGGAGATAAATCTCTTGTTGTAGTCATTTCAAGCTTCTTTCTATTTCAAAATATTCCAAGATTCTATTTGCTGCTTTCAAGTTTCAAGAATGTAAAATGGGACATAATGTATATGATTAGAACATTATTTTGTGTCAGCCTATCAGTCTTTTCTTTTATGCAAAAGCGATGTAAGTCGTTCTGGCATTTCTATTTTAGTACTGAGAAAATTATACTCCATTGCAATGAATCAATAAAAGAATTATTTTTTTTTCTTTCTATACAAATGTGTATTTCATAATATGTTGTTGTGTTGTGAAATTGTTTACAAAAGATTTTGACACATGTGCATATTCTTGCCTTGTACAAGTGCAAGCCCAGACTTGTATGACATCATGCCCAAGCGAGGATAAACGGTTCTACGGAAATGAATGCGAGGACGAATCAGTTCTGCGACAAGGCATGACAGAGGCTGTTAATACAGCATGCCATATTTTAAATAGGGTTCTTATTCTACCAATATCGAAGAAGAATCCCTATGAACTTTGGTTTGGTAGAGTTCTTACTATTAGCTATTTTAAAGTTTTTGTTTACAGATGCTTTATTTTGAATACCAAGGATAACTTAGGTAAATTTGATTCTAAAGTTGATGAAGGAATTTTTTTGGTTATGCTGCTAAGAGTAAAGGTTTTCAGGTTTTTAATAAGCATTTATTGATTGTTGAGAAATCTATAAATGTTACTTATGATGAGCTTGACATTCAAGTACCAAGTGATAGTGATGATGAAGATGTTAGAACCACATCCAAAAAAGAAACCGCTCATGGCGATACAGCAACTGGTACGAGCTATCTCAAAGTCTTCCTAAGAAGTTGTGTTTCATGACTGATCATTCAGAAGAATTAGAATTAGGTAATGTATCAAAGGGAGTACGTACTCATTTTGCTAGCAAAGATATTGTTGCAAATGTACTAACACATCTTTATGTGAGGATTTTGCTAAGTGTGTGCAAAGTTAATATAAGATAAGCATGATGGGAGAACTTACCTTCTTCCTTGGACTACAAATCAAGAAAAATTCACAGTGTAAGCAAATATATGATTAGATTTCCATCTTCGACTTTGATTATATATTTATGATTGGAACTTACATATATTGACTTTCCATATAATTAGACTTCAAATTTATGTTAATCCAATAAATGATTGGATTTCCATATCTTTGGCCATAAATATGTGATTGAGTATAATTGGATTTTCATATATATTTAGCTTATATATATAGACCCTAATCCATACAAGGGTTTATAAAAATGTCCATGCAATACGATAACAAAAATATGGCAAGAGTGCTTTGCAACTATTATGTGAAATGCACTTTTGAGAACATCTATGTCAAGCTCCTGCAAGTCCTCCAATAATTCCATTTGTGTCGTCAAGAAGAGCACCATAGGCTTACAGCTTAACGCATCTACTACTACGTTAGCCTTGCCCGGGTGATAATGCAACTCGATCTCAAAATTCTTCATCAACTCAAGCCACCGTCTTTGCCTCATATTCAACTCCTTCTGTGTGAAGACATACTTGTGGCTCTTGTGATCAGTATAGATCTCCACTCTTTCCCCATATAAGTAATGTCTCCAAATCTTCAAGGCAAAAATAACGGCTACAAGCTCCAAGTCATGAGTCGGATAATTCTTCTCATGCACTCTTAACTGCCTAGATGCATACGCAATCACCTTGTCGTGCTGCATCAATACGTATCACAATCCTTTCCTTGATGCATTATTGTAGATCATGTAGCCTTCTGATCTAGATGGAATGGTCAACATTGGTGCTGTGGTCAGTCACTTCTTCAACTCCTCAAAGCGGCTTAACACGCATCCGTCCATATGAACTCTCGGTCCTTGCAAGTCAACCGAGTCATAGGCTCTGCTATCCTTGGAAGCTTTTTCATGAACCGTCGGTAATATCCTGCAGTTCCATGAAAACTTCTTACCTCCGATGATGATGTAGGAACGGGCCTGTCTCGACTATCGTAATTTTCTCTGAATCTATCGAAATGCCATCTCCTACGATGACATGCCCAAAAAATAAGATATTATCCAAGAAAACTCACACTTGCTAAGCTTTGCATACAACCACTCTCTCCTCAATGTCTCTAAGACAATCTGCAAGTGCTTCTCTTGCTCCTCGTGGCTCTTTGAATAGGAAAGGATGTCATCTATGAAGACTACCACGAATTGTCCAACTACTGATGGAAGATCGGATTCATCAAATCCATAAAGACCGCTGGAGCGTTGGTCAAACCGAATGGCATGACCATAAACTCGTAGTGTCCATATCTCATCTTGAATGTATTTTTTGAAATGTCCTGCTTTCGTACCTTCACCTGGTGATATCCCGATCTCAAGTCTATCTTCGAGAACACCTTGGGTCCACTGTGATGATTAAACAAATCATCAATGCACGGTAGTGGGTACTTATTCTTCACTGTCACAGCATTCAAGGCTCTGTAGTCAATGTACATACACACTTACCCATCCTTCTTAGGTACAAATAATACTGCAGCTCCCCATGGTGATGCACTCAGTCGGATGAAGCCTTTACCCTCTAATTCCTCCAACTGTGCCTTCAACTCATCTATCTCCTTCTTCGCCAATCTATAAACATGTGGTGCTATAAGTGCTTCTCCTAGATTCAACTCGATCGAGAATTTCACATCTCTATCTGGAGGTAGCCCTGGGAAATCTTTTGGGAATACGTCTTGAAACTCTAGAATGATAGGTTGATAAGTGACGACATCCAATGCCATCTGAGCACCATCCACTGACTTCTTTTGTATCTCAGCGGATCCTCATACAATCTCGAGTTCTTGCTGGCCTGGTACTCTAAAGAGAATGCTTCCCCTATAGCAGTTGAAGAAAGCATAGTACTAGCTTAACCAGTCCATCCTAAGAACAACATCGAAGTTCGACATGAAAAATAATAAGAGTCGCGCCTTCTTCTCTCTGCCATAAATTACTAGAGAACAAGATCTACAAACACGGCTAACAAGTATAACTCCTCCCCTGGTGAGAATTCTAACACACTTAGATAAGGGTGTACTGGCAATATTATGCTCGATAACAAAACTAGAAGATATGAATGAGTGTGTGGCTCCCGTATTAAATAGTGTTACAGCATGAAAGGTATCAACAAGAGTAATACCTGCTATAACATTAATCTCCTGCTTTGTAACATCTATCTCCATGGCAAAAGCCTATCCAATCCTTTAAGGAGGTCCTTGTGGATTAGCCCTTGCAAATTGCTCTGTCTTAGTGGGTAGTGGTGGTCCTCTCTGAAATCCTCCAACTGCTGGTGGTCAAGGTGCTCTAGGTCCTTGTAGTCAAGGTGCTTTAGCTCCTGGTGCTCCTGGCCTCGGCACCTGTTGGGCTGGTCACTGAGTTGGAAGTGCTAGTCTCTGTATCGGCTGAGGAAGTGCCAAAGCTTGCTGCTCTGGACAATCTCTGGCTATGTGTTGTCCAGACCCACACCTTAAACATTGTCCCAACCGAGTCCGACAATCTCTCAAAAGGTGTTTGCACTTCCCACAGTAATTATAAAGGGGCTTCTCATGAACCTGATATGGCCCCACAATCTGCTGCTTCTGATGCGCCAAGGGACGTCTAATGGGTTATGGTCACAGCTGGCATTTTTATGATAGCAAGGTGCTCCCCTTTATTTGAATACTCACCTACGGCTTTGATTGTTATTACTTTTGAAGGAGCTATGACGTCATTCCTTCCAGCAACCACTGGAATATTTGTCACGACCCGCACCCGGGGTAAGGGTACTAGTCGGAAACAACGCCCAGCCTACGCCGCAGAATCGGCGGTAGAACGCTGTCTAGAAAGTCTATCTAATATAAAATGAACCACCAATAATGATAGTATACTCAATCACAGAACCAAGATAGAATGAGCACGAATCAGATGAGAATAGAATAGTCATCATACAACTCATGAGTTTAAAATAATACATCAATGAGTCTGAAGAGTAACAAATAAGCTGGAGATAAATCCAGTACAAAAGAATACTACCATACTACAAAGCTACACTCCAGGGTCAACTGTCTCAGTTGGGATAAGTCCCTCTTGAGCCAGGGTCTCAGAATCTAAACCCACAACATCCTGGGGTCCATAATAGGTAGGGTACTCCTCAGTGTCATCTGGAAAAATATATCCAGTCAGGAAAGGAGCAAAGTACATCTCTAACAGCAGTTCTAATCCATGATAAAAACTATGTAACAGTAAATAGCTGTGGATAAACAAGATGCACAAAATAGATACAAGAGATATATAGACAATAAGGAAATACTGGAAAGAAATACAATAATGAACAATATGCCAATGAAACAATAATACTAATGACTAAGTGTGTGAGTACTAGCTTAACATGTGATCGGCTTGGGCAAGATACAATGCGGCCTGGCTAATCATACGTGCGGTGCATGATCAACACTATTCGCTTACCAATACTTTATTCAATAGGGATTTGATCACATATCTATACTAATACTTCCCACCCCCAACTGGTATAATAGATCCAACCACGGTATGCTATGGCACTAGATTCCCCAAGAAGAGAGCGACTCCTCCCGAAAATTGGTGTTTGTACATGTACAAGATAACCAATGAAACAATACTTGCACCATATACACCATATACCAAGGAATAACATCTCATGACGAGATCCGGATATACCAATCCGTGTAACCATAGTGTCAAGAGAAACATGTATATGTACACTAGATACAACGAACATAGAGGATATCATAAATGAGAAACTATCAGAGAATGTACTCGCCTGAAGTCCAAAGAACAGTCTCACAGATATCTGACTCGGTACCTCGAAAACCTAGATATAGAATACCACATTAATACAAGGTCCCGAAAAGAGAACAAGTCAAACTAGTCAACTTCTAGGTCAATAAATAAATTCTAAGTCAAAAGTCAACTATGGTCAACTCTAAAGTCAACTAAAGTCAAACATGGTCAAACCAAGGTCAACCTCACAAAACCTCTATATAAAATAATATGAAAATAAAATACAATAATTTAGGAAATCAAAATTAGATCCCAAAAGATACCCACACATGAATACTAATAAAACAAATAATGCACACTCTAAATAATGTATATACAAACCAAAATAGATTATATATTATTATTAGTATTATACCTCACAAAAACACCTATATATATATATATAATATATAAATCAAAATGCATATATATATATATATAAACAATTTAATAACTATATACTTATATATACATACATATAAACTTACAAAATTAAAATATTAATAATTACTAAACACAATGCACATATTAATGTACATATTTTACATGGCTAGAAGCACACATAAAAATACATTCATTAATATACAAATAATTATATAATAATTATAAATAATATAATTACACATTTAAACACATAAATATATTTTACAAACCTTTATGTATAAAATATTTTATTAACATAAGTACATATATAATTGCATGAAGAAAGCTACATACATATATTTATACATCATATTAAAATACATAAAAATATAGATCTATGCTACAATATCATAATAAATACACTAAAATAAATATATAATATCTATATATATTTACTAATTATAAATGAAGAATTTAAAGCATAAATAGTTAGATCTACACATAAACACACCAAATTGGAAAGTTTCACACCGTATCCCACTAGATCTAGGATACGCATGTGACACGAGTCCAACACACAACCAATTGCATCCCGAAGGACACAAACAAGTCACAAATAATATTTATGAATAAATCAAAGTGTCAAAAGTAGATCTATGTGTCCGTGTCAAAATACGACATGTTCAAAGTCCCGTGTCGGAGGGAAAACCCCCAAAATGACACGTATCACCAAATAGTTGGGATACGAACCACATGTACCAAATTATGGACACGACACTAGCCCCAAACACATAAGCTCATGTCCAATTGATCTATAGGATCAATTGATACACACAACAAAATGTAAATTCGGAATTCCAACAAAATTAACACAAAAAGCACCATAACTTTCTCCATGGGTCTCCTATGAACATAAAACAAAGTCCTATGGGTAGTACATACATATGGGTTGATTTTACATGATTAAATCTCAGATTTAGAAGCTATTTTAATGGGAAAAACTGAATTATACCTATTGGGAGATGGATTCCCAATGAAACCTCCAATTGAGATGAACTTGCTTCCAAATTGTAGATCCTTGCTCCTCTTTGTAGATCCTTGCTTCCTCCTTCTAGATCCTTGCTTCTCAACTTTCTAATGGTGAATTAGGAAGAATTTGGGATGAATTTGGGATAAATTTGGTGGGGAATTGGAATGGGAATGGAAAGAATTTGGGAGTGGGAAATTCTAGATCTAGATTTGGAATGAGAATGAGAGGAGAGAGAAATTTCCCCCCTCTTTTAATAGGCCGGCCTTGCCCCTCTCCCAGGCAATTGTAAAATATCCAATGTACCCCTTGGGGTCTCTCATGAAGAAATAATTAAGGAAGGAAGCTTATAGTCTAATCACTTAATTAATTTAATCCATCTCCTTAACTATGGGCTTTCTAAATGGGCCAAGTCTAACTATTTAATTCATGTTGGTCCATGGGTCCAAACTATACTAGTTGGGTCTACTAAAATAAGTCCAAAATAATTAAATAACATCCAACAATAATTAAATAATACAACAAAAATTATTTACCATGCACAATATTTATTTAAATAGGAAATTACTAAAATACCCTTTTTTCTAAAATGTTGTAGTGACAAGTCTACCCTCCTTAAAATAATTTCGTCCTCAAAATTCAAAGACGAAAACTACCCCCTGAAAATCACAAAACAGAACTAAAGAATCACAACTAACTAATAAACAGAACATAACAATGAACATAACATAACTAGAAATAACATACCTCAAGGTACAAATAAATATGGATAACGCTCTCGCATGTCATCCTCTCTCTCCCAGGTAGACTCCCCCGGAGAGTGATGCCTCCATGCGACGCACACCAAAGGAATAGTCTGGTTCCTCAGCACCTTCTCTCTCCGATCCAGAATCTCAACTGGCTGCTCTGGATAGCTAAGAGTAGGGCCCACCTCTATCTTCGAGTGATCCAATACATGACTAGGATCTGCCACGTATCGTCTCAACTGCGACACATGAAACACGTTGTGCACTCCCTCCAATACAGGTGTCAAGTCTAGTCTATAAGCAACTGCACCGACCCTCTCTAGAATAGTGAAAGGTCCGATGAATCGCGGACTAAGCTTTCCGCCTCCACCGAAGCGAATCGTGCCTCGTGTCGGAGAAATCCTCAGAAACACCAAACCACCCACCTAGAACAAAATACCATCTTAAGAACTTAATCTATAACAAACAAGAACAAGCACAAACAAAATCTAAACTATACCTCAAACTCCAAAGGTCTTCGATGGCTATCGGCCCAATGCCGCTGTCTGTCCTGCGCCACTCGAAGTCTGTCTCTGATCAACTGAACCTTCTCCGCTGCATCCACAACCATCTCTGGCCCAAGCAAAACTCTCTCTCTCCAATATCGTCCCAAGACAAAGGAGTATGACATCTCCGACCATATAGAGCTTCAAAAGGTGACATCTCTATACTGGCCTGGTAACTGTTGTTGTAAGCAAACTCTACCAAATGGAGATGGTCCTCCCAAGAACCCCCGAAATCTAGTACACAAGTGCGCAACATATCCTCGAGAGTCTGGATAGTCCTCTCTGACTGCCAATCTGTCTGGGGATGATATGCAGTACTGAACCTGAGCTGAGTGCCCAAACTCTCCTGCAAACTCCTCCATAAATGAGAAGTGAAACGACTATCCCGATCTGAGACTATGCTGACGGGAACTCCATGTATCCTAACGATCTGCCTCACATACATCTCTGCTAGCTTCTCCGTAGACAAACCCACCTTGAAAGGCAAAAAGTGGGCCGACTTGGTCAACCTATCAACAATGACCCAAATCGCGTCTTTCCCTCCTGGAGATCGTGGAAGTCCGGACACAAAATCCATAGTAATGTGTTCCCACTTCCACTCTGGAATGGGTAATGGCTGAAGTAACCCTCCTGGCCTCTGCCTCTCGGCTTTCACCTGCTGGCACACTAAGCATCTGGATACAAACTGTGCCATTTCCCTCTTCATGCCATACCACCACACACTA
This sequence comes from Iris macrosiphon, assembly GCA_036927795.1. Taxonomy (NCBI): domain Eukaryota; kingdom Viridiplantae; phylum Streptophyta; class Magnoliopsida; order Asparagales; family Iridaceae; genus Iris; species Iris macrosiphon. The sequence goes on from JAYESA010000017.1 coordinate 18,878,112, forward strand.
TCTCGTATATCCCGATACATCTTGTTAGCACCTGGATGTATGGAATACTGAGAGCGATGCGCTTCCTACAATACCTCCTCACGCAACTCCCCACTAGGCACACACAATCTAACTCCATGCCTCAAAGATCCATCCTCTGAAATAGTAAAATCATCCTCCAATCCTGCTCTCACCTGAGCTCTGATACTCCTCAAAGATACATCATCATACTGTGCTGCCTTGATCCTGTCCATCAAATCTGAGTGTATCTGCAGTCCCCACATCTGCATAGCACCACCAGGAACAATCACCTTAATGCCCAAGCTCTCCAAGTCCTCCAACAAATATCGATCCTGTGTTAAGAACATAGCTACCGGATACCTGCTCAAAGCATCGGCAACTATATTGGCTTTCCCAGGATGATATTGCAAAGAGATATCAAAATCCTTCATCAGTTCCAACCACCGACGCTGCCTCATGTTCAACTCCTTCTGCGTGAAAACGTACTTCAAGCTTTTGTGGTCTGTGAAGATCTCCACACGCTCTCCGTACAAATAATGTTTCCACAACTTCAGAGCGAAGATGACGGCTGCCAACTCCAAATCATGGGTAGGATAGTTCTTTTCATGAGGACGCAATTGCCTGGATGCATAGGTAATCACTTTTCCATGCTGCTGAAGAACACAACCTAAACCCTTTCCAGATGCATCACTATAAATAGTGAAACCTCCGGACCCTGATGGCAACGTCAAAATAGGAGCAGACGTCAACCTCTTCTTCAACTCTTCAAAAGCAACCTGACAATCCTCCGTCCAAACAAACTCCACATCCTTTCTTGTGAGTCTGATCATCGGCTCGGCAATCCTCAAAAAATCTTGCACAAACTTCCTGTAGTAGCCTGTCAATCCCAAGAAACTCCTGATCTCTGCTACCGAACTCGGAGTCTTCCAAGATTCTACTGCTGAAATCTTCTTCGGATCCACTGAAATACCATCACCATTCATAACATGCCCCAAGAATTCTACCTTGTCCAAGAAAAACTCACATTTGGACAACTTCCCATACAGCTTCTCCTTCCTCAGCACATCCAACACAATCCTCAAATGCTCCTCATGCTCCTCCGGTGTCCTCGAGTATATGAGTATGTCGTCGATGAACACCACCACGAACTTGTCAAGGTACTGGTGGAACACCTTGTTCATTAAGTTCATAAATACCGCCGGTGCATTAGTCAAACCAAACGGCATCACCATAAACTCGTACTGACCATACCGAGTTCTAAAAGCAGTCTTCGGTATGTCCTCCGGCTTCACCTTCACCTGATGGTAGCCTAATCTCAAATCTATCTTAGAAAAGACCTTCGCACCAATCAACTGATCAAACAGATCATCAATCCGTGGCAAAGGATACTTATTCTTGATAGTGAGATTATTCAAAGCCCTGTAATCAATGCACATACGCACCGATCCATCCTTCTTCGGTACAAACAATACCGGGGCTCCCCATGGTGAAGAACTCGATCTGATAAACCCCTTATCCTGCAATTCGTCTACCTGCTTCTTCAACTCGACCAGCTCGCTGTTGTTTACTCTATAGACATGTTGCGAAATTGGTTCTGTACCTGGCACCAAGTCTATAGAAAATTCAATATCTCGATCTGGTGGCAATCCTGGCAATTCCTCAGGAAACACATCCAAGAATTCTGCTATCAACGGATGTGGCAACTCCTTGTCTTCTACCATAGCTCCACAAATAATGCCTTATCCCTGCTCCGCAGCTCCTCTAGCAAACTCGAACTTTGGCTCTCCTGGCGAACCAAACAAAACTCTACCTCCTCTACAGTCTATGCTAGCACGGTGCCTACTCAACCAATCCATCCCAAGTACAATATCGTAGCTCGAAAGTGGCATTACAAGTAGATACGCACTCAACTCCCGGCCTCCCAGAGTAACTCTCCGATCCTTGTAAATATTATTAACCAGGATAATACCTCCCCCGGTCATGATCTTGCAAGTCCTAAGCAAAGACTCAGCTACCAAACCATGCTTCAGAGCAAAAAAAACAGATACAAAACTATGGGAAGCACCACTATCAAACAAAGCTAAAGCTGGAATGGAATCAAGAAGAATAAAACCTGCGATAACATCTCCGGTGGGTTTTTCCTCTTCGACGGTCATAGCAAACGCTCGTCCCTATCGAGCACCTCCCTGGTGTTGATGCTGGACAAAATGCTGCTGCTGTGTCGGAAGCGGTCCCCTCGGCTGTGCTGCAGGTGGTCTCGTCTGTGTCCTCGGAGCTGGAGCTGCTCCTTGAACTGCATGACGAGGACACTCCCTCGATTGATGCCCTTCAGTACCACAGTACAAACAAACTCCTAGCCTCCTCCTGCAAACTTCCTAGATGTGGCCGGGCTTCTTGCAAAAGTTGCATGGAGCTTGCTGTAACTGTCTCTGCTGCTGAGGTGCCTGGTGAAAAGGCGCTCTAGCTAGAGTCTGGTTATGCTGTGGCTGCTGGAAAGGTCTGGACTGGAAATGAGGACGTTTGGCAGATACTGCACTGCCGTTGGCCCCCAGAAAAGAATCACGATCTCTCTTGGTCTTCAAACCCAGATCCTGCTCAACCTTGCGTGCCTCCGCAAGTATCTCCGAGTATGTCTCATAAAAAGACGGAATGAAGATCAATATGGCACAAGATGTAAGACATCAAGAAAAGGACAGTTTAAGGGATCAAGTATCAATGTCAAAGGAGAATAGTTGAATCAAAAGAATTTTCTTAGATGTGATTGAGTATCTCAGCCTATATCCTATATCTTATTACAGGCTCGCAGTAGTACAACTAAGTTGTCGCACTACCACAACATCATATACTTATGAAGCTAGACCTGCATGGGCCACCACCAAAAATGTGTCACGACCCGCACCCGGGGTAAGGGTACTAGTCGGAAACAATGCCCAGCCTACGCCGCAGAATCGGCGGTAGAACGCTGTCTAGAAAGTCTATCTAATATAAAATGAACCACCAATAATGATAGTATACTCAATCACAGAACTAAGATAGAATGAGCATGAATCAGATGAGAATAGAATAGTCATCATACAACTCATGAGTTTAAAATAATACATCAATGAGTCTGAAGAGTAACAAATAAGCTGGAGACAAATCCAGTACAAAAGAATACTACCATACTACATAGCTACACTCCAGGGTCAACTGTCTCAGTTGGGATAAGTCTCTCTTGAGCCAGGGTCTCAGAATCTAAACCCACAACATCCTGGGGTCCATAATAGGTAGGGTACTCCTCAGTGTCATCTGAAAAAATATATCCAGCCAGGAAAGGAGCAGAGTACATCTCTAACAGCAGTTCTAATCCATGATAAAAACTATGTAACAGTAAATAGCTGTGGATAAACAAGATGCACAAAATAGATACAAGAGATATATAGACAATAAGGAAATACTGGAAAAAAATACAATAATGAACAATATGCCAATGAAACAATAATACTAATGACTAAGTGTGTGAGTACTAGCTTAACATGTGATCGGCTTGGGCAAGATACAATGCGGCCTGGCTAATCATACGTGCGGTGCATGATCAACACTATTCGCTTACCAATACTTTATTCAATAGGGATTTGATCACATATCTATACTAATACTTCCTACCCCCAACTGGTATAATAGATCCAACCACGGTATGCTATGGCACTAGATTCCCCAAGAAGAGAGCGACTCCTCCCAAAAATCGGTGTCTGTACATGTACAAGATAACCAATAAAACAATACTTGCACCATATACACCATATACCAAGGAATAACATCTCATGACGAGATCCGGATATACCAATCCGTGTAACCATAGTGTCAAGAGAAACATGTATATGTACACTAGATACAACGAACATAGAGGATATCATAAATGAGAAACTATCAGAGAATGTACTCGCCTGAAGTCCAAAGAACAGTCTCACAGATGTCTGACTCGTTACCTCGAAAACCTAGATATAGAATACTACATTAATACAAGGTCCCGGAAAGAGAAAAAGTCAAACTAGTCAACTTCTAGGTCAATAAATAAATTCTAAGTCAAAAGTCAACTATGGTCAACTCTAAAGTCAACTAAAGTCAAACATGGTCAAACCAAGGTCAACCTCACAAAACCTCTATATAAAATAATATGAAAATAAAATACAATAATTTAGGAAATCAAAATTAGATCCCAAAAGATACCCACACAAGAATACTAATAATACAAATAATGCACACTCTAAATAATGTATATACAAACCAAAATAGAATAATATATTATTATTAGTATTATACCTCACAAAAACACCTATATATATATACAATATATAAATCAAAATGCATATATATATATATATATAAACAATTTAATAACTATATACTTATATATACATACATATAAACTTACAAAATTAAAATATTAATAATTACTAAACACAATGCACATATTAATGTACATATTTTACATGGCTAGAAGCACACATAAAAATACATTCATTAATATACAAATAATTATATAATAATTATAAATAATATAATTACACATTTAAACACATAAATATATTTTACAAACCTTTATGTATAAAATATTTTATTAACATAAGTACATATATAATTGCATGCAAGAAAGCTACATACATATATTTATACATCATATTAAAATACATAAAAATATAGATCTATGCTACAATATCATAATAAATATAATAAAATAAATATATAATATCTATATATATTTACTAATTATAAATGAAGAATTTAAATCATAAATAGTTAGATCTACACATAAACACACCAAATTGGAAAGTTTCACACCGTATCCCACTAGATCTAGGATACGCATGTGACACGAGTCCAACACACAACCAATTGTACCCCGAAGGACACAAACAAGTCACAAATAATATTTATGAATAAATCAAAGTGTCAAAAGTAGATCTATGTGTCCGTGTCAAAATATGACATGTTCAAAGCCCCGTGTCGGTGGGAAAATCCCCAAAATGACACGTATCACCAAATAGTTGGGATACGAACCACATGTACCAAATTATGGACACGACACTAGCCCCAAACACATAAGCTCATGTCCAATTGATCTATAGGATCAATTGATACACACAACAAAATGTAAATTCGGAATTCCAACAAAATTAACACAAAAAGTACCATAACTTTCTCCATGGGTCTCCTATGAACATAAAACAAAGTCCTATGGGTAGTACATACATATGGGTTGATTTTACATGATTAAATCTCAGATTTAGAAGCTATTTTAATGGGAAAAACTGAATTATACCTATTGGGAGATGGATTCCCAATAAAACCTCCAATTGAGATGAACTTGCTTCCAAATTGTAGATCCTTGCTCCTCTTTGTAGATCCTTGCTTCCTCCTTCTAGATCCTTGCTTCTCAACTTTCTAATGGTGAATTAGGAAGAATTTGGGATGAATTTGGGATAAATTTGGTGGGGAATTGGAATGGGAATGGAAAGAATTTGGGAGTGGGAAATTCTAGATCTAGATTTGGAATGAGAATGAGAGGAGAGAGAAATTTCCCCCCTCTTTTAATAGGCCGGCCTTGCCCCTCTCCCAGGCAATTGTAAAATATCCAATGTACCCCTTGGGGCCTCTCATGAAGAAATAATTAAGGAAGGAAGCTTATAGTCTAATCACTTAATTAATTTAATCTATCTCCTTAACTATGGGCTTTCTAAATGGGCCAAGTCTAACTATTTAATTCATGTTGGTCCATGGGTCCAAACTATACTAGTTGGGTCTACTAAAATAAGTCCAAAATAATTAAATAACATCCAACAATAATTAAATAATACAACAAAAATTATTTACCATGCACAATATTTATTTAAATAGGAAATTACTAAAATACCCTTTTTTCTAAAATGTGGTAGTGACAAGTCTACCCTCCTTAAAATAATTTCGTCCTCAAAATTCAAAGACGAAAACTACCCCCAGAAAATCACAAAACAGAACTAAAGAATCACAACTAACTAATGAACAGAACATAACAATGAACAGAACATAACTAGAAATAATATACCTCAAGGTACAAATAAATATGGATAACGCTCTCGCATGTCATCCTCTCTCTCCCAGGTAGACTCCCCCGGAGAGTGATGCCTCCATGCGACGCACACCAAAGGAATAGTCTGGTTCCTCAGCACCTTCTCTCTCCGATCCTGAATCTCAACTGGCTGCTCTGGATAGCTAAGAGTAGGGCCCACCTCTATCTTCGAGTGATCCAATACATGACTAGGATCTGCCACGTATCGTCTCAACTGCGACACATGAAACACGTTGTGCACTCCCTCCAATACAGGTGTCAAGTCTAGTCTATAAGCAACTGCACCGACCCTCTCTAGAATAGTGAAAGGTCCGATGAATCGCGGACTAAGCTTTCCGCCTCCACCGAAGCGAATCGTGCCTCGTGTCGGAGAAATCCTCAGAAACACCAAACCACCCACCTAGAACAAAATACCATCTTAAGAACTTAATCTATAACAAACATGAACAAGCACAAACAAAATCTAAACTATACCTCAAACTCCAAAGGTCTTCGATGGCTATCGGCCCAATGCCGCTGTCTGTCCTGCGCCACTCGAAGTCTGTCTCTGATCAACTGAACCTTCTCCGCTGCATCCACAACCATCTCTGGCCCAAGCAAAACTCTCTCTCTCCAATATCGTTCCAAGACAAAGGAGTATGACACCTCCGACCATATAGAGCTTCAAAAGGTGACATCTCTATACTGGCCTGGTAACTGTTGTTGTAAGCAAACTCTACCAAATGGAGATGGTCCTCCCAAGAACCCCCGAAATCTAGTACACAAGTGCGCAACATATCCTCGAGAGTCTGGATAGTCCTCTCTGACTGCCAATCTGTCTGGGGATGATATGCAGTACTGAACCTGAGCTGAGTGCCCAAACTCTCCTGCAAACTCCTCCAAAAATGAGAAGTGAAACGACTATCCCGATCTGAGACTATGCTGACGGGAACTCCATGTATCCTAACGATCTGCCTCACATACATCTCTGCGAGCTTCTCCGTAGACAAACCCACCTTGAAAGGCAAAAAGTGGGCCGACTTGGTCAACCTATCAACAATGACCCAAATCGCGTCTTTCCCTCCTGGAGATCGTGGAAGTCCGGACACAAAATCCATGGTAATGTGTTCCCACTTCCACTCTGGAATGGGTAATGGCTGAAGTAACCCTCCTGGCCTCTGCCTCTCGGCTTTCACCTGCTGGCACACTAAGCATCTGGATACAAACTGTGCCACTTCCCTCTTCATGCCATACCACCACACACTATCTCGTATATCCCGATACATCTTGTTAGCACCTGGATGTATGGAATACTGAGAGCGATGCGCTTCCTACAACACCTCCTCACGCAACTCCCCACTAGGCACACACAATCTAACTCCATGCCTCAAAGATCCATCCTCTGAAATAGTAAAATCATCCTCCAATCCTGCTCTCACCTGAGCTCTGATACTCCTCAAAGATACATCATCATACTGTGCTGCCTTGATCCTGTCCATCAAATCTGAGTGTATCTGCAGTCCCCACATCTGCATAGCACCACCAGGAACAATCACCTTAATGCCCAAGCTCTCCAAGTCCTCCAACAAATATCGATCCTGTGTTAAGAACATAGCTACCGGATACCTGCTCAAAGCATCGGCAACTATATTGGCTTTCCCAGGATGATATTGCAAAGAGATATCAAAATCCTTCATCAGTTCCAACCACCGACGCTGCCTTATGTTCAACTCCTTCTGCGTGAAAACGTACTTCAAGCTTTTGTGGTCTGTGAAGATCTCCACACGCTCTCCGTACAAATAATGTTTCCACAACTTCAGAGCGAAGATGACGGCTGCCAACTCCAAATCATGGGTAGGATAGTTCTTTTCATGAGGACGCAATTGCCTGGATGCATAGGTAATCACTTTTCCATGCTGCTGAAGAACACAACCTAAACCCTTTCCAGATGCATCACTATAAATAGTGAAATCTCCGGACCCTGATGGCAACGTCAAAATAGGAGCAGACGTCAACCTCTTCTTCAACTCTTCAAAAGCAACCTGACAATCCTCCGTCCAAACAAACTCCACATCCTTTCTTGTGAGTCTGATCATCGGCTCGGCAATCCTCAAAAAATCTTGCACAAACTTCCTGTAGTAGCCTGTCAATCCCAAGAAACTCCTGATCTCTGCTACCGAACTCGGAGTCTTCCAAGATTCTACTGCTGAAATCTTCTTCGGATCCACTGAAATACCATCACCATTCATAACATGCCCCAAGAATTCTACCTTGTCCAAGAAAAACTCACATTTGGACAACTTTCCATACAGCTTCTCCTTCCTCAGCACATCCAACACAATCCTCAAATGCTCCTCATGCTCCTCCGGTGTCCTCGAGTATATGAGTATGTCGTCGATGAACACCACCACGAAATTAGATCCCAAAAGATACCCACACAAGAATACTAATAATACAAATAATGCACACTCTAAATAATGTATATACAAACCAAAATAGAATAATATATTATTATTAGTATTATACCTCACAAAAACACCTATATATATATACAATATATAAATCAAAATGCATATATATATATATATATAAACAATTTAATAACTATATACTTATATATACATACATATAAACTTACAAAATTAAAATATTAATAATTACTAAACACAATGCACATATTAATGTACATATTTTACATGGCTAGAAGCACACATAAAAATACATTCATTAATATACAAATAATTATATAATAATTATAAATAATATAATTACACATTTAAACACATAAATATATTTTACAAACCTTTATGTATAAAATATTTTATTAACATAAGTACATATATAATTGCATGCAAGAAAGCTACATACATATATTTATACATCATATTAAAATACATAAAAATATAGATCTATGCTACAATATCATAATAAATACACTAAAATAAATATATAATATCTATATATATTTACTAATTATAAATGAAGAATTTAAATCATAAATAGTTAGATCTATACATAAACACACCAAATTGGAAAGTTTCACACCGTATCCCACTAGATCTAGGATACGCATGTGACACGAGTCCAACACACAACCAATTGTACCCCGAAGGACACAAACAAGTCACAAATAATATTTATGAATAAATCAAAGTGTCAAAAGTAGTTCTATGTGTCCGTGTCAAAATATGACATGTTCAAAGCCCCGTGTCGGAGGGAAAACCTCCAAAATGACACGTATCACCAAATAGTTGGGATACGAACCACATGTACCAAATTATGGACACGACACTAGCCCCAAACACATAAGCTCATGTCCAATTGATCTATAGGATCAATTGATACATACAACAAAATGTAAATTCGGAATTCCAACAAAATTAACACAAAAAGTACCATAACTTTCTCCATGGGTCTCCTATGAACATAAAACAAAGTTCTATGGGTAGTACATACATATGGGTTGATTTTACATGATTAAATCTCAGATTTAGAAGCTATTTTAATGGGAAAAACTGAATTATACCTATTGGGAGATAGATTCCCAATGAAACCTCCAATTGAGATGAACTTGCTTCCAAATTGTAGATCCTTGCTCCTCTTTGTAGATCCTTGCTTCCTCCTTCTAGATCCTTGCTTCTCAACTTTCTAATGGTGAATTGGGAAGAATTTGGGATGAATTTGGGATGAATTTGGTGGGGAATGGGAATGGAAAGAATTTGGGAGTGGAAAATTCTAGATCTAGATTTGGAATGAGAATGAGAGGAGAGAGAAATTTCCCCCCTCTTTTAATAGGCCGGCCTTGCCCCTCTCCCAAGCAATTGTAAAATATCCAATGTACCCCTTGGGGCCTCTCATGAAGAAATAATTAAGGAAGGAAGCTTATAGTCTAATCACTTAATTAATTTAATCCATCTCCTTAACTATGGGCTTTCTAAATGGGCCAAGTCTAACTATTTAATTCATGTTGGTCCATGGGTCCAAACTATACTAGTTGGGTCTACTAAAATAAGTCCAAAATAATTAAATAACATCCAACAACAATTAAATAATACAACAAAAATTATTTACCATGCACAATATTTATTTAAATAGAAAATTACTAAAATACCCTTTTTCCTAAAATATGGTAGTGACAATATTACAGAACGATCTAAAGAGGGTTGAAACTACTCGTAGATTCCTTTACGTTCTAGGCACTTTTTCGGTAAAGTGAGAAGTATAGTCGATAATCTTCTTTTCGATGCAGAAAAAGACGCAAGTGACACTCTAGCTGGTGTAGCTGCTAGTACGGGACGTCTCTGCATCTACTGCATCTCCTTCAAAAGGAGCTCCTGACTCCTCGCTTCCTCTAGAATTGACGCATTGGATATCCTTGACTGCGCACTAGTAAATCTTTTGATATCCGGTGATAATCCATTATGGAATCTCTTAGCTCTCTTCATCTCTGTAGGAATCAATATCTCACCAAAATGACTCAATCTGCTGAACTCTGTGTCGTACTGGTCTACCATCATATTCCCTTTTTTGAGATGAAGGAACTGGTTGTAAAGAATATCTCAAACATTGGTGGAGAAAAATCTCTCATTTAAGAGTTTGTAAAACTCCTCCCAGGTCAGATCGGTGTCAAAATTTCTCTTCTCACCCTTCCACCAATAGTGAGCGATATCCTCAAGTAGAATATCTACTGCTGTCATCCATAGATCCTTGGGTAATTGCGACGCCTTTAACAGCTTTTCAGTGCCAATGAGTCACTCGAGGATTCCAATGGAGTCTCGGTACCTCTAAAGGGCTTCAGATTTATCTGAGTTAACCCCTTGATGTTGCCTTCGTAAGGTCGTAGAACTGGTGCTGCCATAGGGGCCGGTGGTGGCGGAGTAAGCATGTCCATTGAGCCTGCATCATGACCTGTATGAACTCGATCGAGGTAGCATTACCGTCTGGCTGTAAGAAGTGTAGAGGTGGCACATGAGGCATATGTGCGACAAACTAAGGCTAAAACTGGGGTGGCGGTAGTCGCACACTCCCTCCTTGGAGAATTACGGTCTGTTATGCCTGATGCCCCACCGGAGGCGCTGAAGTCTGAGGGTCCTGCTTAACCAATAGCGGTATCTGGCCTCCCTGCGATGATGTCTTGGATGCAGTGGTTTAGTAGGGACATTATCCTAAAAGGCAAAATTACTAATCCTTCCATAGTAGAGTCACCTGTAGTGATGACGAGGGTAGCAACATGTCTACTTCGGAGATTCATCTCGCTGGACACGAAGATAAGGATAATCGTTAGATCAAGTTCAAGGTAGATGCAAATAAAGCAATCAAAAGATAGTTTGAGAAGGAATTTAAGGGAGGTAAATAAATATAAGTGGATTAGATCCTTGACTCTAATCATATTCACAGGCTTGCTCGGCATAATAATGTAACCGAAATAATATATCTCGACCTGCATAGGCCACCACAAAAATATGTCATGTTCCAGTCCAAAAATACGTAGGACTAGGAATACGTAGCTTACCAACCATATGTATATGGCAACTCCAATATATGGAAACCATAACACACAAGTATACTGTAATATGAACAATCAATTCACAATTGGTATATATATTGTCAACATAAGTCACAAGCAACTAAATCTCATCCACAGCACAAGTCAATAAATAAACTAATCAAGTAGATCAAATGATCAAGTTTGAAATATCCAAGAAATAAATAATCCAAATGATAGTCGGATGGAGACAAATCCACTACCAATGACTATAACAAACTAAATAAGAGAGAAGGACGAAACTCCAATATAAAATAAATGCTAAATAAATAAAGTATCAACTAAAACCCCATCTACTAAGAGATAATCATGGATGCTCTGAAGGTAAGACCTAGACAAAAAATAAAGAATCAGGCCCCGGTCCGTATTCCTGTGGAAATTCCTGATCGTCTATATTTGGAAAAAATCTAGTTCCAGGTCAGCAGAGAGACGTAGTAAGATACAATAAAAATATGCCAATAATGTACTGACAGTAAACTTCTAACAAGGGTCATCTAACCGTCTATGTGAAATGCACTTTTGAGAATAACTTTCCAACGCATGGGCTGTCTAGCTAAAAATGGGATCTAAAAATGGGATCAACGTAGTTCCCTCGGGGAACCAGAAGCCAACAAAGCATAATGTCTTACGATCGTCAGAGGCTGCATGATAATATAGGGTCGTCACACCACGCATCTCCGGCGGAGCGTACGAGCAAATAAAGAAAATGTTCAAAGTAGCCCATACACCTACAAATTGTTCTTCCCGACCAATGTTCTATATATGTCATATCCATAACACGCAAACACCTCTAGTAACTTCTAAGTCTTCTAGAACATTATATTTCTATTAGCATTTGTTCCTTATCCGTTGCACGACTTATACGTTGTCACGCCCCAGTCCCAAATACGTAGGGCTAGGAACGCGTAAGCATGCCAGCCGCATGGATATGGCAACTCCAATATATGGAAACCATACCCATACGTACACTGTAATATGAATATAAACTCACATGTGGTATATATAATGTCACAAGTCACAGATATGCTAATCTCATCCACACAACAAGTCATAGAAAAGAAATACTAAGCTAAAATAAGGAGTCTGAAATATCCAGAAAATAATAGTCGGGTGGAGACAAATCCACTACCAATGACTATAACCAAAACTAAAATGAGAGAGGAGTATAAAGTCTCCAATATAAAGTAATATGAAGACAGAAGTGTATCAGCTAAAAGAATCCATCGCTCGATAATCAACGATACTCAGAAGGTAAGACCTCCTCGACAGAAAGGAATGCGTCAGGTCCAGGCCCGTACTCCTGCAAATACTCAAGAGCAGATACACCTGGCAGAGGACCAGGTCCTCAGAGGGACGTAACAAGATACAGAAAATACGAGCCAACTTGAACACAGTAAACATGCATATAATTTGAAAATAAATAAGTACGCTGTACCAGACAATCTAAATGAATGCAAATGAGGACAACTTTTCGACGTATGGGCAAGGGTAGGCTACTCGATCTACCTCACAACTCACACACACGTCAATGGACATCAGAAATCGACATACCGCAGGGGTAGCGACCAGCGAGACTCCAGAAATCGACATACCGCGGGGGTAGCGACCAGCGCGACACACGCCCGTAGTGCGAGCTATATACTACGGTTTACCAGAGTAGTTAAAAGCCCATACGCCTAATGATTGTCCTCTATGATACTAGGTGCCATGTGTGTGTCAACATATCTAATACATAGTAATGAATGAAGAAAAATTACACATGCAAGAACTATACAGAAATGAAATAAATAAACAGAAATATAAATAGCATGCAAAGTACTATAAACAATTTGCAAGATATCTTGCCTGGTAAGAAAGTTGCAAGGTGTACTGTCCAGAAGTCAAACGCATAGGACCAAAAGCTATGGCCGCAGAACAATGTCTCCGGATGCTGAAATAAACATCACCAACGTTCTAGAATGAGCAAAATAGCTAAAAAGCACTTCTCTTTCGTCCAATTTGGACACAGAGGCAAAACGGTAATTTCGGGTAAAAGTGGAGTCCACATGTGGCCCACTTTGCACCGAAAAGCGTGCCAAGGGTAACAGTCTCTAAATGGGACAAACTATAGGTCAAACAACTCTAAATGTCAATACGAACCCAACGGTATATCCAAATGTGGATTCCGATGGGCCGAACTTAATTTTGTCCAAAAAGTTAACTGTGGGGCCCACCAATTGGCGATCTGGTCAACTGTCTCAGAAATGCATAAAAATTGGGTCACAGGACCAGCGCGTTACCACGAGTCTAGTGGTGCAAGTTTCGTCACAATCTGACAAGCGTGCACAAAATACGAGCGAGTTCTACAAAAGTTGCGACACGGGGTGTGTCCGCGGATACGGCCTGATTTCGGCGCGCACATGCGTCCGAATCAGTCCTCACGAATTTTTACGTGTCCGGTTATGCTTCGTGTACCGTTCGGTACACTTGGTACACGGCGGGACGGTCCCGTTTGGCGGGGCGCGCTCCATTTTCCCACTTTTGGAAATCTGGAAAAAGTGGGTGCGCAAAATTTTGTGACGAATATAATTATGTCCACAGCAACTAATAGCATAGGGTTATTTAACAGAAAATAAACTAGGTTAAGAATTCTACAGGTATCAATAAGAATCACCGAATTCGGATCTCTGTGGTGGGAGATACGAACTCGGCAATATGGGTGGTCATTCTGGAATTCTGCGATTCCAGAATTGGGTCTGTCCGTCCACTTTGGACGCTGTTTTACACCTAAAGGCACACGTTTTCCGAGGTTGGCTATAAAACAAATATTGGAGAGGGTTAAGGGGTGATCATACCTATGAAGACAGAACAGCGTTTGGATGAGCGAGTCGACGGAAAATCACTCCGGAGCGAAGGTGCTTCGAGTGGGATTCTGCAAGACGCGAGGTCGGAGTCGACGGGATGGTTGGATGGCTTGGCGGGGCTTCTCAAGCTGCGGTGACGGCTCTAGATGGGAAGAGGAGGTCTGGAAATTTAGGTTAGGATTTGGAATAGAAATATATATATATATATATATATATATATATATATATATATATATATATATATATATATAGGAAACGAGAGGGGGAAGTAGCGGTTTGGATTTGGAGCGGCCGAAGGGGTCGGTCCCTGTGTTAGCAAATGTTGCTATAGGCTAAAGTTTGCTGAATGGTTAATAGGGGCGGCTCCCTGGCTGCACGTAGGCTGAAGGGAAAATTGGAAATTCCTAAGGAATGCAAGTATAGTAGTAGTTATTATGATTACTATTATTATTATAATATTATTAGTTACTTATTTAATAATTTATTTTTCCTTTCTTTCTTTAAATATATATATATATATATATATATATATATATATATATATATATATATATATATATATATATATATATATATATATATATATATATTCACACATAAGAAAATTTATAGATTGGGGTATTGCACAACATTAGGCTAGCAACTGCTCCAGGGGTCTCCTACATGAAATAAATTCCGAAAAATTCCTGATGGTCCCATAAGTCCTCTAAGTGCCCGAACACCTAAAATAAAAATTATTAAAAATCTATTTCTCCTATTTAGCACATAATTACCATAATTAAATTATTAAATAATAAAAAAATAATAAATACGGTTTTTTTTTTTTTAATAGGGGTTTTACATTCTACCCAACTTACAAAAATTTTGTCCTCGAAATTGACACTAACCCATATTCATAATGATAACTATAACTATTACACTACATTGGTATCTAGTAGGACTCCTAAAACTCATGGTCTGTCATTCTAACACTTCCTCATCTATTGTCCATACACTATTCTATCATCCTCTAACTTGTCTACACTACCCAACTTACAAGAATTCTACTAGTGGTCACCTTCTTTGAAGCTATTGTCTAGATTGTAAGGCAATTATATTTATTGGGTCGAGAATCTTGGGATACCTGTCTGGAATCTCATAACTATGACTTTTCCCATAACCGTCAAGTATCATAGTCTAATACTGCCTCGCCACCTGGCCAGTATGGCTGCAAGTAATTCGACTACTTCTACCATAATCGTCTGGCGGCAACTGTCGCTACCTTGCCAGCGATTTGTCATAGTCATCAGTTCGTAACAAGTGCCTTCAACTCTTTCCTAGGCATAGTCTAAGTTTTTAGGGAGACACTTAAGGTCTTGACTAACTATTAGGGCTATGATCTAGCTCAAGTGATCTAACAATTTCTACTATGCTACATGGTGCTACTTAAGGGTTAAACTAATAAAGAATACATATATTGCTATAGTGCATATACATATATTAGGAACTCATCCTTAGCTATCAAGCATCACTTAACACATTTATATTTAACTAATAAAATAGGGGTGAAGTTGATATCAAACAATTCATAATGGCACGAAAGATATGACTATGATAGGAAGAGTTACGCACGAGATAAGGAATGAATATAAAAGGAGGAGATGAGTCACCCAAGAGGGCGAGATAAAATAGGGGAGAATACTACTACTGCTACTCACATCATCCATTAGCATCGCATGTATGCCATCTGGGTAGAATAGAAATATATCCTTATAACTGCTAGACTAACATATATATAATTCTACATCTATTTGTGCATCTAAGATCTTGTGTCACAATGGGGTTATGAGTATGCAAAGACATTTATAACTAAAAGGTCGTACCTGTATCTACGGCTTCCTGTGTCTGTTCTCCCATACTTGTCATAATGAGTGCTTGGCCTTGGCCTTGGCCTTGGTTGTTCAACTGGGGTCTAGTCCCCTCCATTTGTGCAGACTGTAGAAGCAGTGGTGGGTCCCTTTGGTCTTCTATACTTGAGGGTGTATGCGGTGTTCCTGATTCTACTGCCATAGACCTCTGGTTCTGCTGAGGGCATCTTCGGGTTTGATGGTGACTTGATCCACATATCATGCACAGCCCCAATCGACGGTGATAGTCTCTATGAATATGACCTACCTTACCACAAAAGTGACAAGTACGGGGGTCCTTGGTTGGATATGGAACAGCACTATCTGATTGCTGGCGTGTCAAAGGGTGTCGAATGGGTCCTCCTTGTTGTGTCCTTACTGGTCCTTGGTGACTTCTCTGTTGAATTACGTTTCCCTTGCTGATGGCCTCCTGGATCCTGGCCTCTGTCAATAACTCGGCATAAGAGATCCGGGACAGTGAGCTAGTATAGTGTTGGAGCTCCTGAGTCAGCCCACGGTGAAACCTCTTAGCCTTCTCCAAGTCATTAGGTATTAGGACTGTGCCATACTTACTGAGACGGCTAAATTCTGCGTCATACTCATCCACCGTCTTGTCCCCTTGCTCTAGATGGAGGAACTGATCGTACAATGCGTCCCTTACAGTATCCGGGAAGTACTTCCTCTCAAAGCATTCCAAGAATTGTTTCCAAGTCTGACGCGTACCCAACTGGCGCTCCATTGATTCCCACCAGTGATGCGCGTTGCCTTCTAACTGAGTCCTCGCGCCTATCATCCATAGGTCAGTAGGTAGTTGTGATGCCTCTAACAACTTCTTGGTATTGGCAATCCAGTTTGTGGTCTCCTCTGGACTCTCATTGCCATTATATGGCTTAGGGCCCATCTGCACAAAGTCCTTGACTGAACCGACCGAGCTTGTGGTACTGAAGCTAGTGCCTGGGTTGGCACAGGGGCTAGTGCAGCCATTCTCTCAAGTGCTGCCAGAAATTCTAGCCTTTGTTCTGCTGTTTGCTGCCTCTGCTCGGCTGCCTGCTGCCTTTGTTCCTGTATTATCATCTGGAAGAATTGGAACAGCTGTGTCCGGCCATCCTGCGGTGCTAGTGGAGCTGGAAATGTCCCATTAGGTATCGTGGAAGGTGTTGATGGAATTTGATTGTTAGTCAATCCATCCGGTCCGGGAAGAAGAGGTGTCGTTGAGGTCACTCCTAGTGGTTGGTCGTCGTCCCCTGGAGACGTGTTGTCCCCGGTGGCGGCATGCCCGTTATGCAAATTCATCTCTCTGCAAGAGATGGACGAAGGATTAAGAAGAGTACATGAATCAAGCAGGATGCAAGAACTTAAGTAGGACATGTTGGAAGGAAGGTAAGTTATAGTCAAGTGTGGATGAGATCTAAAAGTCTAATCCTAGGTGCAGGCCCGCTCGGTACAGTTACGTAACCGAAACGGCTAACTCGACCTGCATGGGCCACCACAAAAATATGTCACGCCCCAGTCCCAAATACGTAGGACTAGGAACGCGTAAGCATGTCAGCTGCATGGATATGGCAACTCCAATATATGGAAACCATACCCATACGTATGCTGTAATATGAATATAAACTCACATGTGGTATATATAATGTCATAAGTCACAGATATGCTAATCTCATCCACAAAACAAGTCATAGAAAAGAAATACTAAGCTAGAATAAGGAGTCTGAAATATCCAGAAAATAATAGTCGGGTGGAGACAAATCCACTACCAATGACTATAACCAAAACTAAAATGAGAGAGGAGTATAAAGTCTCCAATATAAAGTAATATGAAGACAGAAGTGTATCAGCTAAAAGAATCCATCGCTCGATAATCAACGATACTCAGAAGGTAAGACCTCATCGACAGAAAGGAATGCGTCAGGTCCAGGCCCGTACTCCTGCAAATACTCAAGAGCAGATACACCTGGCAGAGGACCAGGTCCTCAGAGGGACGTAATAAGATACAGAAAATACGAGCCAACTTGAACACAGTAAACATGCATATAATTTGAAAATAAATAAGTACGCTGTACCAGACAATCTAAATGAATGCAAATGAGGACAACTTTTCGACGTATGGGCAAGGGTAGGCTACTCGATCTACCTCACAACTCACACACACGTCAATGGACATCAGAAATCGACATACCGCGGGGGTAGCGACCAGCGAGACTCCAGAAATCGACATACCGCGGGGGTAGCGACCAGCGCGACACAAGCCCGTAGTGCGAGCTATATACTACGGTTTACCAGAGTGATTAAAAGCCCATACGCCTAATGATTGTCCTCTATGATACTAGGTGCCATGTGTGTGTCAACATATCTAATACATAGTAATGACTGAAGAAAAAATACACATGCAAGAACTATACAGAAATGAAATAAATGAACAGAAATATAAATAGCATGCAAAGTACTGTAAACAATTTGGCAAGGTATCTTGCCTGGTAAGAAAGCTGCAAGGTGTACTGTCCAGAAGTCAAACGCACAGGACCAAAAGCTATGGCCGCAGAACAATGTCTCCGGATGCTGAAATAAACATCACCAACGTTCTAGAATGAGCAAAATAGCTAAAAAGCACTTTCCTTTCGTCCAATTTGAACACAGAGGCAAAACGGTAATTTTGGATAAAAGTGGGGTCCACATGTGGCCCACTTTGCACCAAAAAGCGTGCCAAGGGTAATAGTCTCTAAATGGGACAAACTATAGGTCAAATAACTCTAAATGTTAATACGAACCCAACGGTATGTCCAAATGTGGATTCCGATGAGCCGAACTCAATTTTGTCCAAAAAGTCAACTGTGGGGCCCGCCAATTGGCGATCTGGTCAACTGTCTCAGAAATGCGTGAAAATTGGGTCACAGGACCAGCGCGTTACCACGAGTCCAGTGGCACAAGTTTCGTCGCAATCTGACAAGCGTGCATAAAATACGCGCGAGTTCTACAAAAGTTGTGACACGGGGTGTGTCCGCGGATACGGCCTGATTTTGGCGCGCACACGCGTCCGAATCAGTCTCCACGAATTTTCACGTGTCCGGTTATGCTGCGTGTACCGTTCGGTACACTTAGTACACGGCGGAGCGGTCCCGTTTGGCGGGGCGCGCTCCGTTTTCCCACTTTTGGAAATCTGGAAAAAGTGGGTGCGCGCAATTTTGTGACGAATATAATTCTGTCCACAGCAACTAATAGCATAGGATTATTTAACAGAAAATAAACTAGGTTAAGAATTCTACAGGTATCAAAAAGAATCACCGAATTCGGATCTCTGTGGTGGGAGATACGAACTCGGCAATGTGGGTGGTCATTCTGGAATTCTGCGATTCCAGAATTGGGTCCGTTCGTCCACTTTGGACGCTGTTTTACACCTAGGGGCACACGTTTTCCGAGGTTGGCTATAAAACAAATATTGGAGAGGGTTAAGGGGTGATCATACCTATGAAGACGGAACAGCGTTTGGATGAGCGAGTCGACGGGAAATCACTCCGGAGCGAAGGTGCTTCGAGTGAGATTCTGCAGGGCGCGAGGTCGGAGTCGACGGGATGGTTGGATGGCTTGGCGGGGCTTCTCAAGCTGCGGTGACGGCTCTAGATGGGAAGAGGAGGTCTGAAAATTTAGGTTAGGGTTTGGAATATAAATATATATATATATATATATATATATATATATATATATATATATATATATATTAATATAGGAAACGAGAGGGGGAAGGAGCGGTTTGGATTTGGAGCGGCCGAAGGGGTCGGTCCCTGTGTTAGCAAATGTTGCTATAGGCTAAAGTTTGCTGAATGGTTAATAGGGGCGGCTCCCTGGCTGCACGTAGGCTGAAGGGAAAAGTGGAAATTCCTAAGGAATGCAAGTATAGTAGTAGTTATTATGATTACTATTATTATTATAATATTATTAGTTACTTATTTAACAATTTCTTTTTCCTTTCTTTCTTTAAATATATATATATACATATATATATTTGTATATTTATATATATATATATATATATATATATATATATATATATATATATATATATTCACACATAAGAAAATTTATAGATTGGGGTATTGCACAACATTAGGCTAGCAACTGCTCCAGGGGTCTCCTACATGGAATAAATTCCGAAAAATTCCTGATGGTCCCATAAGTCCTCTAAGTGCCCGAACACCTAAAATAAAAATTATTAAAAATCTATTTCTCCTATTTAGCACATAATTACCATAATTAAATTATTAAATAATAAAAAAATAATAAATACGGTTTTTTTTTTAAATAGGGGTTTTACATACGTAAAGGTGGTCAGCCTATTACGCAAGTCCGTATCCTACATGAGACTCACACTCTTGGAACACATGTGCCATCGCCAAAGATATATAAGAATACCTCTTAATCATGGGGTAGTCTTATAATACTAGGTCAAACATCATAAAATCATAAAAGAAATGGAGACAACGCAACTGTTGTTGCACCCAAGTCATTCTTGGACACACAGTTTTATATAGCAAAAATAATAGAAAAAAATCAACATGAATAAATATGGAGTAAAGGAATGTAAATAATAGTACGATGGCAAGGTATACTTGCCTGACAAGCAATCAATGTAGTGTAGACGTCAAGACGACAAGCACAAGAAAGCGAAAAGTAAGGACACTTAATGAACGTCTCCGGATACTGAAATAAACATCACCAACATCTCCTGAATTAATGAAATCATCAAAAAATACTACCTTTTCGTCCGATTTGAACATAGGGGATAAAATGGTCATTTTGGGTCAAAGCGGGGTCCACAAGTGGCCCACATTATACCGAAAAATATACAAAGGCTAAAGGTATCTAAATAGGTCAAATTATAGGTTAAATTAATTCTAAACGATGATACGAACTCAACGATATGTCCAATTTTGGATTCTGGTGAGTCGATCACAAAATCTCTTTTCAAGTCGAATCGTGGTGTCCGAAAAAAAGGTGATTCATCAACTGACTCGGAATTGGAAAAAACCAGGGTCACAGGACCAACGAGATACCACAGATCTGATGGAGCAAGTTTTGTTACGATCCGATGAGCGTACACAAACTACTAGAATATTTTACAAAACGCCGATACGAGAAACTTTCGACTGATACGGGTTGATTTCGGTCTGCACACACGTCCAAATCAACTTTTGCGAAATACCACATGTCCGGATAAACTTTACGCGTCTTTCGGTGGTACGTGATGAAGTGGTCCGGTTTGACGGGGCACACTCCGTATCACAAATTTTTAGTTTTTAAAAACATAATTTTTAGTAAACTTTGGACAGGTTTATTTAACGTATACATCGAGTTAATTAAAACTAAAAGAAAGATTTCTCTATCCTATATGTTGTCAATAAACGCCTTCAGTTAGATTCTCAAAATTGCACGTGGTTTGGAAGAAAACTGGTTGCAAATTGGGATAGATGGACAGTTTATGTCGTGTCAAAAAACATAATTTTTTTGAGTTTTGGACTCGTTTTTTCTACTAGATTTCTACGGATTAATTGCTGCAAGTTACATAATCATAAAATATGTTAAGTAGACTTTACGTAGAATCAAACAATTCAAGTTTTCATCGTATGTGCAAGAAAATACGAGCAGACGAAGTGGGGTACCTGGGGGTCTCCTGTCCGCGGGCGCCAGTTCTTTTGGGCGTTCGGCCGACGGCAACAGGCGGCCAGGGGCGGCAGTGGGTGGTCGGGGTCGGTACTGAGTGGTCGGGGTCGGCACTAGGGCTTGAAGTTAGGGTTAGTGTTAGAGTTTTGTTGTGTGTATAGCACACGCGCGCGCGCGCGCGCGCACACACACACACACATATATATATATATATATATATATATATATATATATACACACACACACGGTCGCGTGTCTGGCCAGGGTGTGCGCGGGTATGGGGGTAGCTTAGGGCTAGTTTAGTTAGGATTAGTCAAGGAATTTATTAGTATTACTATTTATTATTTATATTATCTATTATAGCTAGAAAAATTATAGAAAATTGTAGGAGTGTCCAAAAATTCTAAGAAAAATATCGTCGGATTTCTCTTGATCTATATTATATATTTATGATTTTATTATTATATATTAATTAGTATTTATATATTTATATTTTTGAGGGGGTTTACACTTTGGTTTGGGGGAACGATTTTCGCGTTGTGTTCCCAACACGTGGTATCAGAGCATTGATTTTGTTCTGCTGATACCAACATAAATGTGCTCGTGTCTAATGAAGTTCATCTCATGGTCAAATTTAAAAACCGATGTTTTATGATTTCTCAATGTACTTTAACGGAAATTCCCATCAGAATTTGGTATTTCTTAGAGAGTTGTGAGATCTAGATGGTTGATCTTAACCTGATTAGCTATTTATTTTCAGTTTTATTCTTCAAAACCTGCACATTGGCACCTATGACGAATAAATGAATTAAGGGTTATAGCAAACAAATGTTTGCTTGTGAAAAAACGTGAAGCCTTCTGCTATGGAGTTTTACATTTTGAGACCAACATGTAATATTTTCATGAAAGAACTCTGGTGGCCGCCCTCTAATGACCACTCCGGCCGACCAATGACATATTCTTCGTCATCTTTGTTGCCTCCTAAAGATCAACGGCCTCTACATCATGAAGGGAAAACCTCTCCCAATCACACATGTGCAGCGAGAACTTTGAAATAATCAAAGACCGAAAATATCCCACAAAAAATATTAACTAATAGAACCTATTATCCTAGAGAATACTTGCAGCATACGTGCTGATTTCATCATCAGAATAAAACCAATCTCCATTTCCATTTTCCAAAGAACTAATCCCTTACAAATCCCAAGAAGAATAAGAAATGCGATGAGAACGTACCAAAGCCACAAGTGATCAAGTGATCTCCGTCACACTTTGAATCTCACCAAAGACATATTAATTCTCTAGTTCGATGTTGGAACTAACTTGTTCATGGAACAAACCTTTAAATGGAGTTATTTTATTACATACTTTGTTGGAATATTCTATCCCAAGTCATTTTTATTTCATCTCTCTCTTGACTTGGGTTTCCTTTGTATGCAAAGAACTCTCAGGAGTGCGACAAGCATCATCTATACTTTTGAGAAGTTCGGGGAAGTCAATGAGTCGATTGAGCTCAGTTTTTTTATCAAGAATAGGAAGTGCAGCACAGAACAACACTAGTATACTAGTCATGCGAAACTAATATATCAGGTTTTCTAGCACCTTAGGATGCACGATATTGTTCGCATATGGTATACTGGTGGACAAGAAAGATATATCGGTTCTATGCAAGTTATATATACGGGTTAGAACGGATTTGATCTAGTTTTGACAATTAGGATCACATCAATTTTGGGGATATTTTAGGGATGCTTAATAGGGTTTCTGAACCATTTTATTCGATAATATCAATTGACAAAATGGTGTGCAACTTTCAAGAAGATGAAGAATGGGATTCAGGAGAGTTAACTGTTGATTCGAAGGAGATTGTTCAATGAGATTCACATCAAATCATTTTTGTGTTCTTGTGCTCGAGTAACTTTTTATTACTCTATTGTAATATTTTTCTCTTATTGATTAGTTGTTGATTCGTTCTCAAATTAGAGAGTTTGGTTATCGTAAAACATCGATCGAATACTCATACAAGTCGACTGTATAACTATGAATATCCAACTAAGTCATATGCAATCGAGGACAATGTTCGACGCTTGGTCTAACAAAAAATGGTATACTTAATCTTAGATCATTTATGAGATTGTCGGATAACCGAACCTCACAACTGTAGCTCATCATGAAAGTTCCTACAATATAACCTCACAACCATAGCTCATCGCAAGACTTTCGGCTAACAGAACCCATAACCTTAGCTCATTGTAAGACTCTAGCGAACAGAAACGCAAAATCGTAGATCATCACAAAAATGCTAGTTAATGGAAATTCATAATCGTAGTTCATCATAGACTATCGACTAACAAAAACTCAACCGTGCTCACCCCGAGACCGACACCTAACAAAAAGTTTATCATGCAACACTACCCATGTGTCTAGAAACTGTCATCTCCATCCAATAAAACAATATGAGCCCTATACATTACAAGAAAAATGATCATTTACGGCGTGCGAAACACGCCGTAAAAAATCTTTCACGAAGTACATTTTGGTGTCGTAAAAGGCCATGCCGTAAATGACCGTATTTTTTACAACTCGCATTCGAATGTTGTAAATGACTATTTTTACAATGCACATCAGAACGTTGTAAATGACTCTTTTTCACAACGCGCATATGAACGCTGTAAATGGCTCTCTTTTTATAACATACATTCGAAAGCCATAAATGATCACCTATCGCACGTTGTAAAGGTAGAATAATGCATCCCGTAAAAAGAAATTTCATAAATGACCCTTTTTTTACAACGTACATTCGAATGTTGTAAATGGCCCTCTTTTTACAACGCTGATTCTAAAGTCGTAAATGATCGCCTACCGCGCACTGTAAATGACCTTTGATGAATGTTGATAAAAACTATTCCCACCAAATTATAAGTATCATTAGCAGCATGGACAAAATACCATAATTGAGTTTATTGTTATTATTAACATCTATAAAGTGGGATAAAATAATCCAACATTATTTGTACAAACAACGATTTTATATTAAAAAATTAGAAGAATGACCAACACGATATTCAATATATACCATAAAAGAGTCTATTGTCATTCCTAGGTAGCACATAATAACATAACAACATTGATTAATTCGGAAATCTTTACAAAATTGGTGCTTCCCAAATTCAAACTTCTTTTGTCGCAAGTAAACCGCCCGAAGGCCATACTAGGAATTATAGTGCCTCTCATCCACTTCAAGTGCACTTTGGTAACTTTAATACATTCTCAAAATCCTCCAAAACAACATACCTGTAAATGGAAAGACAGAAAAAATCTAAGCACATTGTCTACTTGCAGTAATCGCTGAGGAAAACTAAACTAAAGAACAATAATATTATTAAAAATAATCAAGTATTCTGGGTATGTAAACAAATACAAGGCAAGAAAGATACTGGGTGAAAGAAACTTACATTAGCACTTCATGGGCTACCAAAGGATCTCAAGATCGAGAGGAGAGCATTTTTCTAATAAGATGTGGAAGACTGCAAAAAACATCTGGGTATCCATAAGAATCCGGACCCAACAATTTCACAACGTGAATTAGAAACGCCTGAAATAAATACTTGAATAAGATAACAATAACATCATGGAAAAGAATACATACTTTAGAGGGCTATATAGCAAGAACGTGCTGAGATGCTAATTAATATAGTCAGATTAGAGCTCATATGAAAAGGTAATTTCATATCAGAATATGAAATAACTATGACCTTAAGAAACCTCACAAGAAGCATTTCTTATGGACCACTAGCAAAGAAACATCATTTCATATGATTCATGTCAATGGTCTAAAGTGCGCTTCCACGAGTGAATACTATAGCATGATTTTCAGGTTTTCAGGTTTTCCTTTACCGATCTTTGGGTTTCTAGGTAATTTAATATAATATTTTTTCTGGTAAAAAAAATTTAAGCATGCTTCTGAAGAGGGTTGAAGATCTTTGGCAGATATTGCGTCTAAAATCTCTCCTAAATTCTCTTTTATGAACTTCGATTCCAAAGAATTTTTATTTCTAGATTCTTGATTTTGGTTGTACCAGGAATATGACAACTAAGATGATGCATAACAAAGAATTAACAAATACATGCCCCCATTCCATGGTTAGTAAAGCTAGCAGATTCTGGCCATATTCCTTTAATAAACATTGATATTGTCAATTTACAATTTACAATTACAATTACACATATCAGAAAATCATTTTCTTCACAAAAAAAAACTTACCAGTCCAGTCACCCAATTGACTGCTCAAAAGGAGCCCATTGGAATATCGAGTATTCAGTTGGTATATTAGAGATATTAGAGTAGACCCCAAAATGAGCCCATTGGGGTGTACGACAGAGCCATGGCGAGGAGGAGCAGGGGTTCTACTAGGGAGAAACTCCAGAAAGAGGAGTCGTGCATATCCTTACCAAATCCTATGGTATATTAGAGATATTAGAGTGGAATGGAGGTGAAATATCCTTAGCCCTTAGCAGTTGAAATGTGAGACTGGATCCCATGTCCATAGCACAGCAACTGAAATGCAGCAAAGAAAATGCAAGTGTGGATAACTAATTAACTAGGGGGGATTACCTTATGTTCCATTCGTCATCCATGTAAAGTGGACAGTCTTCAGTCACGGATGCTTCAGCTTCCATCTCAGCCTTAGCTAAAGCAATTTAGACATAAATTAAGCAAGAAGATAAAACAAAACTTGGTTATCATCACTAACACATAATAGAGCAAAAAGTGGCCACAATCGAAAGAATTTTCTTGTTGTGGCAACTATCAAAGCACATAAAGAAGTGATAAATGCAATACATTGACATATACATTTAGCATGAAGATTGAACAAAAGTTGGGTATCACCATTAACAGCTAACCCCACAACTAGGTGGCTTCTGAAAACGAGTGACAACAAAAAATTACTCATAGACCTAGGCATTCATTACTCAAAACAAAATCTAAAATTTATAAAATACAATCAGATCTTTAGACCTTACAATCAATACAAAATTGAGGAAGCAGTTCCGTCTTTACCTGGGAACTGCCTGAACAATGTAATATCATAAATTCAATGATATGCGTACATGGGCATGGTATAAAGACCAAATACCTTCATTGGGTCACCTACGATCCATCCCTAAGTATACCCCTTCTAGGACCAGAACACATCATGATGATATGGGGATATGTAAAATGATAGTCATGAAAGTTGGAAAGAAGATGCAAAGATCTATCTATCTGGCAAGCTACATGCTACAAGAACGAAGCAAAATAATTTCAATAATACTGGATAACACATCAAGCATGTGCCCACCTAAAGCCAAAAGAAACAGTTCATATCTAAAAGATTTCACAGTTTATAGACCCATAAAAGATCGAGTGAACAATATAAAAGTCTCAATCTAAAATGTTAAAACACATTGTACTCATGAAATCCATTTGGAATTGAGATGGGCAGTTATAGTTAAGTATTAGCAATTTTAACCTTTCAATTTGCATACGGACAGGTTAATGCTGCTAACCTGAAACTTATCACACTGGAGTCAGATTAAATCCATGATCCTACACATTTTATAGCAAAACCCTCGCTCGTTTAGTATTGTGGTTGTGAATGATCATTGGTCAAAAAGCTTGAAAAAATTACTATAGTTTAGACTTTATCCATAAAATGAAAACCAAATCCTAAATTTGGACACAATTTAGGACATAATGTTTGCTAGTACTTCATGACATTGATATTTGTTAGAGTTATTTTATTTTGTTATTTATCTTATGAGGGTATATAATAGTAATTGTGAGTGTATTGCATATCAATATAAATAGACATGAGATGCAACCTAGGATTTTATGTCCTTGCAATCTCCTTTCTCATATTCTCTCTTCTCCTACTTTTCTCCTTTTCTCCTCTCTCCATCTCCAAATTCACTTGGTATCAGAGTATCTTTTGAAAGTACAGTACATCTCATCCACGACAGGGCCGATCGAACTCGGCCGTGAGTTCGACAGGGGTTTGGGGGCGGTAGCCCCCTGATTGCAGGGTTCGAGGCAGTAGTCCCAAAAATTTTGGACTATTTTTCGTCTACTTTTCATGAAAAATCGTTCATCGTTCGTTGTTCGTTGTTCGTTATCGTTCGTGGTTCGTTTATGAGATCTAGGATTTCTATAGATCTCCGTTGGTTGTTCGTCGTCGGTTGTGGTTCGTTGTGAGATCTAGAGTTTCAAAGATCTCATCTTTCTGTTGCATCTGCAAGTATGGTGGGAACCGAATCTTCTGGCGAGGTTAATAGTGGTGGTGATGGTGGTAACGGAGGTGGTTCTCTTTTTACTGTTAATCATAATGATGAATTGGAAAAATCAATTACAATGGTGAAACTCAATGGTGCGAACTATCTTGTATGGTCCAAGTCTATCAAAGTGACGGAAAAACCCCCACCTGAAACGTCCGCTGAGTATGAAGATTGGATGAATGCAGATGCATACGTTATGTCGTCGTTGTGGCATGGTATGAAGCCGCACATCACTGCTAATGTTCAATGGTGTGAATCCACCAAACAGATTTGGGCATCTCTGGAAGAATCATATTCGCAGAAGCGGAACGTTGCCCGTATCTATGAGTTGTACGAGTTATTTTTTAATACAAAGCAAAATGAGAGGCCTATGAATGAATATCTGGCTTCAAAGAAGGCTTTATGGGAGGAACTGCTATAATATTATCATGTTACTACTGATTTGAAGAAAGCTCAGCGACAGAAGGAAGCGTTTCATGTTTCACTAATTCTAGCCGGCTTGGATCCTGCCCTCGAACCGTATAAAACTCAGATCCTTGTAGGAGAGCAGTTACCTACGGTGGCAGATACTTTCTTCCGTCTCAATCGTTCTTTTCTAGGACAAAGTTCTGTGGTGCCGAGTACTAACTCTTCTGCCCTAGTTTCTAGAGCTACTGGTCGTGGCGGTAGACGTGGTGGTGGACGTGGCGGTAGAGATGGTGGTCGAAGTTTTGGTCGAGAAGGAGGCCGTGGTGGCAGAGACAATAGTCGTGGTGGTGCCCGTGGTAGTGGCCGTGGTGGTAGTGGTGGCCGTGGTCAACCACTGAAGTATAACTATTGTGGAATGCTTGGTCATATCGAAGACTATTGTTGGAATAAGTAGGACAAAGCAGAATATGCATATCAAGTGCATGATAAAAATATACAGTCCTAGGTTACCACTTCTGCTCCCAGAGATGATACTTCTAGTTTCATTCAGACTTCAACGTCTGATACCTCATCTCTATTTGAACAGATCCTCCAGAAGTTGAACGCGCTTGCTAGTACCACCTCCCAACATACTGCAACCATGGCATATATAGGTAATCCTGCTTTTGTGGAAACCCAGTCATCATCTGCCTCTTGGGTCATCGACTCGGGAGCAAGTTCTCACATGTCTAGTATAATCTCTCTCTTTCATAATCGTAGTCCCATGAAACATAATATTATCTTGGCAGATGGGTTTACTCGTCCTGTGCTTGAAAAATATGTCATTCACTCTACTCAATCATTGTCATTATTTGATTCATTATATGTGCTGAATATTTTATTTAATTTGTTATCTGTGAGCCAGTTAACCAAATTTTTTCAATGTTCTGTGATATTTTCTTCCAATTCGTGTGTTTTTAGGACCTCAGGACGAAGAAGATGATTGATTCGGGACATAAAAATGATGGATTGTATTACTTGGATCTACCTGGAAAGACTTTCACTTATGTTTCTACTTCTCCGTTGCAGTGGCATTATCGTTTGGGACATCCGTCTTTGGCTAAGTTGCGTCAAGTTGTTCCTAGTTTGAGTCATGTTTCTAATCTTGAATGTGAGGCTTGTCAGTTAGACAAGCATCACTGTAGTTCCTTTCCTCGTCGTAGTGAGAGTCGTTAGTTAGAGTCTTTTGATCTTGTTCATTTTGATATTTGTGGTCCGTCTAGAGTCAAAAGTCCGAAAGAATTTCAGTATTTTGTTATTTTTATTGATGATTATTCCAGAATGACTTGGTATTATTTAATGAAAGAAAGATCTGAGTTTTCAAATGTGTTATCTGTCTTTTATAATGAAGTCTATGTTCAGTTTGATAAACGCATCAAAATTCTGTGTTCTGATAATGCTTTGGAGTATACTCAATCTTCTGTGAACAGTTTTTGTGTTGATCGTGATATAATTCATCAAACCAGTTGTGTCCATACCTCTCAACAAAATGGTATAACCGAACGCAAACATCGACACATTTTAGATGTGACTCGAACTCTAATATTCAATATGCATGTCCCTAAATAGTATTGGACGGATGTCGTTCTTATTGAATGTTATCTAATTAATCGCATGCTATCATCTGTATTAAATAATAAAATTCTATTTTTCATGTTACATACAGATGTCGTTCATTTTTTCTTACCTCCTCGAGTGTTTGGGTGTGTCTCTTTTGTTCATAACTTGGAACCTAACCGAGATAAGTTAGCTCTAGATCTCTGAAGTGTATCTTTCTTGGTTATCCTCGTACTCAAAAATGTTATCATTGTTATAGTCCACAATCACGCAAGTATTATGTTAGTGCAAATGTTGTATTCTTTGAGTCTACCCCTTTCCTTTCTTCAAGAGTCCGTTGTATTCCTTTTACATCAGATTTGATATCTTCCATACCACTTCCGGTCATTTATGAATTATTTTCTGTTTCTATTTTTTCTTTACAAGTTTATCAGAGATCCAAGGATAAGCCAGTGGTTCTACAGAATTCAGCCCTCAACCAATCAACTTTCGTGCCTGAGGTTTCTGCTCCCACCACCACAGATCCAGTTGATCTTCCCATTGCTCTCAGAAAAAGAAAATGCATTTGTACCACAAAGAATAAGCATCCAATTTCTAATTATGTTTTATTACACCGTGCTTCATCAAAGAAGTGATTAGTAGAACCCAAATGTCTTTTGCAAGAAAATTTAGCATCCTCAGCCAAAATGATATAGATAATATCAAAGTACTACAAAAATAAACATGATACCTAAAGGAAACCAAATCAATTTGAACAATTTGGACACATATAAGCAAACATGTCTGCTTACCTGAAAATGGAGGATAGTTGATTTAACTGATCATGTATTGCACCAAAACTCATAATATGCTCCCCCTTTTCTAGTGGATTTGCATTCCTAGGTAGAAGAAATGATAATTTAAAAAGTAAAGGAACCCTTCTTGGATGCCTGAGACCGAAAAAAAAAAGGGACATGGTATGAAGTCTATTCATTAAAAATAGGACATTGAATGCAACAACACATCACATGGAGAACCTGGGAAAAGTTGACAAATCACAAATTCGACAAATGTTGGGGAGGGGTATGTGCTTATTGACATATAACATCATTACTAAATGTCAAATGATGTTACAAGTAAATATATGTATAAGAGTTGCTCATAGAAACATTGACGAAAAAAACAGTAACTGCTCTATACTACCCTGTCAGTTCAAATCTGGACTATGTCAAAGGAGAGTAGGTGTCTAGCATATCGAAGATACAGAGGGACCTCCTTG
Organism: Iris macrosiphon; assembly: GCA_036927795.1. Classification (NCBI taxonomy): domain Eukaryota; kingdom Viridiplantae; phylum Streptophyta; class Magnoliopsida; order Asparagales; family Iridaceae; genus Iris; species Iris macrosiphon. The sequence goes on from JAYESA010000017.1 coordinate 18,909,688, forward strand.
TTTGAAGCAGCAACACTTGTGCTTAAAACTTAATAGGAAAAGAATAACGAAAAATCAACAAAGGGCTAGCTTAATCAGAAAAAGTGGAGTATAAAGACTGGCCTAGTAACTAACTATGCATCAAAGTTTCCAACTACTTAGATGGTGTTCTTTTTACTTTTACTTGGAAGTTTATTTCTTTTATTCAGTGCTGAACAATATCCTTTCTCCAACTTTCTTTCAGGATTTATCCAAACAGGTATAACCTCCAAATATTATCACAAGTGCTGACATTAAAAATTGAATGAATGACATTTATATGATGATGCTTAGATGAAATGTAGGCACGGATTCATTGACACGGACAAGACATGGACTGGTAGGAAAGAGTATACCTAAATGAGTGTCATAAGATAAGAGACAATCAATACTTTTATATATTCATAAAAGTATTTCAACAATATAGATAATAAATACTGAGCTTTCATAATTACTATATTATGTTGTATCTATGATGAACATCAAGTTCCAATATATTTGCTAGGCAATAAATAGATAGGCATTAGATGTCAAGCTCACATCTTCACCCTTCCACATAAAAACCTAATATACACATCCTATTTTATTTTACAGTTCTCCTATAAAATGATTACCAACTAATCTCAGATACGCAACCACTTCAAAAGTCTGCTTAATCTGCCACCGGACTGATCTTATTAAATGTCGGATTATTTGGACGATCAAACACCGATTATCAGAATTTTAGAACACTAGAAGATTTATCTAGCCCTCTCACCTTGCTTTCAATAACATAGGTAAAGACACTATGAAATCTGCTGCTTGCTCTGTTTATATTTGTGGCAGCCACCATCCTATTTGTTGATCCCTGCAGAATATCCTCATGCGTTGAGTTTATCACAAGTTTAATAAGGAGCATCAAAGGAAACTAGACTGAAAAGGTGAGAAAGGAGACACTACAAGAAGGATCCCCACAAAACATGTTGATGCTAAATCATAATATTGCAGTTATAATCAGGAGCACCAAATGCAAGTAAAGGGAAAATGAGAGAAAGGAGAATAGTGCATATGTTAAACCAGCTTAACGCATCTAACTGTACCATGTCAGTTTGAGGTTTTGCGGCTAATACAATGAGATTGTTGATAAACCCTGGACACTAGAAGCTAAAACTACTTAATTTGCTAACACCAAGGTAGTGTTTAGTTGGTATCACTAAGAAATGATTTATAAGCAAAAGTTGTAAGATGTGAAGCAAAACAACAAATTATGTACTGAATAAGATGTTGCATACATCTCGTGCACTCGAAACTTCAAATTCTGTAAGATTCTCCACATGCACACCTTTCTTTGCATCTTCTCTTAGCTACAAGGAACAACTGATGTTTCACAATTAAGTAAAGCTCCCACAAAAATATCAACTAATACGAGCAGAGTTCAAACCACTCTGGATGTTTGGTACAAGGAAAAAAATTAAACAATAATTTGCAGATGATGGGTCCAACAAATCTAAAATTTGTTCATTGTAGATTTCTAAAAATGAGCATTGCACATAAATTACAGCTTCTCATCTCTTCGAGACTCTTTCTCCTGTAAGACAAAGTAACATTATTGGAATCCAGAATAATGTCTTGCACAAATATTGGCAAAAAGGAAGACAAAAATCATAAGACAAACTCATCTTTTTGTATTCTTGAGAACATCTACTCAAAACACCCGAAGAGTGGATCCACAGTTAACGTAGTGTTTACTTTTTGCCATGAACAAAAAGTTAAACCAGCTTTTGTATACAAACTAGAAAGAAAAGAAAAGTACAATAAATCCTATACAATAATCTAAAGTACAATGGCAGCACTAGCACGAATGACTTCCCCTCTTTCTATGTTCGTATGTCCCCAACAGAGTCGCCATTTTGTTTGCCATGAACAAGAAGTAGAGCAAACTTTTGGCATTTTGTTTGCCATAAACAAAAAGTTGAACAAACTTTTATATACAAAAGTTCGTTCAACTTTTTGTTCATGACAAATAAAATGACAACTCTGCTGTGGACATACGAACATAGAGAGGGAAAATTCATTTGTGCCAGTGCTGCCAGTTCCTTCTTGCTAAGTTCTCAAGCGCTCGTCTATTCTTGCATTTCTTTATGTCGAGTAGTCCAAGGAGTAAAGTGATCGACCGTAAATCAAATATCTACAACTATACTTCTACAGAATTATTGTACTTTAGATTCTTCTATAGGATTTATTATACTTCCCTTTTCTTTCTAGTTTGTATACAAAAGTTCGTTCATTTTTTTGTTCATGACAAACAAAATGACGACTCTGCTGGGGACACACGGACATAGAGAGAGGGGGAAGTCATTCGTGTCAGTGCTGCCATTGCCTTCTTACTAGGTTCTTAAGCGCTCATGTGTTCTTGCATTTCTTCTTTGTGTCGAGTCGTCCAAGGAGTAAAGTGATCGACCGCAGTTTAGATCTCTACAACTCTTATACATATATATACTTTAGATTCTTGTATTGGATTTATTGTACTTTCCTTTTCTTTCTAGTTTTTACACAGGAGTTCTTTCAACTTTTTGTTCATTGCAAACATTTACGAGTTCCTCCTCCAATATCCCTAACATCGTATGGGTCTTACTGCTACCGGTCTAGGAAAACAAATTAACGGTTGAGTTATAAATACATGGCTAATCTGTTTGCATATTTCCTATTCAAACATGATTATTAAACCCATACTATGTAGGCCAACTAAAAAGCATAATTTCTATCTTTCATGTAAACTTTAGGTTATGAACATAGTGCTTGATTGTCACGTCCCGCGTCCGCGATATCAAATACGAGTTGTGAGCACTTTTGTTAACAGAGGTAGTCAGCTGTTCTAAACCTCAGTAGTCTTCAAATACATCACAATTATTTATTTTCTCATCACAACACTAAAATACGCAAAATACCCAAGCACAATCATATATCACCACAGTCCACTATGTCGTTTTAGTACATCATACATCTCCACTCTTTCTGGAGACAAATCCGATAAATAGTAAGGCAACATCTCAAGCTATCATCATAGGTACAGTCATCCACACTCAAATATCAATACAACTAAATGATACTCTACAACTAAAATTATCAAGTCTCGGAGGAAATCTTGGTCCTCTGTAGCCCCCATGCTAGGATAGAAGGGAAGTCACCTGCAACGTATCTAGTCAGAAAATGAGCAAGGTATCACCCTACGAATGAACACAATACTAAGTAAAGCTGTAAAGCAATGCAACAAAAAATGAAATGACTAACATGTTATGCTGGACAATGGTACAATGACTGAAACAATGAAAAATCACAATCATGCAATATTGTTTGAAATATCAGTCTAATATGTGACCGGCTGGTAAGTACAATAGCACAATAAAATGGTACGGCTTAACCACACATGCACGATGTGTGATTAAGCTCGGTAAAATGTTACACTAAAGGGATTGGCCACATAAAGACTAAATATATTTTTGCCCCGGCAATGTAATCAATGTACAATCAAGATACAATCAATGTACAATACTAGCGTCGAGCAAGTATCCAATATAAAATCAATGCAATACAAAGGTACAAAGTAAAGGAACAATCGTAGTGCACTTGCCTTTTTTCCAATGGTGATGTCGCACTAAATCCACCTAGAAGACAATATATAGGCATTAGATTCCTTAATCCAACATAGGTTAAACTTAAACTCCTAGTTTAATTGAAAACTTTCTATAATTTTTTACCTTAATTTTCTAACTTAATCAATATTGATTCATAACTAACTAACCTCCTCTAACTACTTTTGGTTTATATAATTTCTTGAATAACCCCATAAACCAACTAATAAATTCTAAATTCAATTGATTAATACTTATTGAACTACATTATTTTACATTCTGGTCCTGACCCATAGATACATTCTGTGTTAATTTACAGTGGGCCGAATTTAATACTGATTTTTAATCAATGGCCGACTCTCTCTGACAACCTGCTTATAAAATTCAGTTAATCACTGAATTGATCATAGACGATTACTATACAGTTTTCAATCTAAATTGATTTCCCTGACTTCATTTGAATCTAAAAGTGTCAACCTAAATTGAATAGTAAACTCGTTACTGCCCCCAACATTTGCTTGAAATAACCATAGAGTTTCTATAGACTTGACACTGTGTCGTACTGGACACGAACAGACACTTAATAATACAACTGGCCAACCCTACCAAGGCTTGATCAAAAGAAGAAATTATAGAAAAGAGATGATACCTGCACAGTCTGAACATGATACTGTGCTGGACACCGACTCTAGTCTCTAGACAGAATGATACTGCCTTAAATGTAATCCAAATTACCAAGTGTCGCATACGAAAAGTGACAGAATACAGAGCTGTATTAAAACACTCAATTATCGATCGTTCATAACAGCAGAACGAGTTCTAATACACTATGAAAACCAAGGAAGGATACCTGTGCTCAACTGTGCTCTTCAAACAAGGTATTTGAATGGTTCGAATCATTATTTCGAGCGATCAGAACTACCGATACCACTGTGTAACATTTCGTCGAACACTTTATGTGCAGAAACAGAGAAGCACACTCCAGGGAACTTTCTTGATTTTCCTCCGATCAAGAATCAAGAATTGAAGGTCAGAGATCAGAATACAAGAGATCAAAATTGATATTCAAAATCAACACCGAGAAATGAAATCGAAACTAAAGAGGCAAAATCGAAATCAATAGAAGAACTCACTTATGCACCCCTGCTCGGTTCTCAGTTTGATCGACGGACCGCAGCTGATAGTGGAGCTCACTACGGTGATCAATATGGCGCCACCGGAGATCGAAGCCCGGTGCTGCGTGAATCGCCGAAGTCATCGATCAACCGAACAGATGTTCGAATCCGTCGACACAAGATGCAATCAGAAACGAAGATTTGAACGACAGGAAGAAGAATAGATCGAGACGTTCGTCGTCGGGAACTCGAATGAAGGAAACGATCGGAGTTGTTCGACGCCTCCGTAGGTCACTGGCTGGCTGAGCTTCGTTGTCGGCGAGGCGAGGCTCACTCGCGGTGGACCGATAGGCGGTGATCTCGGAGTCGCGGCGGAGGACACGGTGTTGTTGATCGACTGCGATAGAGGGACTGTCTTCGCAGTGGAGAAGTCGCTCTTTGTCGTCGATGCTCACAAGCTCGCCGCCGCTCACCGAAATACGCCGCTCGAGATCGAGAAAACGAGTCGGTGGAGCAAGCTTGCCATCGCCATGGCTATGCTCTCTAAGGAGACGGTTACAAAAACCATAGGATTCTTGAATGAGAGAAATGTTCTCTCTCTCTCTCTCTCGGGAATGGGTTTGGGTTTAAACCCTAAAGAAGGGCCGGTTTGATAATGGGTTTGTTTTGGAATGAAATTAGTTAGATGAAAATATTATGGGACATGGCCCAATTTATAGAGGTTGAATGGAAATATCTAAAAACATGCTTAAATTACCTCAAATCTCTTTGCCTCTAGAAAGTTCCCATTATGGATTTTAATTATTTACCAATACGCCACTCCTTCTTCACAATTGATTATTAATATTTAATCTTAATATGTTTCATTTAATTAAGGTAATTAATATTTATAATTTATTTTTTTTAGATTTTTCGACATAACGTACGGGATCCGACGTAACGTTCGGGACTTTTGTGCACACTACATTGCATTCCTCGATCCACTGACCTTCTGCCACACAGCCGGGATCTTATACCTCTTCTCGGTAACCACATGAGCCACTCGAATTCGGTAATTGATATTTATAATTCAGAATTAGAATTTGAACCCAAAAATTATTTCTGAAAAACAGGGGTTACATTTATCGACTACTTCAAATGGTAGGTTGTGAACATAATTCAAATAAGCATAATTTATATCTTTCATGTAAACTTTTCTAAATGAAGAAACTATTGTTCCAGAAACACATCAGACGATACCTTTTACCTTCCAATATTACAAGAGAAACCCACCTTGCATCTCGTTGGATGCACACTAACCGTACAAAAGAGTCGTCCTATAAAGTGTCATCAACTTTAAACAAATATTTCGTCGAACAGTTCATGTGCATTATAACAATAAGCGAAACTTCCAACTAACCATCGATTTTGGCAATGGCGAGCGCCTCCTGTTAGAATTTTTTGTCTTTTACTTACTGAAAAATTTCATAATACAAAAATAAAATTAAACAATGTTACCGGCCTCTGGGGAAGTCGTGCACGAAGCACTGCCCTAAGAGTTTATTCGGGATCTGTGTGCAGACGCTCCCGAAGCTCCTAGTGGTAAAACCCCCGTACTACCGGTATCTCGTTGCCGCACACGACTTGGAGAGAACGACCACGACTTAGCTCTGCCCAGAGCTTGGAGATGAAGAGGAATGAAACAGAATGTTGACAGAGGTTTTGAGTAGAGAAAATTTCTGATGGATTTTACAAAGAAAATAATCCGATATATATAAAACTCATATGTAACGGTTTTGAATTAATTCTCCTATTAATTCAGCCGTTACACAAAATAAATAATGAACCTGGACACAATAACGGTTCAGAAACATTCGTAACGTTCAGAATTTAATTCCAGCATTTAAAAATAAATAAATGAAAGAATTAAGAGGAGCAAAAAGAATTTTAGGGTCCCAGCCCGAACCCGAAGAGGAAATCGGATCGGCATTCGGCGCCCGCAGATGTGGGCACGTACCCGCACCCGTTACGCGCGCCGAACCGAACCGAACCGAGCCGAGCCGGGCCGGGCGGCGGCGGCGGTGCGCGCGTGTGGCCTAAGGGGTCCCCACACAATAACTTAATATAGCAAAGAAGAGAAAGTAATATATGTACACAAGAGGGCTTTGGTGCATCCGATGTGGGACTAAAGAAAGAAAGAGGAATTGAACTTTTGCAAAAGAACAACCAAAAACCAACAATCCCCCCCCCCCAAAAGGTCAAATTCTGAAACAGAGATAAGAGTGAAGTAAATAGAGAGAGATAGGATCTGGGCAGTAAAATACTATGCATAGATGAGATGGACTACAGCCTTGAATCTCACGTAGTGACTATTGCCTTAATCTGAAGAAGTGCTTGATGGACTATGCCTTGAATCAGACTTCTTGAACCAGATTTAGAAAATAGCACACATAGTACGCTAGAGGTCCTTGGTCTATCGGGTGGCACTTTTAAATGGCCATGCGCACTTTCCACATTCATGAGAGTTGTCTGGGATCGCCCTGTCCCATAGTCGCGGCCTTCACGACCTCTCATATAGGTAAGTCCTTAATGGTTGGTGATATGAATCAACCTAGCATTACAGCTTGGACCTATTAAGAGTTTAAACTCATCCTAACCATATCACACAGGAACACTGTCACCATAGGGATGGGGAGTCATTGTACACATGTACAGCCACTTGGGCTTTATTTTAATGAGACTTTAATCTCGAGTCAGTGTTCCATAAAGTCACCTAAGTTCAGCTTGTTTCTACCCATTGAACCGGCTTCTTGGGATCTCCAGTCAGACTCGGTTGGGTTGCCACTGCTGGTGACTAACTTATGGGCTTAACCCCATCCCCCTCGATGATTCTAGGATCAAAGTCCTAGACAGACCCTTCGTCAAGTGATCTGCAAGGTTCTTTTCTGACTTTATATAGTCAAGAACCACATATTTGCCTAGTAGGCTTTTTATTGACTTGAAGCGCAGCTGCAGGTGCCTGTTCATCTTATCATTCACAGAATCATGCTTTAGTAGTTCAATAATAGATTTATTATCACAATTTATAGAAATTGCAGGAATAGGACTAAGAGAAACAGGTATATGCATAATAAGATTTTTAAGCCATTCAGCTTCTGTGCAAGTTGTACCTAAAGCTATCATTTCAGAGTCCATTGTACTCCTAGCTATGATAGTTTGCTTACAAGAGCTCCAGGAGATCGCAGCTCCTCCTAAAGTAAATACATATCCAGTAGTAGATTTTATATCATGTGAGTCGGTTACCCAGTTTGCATCTGAATAACCTTCTATGATATCAGGGTGCCTAGTAAAATGAAGTTTGTAATCTAGGGTGCCCTTGAGATATCTAAATACCCTATCCAAGGCAGTCCAATATGACTGATTTGGGTTACTGGTATATCTACTTAGTCTCCCAATAGCAAATGCAATGTCAGGTCTTGTCCTGTTTGTTATGTACATAAGGGAGCCTATCATCTATGAATATTTATGTTATTCTAAAGGTGGTCCTTCATTCTTTTTCAGTACAATACTGCTGTCATAAGGAGTAAGGACAGGTTTCTTATCAAATAACTCAAATCTTTTTAGCATTTTTTTAATTGAATGTGCTAAATATAGAGTATAACCCTCTTTGCTTTTGGTCACTTGCATTCCTAAAATTAAGTTGGCTTCTCCTAGGTCTTTCATATCAAACTGGCTAGATAAATAGTTCTTTGTAATATTTATCAATTCCAGTGATGATCCTAGGATAAGAATGTCATCTACATACAAGCATAAAATGATACAACTTTTACATGTACCTTTAGAGTATATGCATTTGTCATACTCATTTGACAAGAAACCATATTCACAAATTACTTTGTCAAATTTGTTGTGCCATTATTTGGGAGCTTGTTTCAAACCATAGAGGGATTTAACTAGTCTGCAAACTTTCTTTTCTTGACCTTTAGCAATGAAACCTTCAGGTTGGTCCATGTAAAGTTCTTCCTCTAGATCTCCATTCAAAAATGTTGTCTTTACATCCATTTGATGGATTAGCATATCATGAATGGATGCTAAGGCCAAGAGAGTTCTAATGGATGTGATTCTAGCTACAGGAGAGTAGGTATCAAAATAATCTAACCCTTTCTTCTAGGTAAAACCCTTAGCAACTAATCTAGCTTTATATTTTTCTATAGTACCATCGGCTCTGAGTTTCTTCTTGAAAATCCACTTACAACCTATTGGTTTACTCACTAAAGGTAGATATGTTAGAAACCAAGTGTTATTCTCCATAATGGAGCTGTATTCACTGTTAATGGCTTCTTTCCAGAAGGGAGCATCAGGAGACGACATTGCTTCTTCATAAGTTGAGGGATCACCCTCTATCAAAAATATGAAGAATCCTTCTCCTAAATTTTTCTCAATCATATTCCTTTTACTCCGTCTTGGTTCTAAGTCTTGTTCAGATTGAGAGCTAGGTATTTGGACATGAGAACTTGTAGAGGGTATGGAGGAAGAGATTGAACTTCTATCCTTAAAAGGAAATATGTTTTCAAAGTAAACTGTATCTCTTGCTTCTATAATGGTATTGTTAGAGATTTCATTTACTTCTGAGTGAGTCACTAGAAATCTATTGGCATAGCTGTCTAAGGCATATCCTATGAAAACAGCATCTACAGTCTTGGGACCAATCTTCCTCTTTTTAGGTTCGGGAATTCTGACTTTAGCAAGGCATCCCCAAACTCTAAGGTAATTAATCCTAGGTGCTCTACCTTTCCACAACTCATAGGGAGTCTTATCTTTTGTCTTACTAGGAATCCTATTAAGAATGTAACAGGCAGTTAAAAGGGCTTCTCCCCACAAGTTATCAGGAGCACCAGAGCTGAGAAGCATGGCATTCACCATATCTAACAGAGTACGGTTCTTGCGTTCAGCAACTCCATTAAACTGAGGTGAATATGGAGCAGTTACCTCATGAATTATTCCATATTTTTCACAGAAGTTAGTCATTTCGTTTGAGGTATATTCTCCACCACGATCAGATCTAAGGATCTTAATCTTTCTTTCTAATTGATTCTCAGCTTCAGATTTGTAGATCTTAAATCTATCTAGAACTTCATCTTTAGTTTTTAGAAGGTAGATGTAACAATACTTTAAATAATCATCTATAAACGTAACAAAGTATTTTCTACCGCCTCTAGTCAAAATCCTATTTGAGTCACATACATCACTATGGATAAGTTCTAGAAGGTCAGAATTCCTTTCTACAGATTTGAAAGGTAATCTAGTGTGTTTGGCTTGAACACAAATCTCACATTTGTGTTTGTCATCTATTAGAGTCTTGGGAATAAGATCTAAGGTCATCATCCTTTTAATAGAACCTAGGTTCACATGACCTAGTCTGCCATGCCAAATATTTGAAGATTCTATATTAGAGACAATGAGAGAACAATCAGAATTTTTATTCATTGTACTTAAAATAAAAAGACCGTCTTTTACAAAACCTTTTCCTATAAAAGAGTCATGCTTAGAAAAAACTACTTTATTAGCCTCCATTACAATTTTGTATCCTGAGGCTACAAGAAGGGATCCACTAACTAGGTTTCTCCTGACAGACGGCACATGAAGAACATCATGAAGAGTTAAGATTTTTCCTGATGTCATTTTCAGGTTAACTTTTCCTCTTCCAATAATTTGTGCCGTTGAGCCATCTCCTAAGGTCACACCTCCTCCACTTGATTCCTGATAGTTTGAAAAACAGGAGCGATCAAACAAAACGTGAACATTAGCTCCAAACCACCAATCATCAAAATGGTAAGAGAGGTTAATAAGGGGTTGAAAGCTTACAGACCTGAAGGAACTCGAAGAACCTTTGTGAAGCATGTTCGCTTCTGGTCTAACTGAGCCCTTTCCTTTGTAGGAGGTCTGGACAGCTTCCTTCTTCCTATGGTAGCAGTGGGTGGCCATATGGTTTGTTTTACTACACACAAAATAAAATTTCTTTTGATCTTGAGTCTGACTGAAGTTTCTAGGTTTATGGTTTTGGTGATGATGGTTGTGGTGGTTAGGCTGAAAGTTTTTCTTCTTCTTGAAGAAATTCTTTTTGGGTTTATAAAAAAAAATTAGACTTGGGTTTTCCTTGGCCTTCTACAAGATAATAGTTTAGGTGGTCTTTGCTAAACAATCTTAAAATCTTTAGTTTTTCAAGTGTTGATCAACTCAGGTTAGCTGTAGGGGCCGGTTCCCAGCTAGCGGTGGTCCGAAGACTCTTAAATACCGTGTCGCTTAGGGTTATTTACACCCGGTTGACAGAAGGACCCTTTCGGCCTGTGCCCGAGTTTGTCTCTACTTTGAAACTTTAGATTTGAAGATTTTATTTGCAATTTCCTTTTTACTAAAATATTTTCTTTTGGTCCTAGATTGCTTTAAAAAAACTAAGTGATTAAAAATTGCAATTGATAAAATTATCAAATGTACTAACAATATTTAAAACACTTTAAGCAAATTTGCAATTTGACAATAGCTAGAAAGAAAAAATAGTTTTCCTTACACAGTAACTATTAGAATATGAAGTGGATATCAATTCTTTACACAGTAACTAAATTGACAAATAGATATGAAGTTTTCCTTACACAGTAACAAAATTGCAATTGATCAAAAATTAAACTATCAATTCTTTAGAATAAATCAATTATAACAAATAGTGAGAAGCAAATTGTATTAGCTATCAATTAGAAGCAAATAGTGAGAGTCTAATAGTGAAAATCAAATTATATTCACTGTCAATTATCTTACACAGTAACTATTAGTAAATCAATTCTAAGAAAAAATCAACAGTAACTATTTAAAAAAAAAAATTTCTCAGAAATCAATTCTGAGCAAATAGTGAGTTTTTTTTTTTCAGTTTGACAGTATAAACAATTTAACAAATAACAGTGACTATTGGTCGTTCTCAACAGTAACTATTGGTCGTTCTCAACAGTAACTATTGGTCGTTCTCAAATGAAACAAATTGTATGTGCTAACAGTATAAACAATTTAACAAATGAAACAAATGTCTCTACTTTGAAACACTTTTTTTTTATTGGTCGTTCCCAACAGTAACTATTAACAAATAACAGTGAATATGTTAGAGTAGTTATTTAATAAATAAACAATTCTTACTGGTCGTTCTGAACAGTAACTATTCTAAGAAATAGATTTAACAGTAAGAGTATTGTAAGAAATAGATCAACAGTAAGTATTTAAATTCTAACAAAAAAAAATAAACTCTTAGATTGTTAGAATTTTTTGTCTTTTACTTACTGAAAAATTTCATAATACAAAAATAAAATTAAACAATATTACCGGCCTCTGGGGAAGTCGTGCATGAAGCACTGCCCTAAGAGTTTATTCGGGATCTGTGTGCAGACGTTCCCGAAGCTCCTAGTGGTAAAACCTCCGCACTACCGGTATCTCGTTGCCGCACACGACTTAGAGAGAACGACCACGACTTAGCTCTGCCCAGAGCTTGGAGATGAAGAGGAATGAAACAGAATGTTGACAGAGGTTTTGAGTAGAGAAAATTTCTGATGGATTTTACAAAGAAAATAATCCGATATATATAAAACTCATATGTAACGGTTTTGAATTAATTCTCCTATTAATTCAGCCGTTACACAAAATAAATAATGAACCTGGACACAATAACGGTTCAGAAACATTCGTAACGTTCAGAATTTAATTTCAGCATTTAAAAATAAATAAATGAAAGAATTAAGAGGAGCAAAAAGAATTTTAGGGTCCCAGCCCGAACCCGAAGAGGAAATCGGATCGGCATTCGGCGCCCGCAGATGTGGGCGCGTACCCGCACCCGTTACGCGCGCCGAACCGGGCCGGGCGGCGGCGGCGGCGCGCGCGTGTGGCCCAAGGGGTTCCCCACACAACAACTTAATAGAGCAAAGAAGAGAAAGTAATATATGTACACAAGAGGGCTTTGGTGCATCCGATGTGGGACTAAAGAAAGAAAGAGGAATTGAACTTTTGCAAAAGAACAACCAAAAACCAACACCTCCCACGAGTCCTCCAGTGACCCTCCGGTGACTACGATACTGTCGACGTCGGCACTCCATACACGAGCGAGCATGATAGGGATGTCAGCCACGTGGCATTGTTGACCATTATAGATCCCCTTGAACATTAGGTCTACACAATTCAATCAATCAAAAGCCTAAAAATCTATTCTTCACCAAAATTGAACAAAGAACCCAAAAAAAAGAGCTCGCGCTCACACGTGTTGTTCCCCACCTCCATGGAGATCACCCCCTCCCCCTCATCCTCCTTCGACATGTACGCCGGCGGAACCTGGAAGAGCGACACTGACAGCTGCTTCCTGACCAGCCCGATGTTGAAGAGTATCACCCCGGGGGAGGGATTGGTGACGAGGATCCCTTTCACGGGGAGCTCCTTTTTCTTCAGCCTGATACCACCTTCAGCCGTAGTTGAGGTTCCCCCTGAGGATGAGGCCGAAATAGGCAAGCCCGTCGTACTTTGGAAAGCACAGGGAGTTTGCCAACAAATCATAAGGGGCCGGTAGGGAGTTTGAAAGATTGAAAGCCCTAAAATCCTATGGAAAATGAAAACGGGAAATGAGAAATGAAAACTTTGAGGAAATGAAAACTTTAAGGTGAAAATTTACTTTAAGAGGGAAACTAAAAAAAATTGTTGTGTTCAACCACAACATACAATAATTCATGTCGTAAATGGCGAGAAGGGAATAGGGTTTGACCACACAATTGAAATTAAAAATTTATGTGGGAATATTGAAAAAGTTATATAGGAAAACTATATATATATATATATATATATATATATATATATATATATATATATATATATATATATATAACGTGCCATAAAGTGCTCCGTAAATGAGTCTCCAATCACAACACACAAAAATATATGTCTTAAATGAGTATTCAACCACAACGCACAAAAATGTATGTCGTAAATGAGTGTTCAACCACAACGGGCAAAAATTCATGTGTAGAAGCATAAAAAATCTCTACCATACATCAACAGTAATCAAAGCCATGTGCCACAGTGATCAAGCCCTATGCGCCATAATGGTCCAGTGTCATGCGCCGACCGTTTCATATCTAGTATTCCTATGTGCCAGCAGTGTCATCTGCCACTAAGTAACTAGTGTCCGCATGCACCAGCAATGCCATACGCCACTACTCCCTCAAGCATCCCCATGCGCCAAGCGGAAGGACACTTCACAAATGCGTCATTGCAGTTCCTGTTGTTACCTCCTCCATGCTTCTGTTCAAAGTATTCTGGACTTAAAAAACTTATCAGAGTTTGAAAACTTTGAAAGAATCTTGTAGAAGTGTCACGACCCGCACCCAAAAATTCGGGCACGAGTGCGTGGGTACGTCCAGCCTACACCGCAGAGTCGGCGGTAGTACGCTGTCTAGGTCATATCCACAGTTAACTAATCTAGCTCATTCACAAAATAATGAAATAGGCAAGACAATAACAGGAAAGAATACTGAGATTTCAAATGAAATAAATGTGACAACAGATCAAATGTTTAATACAGAATCCAGAATAAAATCGGGGACAAACCCGATTACTAAGATAAAGAGCAAAAACTAAGATAACTACTGCTAACTACTCAGCAGGAGTAGCTTCCTGTGCGGGAACTAGCTCTGCATCTGTATCACCTGCTGTCTCATAGGGGCCATAATAGGTGGGGGCAAGGTTCTTATCATCGCCTAAACAACAGATCCAGTCAGGAAAGGAGCAAAGTACACAGTGCACAACAGGATTAAACTAAATATTCATGACAATAAAAAAAGAACTGACAGGTATCATGTTGAGAATATGTATAAATAAATAGTAACCATAACTAAGAGTTAATTGCTGTAAGATAGGGACATGAGTAAAACAGGAACAAGGTGACAGGAAAATGAATTACAACCAGGCAATAGGAACTGTAACAAGACAAGAAACTATGTGTGTGAACTTGTGTATTTAGAATACCTAGTTGGCATGTAGGGGTCTATAAGGTTAAACCGGCCGTCATAGATGGCTATTAATCATGAATAATCGAGATCCGGCTGATGGACAGTCGTGTACCAACAGCTATTAAACATGGCAAGGGTCAGGGTAAACTACATGCCTTTCAGTATTCTCCCACCCGACATGAAAAGCAAGACATGAAATACAGTATCCAAGACATGAAATCCAGAATTCTAACACTATGTGTAATCATCAAGGGTACTAGTAGAGCAGGGAATTAATTATCATAATATAAAGAATAAACTTGAAGTGCCGGTACTTGCCTGTTGTTTGGATCTGATTAATTTTGGCTCTCGGGAAATTTCCAGAGATGAGTCCAAAAGCTGAAATAGACATTACCATCATGCTCAGAAGATGTCAAATAGCTAGAAATGCCTGTCCTTGGGTCCAATTTGGAGACAAGGGCAAAAACGGCAGTTTCGGGTCAAAACGGGGTCCTACCGGTGGGCCCACTTTGCACCGAAAAACGTGTTCGGGTCAAAGGTCTCCAAATTCACCAAACATAGTGTCAACAGGTCAGGAACACGGATACGAACCCAACGGAACTTCCAGATTTGGATTCCGATGAGCCGAACACAAAATCGTCCGTCGAGCGGGGCCTGTGGGGCCCACGACACGCGATTTCGTCAACGTTCTCAGAATCGAACCAAACTTGACCCACAGGACCAGCGTATCGCTACGAGTCCGATGGCGCAAGTTTTGTCTCGATCTGATGAGTGTGCACAAAGTTAGGGTGAATTGCAGAAAAGGCGGATACAGGGCGATGTCCGCGGATACGCGTTGATTCCGGTGTGCACGCACACCCGAATCAGCTTCCACGAAAACTTACACGTCCGTATCGACGATGCGCACGTATCTGTGAAGACCGCACGCGACCAAGTCGTCTCGTTTGGTGGGGCGTACTCAGTTCCGGGGTGAAACAGGGTTTGGTTTTTCCTGTTTTTGGATCGCGGTGTACGATCACCACAGGACGCGATGCCCCAAACAGTTTGTCCGGACACCGAGAGGGTCATACAGGCTTCACAACGCAATTTGCAGAATTGGAATCGGAGCTACGAGGTGAAAGTTATGAGTACCTGAACAGGGCTCAAAACCGGGCTTCACCGTGTCCGACACGACACGAGGACACTGTGTCCTGTGTCCTGTGTCGTGTCCGGTTTGGGGAAAAAATAGGGTTTTAGGGTTTGCTGAGTTCGGCGGGTGGCCGGCCGGAGGCGCGCCGGAGGGGGCTGGACGGCTCGCCGGGGCGAGGCGGAGGCGCTGGCGGGTGGGGCGGCGCCGGAGTCCGGTAGGAGGTGGGCGAAGGCTGCTCGCTGTGCTGGAGGAGGCTGTTGCAGGCGGCGTCGGGTCCTCTGGCCGGAGCAGCGGAGGAGGAAGGAGAGGGAGGTCTGGGGCGAAGGCGGCCGGCGGCGAGGCGGTTCTGACGAGGGGGGCGGTGAGCGGCGGAGGGGAAGCTACGGTGACGGTCGGAGGGGGAGATCTGGCCGGAGGGGAGACTGGCGGTGGAGGCGAGGCCCAGGGGGGGTTTAAATAGGGCAGCGGCGGCCGGGCTAGGCGGAGGTCGTGGGGTGGTCGAGGCGAGCGAGGCGGGCGGAGCGCCGGCGGTTGCGGCGGAAGACGCGGCCCAAGGTGACTGGGGGAGGCGGGTGAGGGGAGCCGGGTCTGGTCGGGCTAGCGGGTCTGGCCGACCCGCCCGACCCGCTAGGCCAGGAGCTGGGCTGGGTTAGGCTGGGTCGGGCCGGCCCAATGGGCCAGGGCCGAAAATAAGAAAATAATAATAATAATAATAATAATAATAATAATAATTAATAATAATAATAATAATAATAATAATAATTAATTAATAATAAATAAATAGTTTTTAGGTAATTAAAAATAGGTCCGGGGTCCAATAAATTCCAGAAAAATTACCCTAAGTCCAGTTTTCCATTTTACACCCAAAAATATTATTTCCATAATATTTTAATATTATTTCCATAATATTTTAATATTATTTATTAATAATTAAAAATTATTTAATAATTAAAACCTTGATTTTAATTACAGAAAATTCCCAGAAAATTCCAGAAAATTGCGAAAAATCCCAATTTAAAATTTTTGTAAAATCTGAAGGTTTATAAGAAGCATGAAAAATCCAGATCCATGCGTCCAACAAACATGCACCACAAGTTTGACTCAGAAGGAATTAAGCCAAAGAGGAAGCCGCATAGCAGAATTAATGCGGCCTGGACAGCCACGAAGTCAAAGGGGCCGTATGAGATTCCATAACAAGACAACCAATGCCTGACACACCACTCATCACCCAGAGCACTTCGAGAATCATGAGAGAGGCGACAGTTCATAAAAAGATGAAAAGTCACATTAGTGCATTAATGACTTCGTCAAATATGATATGCCACGTGTTCCCTCATATGTGACTACGGCTCTATGCGGCCTCATAATCATGCGGCCAAAGTGTCCATTCGACCAAGGCCAGACGAGAGTTTGCAAGAGGCCACAATGCTATGTGGCCAAAGTGTCCATAAGACTAAGGCCAAAGGAGAGCACATATGCGGCCAAGATGTTATGTGGCTTTCAGCTTGCTGTCCGTTGCAACCGAAAAGATCTTCACACAGTTAGTTCTGATTAGGTGTCCAGCTGACTGAGTCACACATACGAGGGAGTTAAAATTAATCCCGAGATCTTATCAAACAGCATATCTTAACCGAGGCCGCGTGGCAGCCGGCCCATAGTATGCGGCTAAAGTTGCAACCATATTCTATTGTAGGAGACCCCTGCAGCTACCAAACAGAAGCATATGCGGCATCTATAGCCCATCATCATGATGGCTATAAATAGGTAAAACTTGGACTTTCCAAAGGGCTAGCTTTTCTGCTTCAGAGACCATACCCCCACAGGCGAGCTACGTACATGCACACAAGCTCACGAGAGAGAAAAGAGAAAGGAGCATCATCATTCCCTTATCGGACCATCAAAGGAGTAAATAAGTCATTCAGTACTCAATCTCCATCGTCATATTTTCTAAGTAAAAAATATTGTACTTAGATTTTTTGTCTAGGATTTCTTTATACTTTTTTGTTTGTTGTTGTATAAAAGTTTCCCAAACTTACTTTAATGGCGAACAAGGTAGCGACTCTTCTGGCGATTTTCTTCTCCTCTAATAAGAAGGTCATGAAGCAGTCTAATGCGTCGAAGTTGGGCTCGACCAAGAGGATGCTGGTTGTACACTTCGACCAGCAAGCCTTTGAGAAAATGCTCTCTGAGGGCGGTGCTTCACCGAGACTGGCAAAGCCTAGGAAGACCTACATGACATGGGTTGCAAAGGCCGCTGTGCCTAACCCAACTACGGAGTATGCGCTCTCTGTCTCTCTCCCTGGCACAGGAAACACACATTATGCGTCCACACGAGCTGACCCCTTTCATGCGACAGCCTCTTCTAACAAGGAAAGTGCTCAGCACTTGAGCTTTGGCAGAAAAAAATACTACGATGCCCGAAGTTTGAGTGCTACGACATGTTCCATGTGGCCACATCAATGGCTACATGCGGCTGGGACAGCAACATAAGTTTTGCCTTTGACCGAATCTCACGCATCGCTGACTCCATGCGCCATGCTGAGAAAGACGAAGATGTAAACTTGGACTCTTCATACTACTCACTGTTGCGTGCTAAGACGATGAAGTCTAGGATAATGCGAGCTCTCTAAGCTCAAGAAATTGCTCATTCAATCGACCGTCAGCAGGCGCTGCTAACTGTAATACATGCCCCTAACGGAAAGTTATACAAAACTGACCCATGTGTCCAGCCTACAATGGAAATTGGATAGGGCCAGTCTAAAGAGTCTTCCATTAGCAACCTGAGAAAAGTTTTTGTACGAACCTGTCATGCCCTGCACTCGGAATAAGGGCACGAGTGCGTGGGTACGTCCAACCTATGCCGCAACATCGGCGGTAGAACGTTGTCTAGGTTAATGTAGCTATCTACCAATCTCACACAAATATATGATATCATAACCTGTCAATGTATCTAAATTCTAAATGGAGGATAATAAATATATATAATTATCAACTCTCAATATACTCAATCACAATAACTATAAGGAAGATAAATGGCATGATGAAGATGTAAAAAACTACAAGAAGCAATAATATATAACTCAACAAAACAGAGTCTAAGAGTCTAGCTATCTCAACACAAAGTAAGTCTCAACAATATAACTCATAGTCTCAAAGTTAGGAATAACCCAATACACAAATAAGCTAAGTGCTAACTAGGCAACTGCGGGTAGTGTCTCCTCTATAGGAAGTGGCTCCTCCAGAAGCTCCTGGATATACCTATCATCTAGTCCAGGTCCATAATAAATGGGACAAAAGTCCACAAGATCCTCTAAAAAATATTATCCAGTCAGGAAAGAAGCAAGCACATAAACTAACAGCAGTTCCAATTATATTGATAAAGACTATAAAATAGTGAGCAATGAATATACATGATGGAAAAAATACGGAAATATAAGAAAACTGGAGAAACATATAATCATATCACATGAAAGTAACTAGCAATGAGCAAGCAGGTAAATATGGATACTAGCAAGTATGAATTGGAATAGAGAAATAGAAATACTAGCTAAGTGCCTTAAAATATTAGTTTGTTATGTGATCGGCTTGGGATCTTGATCAGGCTTGTTATATATGATTAGCTATGATATATGTATGGTCAGGCTAACGATCTGCTTAGCTATGATACGAGCAAGCAAGAGAGTCAGGCTAATCATATATAATAGGCTATGAGGCATGTAATATGGTCAGGCTACACCCTACGTAAAATGTGGGGTGAGCTATAATGCATGTACGATGGGGTATGATCACATAATTTGTTAATATTTCTCCGTCCCGCAAGCTAGATGGATCCAAGCATGACTCCTCATGACAGGTATCAATAATACTATCCCGTGAAACCAGTGTGTTAGGAGTCAAGTATAATACTATAAAACTAGAATCGTAGTAATCATCAAAATAACACTGTTAGAGAATGTACTCGTCTGTGGTCCTGAGAAAAGTGTGAGGATCGATGTCCAAAATAGACTCACAAGGGCCTATACATAAGATGTAAGTGTCAATGAGTAATATGAAATGATGTACATGGTTAACTAGCTAAGGATGAGGGTTCTAGGCCACTTCTAGGTCCACACTAAGATATACTAGTCAACCTTAGTCTTATTCTAACTAATTTAGTAGTCATACTAGTATACTAGCTTATGCTAGTTAGTATCTTAATTATTAATGGTATAACCTATTACTACTACATGTTATCTAAGTTAATTCTTTCTAAGTCATACTACCCAGCAGGGCAGAGACTGATTTAATGATAGTTAAGAGACTATATCCAAGTATGATTTCTCTTTTAGTAGAATGGTAGGATTGTCTGTTATAGGATATATACTATTTTAGACTGTGATTGATGGGGTTTGACCATAGTAAGATTTGTATGAATATGATATGACTGTCCTAAGAGAGAGGGGTGAGAGTTTTAATTTCGAGGACAAAATTCTTCTAAGGGGGGTAGATTTGTCACTACCACATTTTCTAGGAAAGGGTATTTTTGTCTTTTGGTAATTAATTAAATATTGTGCATGCTGAATATTTATTTATTATATTATTTATTTATTGTTAGTATGTTAGATTTATTTTTGAACTTGTGTTAGTGGACCTAACTAGTTTAGTTTAGACTCATGGACCAACATTTAATTCTAGATAGAATTGAGCCAAATAATTAAAGCCCAATCATTAGGAGGATGATTAATTATGTTAAACCCATTAGACTAGAAGCTTCCCTCCTTAATTAATTTCTTTATAAGAGGCCCCAAGGGGTATTTTAAATTTTATATAGTAGCTTGAGGGAGGAGGCAAGTGAGGCCTATATAAAGGGGATAAAAATTTTCTCTCTCCTCATTTTTTATTCTAAATCTAGATCTAGAATTCCTCTCAACCAAATTCTATCAAATTCCTACCAAATTTCCACCCAATTCCTTCCTAAATTACCATTGGAGACTAGTAGAGCAAGGATCTACAAGGAGAAAGCATGGATCTACAAAGAGGAGTAAGGATCTACAAGTTGAAGACTCATTTTACTAATTTTAGAGGTTTTATTGGGAATCCATCTCCCAATAGGTACAATTCAGTTTTTTTCCCTTAATTTAAGTTCTAAATCTGATATTTAACCAAAAGAAATCAACCCATATGAATAGGCTACCCATAGGATTTGATTTTGTGTTCATAGGAGGCCTATTGAGAAAGTTATGGTACTTTTTATGTCAATTTTGGAGGAATTCTGAGATTGACACTTGTTGTGTGTGTCAATTGGTCCTATAGATCAATTTGGCATGTGCTTGTATGTTTGGGGCTAGTGTCGTGTCCACAATTGGGTACGTGTAGGTCGTATCCCAACAATTTGGTGATACGTGTTGATTTTGGAGTTTTTTCTCCGACACAGGACTTTGTGCATGTCATATTTTGACACGAACACGTAGATTTGTGTTTGACTCCTCGTATTGTTCATAAATAATATATTAGACTTTCTCGTATCCTTCGGGGTACGTTTGGATGTGTGGTGGACTCGTGTCGCAAGCGTATCATAGATCTAGTATGATACGGGTACGATACACTCCATGTGTTGTGTATTTTATTTTTAGATCTAATTCCATTGTTCTTAGTCTTTATAATATGTAATTATATGTACACTAGTATATACGTACGTGCGTTGCACGTATTTCATATTACTTGAAATATAATAGGCAGGAGCATAAAAGTTGGAAGAAATTAAATGACGGGAATAGAAAAGATTTCTCTTATTTCTTGGGTTCATGTGCCTACTTTGCATGCATTTTTTATTAACTTTTGTTTTATTCTCCAAACTACCTACTTCGCATACATGCATATCTTTATTTTATTAACTATCATTCCCCAAGTTGCCTCATGCATGCATACATACATTTAATACGTATTTAATTACTGTTTTTAATTACTTAGATATCCTTATCAACGTTAATACATATTGAAATGTAATGAAGGGTATTTTTGGAACGAAATTTTTTCCCGGTGAAGCCTAGTTTTGTCATTATATAGTAGATTGAAATGTAATAAAGGATATTTTTGGAACAAAAAATTTTCACGGTGAAGCCTAGTTTTGGCATTATATAGTAGAATAGATATAGTAGATTGAAATGTAATGAAGGGTATTTTTGGAACGAAAAATTTTCACGGTGAAGCCTAGTTTTGGCATTATATAGTAGAATAGATATATAGTAGATTGAAATGTAATAAAGGGTATTTTTGGAACAAAATTTTCACGGTGAAGCCTAGTTTTGGCATTATATAGTAGAATAGATATAGTAGATTGAAATGTAATGAAGGGTATTTTTGGAACAAAAACTTTTCACGGTGAAGCCTAATTTTGGCATTATATAGTAGAATAGATATATATATATATATATATATATTATTATGTATATATATATTTATGTGTTAGTGTGTCATATATCTATTTTGCCTATGTGTGTGTGTATATATATATATATGTAGCTATTCTTCTACATATATAATACCTATTAATTATGGTAGTGTATTTATATATAAGTTATATGTATATGTATATATGTTATATATATACACTTGTATGATTATATATATATATATATATATATATATATATATATATATATATATATATATATATATATATATATATATATATATATATGTACGTGTACGTAAATGTGATTATATATATATATATATATATATATATATATATATATATATATATATATATATATATATATATATATACATGTTACTATAATATGTGTATGTTATACTATATGTATTATTGTGGATATGTATATGTATATATAGAGGAGCATGTATATGTATATAAATATATGTAGCTAGTATATATATGTAAACACCCTGATTTTCATAATAATTTTAAAATAATTTATTCCGAATTTTTGGGTATTTTCTGAAATTTAAAACGAAGGTGATTGTGATTTAAAGAATTTTAAGAGTTGTTAATTGATGTTAAAATATTATGAAAATAATATTTTATGGTGTAAAATGGAAAACCGGACATAGGATATTTTTCTGTGAATTTATTGGACTCCGGAAACGCGTTTAAGGGCCTAAAAACTATTAAATATATAAACCGAACCAAACCCAAACCAAACCAAACCGCTGATTGAACCCAATCCAACCAGCATATTGGGTCGGGTCGGATCCGAGCCAAACCCGACCCGAACCTGAAATCCACATGGGAAACCCTAGCCGCTGGAAATACTGTAGCACAGTATAAATCCTCCCCCTTGGCGTGCGTGCCTAGCCTCGGAAACCCTAGCTGAACCCCGCCGTCATCTTCTCCGTTCAGCCTCCTCTTTCCCTGCCTCGAGACTCAGCCGACCTCATCGCCCCTTTCCTCACTCACCCGCGCAGCACCGACAGCATCCGCCGGCTCCCTCATCTTCGCCGTACCCGAACGACGCCACCGCTCCCCTGTCACCGCCTCCGATCCACGCCGCCGCTCCACCCAAGTCCGCCCAGCCCCTGCACCTTGACCCTGACGCCTTCCTCCTTCTTCCCACAGCCCCGCCGTCGACCCTAAGCCCTCCGCCTCACGACGACTCCGCCATCGACCCAGCGACCCGCCGTCATCGACCCAGCCCCGATTCACCGTCGTCGACCCAGCCCCGCTCCAAACGAGTCCACCCAGCCTCTCGTCCCGACGCCGAGTCTCCAGGCCGCGTGAATCGCTCCGGCCAACTGTGTAGAGCCACCGCCCTAGCCGACCTCGCCGACCCCGAGCCAGACTCCCTCCGGCGAAGCCTCGCCGCTGTCTCGATCAGGACCCTAGCCGGGACTCACGGCAGACACGCGGACACAGAAACTTCCGTCCAGGACACGAAGGAGACACTCGGACATAGGAAAGCATCGTTCACGGAGCCCTGTCCAGGTACCATTTTCTCTCTCCTCATAAACCCATTTTCGATTCCGTCAGTTACAATACGTAGACTGTGTAACCCTCTCGGTGTCCGTGCAACCCGCTCGGTGCATCGCGTCCTGTGGTGATCGCAAACCGCGATCCAAAAACAAGAAAAACAACGCCCTGTTTCACCCCGGAACTGAGTGCGCCCCGCCAAACGGGATGACTTGGTCGCACGCGGTCTTTATCGAAACGTGCGCGACGTTGATACGGACGTGTGGGATTTCGCAGAAGTTGATTTGGATGTGCGTGCACACCGGAATCAATGCGTATCAGCCGACAATATCCCGTATCCGTCCATTCTGGAACACACTGTAACTTTGTATACACACGTCGGATCGAGACGAAACTTATGCCATCGGACTCGTAGCAATATGCTGGTCCTGTGACCCAAGTTTGGTTCGATTCTGAGAACATTGACAAAATCGTGTATCGTGGGCCAGGCTCCACTTGATGGGTGATTTTGTGATCGGCTCATCGGAATTCAATTCTGGAAGTTTCGTTGGGTTCGTATCATCGTTCCTGACTTGTAGACACTAAGTTTAAGGAATTTGGAGACCTTTGACCCTGACACGCTTTTCGGTGCTAAGTGGCCCACATATGGACCCCGCTTTGGCCCGAAAATGTCATTTTTGTCCCTGTGTCCAATTTGGACTCAAGGACAGACATTTCTAGCTATTTGATATCTTCTAAGACTGTTGGTGATGTTTATTATAGCTTTTGGAGTAGTACATACAGGATCCACTGATACAGGGACGATTGTTGATATTCGGACACCAGGCAAGTGTACCTTGCCAAACTCTGCAGTATTGTTACATATTTTTCTTGCTTCATTATATTGCTGGGTATGATTAACCTAGGACCGTGTGACGTACTTAGCGTCCGATTATTAGTCGGGTGCCGACACCGTATGCAGTGTTGTGTATTGTCATCTAAAGATGGATATTCGTGACACTTTATCTTTTCGTACTTGTCTTACCAAGTACACTTTGACCCAGGACACTTGACACTATTCATGAGACAGAATCCTCCCGAGATATTCATGGTGATTCTGTATAGGATACAGGACTTGACAGAGATATTATATTCCTAGACATTTATGACTTGTTACATTAGTTATGATCCCGCTTGCCATGGACATGAGACGTTATGGTCATGATATGCGTGGTTACATTGGGTGGGGAGAGACACACGGGCTACAGGCTGATCATATATATAACCCCTATTATTGTGAGGCACAAGACTCTAAGCCCGAGCTTGGCCCATTACTCATTATTACTGCTGCTACCGGCTCCCCGACACAGAGCTTGTAGTAGTTTCAGCCTGAGTTCTAGTGCTGCTCTCATCTTGCATATCACTTAGCTGATTATTTAGTATTCCCTTATTGTTCCATCTATTGCTGAAGAGGCCCACAGGCTACAGGTTGACTATATTATGCCGGCTACTCAGTCTCCCGCTGAGCTAGACCACCTCATGACATCACTGCTACCGGCTCCCCTACACAGAGCTTGTAGTTGTTTCAACCTGAGTACTATTGATGTTCTCTCTTGTATTTCACACAGATGGTTATATACTTACCCTATTTATTTCATTATTTGCTGCACTATATTTATTTTGGCATGAGCTTTCTTATACCTTGCTATGTCCCCTGAGGACCTGGATCCGGATTATGTCCCCAGGATTTGCAGACGAGATCTATCCCGAGGTATACGGGACCGCACAGGAGCTGATAAGGAGCTGTACCGACATCCGAGGATGAGGTGTTAGCTGAAGACTTTTCCTGAGCATCTATGTTCCATGCACAGTATTTACTTTATTCTGTCATTTACATTTTGGTCTGTTGAACCATTGTATCAGATATTTATCGGGTTGTTCCCCGAAGCACTTTGTTGAGACTAGCTGATGATTTACATTCCTTATTTATTCTGTGGATCATATTTTTATATCTTGTGTAGATGAGATTAGTTGTGCCATGTTATCGTAGACTTGATTTTACAGCTTAAGTATGCCCTGATGGATCCATTAAATTGGGTTTGTCCATCGGTGCGTATTGTTGGCCATTGCCACGTATCCGGTCCCTCGGTATTTTGGGACTGGGGCATGACATGGTTTTTGTGGTGGCCCATGCAAGTCTAGGACTAAATTATTCGGTTTTAACTTAGGGACTGAACCAGCCTGCCCTAAGGATAGGATAAGTTATAGGATCTCATCCATTATTTGAACCATTTTGAACTCTATATCGAACTCGAAATTATTACTTGATTTGCATCCTGTGTTGATTTCTCTGTGCGTTCTTATAGTTTGTCTTTTGGTTGCAGAGTAATGGATCCCAGGAACAGAGATAAGATTCCATTGGATACGCCACATGACGTTGTGGTTACTTATATAGACGGAGTGACACCAGGCAACGGAGGACAAACATCGCAGAGCGATCAAACCGGCCAGCCTAATCCAAGGTTCCGAAGAGATGACATCCCACCTCCACCACAGTTCACTCCATAGATGCCAGTTTTCCCGCCAGGACAAGCCATGGACGGGCAACAAATGTTCCAGATAATGTATGCTATGATGCAAGCCCAGCAGCAGATTCAGCAAGAGGCCCATCGTTAGGAGGCCGAGTATCTGAGAACCAGCCTGGTATCCGCATTGGAGCAGGCAAATCCACCAGCGAGGCGATCAATGACGGAATCTATCACCGATTTCCGTCAGCTCAAACCTCGTACATTCTCTGGTAAAGAGGGGCCAACAGAAGTTCATGAATTGCTCACAAACATTCAGCACCAGTTGGAAGCAGCTGAACTTCCGAGAGAGAAGTGGATGACTGCAGTCAGAATGTAGTTAACTGATAATGCACATCACTGGTGGTTAGCAGAAGAGAGGAGGCTCGGACAGGACCGAGTCACTTGGGAAGAGTTCTCCAGACTCTTCCGGGAGATGTATATTCTAGCAGTAGCACGGTCAGAGCTCAGAGACAAGTTCAACCGCCTTATCCAAGGCAATATGACGGTGGAAGAATACAACGCAGAATTTATTCGCCTAAGTCGCTTTGCCCCAACCTTGATCTTGATAGAGGAAGAGAAAGCTGAGAAGTTCTTTGATGGACTGAAGTTCGAGCTCCAGAGATTGATTGGATCGGTCATACCTACATCATATACCGACGTTCTTGCAGCAGCACGACGCATGGAGCGCGTCACTAGAAGAGAGTCAAACCTGAAGAGGCCTATAATCTCAGCACCATCCCGAACAGCACATGGGAATTCTGTAAAACGGTCTCAGAGGAGTATGCCAGAGAGGACAGCACACAGGGCCATATCTCTTCCTACTTGTCACCACTGCGGCAAGATAGGTCACATTGAGAGAGAATGCAGACGCAAGTTAGGACTATGCCTGGCTCGCGGATCCAACCAGCATCAAACCAGAGACTGCACCGAGCGCAGAGAGGGAGCACCGAGACTAGCTTTACCTATACCACGACCAGCTTATCCAGCAGTAGGAGCACCGCAGACAGGAGTTGGAGGAGTCAGACCACCAGCCCCAGGAGAAAATCAGCAGAGACCACCCCTGGCACCGCAGGCAGCTATATTTCAGCTGGCTCAGCAGCAGCAGAAAGGTCCAGCTCAGGGACGAGGACAGGCATTCACATTAGCTGTTGAGGAGGAAGCTACCGTAGGCGAGGTTATCGCAGATACTATTTTAGTAGCTTCATTACCAGCTGTAGCTTTATTTGATTCTGGAGTATCACATTCATTTATAGCAGCTAGCTTTGTAGCCACCCATAGAGTAGCTACCGCACCCCTTCCGAAGATGAAGAGAATTCTTACGGGAGGCGAAATTATTCTGGTTAGTGACGTCTGTAGATCATATTCTGTAGTTGTCTGTGGAAGAGAAATGCGAGCTCAATTTCTGATATTTTCCTTGCCAGATTATGATGTTGTACTTGGTATGGACTGGTTAAGTCAGTACCATGCGACTCTTGATTGCCGACTTGGGCGGGTTATATTTAGACCGCCGAGACATCCAAAATTTGAGTTTCTTCGAGGAGCAATAGAGCAAGGAGTTCAGCCTACTCTTAGGGTACTGTCTGTAGAAAGGGAGACAGGTTACCCAAGAGTCATATCAGAATTTGTGGATGTATTTCTTGATGATCTTCCAGGTTTACCACCTGATCGGGAAATAGAATTCACAATAGACTTAACTCCAGGAGCAGAACCTATCACTTAGTCAGTATATCGGCTAGCACCTAAGGAGTTAGTGGAGTTGAAGGAACAAGTTGATGATCTTTTGGAGAAGGGTTTCATTCGGCCCAGTGTTTCACCATGGGGAGCACCCATATTATTGTGCCAAAGAAGGATGGAACAGTACGGTTGTGCATTAACTACCGGGCACTAAATGCTGTGACCATCAAGAACATGTATCCCTTACCACGCATTGATGATCTATTCGATCAATTGAGTGGTGCTAGGGTATTCTCAAAGATTGACCTTAGATCCGGCTACCATTAGATCAAAGTAAGGAAAGAGGACATACCGAAGACAGCTTTCAGGACCAAGTATGGACATTATGAGTTCTTGGTAATGCCGTTTGGATTAACCAACGCGCCAGCAGTGTTTATGAGTTTAATGAACAGAGTCTTTCATCAGTTCTTGGATAAATTTGTGGTTGTGTTCATTGATGACATCCTCATATATTCCAAGAGCCACGAAGAGCATCTCAGAATTGTGTTAGAGACCTTGAGACAGGAGAAGTTATATGCCAAACTCAGTAAGTGCGAGTTTTGTATGGACAAAGTGCCTTTCTTGGGATATATCATCTCAGGAGAAGGACTTTCAGTCGATCCAGAGAAAGTTGCGGCAATAGAGACTTGGCCTACACCCACATCAGTTGCAGAGGTGAGAAGTTTTCTCGGACTTGCGGGATATTACCGAAGGTTTGTAGAAAAATTTTCAAGGATTGCAAAACCGATGACGAAGCTGACACGTAAAGACCAGGAGTTTATATGGATAGAAGACTGCCAAAAGACTTTTGAAGAATTGAAGAGAAGATTAACAACAACACCTGTCTTGACTCTTCCTTCAGGGTCAGGAGGTTTTGTTGTTTACAGTGATGCATCAGGTAGTGGACTAGGATGTGTTTTGATGCAATATGGCAAAGTCATTGCTTATGCATCGAGACAGTTGAAGGTCCACGAGAAGAACTACCCCACACACGATCTGGAGTTAGCAGCAGTTATATTTGCATTGAAGATTTGGAGGCACTATCTTTATGGGGAAAAGGTAGACATCTTTACAGATCACAAAAGTCTGAAGTATGTATATACTCAGAAGGAGCTTAACATGAGGCAGAGACGTTGGCTTGAATTGATGGTAGATTTTGAGATAGATCTGCAGTATCATCTGGGAAAGACGAATGTCATAGCAGACGCTCTCTGCAGGAAGCCTACGGCTTATTTTTTGATGATGCAGCCTGAGTTATTGAGAGATCTACAGGAGCTTCAGATAGAGGTTGTTTTACCAGGAAAGAGTGGAATGCTGACTAATCTTGAAATTAAGTCATCACTTGTGGAAAGAATTAAAGAGGCATTGCCCACCGATACTAGATTCCGAAGACTGAAAGAGAGGACAGAAGCAGGCATACAGACAGGACTTCGCATACACGAAGATGGGACATTGAGGTTTGGAAATCGCCTGTATGTTCCAAATGGAGAATTGAGACAGAAGTTAATGACTGAAGCATATAGCTCTATGTACTCTGTTCACCCAGGAAAAACCAAGATATACCGAGACTTGAGACAGTATTATTGGTGGCATGGAATGAAAAGGGAGATTGTAAGATTTGTGGCCAAATGCTTAGTCTGCCAGCAAGTAAAGGCCGAGCATCAGAGGACTGCAGGTATGTTACAGCCGCTTCCTATACCAGAATGGAAGTGGAAACATATCACGATGGGTTTTGTCAAAGGATTTCCAAGGAGCCCCAGCGAAAGAGATGCAATATGGGTTATTGTGGATCGACTCACTAAATCGACACATTTTTTGCCATTTAGAGTTGGACAGTCCACAGAGGTACTAGCCGATATATATATGCGACAAATCGTCAAATTACATGGAGTGCCAGTTAGTATTGTATCGGATCGAGATTCAAGATTTATATCTCATTTCTGGCGAAGCATGCAAGAGAGTCTTGGCACCAGACTCAAATTCAGCACAGCTTACCAACCCCAAACAGATGGTCAATCGGAGCGCACTATTCAGATCTTGGAGGATATGTTATGATCGTGTATGCTAGACTTTGGAGGATCTTGGGAAGATTATTTGCACTTAGTGGAGTTCTCCTACAACAACAGTTATCAGGCCAGCATTCAGATGGCACCATTCGAGGCATTATACGGAAGGAAGTGCAGATCGCCTATATGTTGGAGTGACATTGGTGAACGTCAAATACTGGATCCAGAATTGGCAACACAGATAGTGGAGAAGCTAAAACAGATCCATAATCATCTTCGAGCAGCTCAGGACAGACAGAAGCATTGGGCTTATACACACAGACGTCCCCTAGAGTTCAAAGAAGGAGAGCACGTATTCTTGAGGATCTCGCCCACTCGTGGTACTATCAGATTCGGGAGCAGAGGCAAGTTGAGCCCAAGGTATATTGGGCCATTTGATATCCTAGAACGCATTGGTGAGGTGGCTTACCGTCTTGCGTTACCTCCATCCTTAGAGGGAGTGCATGACGTATTCCACGTCTCACAGCTGAGACGGTACATGACCGATCCAAGTCACGTAGTCGATCATTCCGAGATCGCAGTAGGCCCTAGCTTGAGGTATAAAGAACAACCAGTAGGAATCCTAGACGTCATTGAGAAGACATTGCGAGTACAGACAATCAGACTGGTTCGTGTAGCTTGGAAACATCATTCTCCTGGAGAATCGACTTGGGAACGGGAGGATAGTATGCGCCAGCGTTATCCTCACTTGTTCGAGGATGCAGTTGTAAACTAAGCAATCTTGTAATCACTATAGTTCTTTCTTTAGTAGCTTATTCTTTGATTGCGAGGACGCAATCCTCTTAAGGGGGGTAGATTGTAAATACCCTAATTTTTATAATAATTTTAAAATAATTTATTCTGAATTTTTGGGTATTTTCTGGAATTTAAAACGAAGGTGATTGTGATTTAAAGAATTTTAAGAGTTGTTAATTGATGTTAAAATATTATGAAAATAATATTTTATGGTGTAAAATAGAAAACCGGACATATGGTATTTTCTGTGAATTTATTGGACTCTGAAAACGCGTTTAAGGGCCTAAAAACTATTGAATATATAAACCGAACAAAACCCAAACCCAAACCAAACCAAACCGCTGATTGAACCCAATCCAACCAGCATATTGGGTCGGGTCGGATCCGAGCCAAACCTAACCCTAACCTGAAACCCACATGGGAAACCCTAGCCGCCGAAAATACTGTAGAACAGTATAAATCCTTCCCCTTGGCGTGCGTACCCAGCCTCGGAAACCCTAGTTGAACCCCGCCGTCATCTTCTCCGTTCAGCCTCCTCTTTCACCGCCTCGAGACTCAGCCGACCTCGTCGACCCTTTCCTCGCTCACCCGTGCAGCACCGACAGCATCCGCCGGCTCCCTCATCTTCGCCGTACACTAACGATGCCACCGCTCCCCTGTCACCACCTCCGATCCACGCCGCCGCTCCACCCAAGTCCGCCCAGCCCCTGCACCTTGACCCCGATGCCTTCCTCCTTCTTCCCACAGCCCCGCCGTCGACCCTAAGCCCTCCGCCTCACGACAACTCCGCCATCGCCCCAGCGACCAGCCGTCGTCGACCCAGCCCCGATTTACCGTCGTCGACCCAGCC
Organism: Iris macrosiphon; assembly: GCA_036927795.1. Taxonomy (NCBI): domain Eukaryota; kingdom Viridiplantae; phylum Streptophyta; class Magnoliopsida; order Asparagales; family Iridaceae; genus Iris; species Iris macrosiphon. The sequence goes on from JAYESA010000017.1 coordinate 18,941,387, forward strand.
CCGCTCCAACCGAGTCCATCCAGCCGCTCGTCCCGACGCCGAGTCTCCAGGCCGCGTGAATTGCTCCGGCCAACTGTGCATAGCCGCTGCCCTAGCCGACCTCGCCGACCCCGAGCCAGACTCCCTCCGGCGAAGCCCCGCCACTGTCTCGGTCAGGACCCTAGCCGGGACTTACGGCAGACACGCGGATACAGGAACTTTCGTCCAGGACACGAAGGAGACACTCGGATACAGGAAAGCATCGTTCACGGAGCCCTATCTAGGTACCATTTTCTCTCTCCTTATAAACTAGTTTTTGATTCCGTCAGTTGCAACGCATAGACTGTGTAACCCTCTCGGTGCCCGTGCAACCCGCTCGGTGCATCGAGTCCTGTGGTAATCGCAAACCGCGATCCAAAAATAGGAAAAATAACGCCCTGTTTCACCCCGGAACTGAGTGCGCCCTGCCAAACGGGACGACTTGGTCGCACGCGGTCTTTACCGAAATATGCGCGACGTTGATACGGACGTATGGGATTTCGCAGAAGTTGATTTGGATGTGCGTGCACACCGGAATCAACGCGTATCCGCCGACAACGCCCCGTATTCGTCCATTCTGGAACATGCTGTAACTTTGTATACATATGTTGGATCGAGACAAAACTTATGCCATCGGACTCGTAGAAATACGCTGGTCCTGTGACCCAAGTTTGGTTCTATTCTGAGAACGTTGACAAAATCGTGTATCGTGGGCCCCACAAGCTCCACTTGATGGGCGATTTTGTGATCGGCTCATCGGAATCCAATTTTGGAAGTTCTGTTGGGTTTGTATCATCGTTCCTGACTTGTAGACACTAAGTTTGAGGAATTTGGAGACCTTTGACCCTGATACGCTTTTCGGTGCAAAGTGGCCCACATATGGACCCCGCTTTGGCCGGAAAATATCATTTTTGCCCTTGTGTCCAAATTGGACTCAAAGACAGGCGTTTTTAGCTATTTGATATCTTCTGAGACTGTTGGTGATGTTTATTACAGCTTTTGGAGTAGTACCTACAGGATCCACTGATACAGGGACGACTGTTGATATTCGGACACCAGGCAAGTGTACCTTGCCAAACTCTGCAGTATTTTTCTTGCTTCATTATATTGCTGTGCATGCTTAACCTAGGACCGTGTAACATATTTAGCGTCCGATTATTAGTCGGGTGCCGACACCGTACGCGGTGTTGTGTATTGTCATCTAGAGATGGATATTCGTGACACTTTATCTTTTTGTACTTGTCTTACCAAGTACACTTTGACCCAGGACACTTGACACTGTTCATGAGACAGGATCCTTCCGAGATATTCATGGTAATTCTGTATAGGATACAGGACTTGACAGAGATATTATATTCCTAGACATTTATGACTTGTTGCATTAGTCATGATCCCGCTTGCCATGGACATGAGACGTTATGGTCATGATATGCGTGGTTACATTGGGTGGGGAGAGACACACAAGCTACAAGCTAATCATATATTATTGTGAGGCATAAGACTCTAAGCCCGAGCTTGGCCCATTACTCATTATTACTGCTGCTACCGGCTCCCCGACACAGAGCTTGTAGTGGTTTCAGCCTGAGTTCTAGTGCTGCTCTCATCTTGCATATCACTTAGCTGGTTATTTAATATTCCCTTATTGTTCCATCTATTGCTGGACAGGCCCACAGGCTACAGGTTGACTATATTATGCCGGCTACTCAGTCTCCCGCTGAGCTAGACCACCTCATGACATCACTGCTACCGGCTCCCCTACACAGAGCTTGTAATTGTTTCAACCTAAGTACTATTGATGTTCTCTCTTGTATTTCACATAGATGGTTACATACTTACCCTATTTATTTTATTATTTGTTGTACTACATTTATTTTGGCATGAGCTTTCTTGTACCTTGCTATGTCCCCTGAGGACCTGGATCCGGATTATGTCCCCAGGATTTGCAGAGGAGATCTATCCCGAGGTATACGGGACCGCAGCAGGAGCTGATACAGGAGCTGTACCGACATCCGAGGACGAGGTGTTAGCTGAAGAATTTTTCTGAGCATCTATGTTCCATGCTCAGTATTTACTTTATTCTGTCATTTACATTTTGGTATGTTGAACCATTGTATCAGATATTTATCGGGTTGTTCCCCGAAGCACTTTGTTGAGACTAGCTGATGATTTACATTCCTTATTTATTCTGTGGATCATATTTTTATATCTTGTGTGGATGAGATTAGTTGTGCCATATTGTCATAGACTTGATTTTACAGCTTAAGTATGCCCTGATGGATCCATTAAATTGAATTTGTCCATCGGTGCGTACTGCTGGCCATTGCCACGTATCTGGTCCCTCGGTATTTTGGGACTAGGGCGTGACAATATAATAGTAGCTATATTGTGTATATATTAGTATATATTTAATTGGGTATTTAATATTGTAAGAGTGAGAGAAGGGGGCAGCAGCTTTTAGTGACAATAGTAATTGCAACAGCAGCAGTAATTGCAACAGCAGCACCATCAACATCAGCGACAGCAGAATTAGCAACAGAAGCAGAACATTAGCAACAACAGTAGCTTCAATGACAGCAGCAGTGCATTAGCAACAACAATAGTCTTCAGCGACAGCAGCGACAACAGTATTAGCAACAGCAGCAGTAACCGTAGCAACAACAGCAGTATCAGCAGTATCAGCAGTATCAGCAGTTTCAGCGACGGCAGCAGCGACAGTTTTACGGTTATATATATTTATGTATTATATATATATATATATATATATATATATATATATATTTCATAATTGGTATTTATGTATTAGTATACTATATTTTAATAATTGTAAGTTAGTTAGTTGGTTAGTAGTAGTTAGCTAATATTTACTAGTAGCTTGATATTTATCTAGTTAATTGATTAGATCTAAATATATATATATATATATATATATATATATATATATATATATATATATATATATGTACTTGTATCTCTAGTTAAGTACTATATACGTAGATATGTGCATATGAACTAGTAGTGGGTAGTTAGTTATATACTTGTTATTTAAATAGTTAGATATATATACACCTATTAGTTAGACTCTTAACTATATGTAACTATGCATATTATAGATATTGGTAGTAATTTATTATGTAGGTATTATATTGATAGGTATTATATGTGAGTAGTTGTAGTATTTAATAGTTAGTTATGTTAGCATATGCTTTAGTTATGTTAGTATATGTTTGGCATATAGTTGGTTTTTGTAGGTTTATATGTGTATTAGCTAGACTCATGGATTTTGAATTTAGATTGAGATACCAAGGTAAATGCCAAGGTATTTAAGGATAACAAAGGTATTGGGTTTAGGTATCAAGATAGAGGTTTAGTGTTGCGATACCAAGTTGGTTCGAAAAGAAGGTATCCACATAGCTTTTTGTAATTATGATTTATATATTTAATATTGCTTTATTATAGATATGTGATATTTATCTATTATTTTCGTATCTTGAGATACGGTATCTTAGTATCATAATATGTAGCTTGTATGACCTAGATTCATAGTGTATGAACCCAATATCATTGAGATAGACTTATGCAACCTAGAAATAGGTAGTTTGACCAAGTTTGACTATTTTGACTAAGAGTTGACCTAGTTTGATTTTTTGACTTAGAAATGACTTGTTGACCTAGAAGTTGACTAGTTTAACTTATTTTTATTCCAGAACCTTGTATTAATGCATATTCCATATATAGGTCTATGTGATACCAGTTCGGACACAGTTTGACATTTATTGCTCTGGACCGCAGACGAGTACTTTCTCTGATAGTTTCTCATTTATAATATCCTCTATGTTCATTGTATCTAGTGTAGATATCCATATTTCTTTGACACGATGGTTACACGGATTGGTATATCCGGATCTCGTCATGAGATATTATTCCTTGGTATATGGTGTATCTGTCACGACCCGCACCCGAAATTTGGGCATGAGCCGTGGGTACGTCCAGCCTACGCCACAGCATCGACGGTAGAATGCTGTCTAGGTCTCAAACATAACTCATCCTGTCAATAGTCTCAACTCCATAAGGAGGACAATGATAATATATGAATCCACAGTTAAATAACATACTCAATCACAAGGCTATATGAAAGTAATTGGCACGATGAGAAATAAGGATAAGAGTTTTATCATAAGACAACACAAAATAAATACATCATAAGTCCAGTGTCTAGATGTCTCAAAAGTCACAACAATAATATAACTCAAATCTCAGTCTAGTACAATAATACATGAAATAGGATAGTCTAAGTGCATGTAGGTAAAATCTCCTCTAAGATGGGTAACTCCTCTGGGATTTCTGGTATGAAATCTCCCTCTGGTCCCGGGCCTTAGTGGGTAGGGCAGAAATCCTCCAAGTCCTCTGAAAATGTTATCCAATCAGGATTGGAGCGAAGCACAAACACTAAACAGCAGTTTCAATTTATGTTGACAAAAACTATAAAAACAATGTAAGGAATACAAGATAAAATAATACTGGAAATATAGAGTACTAGAGAATATGAAATAGGCAATAGAACATCTAACAATGAGTGAAAATATAATGTAAATGCTAGAACAAGTAAATCTGAAATAGAGAATAAATATCTGGCTAAGTGTTTGAAATATCAGTTTATTATGTGATCGGTTTGGGACGAGATCAGGCTGGTTATATATGCTTAGCTATGATTCTTGTAGGTCAGGATAACCATATGGTTAGCTATGATGCATGTAATGGTCAGGCTAATCATATATAACAGCTATGAGGTATGTAATGGTCAGGCCGCACCCGACGTGAGATGTGGGGTGAGCTGTGATGCATGTAGAGTTGGGTATGATCACATAATCTACTAATAATTCCCCATCCCCAGCTAGCACGATGGATTCCAATCACGACTCCTCATGATGGGTATATAGGGTGCTAACCCGTGTATCCACAGTGTCAGAGTCAAGTATAGTATACAATTGAAATTATAGATTTAATCAACAAAACGAAAACTGTCAGAGAATATACTCACCAGTGGTCCTGAGCAAAGGGTGTCTCTCGCTGTCCAAGCTGGGGTCACACGATCCTATTTAGGAATTAATGAGTTAATAGGTGTAATGAAAGAGAAATAATTTAAAGAATGCACTAAAATACACTTCTAGGCCAATACTAGGTTATCCTAGATAAACTAGGTCCACACTAAGGTTTTATGTCCAAAACTAGTTAATTAGTCTATAAGGTCACTAACTAACTAGTACTAACTATATAAGGAATATGATACTCTACATATTGGTATATAATAACTAACACTTATGTCTTAACTGTCATAGACATACCTATATATATTACCTAACTTACATACAAATCTTATACTCTAACTCCTAATGTTGCTGCTACACTTTGGTAAAATCAAATCTAACTGGTATCATTATCTGATACTGGACTCACCAACCTAACTACCTGGACACATAAACACTTGAGCCACTCATTCCCAGTTACTGAACACTAAACCACACCCAAAATTAAGATACACTCATTGATACTAACAAGTACAAAGTCTAACATTGATACCACTAACTCACTACTGCAACTTACCATACTAATAGTGACTAACATCTACTTATTAACCCATATATACACCCGCATCTAACTACCAGTTACTAACATTCACAAACCCACAACTGACACTAAATTAACTACACTAATAATAATAACTAGCAGATATCATATATAAACTAACTGTATCTTAGTTATCTACTAACTAAACTAACTATGGATAATTAACCTCAAGACTATCCAACTGATACAACCTCTAAATATACTAATTTACCTTCCCACATCTATTCCTCTAATCAAACTAATTGCTAACACCATGCTTGACACTCCTTACCCCGACTAACTGATATACTCTATAATATGATATTCATTAGTTGATCCCCCTAACAACTGGTACTAATAACTGAAAGTAAACCTAACCATCTAGCCTATACTCGACAGTGGATGCCCACTATGCTGCTACTGCTAAATACATAAGTATCAGAACAGTTTCCCCTATGTGATCACATATCCCACTGCTCTATTCTCGAACTCCAACTTGCTGCCATCTCCTCAACATTCTGATACTCTCAAGTATCAGAGAACTTGAGCACAAAACCTCCCCATTAGATCTACTGAACTCCCTTCCAATCCTTATACACAATATACTATATTAACAATAATTTCTTACTGCAAGTGCATTGAACTGCACTGCAGTTCCTAGACTCGAGCCCCCATAAACTTGTGCAAACATATCCCAAATCTGCTACTGCCCGAGAAGCAAGGCTCCCATAACTGACACACACCGGTTGCAACACAACCAAATAAACCACCAACAAATGCAAGGCATTGCAGTGCTCTTAAGCATTGGTGCTGCTGCAACCTTAACACATCAACCTAGTGTTGTGCAACTACTACTCTAGGACACACTCTCATCTTTCAATCTCTCACAGTTACCAATTTACAGTCACACACTGGCACTTGAACTGAACTTCTCACTGAACTCATACACACAGACACTCATACACAGCTACACACACACACCTACACATACAGAATACCACACACACAGGAACAACTCACTAGCACACACAGAATACCATATACTTATTTCACAGTTAACTCACTGAGTTCTATGATACACACACACACAGGTATCTAACACAGGCACTGGTACACACACAGGCAGAAAACTCACTGCACACACACAGGCACTCACACACATAGGTATCTAACACAAGCACATGTAACACTGATGAACTTACACAGTTCATCCCCAAATGCACAAACTATGAACTCAACTGCGCACACTTACACTCTAACTCACTAACTTACTGATACACATGCTCACTCACATACAGATTACTGAGACACAAAGCTGACCTCTCTTAACCCCTAATACAGGGTTCACTCATAGTACCAGCTAATGGAACACTGATACACTATATATATATTCCCTGAGACAAATACCCAACACAACCCAGAAAACCCTGACTCTACACAGAACCTCTCCATAGTGTCTGGTACATTGAGACACGAGGACACTAAATAACCCATACCACACTGGAAAACCAAACACACAGCACAGAACATATCCCGACTGTGCACAGAACTTTCCTCCAACTGCATTCGACTGTACAAATTTAATCAAATCAACCAACACATCTACAACGTATGCATATATATATATATATATATATATATATATATATATATATATATATATATATATATATATATATATATATATATATATATAAAACAATGCAAGATTAGAATAGATCTAATAGCTATTCACCCTACTAATCATCATCAAGCACTTAGTGTGCTGAAATCGAACCCACACTAAGAACTCCTGAAAAACCCAAAACAAAACCCTAAAACAAGATCTAAACTTACACGTTGGAGGTGTAATTAGTCTACAAGCAAACCCCTAGGGTTAGGGTTCCTGAAATTGGAGAAAATCTAACGTATGAACACCAAACCCTAGTTTCTCCTAGGTCTCCATGTAGAAACCCCAAAATCGAAATCTAAACAATTTGGTGGGATCCTAATGGCCAAACACAAATGAAAAACAAAATTAAAAAGGATTAAATTCGGATCCTCACCTATTGGGAGATGGTTTCCCAATGTAGGTTCTCTTTCTCCAAGTCTTCTTGCTCCAAGCTCCTTAATTCCCTTTGATGGAGGAGGAAATAGACTTCTAGGATTTTAATTCCTGAAATTTATGGGGAGGGAATGGTTTTTCAAATGGAGGCTAGGTTTAGGGCTTTCTTCATGAAGGAAGAGGCTTGAGGGAGGCTTCCCTTCATTATATAGGGCTAGGGTTAGGGTTTCAAATACATGGGTTTAATTAACCCTTCATGTTTAGTCATGAAGAAATTAATTAATTAGGGTTTAGTCATTTCTAAGGTTTTTAAATCTAAATCTAGAATGCAAATTAGGGTTTCACTAGAAACTAGATTACAAATTAGGGTTTAGTCATTAGGGTTAGACCTAATGAGTTTTTAGGGTTTAAACTAAAACCTAACATCAAGAACACCTCCTAATTATTTAATAAAACTCAACACACTAATTATTTACATAATTAAATTAAACAGGAAAATTACAATAATGCCCTAATCTGAAAATGTGGTAGTGACAGTATCTTATGCAAGCCTTGTTTCATTGATTATCTTATACATGTACATATACTGATTCTCGAGAAGAGTCGCTATCTTCTTGGGGAATCCCGTGCCATAGCGTACCATGGTTGGATCCACTATACCAGTCAGGGTTGGGGAGTATATAGTGTAGATATATGATCATATCCTCCTTGTGCAATTCTTGTTCCTTTTGAGTGTTGATCATATACCGCACATATGATTAACCAGGCCATTTACTCTTGTGCAAGTTCCCAAGCCGATCACATGTTAAAGCTGGTACTCACTCACTTAGTCATTAGTATTCTTGTTCATTGCCATATTATTCATTCTTGTATTATTTTTAGTATTTTCTTTATTGCATATCTCTTGTACATGTATATGGCATCTTGTATATTCACATCTATTTACTGCTACATAGTTTATATTATTGATTTAGAACTGCTGTTAGAGATGTACTTCGCTCCATTCCTGACTGAAAAATATTTTTCAGACGATCCGAGAGCTTGGTGTCCGACATACTATGGACTTCGACCTATAGATGGTGCAGACTTGGACCCACTAGTTCTAGAGTGATTGTCGGAAGGTTTATCCGGATCACTAGTTTTTTATATTTAGTTTCTTTAGCATTTTGGTACCAGATTTGTTTCCGGCATATGGTATGAGATTGGATATTGTTTTTGTTGTTATTTTTATATATTTTGGATGTATAATTAGACTTCCTCCATATTTTCTTGTGTTTAGAATTGTGATTGAGTTTTGTGTGAGATATTATTGGCAGATTTTATATTATTGTGAGATATTTATGATAGTATAGTTGACCAAGATATCGTTCTACCGCCGATGCTCTGGTATAGGCTGGGCGTTGTTCGCGACTTGCATCCCTACACTGGGTGCGGGTCATGACACATACTCTATCCTAAACTGATACACATGTATCAATTAGGTAGAAACACCCACGTAGGTAAGTATTCATATAATGATATACAAAGCACACACCCACACAGTCTTACTTCTCACTGTCACCCAAACACAGGCACACACATTCATTACACATCCTCTAGTATATAAGTATATACACAATAGGTACATTCACTAATATATTTATACATACACTACAATGAGTATTACATCTAAATGGATACACATCTAGTATTAGTCAATTCATCAAATACCTTGAGTGCACAAGCCAAGATACTCACTATTGCATCATGATACACCATCAACCCACATGTCATCTTCCCCAAAACACAACCAATATTATATATAAATCTCAAATATAACTATATATATCTAATGTGATTAGTTACTATGATTATTAGGGAGAAAATACATCACAAGCACAAAATTCCCAAATTAGAGCCCTGTATCACACCTTATCATTATACTTCCTACTCGTACCCATTTGTGGACACGGTACTATCCCCACATAATCAATCTAACACCAATTAGGTCTAACAAACCTAATGACAAACACTTGGTGTTCCATTCTTGGATTTTCGTAAAAATGGACACCAAACTCAATGTAAAAATCTTAATAAGGGTCAATAGGAGTCATAACTCCTCCCTATGGATAGCCTTAATGTATGGGTGCATGCTAAAGGTTCTAAAACACTAAATGGAACTAATTAGAGAAGAGATTTCAAAATTTACCTATTAGGAGATGGATTACCAGTGAAAGCCAATATGATACGTTGTGGACTCAAGCACCAAGCCAAACTCCTTCTTCTCCAAGCTTCTTGAACCCACTAGCTTCTAGGTCTTCAAGGTGATAGAAATGAGAGGGATTGGACTTAATTTGGTGGGATTTGGAAGAGGAATGAATATATTTGGTAAGAACCCTAATTTGGAAATAAAGAGAATGAGGAATGAGAGGAGAGAGAGAGTGTCCCCCCCTTCTATTAGGGCCGACACCAATTTCCTAGAGTTTGGCTAATACAAAATATCTATGATGCCCCTTATGGTTTGTCATGAAGAAAAGGGTTTGCTAGGAAGCTTCTCTTCCTAATGAAGATTAAGCCTAAACACTAATTAGAAGGTTTGGTTGACTAACAAGGGATCAAATAGGCTAATCTAATTTGTTGGTCAAGTTGTCATGAAGGATTTTTTTTAGTGAACGTGTCACAGCTGATTCCTCCTATTTTAAAGATTGGCATTCTATGTCCAATCGCGGGGAAGTACTGATTCATCATTTCTACTAACTTAAAGCCCTCACTATGATTCGTTTTATCAAAAAATTTATACAAAAATATAATTTGGTTAGTCCACCAGGGTCTTGTCTAGTCAATTAATCTAATCCCTAAATACTAATAATTTATTATTCACACAATACAGCATGCATATTTATATAAATAAATATTATAACACAATAATTACAATAATTCTAAAATGACAAAAATATTTCTATTCTAGAAACTTGGTAGTGACAAAAGTCCAGGCCAGGAAGCAAAGTCAACACCTACGTACCCATGTGCTTGGTCTACCCAGGCTCATAAAAAGGGTGCAAAGGTGAATCAACCCTCATTTGACTTGCACAACGTGATCAATCAAAAGAGCAAAGCGAGAGAATTAACTATGGCATATGAAGTATCCTCCTTAGGGCATCGTTGTGCCAGCCTTATCATCAACTGCTGCTATAACAAAGTAGTAGTACCCACAAACAGGCAATCAGTATTCCAGTGACTGCAACCAAAGGCACCATCTTGCTTCAACCAGGAGAACAGGTGCAAGCACCAGAGGAAGAGGAGTTTCCTTTTGCCTCATGTTATTCTTCTTAGAACACCCCCTCCATGATGGGAGGTCGGAAGTCCAGCACCTCCAGTCTGTCGATCTCGGCCAACATGTCAAGAAGATAGGTCTAAGGAGGATAGGTAGTGGAACCTGCGAAAGGTATTTTCCTGGGCACATGCTCAAAGAAGAAGCTGTCAGCCACTGGGGGTAGTTCTTCCTCAGGACCTCAGATATCTACGCAAGTTGGGGGTTGTAATCCCTCAGACCTTTATGACAATCCGGTATTCCGAGAAGATGGTAATTCCCAAGGAACAGATGCTGCAATCCCTGGGGGTGGCCACCCTCGCCAAGAAGATGCAGCTTCCTACGTTGGAGGTAGTGTCCTATCCGAGTTCGAAGAGGATGCTGCACTACTAACCATTTCGGATGACTATTTACGGCAAGAATCTGAGACAGAAAGTGTGATATCACCGTCCCATCTATGTCTCCCTATGTGAGAACAACATACATGACCGGGAACAATCATGAGGGTCCCAACGATTGACAGTGCCTCGAAACCCTCGAGACCATGATGCAAACCATGAGCGCATTAATACAGGACTTGACCCATACAATGCTGGAGATCAAGGCAAATATAAGCTCACAACCAGCAAGGGCCTCTGGTCAAGAAAGCTTTGACCCCAGACCAATATGGATTCAAATACAACCGCTCCACCCGCTGGCGGTAATCATCCTCTGCCTGGATCATCTGCTCCTTCCATAGTTGATAAAGCTTGGGAAGCAATACGGGAGGTACGAGAACTCCAGGTCCGCCTAGACTCAATAGGAAATCGAGACTTACTGCAAGAGCTCAGGATCCGACAACTGTATCCCCTCGAGTGGAGAGATATACCATACCCACCCAAGTACGAGCCCTTTAACTTGACTCCGTTTGATGGAAAGACATATCCCTGTCAATTCATGAGTTACTTCGAGACGACAATGAGGCATCTGTGTCACTCATTATTCCCGATATACGTATTTGGAACATATTAATTTTTCTGCTTATATTATTTATTATTTGTATGGTAATTATGTTGTATGTTATGGAGACTAAACTTTTTCTTTGGTTCAATTAGACTCATGGTTTAATTGTTGGGTTGGTTTGGTCATTAGTGAACCCATGGTCTAAACCTCAACCCTAACATATATAAGTTAACTTCTTTCTCTCTCTTCCTTCATTCTCTTTTTTTTCTTTCTTCATTTAGGTAAGTACACCATGCACTACATGGAGAAATCTCTTAATTTTTAATTCTTCCTTTTTTTATATATTTTTTAGTCTAATATTTGTACATTATGATGCTAAACACTTTTAGTACTTGGAGTTTTCGGTTTTAATGGGTGGATTTGAATAAATCTATATTTGAATTTTAGGATTTTCATGGGTTCCTTGAGTTTGTGGTGGTTTTGATCTATTAAAATATGGTATTTTAGAAAACCACTTTTTAGGGTTAATGGAGAACTTTATTTCGAGCATTTTGGCTTTTGGTTCACTTGATTCAGGATTAAAATAAGATATTTATGAAAAAAATAATTTTTGGTATTTTTGGAGTTTTTGCCATGGTCGAACCTGTTGTTTGGAGAAGATGAAGTCTTCATGCGGCCAACAAGTTATGCGTCTGAGAGTGATATGCGTCCAATGAGTTTTGCGGTCTGAGTGCTATGCGGCCTGAGCTCTTTGCCGCATACTGACCAGCATGCGTCAATCTTGTTGGATATATGAATGCTATTACACAAGTCTTCTGGAGCTAATCTGTGAACTCCTTATGACGCAGAATGAATGAGAAATTTGCTAAGTCCAAAAGAACATATGCGGCCGAATGTCCTATGCGGTATAGAGAGTTTGCGACCACCATTTGTTGGACGCATGACTCTGAACCATAGACATAAATTTCTATGATTTTTGTCTTTTCTCTCTGACACTTTATGGCTTGTCATATCCATCACTTCAGTCATTTTTTTGACACATACTAAATGTACGTCACTCAATACTTGTCCCAAGGAGTGGACTTTGCCTTATCATATGCGGCACTGATCCCATACGGCACCGACCCATATGCGGTTGAGACTTCCCATGCAGCCCTAAGCCCATGCGGTATCGACCCATATGAGACCAAGAATTCCCATGCGGCATCGACCCATATGCGACAGACTTCCTATGCGGCACCTGTCATGTGCGATATTGACTCTAAACGTCCATGTTCCTCATGCGGCCTTTGTGCACATTTTATTAATTTGCTTGATTTTAATGCTTATGGAACTTTTTGTGATTTCATATTTGATTTTAATGATTCCTAATGTATGTGAGCTAAGTGACTATATGATAGACCTGACTATGTGCTAGAACCCATGTGATTTACCAATGATTGGTAACTTGACTCGACTATTGGTATGCGTGATGATACACTTACTACGTGCTATGTGTTCCTACGTGCTAAGTGTTTCTACGTGATTATGTTACATGTTTCACACCAAGGTGTGCCTACGTGCTAAGAGACAAGTGATATAATAAAATTCCTCCAGCATGGACATGATAGTTGATCAATAACCAAGCGTGGCTTGGATTCGTTTGACTGTTGCATCACGCTGGGGTGAATCCAAATTGGACTACAAAGTGACAAAGTGGATTTGTATCTAGTATGCCCGTACTACAGTACGACATAAAAGGGGATTAACATATGACCATGCAATATGATTCCAGCTAACCGTATGGTTAAATAGGAAACTAAAACATGTAGAGCATTAGGAGGGACAAAATTTTGAGATCGTGCTTAACTAGCCACCCTTAATCTTTATATGGGGAGTGAAGGCTAGCCCCCATGGATATTATTTAAATCTCCATTAGTGGATGGCAATATCTAAGTATTATATTATACTATGTGTTCTATGCGATCTTAGCACGGTGGCCTTACAAGGGACGTGTGCATACTACTATGTGCTATGCGGCAATTCATGGCTCGGTTATCCCCTTCTAGAACATGGTTCGATCTGAGGATTACTATTATATACATAATACCTCTAGGATAATCCAGACTCCATCTAGTAAGTCGTACAAATGATTGACAGATTATGTAACTGAGCTTGTTTGTGTATTGTATCTACTGTCAAATAGTCAAGGGACATAGACTATTATAGTGCAATGGTCTAACCCTTGTGTCCTTGTTTGGTTGTAGGATTAGATTATTGTGTCATGATAGGCTATGAACCGAAACTATGAGACAAAACTATATATATATATATATATATATATATATATATATATATAACCTGGTTTTATTTCTTCATTCTTGCTTTCGTTGTGGTACTTGCTATTTGGGGTCTAACCCCACTGGTTTTGCATGACAAGGTTTAGCGCCAGCACCCAAGAATCAAGCATAGTTCCCCCTGAATAATGGCATGCACCAGACGGATGGCCATTGAGGAAAACGAGTAGATTTCTTCTTTTCTGCTCGTTATTGCATATTTTACTTATTTTGGGTGTTTAGCCACCGACACTTGTTAGCCGTAAATCTGGACATTTAGTTTTCTTACATGATTGTAATTAATCAGATTGCAGATGAATATGGTCATATAATTTTGCTACTCTGTCAGCTTTCTTATTTTTGCACAACTAATTTCCAGAATGTTGTGGCTGGGCGTTTGGGATGCCTTACTTCCTTGTCATATATGTTCTATGTTTACTGTTCTTACTTGAATGATTGAGGCAATAGATGTGCTGTGTGACCCTAAGTGACTTGTTTGTAGTATGCTCCTCTTGTCTAGTTATAGTCGTGACCGTCGTACGACGTTTTATACCTTGTACGGGCGAGCTGGCCATGTCCATATCCGTATTCCTGTACTGGGGCGTGACAATCTTTCTCTCAACGATGCCCTTTTAACTAAGTTCTTTGTTGGGGCATTGTCACGCCCCAGTCCCAAAATACGTAGGACTAGGACACATAAGCATGCCAGCCGCATGTATATGGCAACTCTAATATATGGAAACCATAACACATGTGTACGCTGTATCATGAACAATAATTCATAAGTGGTAAAAACTATCACAAGTCACAATGTATAATCTAATCTCATCCACAGAAATCAAATGAATAAATAACCAATATCTATGAACTAGATCTCAATATAAGGTATCAAATGATGGTAGTCGGATGGAAATAAATCCACTACCGAACCAGAATATAGAATAAACAAGATAAATACAATATAAGAATATCAACTAACAATCACAACTAGAAGATAAGACCTCCTCGAAGTATACGTAGCAAGTCCGGATCTGCGCTCCTATGAATACTCATGAACATCTACACCTAAAAAGGGACCAGGTCCTCAGAGGGATATAACAAGGTACATAAAAGCATGCCATAAAGTAAATACTGTAAAAACTCGAGGGTGACCTAACCAGCTAAGTGAAATGCACTTTGAAGACAACTTTGGTACGTATGGGTAGGTGAAAGGTATAAAGTGTAGCGTCGAGCCAGAGGTTAGTTCCTGGCATTAGCTGTAAACTGGATGCCAGGAGTATATGCTGACTACATCACCGATCATGATAGCGCGCAGCTAGTAACCTCTGCCAGATGTATCGATAAGCATATATGCCCATAACCGGGTAATACTGTCCCATAACCGGGTATCACTGGCCCATAACCGGGTAACACTAGCCCATAACCGGGTAACACTAAGGCTCACGGCCTCGCAATTTATTCTGAAACTACGACAACCAAATGTCTGTCCCATACGCCTACTAATTGTCTTCCCCGCCCAATGATCTATGCATGTTGTATCCACAACACGCAGTAGCTACTACACCGAGACGGAGTGCAAGAATCGGTATCGTAACTCTGGCTCATAGTCTATCGTTAGAACGATAGTCCAACCTCACAACCAAATAAGGACAAGGATTGGACCTTCGTACTACAATAGTCTATGCTCCGACTACTAATAACTGCTAAGTCTCTAACATGCATCACTATTAGCAGCTATACCCTATCCGTCGCACGACCTATGCGTACAGGTGGCCAACTGTATACACAAGTCCGTGCCCTATATGAGACTCATAACACGTGTAATAAATATGTCAAGGCCTGGAGAGTCATACCAATAACTCCACAACTTTAGGTGGGTCTACTAGACACTAGGTCAGACACAAGTCCTAACGTCAACGCCTTCGTTGACTTCACCTGAGTCTCTCTCGGATGCGCACAGCTATATAATATAAATATGCAACTAATAATACCAAATTTAAACAATACACAAGGCAAGGTATACTTGCCTGACAAGAAAGCTGCGTAGTATCAATAACCTGCTCCTGAAGTCGCACAGATAATCCAAATTGGTCCTCTCGGGGTACGCGAACGAGAATGACAGTGACAACGCTAAGGTTGACGAAGATGATGGTAAACGACGATGATGATGGCAACGATGTGGGTGACGATGATGAAGTTTACGACGATGATGACGACGATAGCGATGGGGATAAAAATGATGGGTTAATGATGGTAATGAGATAATGACTTTGATTAGGTCGCTGGTATGGACAATGATGATGATGGGGATAATGATGCGGATGATGGTGATGACGAGGATGATGATGTGGACAATGGTGATGACGAGGATGATGATGCGGATGATAATTTTGACGAGGATGATAATGTGGGCAATGATGATGACAAGGACGATGATGTGGGTGATGGTGATGACGAGGACGATGATGTGGACTATTAATGGATATTTAGGGTTAATGTGTTGAATGAATGGTGATGATGATGATTTGATTTGATATGATGATGATGATGATGATGATGATGATTGTGGGCTGCTGACTGGAGTCCGGCCAGGGGGAGGGAAGGTCCGGCCAGGGAGGTGCTGGGTCAAGGTCAGGGATGAGGGAAGGTTGGTGGTGTTGCTCCGGGATGAGGGAGGAGAAAGGAGGACGGGGACAGGGAGGTTCAGGGGGAAAGGAAGTCGGAGAAGAGGGGAAGAGGGTCGGGCTTCAGGCGGGGGTGGCAGAGGAGTCGACTGCGGCGGTTCAGTCGAGTCGTGGGTCTCTGGCGGGTCTCCGGTTCGACGAACGTGGTGGAAAGAGAGGCGGGGTACGACGAGTTCAGCAGTGGGTCGAGGTCGGCACAACGGCTCGGGGACGCCGGGTGAGCATGGGGAAGAGGAGGAAAAGGAAGAGGTTAGTGGTAGTGGTGCTGTTGGGATTTAGTCGTGCGGGGTTGACTCTGGCATGGTGCAGCGGCTCTCCGGCGGCGCTGGAAGAGACGGGTCGTCGATTCGGTGGAGGAGGGAGAAGTTATCGTGATGGTGGGGGTGGTGCGTGGACTCAGCGAGGAAAGAGGAGAGAGTAGGGAGGAGGATCTGGCGGGTGGCTCACCGAAGGGAGGTCGGGGTGACCGGAGCTCCGACGGCGGGAAGGAGAAGGAAGAAGAAGAAAAGTAGATGAGAAGGGGGAAGGGTCGGCTGATGTAGAGTTTCTTTGGGTTTGACTTTTTGGTAAAAAAAAGGAAAATATAAAGAAGGAAAGGAAAACTTATGTATTTATATACATGTGGTCCTAGGGTTTGATGTTTGACCTAGGATTTGGGCTTGGTCAACACTCCTTGGGATTGGGCCTTGGTCTCACATGAGGATATTTGGAGGACCATAATTGCATTATTTAAATACAAGGATAGGTTTAGAATAAAGGGGGCGATGTCGCGCGTTGCACATCCCAAAAATTATGAAAAAATTCCTATGAAGGGAAAAGTTGGATTTTTTCATGTATTGTCCAATGGGGTGGACACATCAATGAAATTTTGAATAAAAGCGCCCAACAATTGGAAAAATTACACAAAGATGGAAATTAGGTTTTAATTAATTAAAATTAGTGTGCATGATGTTCTCGAATTAACTAGAAGTACATGGGAATAAAATTAGGTGGGACACAAGTGACATGGACGTAGAGGATACAGTGTAGAATATTATCAAAAATTTGGGTTACACAAAACGATCAAGATTGTGTTCCCAATTTCGATTGGAACGCACAAGGGTACCAAGTCGTATTTTATTTATAATTAAATAATAACGTCTGTGACGAATGTTGTGCGACTAAAATATAACACAAGAAAGCATAATTATAAGTTATACCAAGGTCAGAATGGTAGGCGGGCACGTCTAGGATAATGTTGTAAAATTTACAGATAGGCAATGGCTAGTGTAGCGCTCCAGTTATCGAAGCAACAGTAAGGTGCGCTAAGCGATATAAATATTGTATAGTTAAATCAAATACCGTGTTCTATTTATAATTGGGTTAAACTAGCCCTAATTTCACTATCTAAGCCAAGTAGGCCAAATTTTGGGTGAGGGGGTTTACAATCTACCCAACCTAAAATAATTTTATCCTCGAAGTTAAAATAGGGTAGGGCCTCTCTATTTAATCTTACTTGATCGCTATCTAAAAGAATTCTCCTCAAGTTTTAACAAATCTGATTTCTACCCAACTTAGAATCTACCCATCTATCATCTAAGACTATACATCTAAGAAAGCTATTCCTCCAATTATTTAATCATGTTATTTAATCCTCAACGTTTTAACACCAAATATATCATTTATGATATGTCTTTAATGAATTATAAAAGATGGTCGCCAAGTCATGTGATTAGCCTATGGGGTATATCTAGTATTCTCAGTGTATCAACTTATACCAAGCACGAGGTTTTGTATTTCCGAATTAAGGGAAGACGGAAAGCAATAATAAAGAGTTCAAGGGGAAGGTAAAAGAATAGAAGCGTGAGAATCAAGGCGTTTAAAGATTTCAAATAGAAATTGTCGAGGCAGTTGTGGATTTAAAATACTATTTGGTAGTTTCTTATTTGCATGCTCGTATCGGTACAGTTATGTAATCGATACGATATGCTCAGACATATCTAGAGGACAAGTATATTCGTCCACTAGTCAACTATATATCTCAATCCACGTAAAGTAGTATTACGAAGGGCAAACCAAATGTACTAAGGTTAGCTAGACCTTAATAAACTGATTCTGATTAGACAATGTATTAGTAGGCATCCCCAATAATATAATATCATGATCAAGCTCGATAAAAGAATAAGCTTGCAAAACTAGGCTATAATAGCGGCATAAGTTATAGTAGTACAGAAAATATAGGTACGCTAGATTATGATGAGAGAAGTTACCAAATAATTCAAGTTCATAAAAAGATGAGACTCTACAGTCTCTACAGTTGTCATACTAACTCCTTTTCTAAGTTGTCAGTCGACCAAATAGGGATATGGGCCTCTATAGTCTAAACACTATCTTCTTATGCAAGTCTAAAGTTGTGTCATTTTATTATACTTTATCAGTGTGTTAAGAGGACTATATAACACTAGGTTATGAGGCATACTACCCAACTTAAAATAATTTACTAATATTGTACTATCTTAAGGATACAGTAGAAACTCCTGCTAAGGTTTACAAGGAAGGGTCTTGGTACTTATTAGGGTATCTTATTGCATTATATAGGTCATGGTCATCTTAAGTCTTAATCATAGTGGTCATTGAATAGAAGGGTTAACATTAAGAATGGAAGCGTTAGGTGGCATGACAGGAGAACATAATTGGTCGTCGCATAAATAGCGAGCGCTAGATTTTCAGAGGAACAAGATTTGAAATTAAATAGAAAGGCTCTAGATAATATCACAGTTGTCTAAGGGGAAGGTAGTTTGCTAACCTCTGTATTCGGTGTATAATTTAGGAAATTTTTTATGTTATTCCTCTTGGATTTCTAGGGTACTGTCTGCTAATACTAAGATAAGAATCTAAATATATAATTCTATAATACTATCTCACCATAAAAGTTAGGTTTTAGTCCTAATCTTTATTCTTGGATTTCTACTGGTTCCTCAATACTATGGTCAACAATATGATCAAACTTTTAACTAATTCTAGTAGTGTCTATACTACTCTCAAGTTATCCCTAAATATATAAAGAGCTAATGGTAAATTAATCTATAGGTAAGGGACGCTATGGTTCATTAGGTATTTCTTATCTTAATGATGTATCAATATTCTAGTTGTACTCTTAATAGGAAGGTTACCCTACTTATTATCTAACAACAGGGACTTATATATTCTAGCAGGGGTTATACTCAAGGAACTATTAAGGAAGCAAATGAATCAAGCAGGATACAGCTATTCAAATAGAACAGATTGGAAGAAAGGTGAATCATAGTCAAATATAGATGAGATCCTATATTCTAATCCTAGGTACAGGCTTGCTCGGTACAGTAACGTAACCTAGATAATATGCTCTTGACCTGCATGGGCCACCACTAAAATATGTCATGCCCCAGTCCCAAAATACGTAGGACTTGGACACGTAAGCATGCCAGCCACATGTATATGGCAACTCCAATATATGGAAACCATAACACATGCGTACGCTGTATCATGAACAATAATTTATAAGTGGTAAAAACTATCACAAGTCACAATGTATAATCTAATCTCATCCACAGAAATTAAATGAATAAATAACCAATATCTATGAACTAGATCTCAATATAAGGTATCTAATGATGGCAGTCGGATGGAAACAAATCTACTACCGAACCAGAATATAGAATAAACAAGATAAATACAATATAAGAATATCAACGAACAATCACGGCTCGAAGAGAAGACCTCCTCGAAGTATACGTAGCAAGTCCGGATCTGCGCTCCTACAAATACACATGAACATCTACACCTGGAAAGGGACCAGGTCCTCAGAGGGACATAACAAGATACATAGAAGCATGCCATAAAGTAAATACTGTAAAAACTCGAGGGTGACCTAACCAGCTAAGTAAAATGCACTTTGAAGACAACTTTGGTACGTATGGTTAGGTGAAAGGTATAAAGCGTAGCGTCGAGTCAGAGGCTAGTTCCTGGCATTAGCTGTAAACTGTTTGCCAGGAGTATATGCTGACTATATCACCGATCATGATAGCGTGCAGCTAGTAACCTCTGCCGGATGTATCGACAAGCATATACGCCCATAACCGGGTAACACTATCCCATAATCGGGTATCACTGGTCCATAATCGGGTAACACTGAGGCTCACAGCCCCACAGTTTACTCTGAAACTACGGCAACCAAATGTCTGTCCCATACGCCTACTATTTGTCTTTTCCGCCCAATGATCTATGCATGTTCTATCCATAACACGCAGTAGCTACTACACCGAGATAGAGTGCAAGTATCGGTGTCATAACTCTGGCTCATAGTCTATCGTTAGAACGATAGTCCAACCTCACAACCAAACAAGGACAAGGATTGGACCTTCGTACTACAATAGTCTATGCTTCAATTACAAATAACTGCTAAGTCTCTAACATGCATCACTATTAGTAGTTATACCCTATCCATCGCACGACCTACACGTACAGGTGGCCAACCGTATATGCAAGTCCGTGCCCTACATGGGACTCACAACACGTGTAAGAAATGTGTCAAGGCCCGGGGAGTCATACCGATAACTCCATAACTTTAGGTGGGTCTACTAGATACTAGGTCAGACACAAGTCCTAACGTCAACGCCTTTGTTGACTGCACCCGAGTCTCTCTCGCACGCGCATAGTTATATAATATAAATATGCAACTAATAATACCGAATTTAAACAGTACACATGGCAAAGTATACTTGCCTGGAAAGAAAGTTGCGTAGTATTAATGACCTGCTCCTAAAGTCGCGCAGATAATCCAAATCGGTCCTCTCAGGGTACGCGCACGAGAATGACGGTGATGACGCTGAGGTTGACGACGATAATGGTAAACAACGATGACGATGGCAACGATGTGGATGATGATGACAAAGTTAACAATGATGATGATGATGATGGTGATAGGGATAAAAATAATGATAATGATGGGTTAATAATGGTAATGAGATGATGATATTGATTAGGTCGCTGGTATGGACGATGATGATGATGGGGATAATGATGTGGATGATGGTGATGACGAGGATGGTGATGTGGACAATGGTGATGACGAGGACGATGATGTGGATGATGATGTTGACGAGGACGATGATGATGACGATGATGTGGGTGATGGTGATGACGAGGACGATGATGTGGATAATTAATGGATGTTTAGGGTTAATGTATTGAATGAATGGTGATGATGATGATTTGATATGAAGATGATGATGATGATGATGATTGTGGGCTGCTTACCGGAGTCCGGCCAGGGGGAGGGGAGGTCCGACCAGGGAGGTGCTGGATCGAGGTCAGGGATGAGAGGAGGTTGGCGGTGTTGCTCCAGGAGGAGGGAGGATAAAGGAGGACGGGGACAGGGAGGTTCAGGGGAAAAGGAAGTCGGAGAAGAGGGGGAGAGGGTCGGGCTTCAGGCGAGGGGTGGCGGAGGAGTCGACTGTGGCGGTTCAATCGAGTCGTGGGTGTTGTCTGATAAAATAAACGAAAGATATGGAAATGAGGCTTTATACGAAAACCTGCTCTTTATGTTTACAAACAAGCAGTACAATTAATTCTATACGAGGATGTCGAGTATAATTTTTTAATCTGGGTAAATATTGCTATAGGAGTCTGATCTGCAGTCGATCACTTTGTCCCTTGGACCACACGATGATGAATAAGTGCCATAGAAGACAGAAAGCAGCTTCGAAGGTTGCTAAAGAGAGTGGATGCTCGATGCCAAAGTCGTCGATCACTACTCTTTGCCTGAGCTCTGGATTCTTCTCTCTCTCTCGACCATTTTCTCTCCTCGATCTGATACTCTATTTTTTTAACCTTTTTTGTCGACCCTGGACCTCTGTTGATAGAGGTCTCTATTTATAGAGTTTTAGTGACAGTGACCATTCAGTCGGTGTAGAAACCGAGTAGTGGAAAGTACAACACCATTTTACACGATAGTTACAATAACCATTGCCCGCGTATAGATGACCTTTTGAATAAGCGTGTGACGCGTGTCCAACTAAGGGACAACGCGTATAACTGCTGCGAAGATCACGACGTAGAAGCCATGTAGGTAGTTATCCTTTGTGTAGAAGAGGTTGGCGTAGAAGCCAATAACTATCACCATGGGGTAGAAGCCAAGTAGGCATAGAAGCCGAGTAGGCGTAGAAGCCGAGTGGGCATAGAAGCCGAGTAGGTGTAGAAGCCAAGATGATGTGGACGTTTTAGTTGAAATTATGGCTCTTGGAGATATAATCAAATCTCTTGCATTAAATGCAGAGATCTGCCCCCATCCTGCACATTAAATGCAGAGGCATATCTTGAAGATTTACCATCATTTTACGTATTAAATACAGATACGCGCCTCGAATCCTGTACGAAGAGCAACTGCTGACGTGGCCGTCTGTTTGTCTTCTACGGAGCGTAAGAAGCTCACGTCTGCCTGTGTAAAACTAGGCAGCGTATCCCTTTGTATGCGTAAAAGCAGTTTACGTAAAGGGGATGTCACTAAACGACGGTTCGGTGTCATTTAATCAAATCTCCTGTATTAAATGCAGAGATCCACCATTTATCCTGCGTATTAAATGCAGAGGCATGTTTTGAAGGTCTGCCACCCTTTTTGCACATTAAATGCAGAGACGTGCCTCGAGTTCTGTCATCACTCTGCACATTAAATGCAGAGACGTGCCTCGAGCCCTGTACGAAGAGCAACTTTTGACGTGGCAGGCTATTTGTCTTCTGTGGAGCGTAAACAGCTCACATCTGCCTGTGTAGAACTAGGCATCATATTCCTTTGTATGTGTAAAAGTGGTTTACGATAAGGAAATGGCAGTAAATGACAGCCTGGGTTACAGTGCCGCACCATCATTATAGCCATCGCCTGGGTAGTCGGGCAGTACTCTTTGTCAGGAGTCCAGACGTCAGGTTCATTGCATGATCTGACAGGTTCATTTCATAGAATTCAAAGCATTTCTCGTACACTTCAATGCTGCATTGAAAGCGGATGAGTTTTACGCTATAAAGGCGATGTAGCACCCTTTTTTTACGCTGAAGCAGCCTGGACATACTGCATTACGCGGATGGTCCTTGAGCCTATATTTTATGCTGTGCTCAGCAAAAAAGCTCTGTTTGCACGTCGATGGCTCTAAAGTCATCTTTTTATGCTGCCCAACATCAATATGCTGTGTATAGCTATCCAGTATATTTTTCATGCTTCTACAAGACCCCCTTCAAAGCTTTTAAATTTCTCATAATTTGAAACGCTTTGAATGAAGCATGAAACGTTCCTCATAATTTGAAACGCTCTGAATGGAGCCAGAAACGGTCAAGTCTGACACGTTCTTTCAAGGCTGACTTTATGGTGGAGTTATTGGGGATTGGTTTGATCTCTTTCGCTTATAAAAAGGCTGAGGAGTTAACCTGTTCTTCCCATATTTCTTTCACCACACAGAGATGATCGCCGAAGTTCGTCGGGTTGACTTGAGGAAGAAGAAGACCATGTTCTTCCAGCATGTAAGGAGCTGAAAAAGATGGCATCTTCGAGCAAATATCCTCTACAACGATGGATCATGGAAGGATATCATAGCCTCCTTTGCTCGGGATAATCAGCAACTTTGTATGGCGATTCTTCCAGAGAGAGGAAGGGTCGTATCTGACCACATAGCTTACAAGCTGTATCTTCTCCTGATACTTTCGTGGACCAGAGAAGAAACTAGCTCTGTCCTCGAGTATTGAGTTGGGTGAAATATCTCAACTCAATCTGTCACGGCGCTGGACGCAGGAAAGCAGATTGACCCTGCTTTCCTGTATTGAAGGATGGGTCTAGGCTTATTTTTGTATCCTCCCGTCGTTGATCATTTCATGTCAGTCAGTTTGCGGGAACCGACCGACTGCTGGAGAAGATGCATGAAGAATTCTGCCCATGCGAGAACCTGGCAGAACATATTCTGGGCGAGATCTTTAGACGACGATGAGCAAGTTCTTTGTAGACTGGATTTTCCTCATATGTAATCATAAAAATGAAGAAAAACCCTTGTAGACGGGATTTCCCTCATATGTAATCATGTTTTAATAAAATCGTCTTCTTCTGTGCATATGATCATCTTACCATATATTTTTGCTGTGAAGTCTGAATATGTGTAGCTTTGACATGTCTGGTAATTTTATGCCGACTCTGTTAGAAAGAGTGCTAGGTTCTCTCCTGTCTTTACGCATAACTTAAGGATGCGCAGAAAGCCGCTTAGCAGTCGAGTATTTGAACTGTTCTGTTGTTAGGAATGAGGAACCGCATAGAATTCTGAAATGTCACTTCTGATAAACAGAATTCTTGTTCAGCCCATCATCTTCAAGAATGATTTCTCGAAAATCCCTTGGAACAGGACGAGAAATGGCTTTTAAAAAACTTAGTCGCCATCTTAAATTGTAGACGAAATATTCAGACTGGATTCTGGATAAACTTCGAATCGACCCATGAAGAAGAGTAACTTTCAATGTTGAACTCTGTATGCTTTGGGTACTTTGGATATTTTGAGGTCAAGAAGGAGTATCTTTTGTGTGAACCCTTGCAATTGACCGCCTTGAGAATTGTTCAGATGTACGCGTACTCTGGCCTGCGTATCTTTCAGATGTGCGAAAAGTCATAGCATAAAATCATAAGTTCGTTGCC
The DNA here is from genome assembly GCA_036927795.1 of Iris macrosiphon. Taxonomy (NCBI): domain Eukaryota; kingdom Viridiplantae; phylum Streptophyta; class Magnoliopsida; order Asparagales; family Iridaceae; genus Iris; species Iris macrosiphon. The sequence continues at coordinate 18,966,963 of JAYESA010000017.1, forward strand.
TCTCGAGCATAAAAGCTGCTGAGCATGAGAGTATCCGGGCGTAGAAATTGTAGATTTGTAGCTTCTGAAAAAGAAATCTTCCGAGCGTGAAACTGTGGATCTGTTGCCTCTGAGCGTAAAAGCCACCGAGCGTAAAATCATAGATTTGTAGCTGCTGAGCGTGAAGTCGTAGGTTTGTAGCCTCTCGAGCATAAAAGCTACCGAGCATAAAAGCATCCGGGCGTAAAACCATAGACTTATAGCCTGTGAGCGTAAAACTGTAGATCTGTAGCTGTCGAGCGTAGAAAGCTCCTTAGCGTAAAAACCACGAATCTGCTTTGCACGAAAACTTTTCGAATTCGCTGACTGTCCGTTTTCTCTGAGAAATAGGCTGACGTAGTACCCAATCATAACCGAATATTAATTATGAGATTTGGTTCAGGATTCGAGGAGTCCATCCGAACTCTATATATATCCCAAGCTTTTGAGAGAAAAACTTTTCATCCGTCCTCTGCAAAAGAAACCTTCGACTGTTCGAGTTTTTCTTCGTTTCTTCTCCGAGCCTTCAAAGTTTCCAATAATGGCCTCGAAACAACTCTCCTCCTCTAAGGGAAAGAAGGTTGATTCTTCTTCTCGCTCTTCTGCTCAAGCGATAGTGTCTTCTGTCGGGCAAGGCGAGCTTCATTCTGAGCGAAGTGTCCCGCCGACGAGCAGTGCACCCGGCCTTAAAGGTAGAGCTTTTGGGACGAAAAAGAACGACTGAAAATCCTTCGCACATGTTGTACGTGAACGCGCTAGGTCGTCTTCTGTGCTGATAGCCTCTTTGAGGAAGATAATGCACAAAGATGTTTCATCTTTTACGCCCATATTTCTAATGTGTCAGCGTAAAAACTCCATATTTTCGTAGTCGGGCGTAAAAGCACATACTGTCGAAAGTTGGCGTATACTATAAATTTGAGTGTTACGCTATCGGCGTAATAACTCAAACTTTGGCAGTCTGGCGTAAAATACAGACTGTCGAAACTTTGCGTATACTACCAGCCTTGAATTTTACGTCTTAGGAAATAGATTCCAGCGTGATGATCAAGTTTTTACAGTCTTGGCGTAAAGCACAGACTGTTGATTTTTAGCATATACTGCAAGATCTGTAATATCTAGTTATTGGAACTGATGTGTTTTTCTTGCACTCTTGCAGTTAACTTGCATGCGTCTCCGCTAGCCGATGTGATGGGTTCTGCCGTCGGGATGCTGCACTCCAACTATCTGGAGGATCTGTCGCACGTGACATTTCCTATCTCCGGGACCCAGTATCCTGAAGGAAGGGAAATTTTGATATCGGCTCAGGGCGAGCGAACGCTGCTGAACATGATTAATAGAGAGCCCCTGACGTACATAGACGGGGACCAATACATAAACTAGTTTTTCTCTTCGGGGACATGATTGACAAGCAGTCCCAGACGAAGACCAAGAAAGAACTCTGGGTTTTTCCTGCCGGAAGCTTGGTTTTGTATCTGCCCAAGATGCTGAGAGACTATCCCATCTCGGCATTCTTCCATGCTACACATCCGAGGAGGATGTCGTGGACGCTGACTCCCGATCTTTACGGCAGGCCGGGAAAGATATTTCATCTGAAAGGAGCTGACTAGGGGTCATTTGTCAGCCGTCCTTTCGGCTCTGTGATGCCGTTCAGGGGACTGTACCCGGGCAGAGTCCCGAGTGAAGACAGTTTAGTGATCCAGCCGATCTAATTACCGACTTTCTGTAATGATTTCATGGGACACGGAGGAGTATACCCTAAGGTGAACCCTCAGACAAGTGGGTGGATCACCCCTACAAATCTTCGATGGGCTCGCTTAGCTGAATGGGCCCTAAAGCATTTTCAGACCGAGCTAGAGGGCATTGGTCTGTATGTAGCTGTGAGTGCCACCAGTGTTGGGTTACCTCTTAACCCCAACCTGTTTCTGGCACTGTTGGAGCGATATATCTCGCTCACCGGGACTTTCGCCACTCCACTGGGGGAGTTGGGATTGGCCCACCACGAGATGGCAGAGATATCGAGACTGCCGATGGGGGATACTCCATATGAAGAGTATGTTCCCACGAACCGGGAGTTGGGGGATTCAGACCCTCGGGTAGTGGAAGTATACCAGAAGCTGATGTGCCACTACCTCGCTTGCACCACTTTTTATGGTATCTTGGAAGGCAAAGATCAGCCTCTGAATTTTTTGAGCGTGCTTAATGCTCAGGTAGTCGACGATCTCATAGAAGACGCTGGGGCTCCGGACTGGATCCTTGACGAAGGGATAGGGAAGTATCCTGTAGGCACTAAGGCCTATAATTATTTGAGGCGTTGTCGCAGGCCTCTATCCAGGGAATCTCAACTGGCTGGCTTTCTCTCCATATGGCTGCGCAGACTGGTGGTACCCGGTATCACATCTGCAGACAGCATTCACCGCAACACGCTATGGCCTGCAGTGCGTCTGGTATTCGGGGCAAGACTGGGCTTGCTCTCTGCCATGTTGTGCCACAAACAAGCTGGCCTGAGGGCCATGACTGACAGGCTGCTCGCTGACGAAACTTGGCATGATAGCTTTCCCAGGGTAGAATTACCATACCTGTATTTGATGGGATGGTTAATTCTCCATAACCCCAGGGTGATGTCTCCCGGCTCTGGCAGTAGTTCGGGGTATAGTTTCTTGTTAAACTACAAGAATTCTTCCTGGAATGTGACCACAGTTTTAGACTGTCGGCGGGTGCTGAACTTCAGTCACAGCTGGAAGCTCTTTTATACTGTCCCCCTGTACATCTCAATCAATAGGGGATCAGACTTTAGGACGTAGGCGACGGGAAGACCGTTCTTTCTCCTGAGTCTTTTAATTGGTTGGTCTGTATTAGACCTTCCCATTTACTGTACAGAAGCAAAGACCATTGCTTCTTGGAGCCCTACCTGCCTAGTCAGTTTGCCAGGCAATTCGGGTACGACCAGTTGCACGTGGGCAATGCCGTCACCAGCTTCAGGTCCAGGGGTGGACTCATTGATGGAGCCAGAGGATGGCGATATTTCATCATCGGTTGCACTGAGGCAACTTTTACCGTGCCCGTCATTTCACTCTCCACGGAGCTGCACATTCTCTATTCGTATGCCCAGTTCTACATGGCAACCAACACCTTCCATCGTAATTTTGATATGCATAGAAGTTTTAGGATGCCCTCTTCCAAGCTTGGGGGAAGAGTCGAAGTCCCCTCAGTTTTTTTTGGCGAGGGTGAGGAGTCCGTTAATCCAGATGAGCCTCTGTTGGCGGTACCGAGGGGTGAAGTACCTCCGCCTGCAGGGGCTTTGGTAATCTCTGGGAAGCGAAGGGCTCCTGCTCCGAAGGAGACTTCCCCTCGCAAGAGGAAGAAGAAGACGGTTACTCGTCCTCTCCGGATTCTTGGTAATGAGGCTCCTAGAAGTGAGCCTGCATCTCCCCCTGTTGGGGATGATTCTTTGATTGGAGGTTCCTCGCCTTTTAGAAAGGGACCCTCTAATGTTCCGGCTGGTGGTGCCGGAGAATTCCTGTTGGAGGCTGCTGTCTCTGCTACTTCTTCAGGTAGTGGAACGAGGTCACCTTCGGGACCGAGCCGAATAAGGATATCTTTATCCGGATTAGCATCGGGAGAGACCCCTGCCGTGTCTGTAGGTGCACCCAGCGAGATTCTACCTGGTGAACCTCGAGTGGATCTCAGCGAAGATTCGGAAGAGTACCTGCCGATGTCTGTTAGCACACCCCCTTCTTCAGGTATGACAGCTTGCCTAGCATCACTAAGAAATGATTTAGCTGTACTGGCCGCAGATGCAACATATACACCATTGGCCATGGGTAAATGCCGTCTTTCATGCCTCTTCTTTAGGAAAATTAATATTATGTTGATATTAACTTCCTTTTGTCTTCTTTTCAGGGGAAGACATCTTCGAGGAGGGTAGTATAGACGTGCCCTTTGGCTCTGTGTCAGGTCCTGGCGGCGACACGGAGGTGCCTGACTTTGAAGAGGAGACACTTTCGGGTGCCGGCTCGCCGGTCGAAGAGATTCCGATATCTCAAGAGGAGGACAAGCCTGTCATTGCGACAATGCCTCCTTTGAGTACGCCGATCACTTCGTCCGGTGTTGGCGCTTCTTCTTTTGTCGCACCACCTGTTGAGGCAACGACCGTGGCAACATCGTCTCCGGTTGTTCCTGGAGGGGGATTCGCCAATATCGTGGCCACTCCCAGCGTCTATTCGGATCTAGCTGCGCTTACCGAGCAGTACACTAGTATCTTCTATACCACCTTAAAAATGTTAATATCAATGGTGTTAGAGAAGAATTTGAGCTTCACGTCACTGAGGAGGTCCTCCCGGTCCGTGATAGTGTCGATCCGAGAATTCAATGACACTGGGTAGCTGACACGCTGGAGGAGATAGTTAATGGTTTGGAGCAACCCATTAACGAATACTTGCAGCTAGCTTGAGGCAACATTGACGGTCTCGTTCAAGCTAGGTATGACTCCCTGACTGCGCAGCTTGCTGAACAGATGGAGTCTCTGAATAAGTCCATCGAGGCTCAGCAGCAGGAGATGGATCATGAGCGTGTCCAATTGGAGTATGTTATCCCCGAGTTGACTCGGTGTGAAGCCGAATATGAGGAAGTGGTAGCGAAGGCCCGTATATTGAAGGATGAGCTCGTTCGAGTAGAGGCGAAGGCTCTCTCTTTGTCGGCATCCCGAGATGTGCTGAAGGAGCGACGAGCGACTGTTCAGCAGAATCTGACGCGTGTGGGTACTTTCCACTCAGGTTTTGTGCGGGCTCGGTCTGAGCTAGCTGCTTTGAACAATGATATGACAAGGTTGGAACGGGCTCGCGCCGACGTCTTGAACTCCCGGGATAAGAGAATGGTTTCTCTGGCACAGCAGATTCGCGACCAAACCGCTCCCCCCAAATGATATACCTTTTTGCTTTTCAATATACTTTTGCTTTTCAATGTACTTTCGCTCTTTTTCGGGAATAATAAAGAGGCTTTCATCTGACTTTATGGACCCATCATTTTGGAATATAAATGACAGGTTTGGGTGAAAGGGATATCAGAGGTAATATGGATGTGATATACTCTCGGTAAGTTTTAGCAGGATATATCTATTCAGAGGTTATATGGACATGATAGAATATGCTTTTAGCTAAAATTTGTACACAAAACACTATCAGAGGTAGTATGGACGTGATAGGTCTTGAAGTTCCAAATTAGTTAAACATATCTATTCAGAGGTAATATGAACATGATAGAATACGATCCAACTAGTTTCGTTTTGGAAGTAGTTTTGTCAGAATGAGATTTTTGCCTTATTCCACTTGAGCAAAGGAGGTTAAGCATAGTACCTCTTCAGGAATTTGCCATTGATGGGAGCCATTAACAGGTCTCCATTAGTCTTGGCTAACCTGTAAGCACCGTTTGAGAACGTCGTCTCGATCACATAAGGGCCTTCCCACTTGGGCTGGAATTTGCCCTTACTCTTGTGAGTAAGAATCATCGGCCTTCTTACGGCTAAAACTAGCTCGCCGACTTTGAACACTCTTTCCTTTACTTTTTGATTAAAAGCTCTGGAAATGCGTGCTTGGTAGAACGCGATGTACTATTGAGTTTGGAGGCGTTTCTCGTCTAATCCTTCTAGCTCTTGAAGCCTTAACAGGTCATTCTTTTCTTGAGTTAACTCATTAGCCACGGCTATCCTGAGTGACGGAATTTGGATCTCGATGGGGAGAACTGCTTCGCTCCCGTAAACTAATGAGAATGGGGTACAACCTGTCGGTGCTCGTACCGTTATGCGGTATGCCCAGAGACATTCTCTCAGCTTCTCATTCCAATCTCTCTTGTTCGAAAAGACAAACTTTTTCAAGAGCTTGATAATGGTTTTGTTGAAAGCTTCCGCTAAACTATTAGCAGTAGGATTATATGCCGTAGAGGCCACATTTTGTATCTGATTTTTATCGCAAAATCGATGAAACGCTTGGCTGATGAATTGAGGCCCATTGTCATGAATTATCCTCCGGGGTATCCCGAAGCGATAAATGACGTGATGCTTGATGAAGCTGATCACATTAGATGCCTTCACCTCAGCAAGAGGGATCGCCTTTGCCCATTTGGAGAAATAATCTTTGATGGCCAGTATGAACCGGTGACCTCTGGAAGAAGACGGGTGAATAGGACCAATGATATCCATACCCCATGCTTCAAAAGGCCAGGACATAACCGTAGGATGTAGATATTCAGGAGGTTGATGGATAAAGTCTGTATTGACCTGACAGGCTCTGCATTATCTTGCATACTTTATTGCATCTGTGATCATAGTAGGCCAGTAATAGCCCATTCTCCTGATGCGATCCTGTAGCTTAGGACCGGGTTGATGTGCTCCGCATACGCCATCGTGAGCTTCACTAATGATCCGATGTGCTTCATCACCAGAGAGACATCGTAATAATAGTCCGTCATAAGACCGACGATATAGACATTGAGATGATGCGTCAAAATAGAAGCGCAATGATCGTCTTTTAATGGATACTGCTTCTTTAGGGTCTTCTAGCAAGATTTTGTATGCCACGAAATCTATAAAGGGATTTCTCCAGTCTCTCCTGGGAGGATCTGTGTTCACCGCGTAGCTGTGTTCTATGTGAAAGTTATTTTTTACACAGAATAAATCTCTGTTAAGAAGGATCATCGAATTCTGCCTTCTTATAGGGGTAGCTAAATCTGCAGCTAGACTGGCTAGGGCATCAGCTTCTAGATTCTGAGATCGAGGCACATATTCCAGGAAGAATCTTTTGAATGTCATAGCTATCTCGACCGTTGCTCGATGATAGGGGAAGAGGTCTGGGTTTCGGACTTCATATATTCCTCTGACTTGATTGACGATCAGCAGAGAATCACCGAAAGCTTCCAGAGATTCGACGCCCAATTCTTTTGCGACTTGAAGCTCGATTAGTTGAGCGTTATACTCTGCTATATTGTTAGAACAGGGCTCGCTAAGAGAATATGCTCGGTAGATGATGAGCTTATCAGGAGTAACCAGGACAATTCCTACTCCCGAAACCACGTTTCCCCTGGGACCAGTCCTGGAGGCACCATCGAAGAACAGTTGCCATGCATCACTTTCCATTACGGAATTACGGGGATATGAATCTCCGGATATAAGCCAGACGACCTTGAAATCCCCTGAGTTCTCTCAGATTATGGGGCGGTCGTATTTCTAAGATGGCCTTGACTTTATCAGGGTCTACTTGAATGCCTTTGGCGGTAATGACAAATTCCAAAAATTTGCCATTAGATACCCCCAGAAAGGACTTTGTAGGTTTCATTTTGAGTTGATGTTGGCGCATCAATTCAAATACTGTCTTTAACTCTTGGATGTGATTATCCTTGAGGCGGCTTTTGACAGCTACATCGTCCACGTAACACTCCACTATCTTGCGTAAATGATCATGGAATATGTTACTCATAGCCCGTTGGTACGTAGCCCCGACATTCTTCAATCCGAAGGGCATGACCGTATAGCAGTATACCCCTAATGGTGTCCGAAAGGCAGTATGCTTCTCGTCCTCAGGATACATCTTGATTTGGTTGTATCCTAAAAATCCGTCCATGAAAGACATACGTTCAAAACTGCATGTATTGTCAATCATGATGTCTGTGAAGGGAAGAGGAAACTCATCCTTGGGGCAGGCTGCATTCAGATCTCGGTAATCGATGCAGACATGTACTTTCCCATTTTTCTTCATGACCGGGACAATATTGGCGACCCAGTCGGGATATTGTTCTTCCCAGATAAAACTGTAGGCTATCAACTTCTTGATTTCAGCTTCAATGGCGTCCATCATATCCGGGCGGAACCGGCGTTGGTGCTACTTCAAATGCTTCAAATCGGGCAATATATTGAGCTTATGAGTAGCCACCTTTGGATCAAGGCCTGGCATATCCTCATAATTCCATGCAAAGATGTCAATATATTCTTTTATCAGCTGGATAATTTCTTCCCTTTCTGCTTCGAAAAGATTATTACTGATAAATATCGGCTTTGGCGAAAGTTCATCCCCAACGTCAATCTGGATAACTTTATCTTCAGTGGGAGGTTCTCTCTGCTCGAAGCTGAACTCCCATTGTGTATCCATTTGCTGAGCCCAAGCGTCATTCTAAAACAGTTTAGATTCTTGTTCGTCTGCTTCGAAGGAATCTGTCACTACCATATTTACTGATAATGTTCGTTCAAGAGCATGAGATGAGTCGGAGGGCGCTGAGCCATTTTGAGAAGAGAAAAAGATATCCTCGTTTGACTCAGGAGTTGCAAGGGAGGTGGTATACCCTAACCCAAAACGAGTTCGTTGATAGTAGGGATCGCCGTGCAGCGGCATTCGTCTGCCTTTTCCGTAGTTGAGACCTGGTTTCAGCTTCAAGTTATAACCCATACTTTGCATGATCTTCAAAGCTTGCGGGCTGTATCTTTGAACCTGTATTTTACCAGCATCGTCATCAAAAGAATCTTCTTGTACAGTCGGTTTATTGCATATGCGGCCAAAGACTATTAAATGCTGACTGCTGCAAGTAGGCGGGACAATGAAGATAGAATCCTCATGCGGTCCATATGTCGTGGTGACATTGGATGATGATGCCACTTCCCATATATATGGATGATAGGAATCTATAGCTTCCAAGAATTTTTGTGCTATAGGTTCTATATCGTCATGGGGAGAGGATTCCTGGTTTGGAATTTGAGCATCAATATACTGGAAAAGAGGATGTTTATTATCATCTGAAACTTCATTTCCGGTTGCATTTACATCAATCGGCTGCCTGCTGCGCCGAAGGTTGATGACCAAGGGTGGAGGCTTCTGGTTCAAAGTGATTACTAGAGGATCACCCCATTTTCCTTATCTGGTTTTGTTCAGGTGGATAGCCATAGGCTCTATGGCTTTTGGACGGGTAGTCCGTCCTTTTACCTTGATTGACAAAGGTTGCTCGGCAGAGGGTTCTTTTGGCTCCCGGTGGGATTCCTTCTCTGCTTCGCCTGACACCTCTTCCGTGTAGTCTTGAGAGTATAACACAGCATCAGAGTAGTAGGATTCTACTCCTTTAAATGGGTTCAGGTCAACAAACTCCGTTTGTACTGTTCCTTGGGCGTCTACATATTTAAAGCATTGATGTAGAGTCGAAGGAACGATGTTGTGGTCGTGGATCCAAGGTCTGCCCAGTAGAATATTGTAAGATACCTCTGAATCAATGACATAACATGTAGCCACCGATCTGAGGTTGCCAATCTGGATCCTCAGGCGAATTTTCTCCAACGACTTACTTTTTCTTGCGTTGAAACCCACGATTGTAGTGGTGGTATAAGCCAATTCGCTGGTAGGAATCTTCAGCAGTCTAAGCAGACTATGACTAATGATGCTGATTGATGATCCTGGATCTATGTGAATCCGGTTGACCTCCATGGAATTGACGTACCCGGTATAATAGAGGGGTCTGTCATGCCTGTTATGTTTTAACAGAATATCGTCTTGAGTGAAAGTGATATTCGGGACCACCTCCATCATACTGTGGCATTGAGGACACGCCATGGGTTCTTCGTCAGGGGACTTGAGCTGGGTCAAGTATGCATCCGCCTACATCAATGCTTTACTCAGGCCTTGACGAGTGTCTTGAGAGAGCCTGAGTAGTTCAAAGATGGACAACCTGGCTAGTGTATTAGCCAATTGGGCCAGGATGTCGAAGTTGCAGGGCTTCTCTAAACCTTTGTTTTGAATGTTTTTTACAGGTTTATCGAAACACACTTTTTTTTGCTTCCCCTGTCCGCCGAAGTTGATCTCGAAGGACCGGCCTCTGGTACGGCAGATTCTGGTTCTGAAGGCTTGGCAGCTGAAGCGTCTGCCGATGCATCTTTCTGGCTGGCTCCATAGTCCTGGAGGTAAGCTTTCGTTGAACGGGTTCCAGTAGCCAAGACCTCGTCTTCTGATGCCGAGTGTACTGTAATCATGTGACACGGTTTGTGCTTTGAGTTCTTTTTGGACTTAGCCTTAGCAGCTTGAGTCTCTTTCTCGATCTCCGACACCAGGTCTGGATGAACCCACATAATCTCGCCTCGCTGGGTAGTTAGGGGTAGCAGGTCATGATTTTGACCCCTAGCCGGAGGGAGATTAACAATGTTTATCGTTGTCCGAGAAATAGGTGTAACACCGTACGAGACTTCTTGGGGAGGCAGATTGCCAAATTACAGGAAGATCATGTTGGCTGTGACCGTCTTCTCGCTGTTGCACAGAATAATGGCTTTAGCATCGATCAGCTCCTGGATCTTCCTTTTTAGTACATAACACGCCTTTGTAGGGTGGTGTACGTACTTGTGGAAGATGCAGTACTTGGGGTTATTAGTACTGTCGACTTTATTGGGCCGCTTCTCCTCCGGAAGGGTAATCTTGCCACTTTTGACGAGACACACGAATATGCTCGGAATATCATCGTCGTCGAAAGAGTACACTTCAATGGGCCTGGAAGTCTCAGGTTTCATCTGCGTGGTTGCCGTAGTCTTTTGTCTGGACGTATTGATCGCCAGAGCTTCTTTTCCTTTGGAACTGCGAGGATGGTCGCTGTTGGGGGATGACCTCTTGCCTCTGTCGGAGGCAGAGATCATGATGCCATTGTCACGCGCCTTCCGACTGTTATCCTCGGCGGCTACCGCTGAGATGATGAACGAGGGCCAATCATGGAACTGATATGGTCCTGTGAACACCGAGATCACGGAAAGAAGGTTCTTCCTGCAAATGTCCACCAATGTCGAGTCTGAAACTCCAAGAGGCATTTGCAAAGTGGCTTGACGAAAATGTTCGATGAAGGTGCGAACGTTCTCTTTTTCCCTCTGCTTCACTTCGATGAGAGAGGACATCGACATGTCCATCCCTCCTTCGTAGAATCTTGCGAAGAATAAGGCTTTGAAGTCATCGAAGGAAGTAATGCAGTTGTCCGCCAGGCTGCGGTACCACTAGTAAGCCACTCCCGAGAGACAACCCTTGAACACCCAAGTGAGGAGGGCATCATTCCCCTGTAGTAACACTGTCATCATACTGAAGTAGTTCATGTACTGAATCGGTGATGTTTTTCCCTCGAACAGAGCTATGGTCTGTGGTTTGTATTTAGGAGGGAAAGGGGCCTCTTCCTAGATAGCTGGGAAAGGCTGGTTGATTCCCAATTTCTTGAGCTGATCTTTGTGCTTCAAGGCATCAAATTGGGCTTTCAGCTCCCGTACTGCCTGTATCAGATTTTCAGTTGGTAGGGGGACCATGGAGTGGTGAGGAATCGGTTGTATTGCGACTCCAACGGGAGGTAATACATTCTCAGAGTGAGGAAGCGGAGGAACTGCTGACTCTTGATCTAGAGCAGGCTCTTGGATCGTGTTGGATGGTGGTAAGTCCACCCCCACACATATCTGAGTTGGAGGGACCGATGCTTGAGCCATGGCAGCCGTGTGTTGAGTTAGCATCATCTGGTGCATGTTCTCCATCATGGATTGTATCTCTTTCAGAGACATCTCCAGTATAGTGATGCGTTGCTCAGCGCTCCCGGATGGAGAAGCTTCCTCGCGTTCATCTCCAATGGCATAAACTCCCATCTCCCTGGGTGTCATTGAAAGATTAGTATAGGTCTCTGTAAAAGTTGACTCTATACTTTCGGCGTCTGATTCAGGAGACTGGCAACCCCCAGCATCGGAATCAGAAGAGTACGAAGCCGGTTGTCGTGACCTCGAATGAGTGTTTCGGAATACCCCAACTTTGGTGTTCCTAAGGAGCATGTTGAATCTCCTTCGGCTCGGAGTTCTAGAGGGATGACGTCTTGAGCCTGACCTTCCTCTAGGTATGTGTGAAGCCATATTCACAGATGTATGCGTGGGCTCTTCTTCCTGGAAAGATAGAGAGTAGCTCAACCGGTCGAAAACTGACCATTTTGCTTCAGAACAACAATAATTAATTATAATCCTATGACACTTAAAATAGTGCTCGCTAGGAGGCGTAATAGACATGCTGGAAGATCCCCTCCTCTTGCGTTTCTGGATCAGATACTTGCGCAGGTCAGGAGGAGTTACAGAAGAAGAAGATGATGGCTTGTTCCTTCTGTTCACATCAGTGGGCATACGGATGTTAGGAACCATAGTTTTCCCTGTGCCACCTATATACAACAGGTTGGCCATCTGGGTAGCGGATAATCCCCGAGGAGGGTGTCTTTCCGCAAATTGAGCCTTCTTTAGGCTGAGGGGCTTCTCCTGGCATAATTTGGAGCTCTGTTCTGGTTGGCATAAAGCTGAGGATGTCCTCAGTCGGCCGTCAGCCTCTCGCGTAATCCGGAGGGCGGGAAGATTGTTCTCTTGCTGGCGTAAAGGCCGAGAAGTTGAGTAGTTCGCCGCTTGCTTTCCCTTGCGTAGATTACAGGGATCATCTGCTTTTCCACGAAAGGCAGATACATTTTTATGGGCGAAGCGCGTTTGGGATTCCTGATTTGGCGTTGAGACATTATCAGAAATTTTGTATATTCCGTCACAGACGGGAGACAGAATTTTATGCGCCGAACGCGATGTGTACTTCTGGACTAGCGCTGAGGCATTGCCAGAAGTTTTGTCTGCCCTGTCAGAGACAGGCAACTTAATTTTATACGCCAGGTGCGGAGTATACTTCTGGATTGGCGCTGAGGCATTGCCAGAAGTTTTATCTGCCCTGTCAAAGACAGGTGACTGAATTTTATGCGCAAGGCGCGGAGGGAGCAATGCTACAACCTCGTTGGTCGGAGAGATCAAAGAGATCGGAGAGTCGACAGGAATGGTAGAGGATGTCTTGGGCATCCAGACTTTATGCAGCTTCCTGCTGTCTTGGACAGAGAGAGAGGGAGAGCTACCCCCTGTTCGAAGCATGTCTTCGTAGGCAGACTGGTCGAACTGGATGACCAGTGTCTTCTTCACGGATCCCACGGATACCGCGTCGTATTGAGCTATTGCTTCCTCATCAGAAGAGAAAGATGTCCCCTGCAGAGTCGCCATCTTTTTGTCTGATAAAATAAACGAAAAATATGGAAACGAGGCTTTATACGAAAATCCGCTCTTTATGTTTACAAACAAGCAGTACAATTAATCCTATACAAGGATGTCGAGTATAATTTTTTAATCTGGGTAAATATTGCTATAGGAGTCTGATCTGCAGTTAATCACTTTGTCCCTTGGACCACACGATGATGAAAAAGTGCCGTAGAAGACAGAAACAGCTTCGAAGGTTGCTAAAGAGAGTGGATGCTCGATGCCAAAGTCGTTGATCACTACTCTTTGCCTGAGCTCTGGATTCTTCTCTCTCTCTCGACCGTTTTCTCTCCTCGATCTGATACTCTATTTTTTTGACCTTTTTTTGTCGACCCTGGACCTTTGTTGATAGAGGTCTCTATTTACAGAGTTTTAGTGACATTGACCACTCAATCGGTATAGAAATCGAGTAGTGGAAAGTACAACACCCTTTTACACGATGGTTACAATAACCATTGCCCGTGTATAGATGACCTTTTGAATGAGCGTGTGATGCATGTCCAACTAAGGGACAACGCGTATAACTGCTACGAAGATCACGGGATAGAAGCTACGTAGGTAGTTATCCTTTGTGTAGAAGAGGTTGGCGTAGAAGCCAATAACTGTTACCATGGCATAGAAGCCAAGTAGGCATAGAAGCCGAGTAGGCATAGAAGCCGAGTGGGCGTAGAAGCCGAGTGGGCGTAGAAGCCGAGTGGGCATAGAAGCCGAGATGATGTAGACGTTTTAGCCGAAATTACGGCTCTTGGAGATATAATCAAATCTCTTGCATTAAATACAGAGATCTGTCCCCATCCTGCGCATTAAATGCAGAGGAGTGTCTTAAAGATTTGCCATCATTCTGCGCATTAAATGCAGATACACACCTCAAATCCTGTACGAAGAGCAACTGCTGACATGGCAGTCTATTTGTGTTCTGCGGAGCGTAAGAAGCTCACGTCTGCCTGTGTAAAACTGGGCAGCGTATCCCCTTATATGCGTAAAAGCAGTTTACGCAAAGGGGATGTCACTAAATGACGGTTCGATGATATTTAATCAAATATCCTGCATTAAATGCAGAGATCCGCCATTTATCCTGCGCATTAAATGCAGAGGCGTGTTTTGAAGGTCTGCCACCCTTTCTGCGCATTAAATGCAGAGACGTTCCTCGAGTTCTGTCATCACTCTGTGCATTAAATGCAGAGACGTGCCTCGAGCCCTGTACGAAGAGTAGCTTTTGACGTTGCAGGCTGTTTGTCTTCTGTGGAGCATAAACAGCTTACATCTGCCTGAGTAAAACTAGGCAGCGTATTCCTTTGTATGCGTAAAAGCGGTTTACGCCAAGGAAATGGCAGTAAATGACAACCTGGGTTACAGTGCCGCGCCATCATTATAGCCGTTGCCTGGGTAGTCGTGCAGTACTCTTTGTCAGGAGTCCAGACGTCAGGTTCATTGCATGATTTGACAGGTTCATTTCGAAGAATACGAAGCGTTCCTCGTACACTTCAATGCTGCATTGTAAGCAGATAAGTTTTATGCCATAAAGGCGATGTAGCACCCTTTTTTATGCTGAAGCAGCCTGGACATACTGCATTATGCGGATGATCCTTGATCCTATATTTTACGCTGTACTTAGCGAAAAAGCTCTGTTTGCACGTCGATGGCTCTGAAGTCATCTTTTTATGCTGTCCAACATCAACATGCTGCGTATAGCTATCCAGCGTATTTTTCATGCTTCTACAGTGGGTCTCTGGCGGGTCTTTAGTTCGACGAAGGCAGTGGAAGGAGAGGCGGGGTGCGGCGAGTTCAGCAGTGGGTCGAGGTCGGCACAGCGGCTCGGGGACGCCAGGTGAGGCATGGAGAAGAGGAGGAAGAGGAAGAAGTTGGTAGTGGTAGTGGTGTCAGGATTTAGTCTTCCGGGGTTGACTCTGGCGTGGTGCAGAGGCTCTCCGGCACTGCTGGAAGAGACGGGTCATCGATCTGGTGGAGGAGGGAGAAGTCCTCGTGATGGTGGGGGTGGTGCATGGACTCGGCGAGGAAAGAGGAGAGAGTAGGGAGGAGGATCTGGCGGGTAGCTCACCGGAGGGAGGTCGGGGTGACCGGAGTTCCGACGGCGGAAAGGAAGAGGAAGAAGAAGAACAGTAGATGAGAAGGGGGGAAGGGTCGACTGATGTAGAGTTTCTTTGGGTTTGAGTTTTTGGTGAAAAAAGGAAAAAATAAAGAAGGAAAGAAAAACTTATGTATTTATATACATGTGGTCCTAGGGTTTGATGTTTGACCTAGGATTTGGACTTGGTCAACACTCCTTGGGATTGGGCTTTGGGCTCACATGAGGATGTTTGGATGGCCATAATTGTATTGTTTAAATGCAAGGATAGATTTAGAATAAAGGAGGCGATGTTGCGCGTTGCACATCCCGAAAATTATGGAAATATTCCTATGAAGGGGAAAATTAGATTTCTTCATGTATTATCCAATGGGATGGACACCTCAATGAAATTTTGAATAAAAATGCCCAATAATTAGGAAAATTACACAATGATGGAAATTAGGTTTTAATTAATTAAAATTAGTGCGCAAGATGTTCTGGAATTAAGTAGAAGTACATGGGAATAAAATTAGGTGGGACACAAGTATTATGGACGTAGAGGATACAGTGTAGAATATTGTAAAAAATTTGGGTTGCACAAAACGGTCAAGATTGTGTTCCCAATTTCGATTGGAACACATAAGGGTACAAAGTCGTATTTTATTTAGAATTAAATAATAACGTTTGCGATGAATGTTGTGCGACTAAAATTTAGCAAAAGAAAGTATAATTATAAGTTACACCGAGGTTAGAATGGTAGGCGGGCACGTCTAGGACAAGATTATAAAATTTGCAGATAGGCAATGGCTAGTGTAGCGCTCCA